>OU342745.1:258460927-259060927 GCA_910589775.1 Avena eriantha | reverse complement strand
CTACTCAGGTTAAGTTGTTTAGGTACCTCGTTATCCATCAGACTCTCACATACCCTACACATGCTGTTCTACGACTCGCATGGCTCAAACAACTCCTGTAGTAATGGCTCATGGGATGGAGGAACAAGCTCGGTGGGGTTTAAAAGTAAAGGCTATGCAGTACTTGGGATTCAATTTAATGCATTCGCGACTCCATGATGCAAGAATAAGATAGAAGCAATAGGTACTATATGTATGCAAGCATGTGGTAGTGCTTGCCTGACAGCTCAGTTGAAGCGAGAGGTGGATCTGGGTAGTACTCCTGGGATTCCTGATAATTCCCCTGCTCGGCGTCTATTCGAAAAGAAGAACCAAACAAACAAGGACTAACATAAATAAAGTGCAAAAGCATATAAATAAAATGCGACAAGCAAACAAGCATGCCATGATGGATGATGCACAATTTACATGGCAATAATGTAGCATGGGATGGGTGAGGTGTGGGGGTACAAGAATAAAGCATTTTATTAAGTTTTAGTCATGTTTTGCTCCCATATAACTTGCTGTCCACTTAATATTTATATGATGCATGCTGCAATTCATATCATTGAATGCGTAGTTAGAACGGGCTCGTCGTGCTAATCGATTTAGACATATCATTTGTCAAATTTGGAGTTATAGAATTAAAGTTATTAATTAATTAAGAAAAGGCAGTTTTATTGTAATTAAACAATTTCGAAAATTTAAAAATAACAAAACATTATTTTGGATGGCAGATTTGAGTTCCTCACATTTTCTGATTCCAAAACATATATCATTTGTATTATTTGGATTTATCAATAAAACGTTATTAATTTCTAGATTTAAAATTATATTAAACATTTCTGAAATTGTTTTTATCAAACATTAAAAGAATAGACACTTTTTATACTCAGAGGGATTTAGCCCGAGTTACAGACAGGTGCGGTCGTCTGCTGAGCTGGCGACAACTGCGAGCGGCAGACTTTTCTCACCGCGCATTCATCCTGCCACACCGTCTGACAGCTGGGCCACAGGGGCTGCGGGGCCACCACACGTGCGCGCCAGCGGGGACTCGACACGTGGCACATCCGAGGGCTGCGGGTTGAGGTCGAGAAACCTATGGCGCCTTTTCGTAAATCGTCACCGCGGATGACATATGGGGACGTGTGGAGCGCGGGTTGATGAATCAAAAAGTTGCGGTACCTTCTTGTAGAAAGTCCACTGAGGCAGACAGGCGGGCCCGGGCTGGACTGCGGTTTACGAAAACAAAAGGTTAGGGGGTTTAGGGGAAAACGGCCACCAGTTACTGTTTTTCTTCCGGGGCTGTTTACTAACGGACTGTCAACGCACCCGCGGCGGAAACAGAGGCGCGGTCGGGGATCGACCTCGCGATCTAGCGCGCGCGGCAGCGGCTACCGCTGCGGCTAGCGGGGATTGATGCTGGGAAACGACGGCGCGGCCAAAAAAAGTTACTGCGCTGCAACAGCGGAAAGGCGACCTGCGAGCACCATGCATAGAGGGTGTTCGACGAATGGATCTACGCGTCTAGGAAGAGATAGACAGGGGGAGCTAGTCAGGGGAATGCAGCTGCTCACCGTGGAGATGCTGGTGCTAGTGGTCCGGGACGGGAAGCAGGAGATCACAGGGGTAGCTGATGATCGGCGGTTTATGGTTTTCGTCGGGGCAGCGATCTGCAGCAGCACCGGCCCGTCTCCACCTCGTCTCCGTGTACAGGGGTGACGCTGGTGCTCAGCTCAGTCTTCCCCAACGCCCAGACACCTCGCCCTCCTTCAGCTATGGGGGCGGTGGAGCGATGCCGACGGTGGGGTTGCCGGAGATGGGAGAGAGGGTAGCAGGGGTAGATGAGGAAGGAGGAGTAGAAGGGCAAGGCCCTGGGTGGATCTGGGGACGACGCCAGGTACGAGAGGGAGGGGTAGATAAGGTCGGGAGGGGTTGCACATGGGGTCGAGGGTGAAGAGGTGGTGGTGCACCTTTTCTCCACTCTCACACGGGTTGGTGGACCGGGGAAGGGTCGAGGCTGGCTGGGGTTGCAACGCTGGGGCCAGAGGAGAGCGGGACAGAGTGGCTCAGGGGTCTCCTTGGCATCGAGGAAAAAGAGGGGAAGAGGGGAAGGGGTGGCTCGGCTAGGGTAGGGAGAGGGGAGGCTCGACATGAGTGGTAGCTGGGGTGGTGTTGAGCAGGGTAGCTAGGTTTTGGGGGGTTTGGTTCGAGCCAAACCACAAGGTGTGGTGGCGCCTAGGGTAGAAGGAAGGGTGGTGAGGTGAGCTAGGGTTTAGAGAGAGAGAGAGAGCTCGGTTTAGCTAGAAAACAGAGAGGGGAGGAAGAGAAAAATGGCACAAATATGCACACATGCATGTGTAGATGATGGACAAGGTAGGAGGGATAGATGGATGAGCTAGGGTTTGGAGAGGATATAAACCACCAAAGAATTTTGCATTAAGAAAAAGGGAGAAACCAAAAGGACCAAAGGAGAGAGAGAGGTGGAAGAAAACATGATCTTGCATGTGGCATTCTCTCATGCACATGATAATATTTGGTGAAAACAAAATATGTATCCCATGTATGCTTGACAAAGAGAATCCACTAAAAGAGTGGCAAGGTGGAAGACAAGTGAAAAAGAAGTATTTATTTGGTTCATTTGTTTCAATTGAGTTCAAACAAACTCCACCCAAATATTTCCAAAGAAACCAAAATAGAAGAATAAGAGAGGGGCCTTGCATGGGCCATCCATGAAGAATAATTGCCACATTCATTAGTTGTGAAAACAACTACATATACATTTGGGCATCTATTACCCCCATGCACATCCATACTTGAATAAAGACCACCACATAAGCTACAAGCTTGATAAAATATGGTAAGGGTGGATTTAAGCATGATTGAATATAATAGGCCATGCTAGTGTGTATGTCCCACTAGAAGATCATTTGGCCACAATTATATTTAAACAATGCTCAATTATTCCCAAAACAAACCATATGGAAGATAGAGCAAGTGAAACTAACCACATGCATGCAAAGGTGGCCATGTGGCTCTCCACATATCAACAATGTGAAAACAACATGAGGCATATATGGGAGCATGTGTAAATAGAAGTGGATCCATCCCAACCCACATGAGCTAGAGGTAAACCCAAATAAAATGCAAAGCTCACATATAGTTGGATGGTGGAATTATGGGGTGGTGACAAGAAAAGGTTGTGGAGTTAAATAAAAGATATGCCCCCAACTCAACTAGGGCACCAAGCATTTATCAAGAACCAAATACAATTTATTAAGAACCAAATACAATTGATAAATGCATATGAGACAAGATCCAAAAGAAAAGGGTTTTATATGGTGCTCAAATGCAAGGTGGCATGATGACATGAGCATGATATAATTATGATGCAACAATTATATGTAGGAAGTAGTATTTTATTATTAGACCATGTAGCATTATAGATGTTAGACAGATGGGATGCTACACAGGAGAGGTCGAGGGGTGTGGGGCTTCGATGGGAGAAGAAGGCGCGGCCTCGCCCCGCAAGCACCAGTGCTACCACACCATCGTTGGCGTCCAGGCGCCAGGATGTCTAGGTGGCGGAACGGCGGTAGGGTACGGCGGGATCGAGCAGTTTCTGGGGATAGGGTTTCTAGAGGTGGAGATCTCGAGAGATTGAGAGTGGAGGGGGGGTCTTGCGCGTGAAGGGAGAGGAATAATGCTAGGGTTTGGGGGCGTGGTTCGCGTGGGTGCTCCCTCTCGATTGTGTGCGATTTTACGAAACTACCCCTGTCCACTTCTACGGTGCAAGACTGGAATCATAAGCTGTTTCTGTCAATTCACGTCCAAACTTTGGCGGGACGGGAGGCGGGAGAAACTTGTGTTGTGACTTTGGAGCGTTGGATGGAGGCAATCTGAACGGTTGAAATCTGCTTCATTTGGTTAATCCGTGGGTAGCACTACTCTCTCTTCTGATTGGCTGACTCTTCTGAAATTGGCATAACTAATTAAAAAAATAGAAAACTTCGCCTAATGTCGTTTTATATGACTTGGTATGCAGGATAATATCAAACTTGGTATATTGAAAATATGTCAAAAAAAAACCTTCGTCTAATGTCCATTTCGTCATACGGAAAAAGCATTTTCCATTTTCCGAGTGCCAAAACCGGGGCGTTTTGTGAAGAAACCACAAAATAATAGTTTCAAAATAGTACCACCCTATTTTTTAAAAATAATAGACCCACCTTACATGAACAATGTCCCAACTGGGGTATCTAAAACCTTTTCGTCTACCCCTGGCAGAAAAAACAAATTCATGCCGAATCGGTAGGAAGTGGGTCCGGTTTGAACTACAGGTACATGATCTAATACTCACGATTTTTTGAAAAAATAATTTTTAGACTCACAATATGATGTTTCTTTAAAGATCTAGTGCATGTTTAGCGAGGCTCATCCGCTATCTTCATGCCCACTCTTTTGAGCATAGTTTAGAACAAAAAAATTTGAAACGGGCATTAAAAATTCAAAAATGGTCCGAACGTTATAAATCCTTCGCGTGGCGTCGTATTATGTGACATAGTTTCAAGGAAAAATATCAAACTTAGTATATTGTAATTTTCCCCAAAAAACCTTAACAGAAATGACCTATCATGTCCGAGGTTTCATGACTTTTAGGCTAAACGACCAATGTTATGGCTAGAATCACGGCATAGTTTGTGATAATGTGTTTATATTCTGCACCCGTGTGCATCTTCTGATGGAGAACAATATTGCAGGAGGAAGTTTTCCATTTTGTCACACGGAAAACACATTTTCCATTTTTCGAGTGCCAAAATCGGGGCGTTTTATGAAGCAACCACCAAATAATAGTTTCAAAATGATACCACGCTATTTTTCAAAAATAATAGACCCACCTTACATGAACAATGTCCCAACTGGGGTATCTAAAACCTTTACGTATACCCTTGGCGAAAAAGACAAATTCCTGTAAAATCGGTAGGAAGTGGGTCCGGTTTGAACTACAGGTATATGATCTAACGCTCACAATTTTTTGAAAAAATAATTTCTATACTCACAATATGATGTTTCTTTAAAGATCCAGTGCATGTTTAGCGAGGCTCATCCGCTATCTTCATGCCCACTCTTTTGAGCATAGTTTGAAACGAAAAAATATTGAAACGGACATAAGAAATTCAAAAATGGTCCAAACATTGTAAATCCTTCGCTTGGCGTCGTATTATGTGACATAGTTTTAAGGAAAAATATCAAACTTGATATATTGTAATTTTCCAAAAAAACCTTCACAGAAATGACCTATCATGTCCGAGGTTTCATGACTTTTAGGCTAAACGACCAATGTTATGGCTAGAATCACGGCATAGTTTGTGATCATGTGTTCATATTGTGCACCCGTGTGCATCTTGTGATGGAGAACAATATTGCATGAGGAACTTTTCCATTTCGTCACACGGAAAACACATTTTCCATTTTCCGAGTGCCAAAATCGGGGCGTTTTGTGAAGCAACCACCAAATAATAGTTTTAAAATGGTACCACCCTATTTTTCGAAAATAATAGAGCCACCTTACATGAACAATGTCCCAACTGGGTATCTAAAACCTTTCCGTCTACCCCTGGCGAAAAAGACAAATTCCTACCGAATCGGTAGGAAGTGGGTCCGGTTTGAACTACAGCTAGATGATCTAATGCTCATGATTTTTTTAAAATATCATTTTTAGTCTCACAATAAGATGTTTCTTAAGAGATCTGATCCAATTTTAGCGAGGCTCAACGATTTTTTTTTGATTTCAAACCCTATTGTCGAAACAATGATTCAAAAATCTTTATTTATACCTATTAAGTTTTGAAAAGAAAAATATGTCCTTGTGTTTTTCCTGGAAAATAAAAGTGTTCCATAATGTTCTAACAATATTCTCTGAAATTTTACAAATTCACTGAATTTTATTTGACTCAATTTGGAGTTATGAATAAAAAGATACAAACTAATTCAAAAAAGAAAACAAAGAGAAAAAAAGAGATGGAGCTGGCCGGCTAGAAAACGGGCAAGCCCATGAAGCAATGAATTCTCGCGTGCTGTTGTGGCCCAAGGCAAGCCCAGCTTAGAACCCACGGAGGCACAAGTTGGAGGACATAACAGTCTTTGGCCCAAGCCCACCAGAAACGGTTTGCACTTATACATGTCGTGTGGATAAGTTAAAAACAAAGTCGATGTGGTGTGGTGGTTGAGGGCGGATGAGGGAAGCTAGAGGTCTGGGGTTCAAGTCCCTCGTCCCCTTATTTTTTTCCTAGTTTAATTTGGGACGGGGCGGGGCATGCATGGGTCCTGCCTCCATGTAGTGGTGGGGCCTGCATGTCAGTCTAAATTAAATGTTCTTTCTTGGTCAGCAAAAATACGTGGGCCCTATATGTAAGTGGTAGGTTTCAAAACTATGTAGACATGACACGTGGATGAAAACTGACACTTGGATATGACACATAATCAAAAATTGACACGTGGAGTTGACATGTAGGTGAATCTGGTTTGTTGGCAGTCTAGTTGTTTAAAAAAATTATGTACTAGCAGTAACGACTATTTAAATTGGTCGTAGTCACATAAAACTAAGGTCATAGACTAGTGTTGTGTATATTATGACCAATTGGTGTAATCAAGTTATGACCTTCTTGAAAAAAAAGGTCGTTGGTTTTAAGGTTTGGACCCTCCCAAATGGCCTATGACCATCTGGTTTGAAATGGTCATAGTTCTATGACCAAAAAACCATGGTCGTTAAGGAAAGGTCACTAGTTGACACATTTCTTGTAGTGTAATTCCAAGAGCAGACAAGAATGAGTAGGGTCCTCTACGAGGCCTGAACCTGGGTAAATTTCGTGTCACCTAATTGCTTGTTTGCTAGACGATCGATGCCTCAGTCTCCCTACTCCCTCGAACCTACGTCCATCTGCGATGGGCATTGATGAGTTAATCCCTCGTCAATTGGCGCTGATAGGTTGCTAACGTATGTATAATTTTGATGTTCCATGCTTGTTTTATATCTACTTTCTTATGTTTTGTCCACACTTTGGAGTATTTTCATACACTTTCTTCGATTAACCTATTAACAAGATGTCACAGTGCCAGCTGCATGTTTTCTGCTGTTTTTGGTTCCAGGAAAGTCAGAAAATGAATATGCTCCAAATTGGACGGGACAAAAGCCAAAGTCAATATTTCACCGAGGGGGACACAGAGCCAGAATACGAGACGAAGAGGGGCCAGGGGCCGGCCACACTACCTGGCCGCGCGGCCAGGCCTGGCCCGTGCCAGGGGTGGTGCGGCCCCCTAGGGCACCCCCTCGGCCTCCCCTTTCGCCTATAAGATGCCTCTCATACAGAAACCCTAAGTACCCGATAAAAATTCCACGAAAGAGTCTGTTGCCACCATCATCTCCATCCCTAGATCGGGAGGGATCTAAAGCTCTTCCCGGCACCCTACTAGAGGGGAGAATCACCCTGGAGGCCTTCTTCATCACCATGCAAGCCTCCGGTGTGATGCGTGAGTAGTTCATCCCTGGACTACGGGTCCATGTAGTAGCTAGATGGTTGGTTCTTCTCCTTTGTGCTACCATGTTTAGATCTCGTGAGCTCCGTTCATGATCAAGATCATCTATTTGTAATCATACATGTTGTGTTTGCGGGGATCCAATGGATATTGAGATGCTATTCCATATTGATTATTGATTCTATCATGTCTTCGTTATTTGTGATCTTGCATGCTCTCTGTTGTTAGTAGCTATCTTGGCCGAGTAGATGCTAGCAACTCCAAGAGTGAGTATTTATGCTCGATAGTGGGTTCATGCCTCTAGGAATCTAGAGAAGTTATAGAAATCTCTAAGGTACTAGATGTGTTGTTGCTACTAGGGAGAAAACAGGAATCCTTTTTCATAGAACAATCGTATTGTTTACTTTACACGCAATGCTTAATGCAATTATCTGTTGCTTGCAACTTAATACTGGAGGGGGTTCGGATGATAACCTGAAGGTGGATTATTAGTCATAGATGCAGTTGGATTACGGTCTATATATAATGTTGTAATGCCCAATCAAATCTCATAGAAGTCAAGATGATTAGTATATGCATGTATGCTTTCTCGATGTTTGTCAATTGCCCCGCTGTAATTTTTTCACCCAACATGTCATCTATCTTAAGGAGAATCACCACTAGAGAACTATGGACCCCAGTCCTTCTTTTACTATCAATCTACAATCTACTATTTACTGTTTTCTGTTTACTTTCTGCAAGCAATTACTATCTTCCACACAATACGTTTAATCCTTTGTTTTTAGCAAAACCAGTGAGATTGACAACCTCACTTTAAGTTGGGGGCAAAGTTCTATGGTTGTGTTGTGTAGGATTCCAAGTTGGAAACAACACCTTGGAGGTGTTTCCTTGCTCCTACTGGTTCGATAGCCTTGGTTTCATAACGGAGGGAAAACTTGCTGTTGTGCTCATCATACCTTCCTCTTGGGGTTCCCCAACGAGCTCGATATATTTTGGGTCATCAAGCTATTTTGCTAGCGCCGTTGCCAGGGAGTCAAGGACATCTTCACAAGGGGAGTCCCTCATAACCAATCTCTTTACTTTGTTATTTTCGTTTTGCTTAGTTTTTTTGCTTTGTTTGCTTGTTTCTTTATCAAAAACACAAAAAAATTAGTTGTACTAGTTTGTTTTTTATATGAAAAACACAAAAAATTTAGTCCTTTTTCTATAGTTGTCACTTCGTTCTTTTCTCCCCATGTTGATCCCTAAGTTCACCCTGAAATATCTTTCAACAGGTAGTGGCTCTATAATTGGGAAAGATAATATTGAAGAATTCTTTAACCATGTTAGCAAACATGAGGATATTGAGGATAGATCCCTTGCAGAACTTGCTCCAAATTACAAAATTGCTGCAGCGTCTTTAGTTCACATGTTGGAAGCTAGTTTTGTTAATCTTAACCCCATAATGCAAGTAATGTTTCTTAAACTTAAAGAAATTGAGGACCTCGAAAAGAGAGATTTTATTCTGGAAACCTTGCTTAAAGAATTCTATGATGTTTCTAAGGAAGCTAGAAAAGTTTTTGATCGTTTTAATATGCTAGGCTCATGTGTAGATGTTATTGGTACACGAGAAAAGATGAACAAAACCGAACCTAATGGGGAGGAAATTAAGATACCAATTCCTTTTAAACTTGTAGGAATGCATGAAGCCTTAAAAAAGAATTTTGATTGGATTGTTCCTGAAAACCCATTTGATGAAAGTAGTGAACCTAAGAGCATTGAGAGACGACACTCCACAACTTATTTGGATGAGATACCCTGCCTTCTTGAAGATATTTCTGGTATTAATATTAATGCTTCTTCAATTGAGAATACTTGATACCTTTCTTGCTTCTTATGCCTAACTTAAAGGCGTTAGAGAAAAGTACCTATTGGGAGATAACTCAAAAGGTTTAGATGAATCTTGGAAGTTATTACCTCTGTAATAACCTCTCCTTATCCTTTTTATTTGCTTTTTGTGCCAAGAGTAACCTCTAATGAGAGAGAATTATTGCTTGGAAAAGTTGCTGTCCCGAGACAGATTTTTATGCTTCTCTGTAAAAAATCGTGTAAAATCTCTGTACGTCGGTTTGAGCTATAATTTTTATGCTTCTTCCCTAGGTTGTTATACAACTTCCGTTAGATCAACACTTTTTGATTTGAGAAACAGAAGGTCTTTGAAAAAATTGGTTTTTACCTTCTAGTCTGTTTTGACAGATTTCTGCCATTATTTGCATTTGCTTCTTGTTGATTCCTTTTTGGGTTCTTTTTGGGGAATTGAGCTTATTGAGGGAAGTGCTACAGTAGCTTGTGTTTTAATGGAAGTTTTATTGGTATTGAAACTGAACCCAAAGACTTATTATCTTAAGTACACTAATGTTGCTAATAAAGCGTGTGTGAAGTTTTGTATGAAGGAAAAAATTTCAGGTGTAAGGAAAGAATGATGTAATGAGATGAAGAATGTACTAAAGCTCAAGCTTGGGGATGCCACCCGTGTCACCTCAATAAATATCCAACAAGTACAAGCGTCAAATCTTGGGGATGCCCAAGACATCCCCTTCTTCATCAATAAAAATCTCAGGTTTCCTCCAAACACTTCATTTTTATTGTTTCATGCACAGTTGTATTGTTCTTGGAGCGTCTTTGTTTTTTTTTGGTTTTCGTTTGCTTAGTTTGCTTAAATAAATTGGTTGGACCCCTTCATTCATACATTAGTTTTCAAATAGATTGGTTTGGATTGGAAAGAGTAGGAAAAGTTCATGCTTAAGTGGTAAAAAGGAGTTTGTTTTTTACTGTGGCCTATGCTTTGTCATCTCATGCTTGATATTGTTTTGGCTTTATGGTTAGTGATTTTTGCTGTAGCATGACATGTTATAAACAATTGAGATTTCTTAATGTGCCTTGAAAGAATCATGCGTTGTTTTAGCATATTAAAGCATAGTATTGTGGTATTCTCCTTCGATGCTTTATTTGGGTTGACTTAGCGTATGCTCACACCATGTTAAGACTATCCCAAGTCACCATAGCCTCTATGATCCTTTAGTTTTCAACTTGTAATATCACTTTATGCTTTAATTAATGATGTTTGGTCGCTTTGCATGATTATGACCATTATTGCTCTCTTAGTTGGTCGCTCCCAGTCTTTTGCTAGCCTCCATAACCAAGTGTGAGTTCCACTCATGCATCCAACTCCAAATAAAACCAAGTTATTCAAAAGAGTCCACCATGCCTACCTATTAGCATTTGCTATTCCAAGTATATTCATGTTTTTATCTATCTTCTGAATTAAACTTGTTATGAGAAAACTAGTGATTAAAGCTCTCACGAACTTGATGGCACACTTTACTTTTCTTGCCCATAATAAACTTGAACCATTGTGTCATCTATGTTGTATATGCTTGCACTTATATGTTGGGGATAGCAGAACCATATTGTCATGGGGAACGCTTTCAACATTGCACTTGTACATTGTACCTAGTTGATATCATGATCTTTTGTCTATGGATGTCGTCAGTGTGAAATGAAAGGGGAGCTTGTAAGTCCATGGAGTTATGTATGTGTGTTAGAGAAACGCTTGGGCCGCTGGTCTAATCCATGCCTAATCATGGTGGAAACCTGCAGCGTAACCATAATGAGCTATCTATGAAGCATTCTTCTTACAAAAAAAGAGATAGAGATTGAGAAAAAGAGAAAAAAAAGATAAGAAAAAAGGAAAGAGAGAAAAAAGCACCATTTTCCCATGGTAAATAAGAAGATTGCTGAGATGCTCGTTGTCTGCTTGCCTTGTCATTTTGTAATGGGGATTCTTCCATATCATCGGGCAAGGGGTACCCCGTTGGCGGTTCTCTATGATACACATGTACTTACTATGACAAGAACTTACCGATAACTAAACTTGAGTAGCATGAGGAGCAGCCCTCGTATTCAAGGCACATGATATTTCCAACTTATACTTTGTCAAGCATATACTCCATGGTTTGTTCACTTTAACCTTAATCACTTAAAGATGCTTATGATAGGGGAAATGAGAGATGAAAGCTAATAAGTACCATAATTTCTAAAAGCTCTTTATGAGACTTGAATCCCTGCTTCCTTCTATGAAGGCCTTTCTTTTACTTTTATGTTGAGTCTCCACCTTCTATCTTTATGCACCTATTGAGAGAGCATAGTGGCCATTCTTAGTTTAATGTGCATTGTCCCAAGACTTTTATATTGCTTGTTCTTAAACTATTTGTCCCTAGTCACCCTTATGAACTTTGAAGTTCTCCTATGCATTTATGTTTTGCTACTCTATGAGGGACAAACTGAATGCCATTCTCATTATGCTTTCTATATGTGAAACAAACAAACGTCTTGCAAAGCATTGTTATTCATGAATCTTTTGTTTGTGCATTTTCATGTTACAACGTAGTTGCTATGTCTTATTGTTAGAACTATATCTTTCATGCCATGTTAAAGTACTATGATCCCAACTATCAATGTTCTACAAATACTTTGATCAAGTTTATGATGGTGCATGTCACCTCAAAAATTATTCTTTCTTTTTATCACTTACCTACTCGAGGACGAGCAGGAGTTAACACTACTGGAAAACAACATGTTCATGGCGCACTGTTTTTCTTCATCTGTGGCGCACATGGAGTGCGCCACTAAATTCGCGCCACGGCTAAAAGTTAGCCGTGGCGCACTACCTAGTGCGCCATGCCTATATCGACAGATCCGTGGCGGACCTTATAGTGCGCCACTATTCTTTGAGCCAATGCGCCACTGCTAAGTTTGTTCGTGGCGCACGAGGTAGTGCGCCACGACTAAGTTTGTCCGTGGCGCACTTGGTGGTGCGCCACAAACACTAGCCATGTGTCCACTGCTATATTTGCTCTCATTTTTTTAATTGCTAGTCCATACTTACATGCAGCATATGTTCACAGTTTGCAAAATAGTACAAATACATACATGCATACACAGTTTGCAAAACAGTACAAATATACATAGTATATTACAAGTGCAATCATTACACAAGTTATCGCCGGTGTCGTGATCGGTGAGGGAGCTAAGTTCACAATCTCTCTAAGTAGCCAGTCACCTAAAGTACTATCAAATACAATAGAACCACAAACATGGTGATCAAGATAGATATTACTATGACGAAGGTTCCCCTCTCGAAGGTTCCCCTCTCTCTCTTCCTCACTGTCTTGCAGATCCGGTGCCCCTCCTCCATCTCTTCCTCATGGAGGTGGTCCATCCACATAGCATCCGCCACCTCCTTACTCTTGTAGCCTTTGTAGCTATTGCCCGGAAACTTGTTCACTTGTTTTTGACAGTGTTTCCACTCGTCGTAGACGCCTGGAACATGGTCTCTGTACACCACATACCACTTCTTCGCCATCTCTATAGACAAGACAAATAATATTAGACAAGGGAAAGTTAGAGTTCACATACATAGTGTGCCACAACATTTTAATCATCGGCATTGTCGAAAAAGGACCAAAGTAAGCAAAGAAAAGAACCAAAATGTAAGCAAAAGAACTAAGCACTGATTCATAACCATAATAAGTAGCATCGACCACAATTATTAAGTTCAACAGATCCATCGAAACTATATAGAGCTATACACAAGTTTACAACTACAATTATTGAGGCAAACATCAAGACTCCTGACTCGGCTTAGGGAACGGGAGGATGCCTTCTTTCGTCATAAACGGTATGAGGTCACGCTGCATCTGTAGGCGATGTTCTATGTCACGGTTAGGCGGTGTGTAGCCTCCGCAGTGGAAGATCCCCCCCGAGGTCATGACATCATGATAGATGATTGTGGCAAACTGCTGTTGGATGCAATAAAACTCTTGTCTAAGATCTGAATCTTGGATCTTTGCCTTGGCTTGGGCCCACTATCGGAGTTGAGCTGGTAGCGTAGAGTGTTGTTGGTCCTATAGGAAAGCCCGCATGTGATGGAGCGCATAGTAGGCTTCCTTCCGACTGTCATCACTCTGATTCACGCGAGGGAAGTTCGTTACATGGTTGAACATGTGCTTGCCGAACTTGACCTTTTTGGTCACGAATGTGGTGCCTTCCACCGCGGCATAGCCAATTAGAGCATGATCTAGAACATCCTTGATTTTGTCATAGCTTTTCTTCTTTCTCACACTCCCCGAGTCGAAATATGTGGCGTGCGAATATTTCAGAGAAAGGACGATGAGTGTGTAGTCTTTGTCTCTGTGCAAAACAATTCAAACGGACCATTATGTTGGAAAAGGAATGATGGAAATATAAAAAATCATGTTCTGGCGGCGAGGCTTTGACTTACTCAGGGAAGTAAGGCATGAGAATGTATTCCTTCGTCTTGTTCGCCACCAAGACGTCTCGGAGGTAATTCGCCACGAATATCCGTTCGACGGAGCTTCCTAAGCAGCCGTCACGCATGTAGAAGGGGTCCACTACCGCGATGCCCGGTGTGTTCTCTCTAATGATTTGCATCGCCATACTGAGAGAAAATAGACGGACCATGGTATAGTGCAGAGGTTGCATGTGCAACATACCGAAGATGTCGGAAAACCTCACGAGGAACATATCCCCGGGGTTATTATCAACGAAGCCCAAACCATGTGGCACCTTTGCCATGAAAACCGGGTCTTTATCTTGAAGAAGGCATTCCTCGATTGTCAGCACACCGTCATGCACACTCTTCATATCCAAACTTGCGAGCTTGTACAATTTCTTAGTTAGCATCGGCTTACCCGCCACATGCATCCTCCATATAATAGCCTTGGGTCTTGGTGGCCCGTCTTGTGCCCGGATCGGATTCAGAGCCGCAGCACCACCGTTTGGCTCGTAGACTTGTTAGGTTTTCTCTTCCGTTGCTTCTTTAAAGTGGGAGCATCATGGACCGCATTCTCCTCACCGACCACCCTGTGTAGTGTGTTGGGGCTTATAACAATTGGCCTTTTGGATGTTTGAGGCTCGGTGAAGAAGGCACCATTAGCTGGAGGCGTCTCCTGAGAACCGAACAGATGCTTGTTGCAAGCGGGTTTCTCTGCGGATGCATCATGGAAGGGTTCTTCATTATTACTAGGACCATGCATGTCTATGCTGTCAACGCCTTGCCAAGTGTTGATGTATAGATCGATATCGTCATCGATGTTGTCGTTGTATGGATCATGTGCCATAGGCATATCATCAACATAAGGCAACACATCGCGTGGAGGTGATGGCTCGGGCGGCGGCACAAGTGGCGGCGTTGTCTGTGGGGTGGTGGACCCCGTCCCCAAATGAATCATGATCTTCGGCCAGAGCATGAAAATGTAGAAGCAATCTTTGAGGACAGACGCGTCTTCATCGGCTCCCGGGGTTGAATGGGAGGTTCCACGCCGTCGCAGCCCTATAGCACCCGAACAATTTCAACCCTATGCACGGTATCTGGCATCGGCTTTGAGTGGAACACGTGGTTTAACGGTTGAATGATAGTGCCCTTGGTAACATCCCTCAACTCGCTGTTCACGTAACCTAGGAGAGTGCATTGAACATCAGCCTGTGGAAAAACATGTACAACATCAGAGATGCCTTCAGAGTAATTAAAGGCAAGGAAGTGAAGTCATCGGCTTCAGAGTAATTAAAGGCAAGGACGCTTAGTAGTTACCTTCATGGCGTCGAGCTCAGCTAATGCCGAGGCACCAACGACGGAGGGCGTGCAACTGATGGAGGGTCTGCTTGATGGCACGGTGTCGGCCGCCGGTGTATTCTCCCTGAGGCCGGAAGCATTAAGCTTTGGCGCCGCGGTGATGGCGGGTGGAGTCACCAACACGTCTGGCAACACGGTGACGACGGGCGGAGTCACCAAGACGTCTGGCGCCGTGGTGCTGGCGGGCGGAGTCACCAACACGTCTGGTGCCGCGGTGCTCGCGGGCGGAGTCACGAACACGCGATCACTATTGTTCGAGTTGTTGCCGACCATGCTAGGAATCGAGCACGGCCCTTGACGACCCTCCGCATTCCATTTCGCTATCGACTCCACCAAGGTAGGTATGATGTCGGTGAGGCTAATTGCCAGGTTGTCTTTGACAATCTGCGGAATCCACGCCACTTGTGCCTTGAGTTCTTCAACGTCGCGTCTTTCCTCCTCGCTCCTCCCAGACACGTGCCTCTTCGGCTCCGGTGGACCATAATGATCCGTCCATGTCTTAGCCCCAAAGCCGACGACACGGCCAGCCGACAGCTTCTTCGTAACCGGTGTGACTTTCTTAGCCCGGTTCATCACCCTGTTAAAAGGGGTGTCCCATCGGGTGGCTGCCGTCGACCCCTGGGATGAGGAGGTTCGGGTAGCCTCACTAGCGATTTCTTCATCCTGTAGAAGAAGGAACATGAACCGTTTAGAAATTCGAGTTCATCGATTAGAATGCAATATACTTGATCCACGGTAATAAAATTCCTTACTGCAAAACCCTCGAAATCCTTCATGATCTTTTCCACGGTGAGTTGTTTGGTTTTTGGGTCCACATGGTACCGGGCCCTGACAAAGTTTCGAAGCTGCTTGTTTTTGAATTTTGCAAAGGGGTTAGGTTGCCCCTTAGCTATAAAATCGTCGTCCTCCTTATGCCATTTGGACTCTGCAGCTCTGTAACCGCCAGATCCGAGATGGTGGTTACCTATATTCATCTCCCATATCTCCTTCCCCCGCTAACTCGAGGCCTTGGCTGCTTCGGATTCGCACCTGGCCTTGAACTCTAGGTACTGAGCTTCGGTGATCTGAGGATAGTTCTCCTGGATCTTCGCGAGACTTTGACCTTTTTTTAAAATCATCATCTTCACGCGGGTTCTCCAACTGGCCAGGGCGGTGCTCATCTTCATGAGGGCAGATTTGTTTACTTCATTCCCATGGTAATTTGTGTTCTGGTATTCAAGTGGGAACTTGTATCGTGCGTGTAGTTTCTCGAAGAGGAGTGTGCACAAATGGCCATTTGCTTTATGCCGGAGATTCTCTGTGTTGATCGAGACAATGGCCCGGGTGATAGCCACCACTTGCCCACCATACCATTTGATGACGTGTTCGGGCACCAGAGGAACCCCTTTCAGGGTTACTTCGGTAATTTCCTCTCTAACGGTGCCGACCATGTTCGGGCGTCGTTCCTTCTTCTTCTTCTTCGGATTGCTACTGTCGGCGCCATCAGTGGTTTCATCCCTGGTGTCCTCTGCCTCCTCGCTGGCATTGGTCTCTTCCTCCTCGTCCTCCATCTCATCATCGTTGCTCTCTTCAGGCAGATATTCTTCATCACACTATTCATTTCTTTCCATCTGCTGGGCAGCCTCCCAGAATGACAATTTTGTTGGAGCTCTGACTTATTCTTCAATGTTTATGCGCCAAGAAGAGCCGCCGGCCTGGTCGTTGTCAGCCATGTTTGCACTAAGTAACAAAAAAGTCAAATAAATATTAGAAATTCACGGGAAAATCCGGCATGACCTCCTCTATTTTTCTTAACCTAGGAGTTTCCGATTTTTGCCGAAACGAAAGTTAATCAACGTTTCAGGAAATATCGGAACTCATTTCAAATGTCAACAACAAGACTAATAAAGCAAAGGGTCAAAAGTAGTTGATGTACACCACAAGGTGTCTCGGTTTGAGAAAAAGTCAAGCCCTAATGAGCAATTAATATAACTCAAATGCTGCCTTATTAGCAGCAGCAGTAGCTAGCACTAGCCTGTGAACCACCATTAGCAGTACAACATGACTTTCTTTAAGCTACCTACCTAGTACTACTACACAATAATAATCATCCAGCACCAGCAACAACATCCAAGCACACACAAAGACCAAGCTGGAAAAGCATCGATCAGGAGGACATGATGTTTTCCTTCCTTCACAAAATAACATTCCAAAGTTCTTTATAGATAAATAAATGCTAAATAACACAACTCGGTATAATAGACCGCTGTTACATACTGCAAAATTAATGAATCAGCTCTAACATTCCAAAGTTCTTTATCAACAAACATGATGCAAATGACAGGGCCTTTCAATGCTCATTCCAGCTCTTAATGTAGTCCTAGGAAAACATGATATCATGGCATTTGGAGTATACATCTAAATTAGTTTATGTGCCTGATTTGAGCCATGCCTGGGCAGACCAGGCCCACAACAGCACACAAGGCACAGGAGGTCGTGGCCAGCACAACAGCGACACTAGCTGGTGAACCATCATCAGCAGTACAACATGACTTTATTTAAGCTAAACTACAGCAATGCCATTTTTATGCCCAAGGTAAATCAGGGCATTAATTAATTAAACTATACAAAAACCATTTGAGATACCGAAGCTAGACTAATTTATTGAAATCCAAACAAGAAAGCCATGACCCATGAGTTTGTTCTATTGCATTAGCTCTGAATGTTGAGCAAGCTATACATGTAAATTAGTGCAATGTGTGTAAAACGACCTGCATATGTAATTGAGGAAGAATACACGTCCAGATTGCTTGCAATACAGTAACAAAAATGAGATAGAAGGGAAATCGTACTGCCATTCCTATTTGCATTGGTTCAGACCATTAAGGCTATGTTCGGTTAATACCCTCCTCAAAAGGATTGGAGTGGAATGAGGTGGATTAGGGGGGATTTTGACTTTCTTGGGATTTAATCCACCCCAATCCCTTTCAATTCTCTTCCAAACCTGCTAAACCGAACAAGCCCTAAATCGATTTCCAAACAGCATGGCTCGCGGGCAGTGGACTGTGGACTGTGGTAGTCCTTGGTGGTGAGCAATTTCCTAATTGACCTGGGAGCAGGCGGTGGTGGAGGTCGGGGACGGACCTGTGGGCGCTCGCGGGTGGAGGTGAGGGCAGGTGGGCGGTGGTGGTAAAAGGAGAAGGAGGGGGACGAGGACGGACCTGGGAGTAGGCGGTGGTGGAGGTCGGGGACGGACCTGTGGGAGCAGGTAGTGGTGCAGGCGGTGGTAGGCGCAGGCGGTGGCCCTCCTCCTCCTCCTCCTCCTCAGTGGCACGAAGGCGACAACACGACGTCGGCGCTAGGGACCGGCGGATTGGGAAGGCGTGGTTGGGGATTGGGGATCGTCGCGGGTGGGCCGGGGCGCGTTGAAGACGATTAGGGAGAGAAAGGGAACCAGAGCAAAGGGACAAACAAGTGGGCCAAGTGTGTTAGGCGTGGCGCACAGAGCAAAGGGACAAACAAGTGGGCCAAGTGCGTTAGGCGTGGCGCACTAGGGCCAAGTGCGCCACGCCTAACCTTGTACTATAGTCAAATAAAGACGAGACCAGGCGTGGCGCACTAGGGCCAAGTGCGCCACGCCTAACCTGGTACTATAGTCAAATAAAGACGAGGCCTAGTTTCTAACAGTTGTCTCATCTTACCCTAGTGGTTGCAGTTCCCAGCCACTCCTGCAAGCACCCAGGTTCGAACCCTGGTGCTGTGGGTGCCAATTTTTTCTATTTTTTATTTTAAACATAATTTTAAATGTTAAAAAATTGATTTAAGGTAGAATGAAATTATAAATTACTTTTCAGTTATAATATATTTAAATGTGGCACAATAGTGGTACAAAATTGGTTCAAGGGTGGTACAAAATTGATTCTATATATGTTATATATTTAAATGTCAAAAGTGGTACATAAAATGATGACACGCACGTGGATTATAATAAGAGCTAGCGTTTTACAATCTTCTTTCCCTTCTTTGTCGCGGTTGAATAGTTTAGACCTAGAACTTTCATGTTTCTTCTCTCGAACGGGCTACCTTTTTGGGTAGGGTTGTCCTTTGTCTTCTTGGGATATATGTTGCTTCATCGTAGTCGTCGTCACCTCCAATCTTTGGATCGCCGTACTGGTCAAAGTCTTGCTCGTTGGCGACTCCATCCATTCTGATGATGTTTCTTTTTCCTCTCCTCATGACAACCCGACTAGGCTTTGCCGGGTCGGTAATAAAAAAACATTGGTCCACTTTGCTAGCCAATACCCATGGCTCATTTTTCTTGGCTACTTTCGCACTGGCAGCCTTGGATTTGTCGGCTTATGGTATAACCATGGCTGTGAAATACCGATCTTCTCTTTCGACACTCTTGGCCCATCTAACACGGAACATCGGCACCTTTCTCCATAGTAGTCGAGCTCCCATATCTCCTCGATCCTTCTGTAGAATCTTTCCATCACGTCGTCATCGGTATAGAATTCCGCCGTTACCCCAGAGTTCTGATAGTCACACTTGCTATCCTTTTCCTCCGTGTAGAATGTGTAGCCGTTGATGTCATACGCCTGGTAGGTCATCAAGCTGCGCAATGGTCCCTGCGACAAGGCGAATATGATGTTTTCCTCCGCAGAAGCAGAATCCGTTTGCGGGGGACTATCTAGGAGTGTCTCGCTAAACCACGCGTGAAATCGGAATTGTACTCTTTGATTATTTCTCCCTTCGTCCTCTGCTGGCCCCAGTCACTGTACTTCTTCTCAATAAACTGTTTGTGCTTTTGTACCCAAGGATCGACCACTTCTATATGTTGTAGCGCGACTAGGTTTGCTCTATTAAAGTCTGCGAGTCGACCATCGAAATCCACATGCATTACGCGGCGACCCTCTCGGTGACCCGATCCATCGAGTCTGCCAATGTGCCTGTTGACGGAAAGACCGACAGGGTTCTCGATGTCTAGATAATTCATGCAGAAAGAGATGCACTCTTCGGCTAGAAATCCCTTGGCTATGCTTCCATATGGACGGGACCTGTTGCGGACATATCCTTTGATGTGTCCATTCATCCTTTCGAACGACATCATGCTGCGGAGAAATATTCGACCCGAGTTGGATGATATCCTCCATGATATGGACCAGCAGATGCACCATAATGTCGAAGAATGCAGGCGGGAAGTAGATCTCAAGCTCGCATAGTATCACCACGATCTCCTCCTCTAGCCTCTTGAGCTGATTCACGCCAATCGACATGCATTAAGGTCGACCTTGGAGGAACGAATATGTGAAGGACGATCGACATGCATTAAGGAACGAATATTATTGTCCTAGGAGTGAAGCACGAAGGGGGACAATAATATTCGTTCTTCTTGACCTTTTTACCCTTTCGTCGACCTTGTGTCGCCTCCGACTGATCATTGTCATCATCCTGATCATCAGGAGTAGTGTGTCCTCCGTGAAGATCATGCCTGATGTCCATGAGTATCAAGTCGTGTCTTGCTTTCGGACCATCTTTTGTCCTATCCGGCATGTTGATCAGGGTGATGACCAGACTCTCGCACACGTTGTTTGTGATATGCATGATGTCAAGGCTATGAGGCGTGCGGAGGATCTTCCAGTATGGCAACTCCCAGAAAACATACCTTGTTTTCCATACCTTTAGCAACGGCTTATCTGATTGTTGCCTCTTTCGCTTCTTTCCCGTCTTAGGGCACTATTTCTAGTTTCTCAGTAAATCATCGATTTCTTCGCCACTCCTCCGATCTGGAATCCCTCGGATCTCTGATTTCCCATCAAACAGATCTCCACGTTTTCTCCATGGATCGTTCTTGCGAAGCCACCTCCGATGCCCCATGAACATGGTTTTTGAAGACCCGGGGTCTCTCTCTAGTTGGATATAGGTTGTGTTATCCATGCACCTAACGCATGCGAAGAATCCTTGGATCACTTGCCCCGAGATATATCCACAACCGGGATAGTCTTGCACCATAGTGAGCAACGCGGCTCTCATAGTGAAATAATCTTGTGTGACAGCGTCGTACGTATTGGCTCCGTCTTCCCATAACATGGCTAGCTCCTCTTTCAACAGGCCGAGATACAGATTGATGTCGGTACCAGGTTGTTTCGGCCCTTGAATTAGCATACTCATTTGTATGTACTTCTTCTTCATGCACAACCATGGAGGGAGGTTGTACATCCATACAAACACGGGCCACATGCTATGCGTGCTGCTTTGACTCCCGAACGGATTGAGTCCATCGGTGCTCGCACCTAGCCAGACGTTCCTTGAATCCCCCCCCCCCCCCCGAATTCTGGAAATTCGAGGTCTAGTGCTTTCCACTGGCTAGCATCTGAAGGGTGTGTCAGCATCTCGTCCTTTTCCATATCATCAACTGTCTTCTTTCTATCCGCATGCCAGCGCATGAGCTTTACTTCCTTAGGGTATGTGAAATACTGTTGTAGACGTGGAGTGATGGGAAAGTACCATACCACTTTTCGAGGAGCTTTCTTCCCTTTCTTGTATCGACTGACACCGCACACCGGACATGTGGTTCTCTCCGCATCCTCGCCCCGATAAATGATGCAATCATTGATGCATACATGGTATCTAACATGCTGTAGATCGAGAGGACACATCATTTTTTTGGCCTCCTCGATACTAGTTGGACACGTGTTCCCCTCTGGAAGACAATCATGCCAGAATGCCATCATATCATTGAAGCTTGCGTCGGTCCATTTGTGTTTTGCCTTCATCTCCATAGCCTTGAGCGTTACATTCAAGCGGGTATTATCGGGCTTGCATCCTTCATACAATGGAGTAACCGCGTCTTTCTCAAGTTGCGTAAGCTTGGATTTCTCTCTAGCGGCAGCTCTTGCATTACTCGTCTGCTTGAGTAGAAGTTCTTGAACATAAGGGTCATGTACCCAGCCTGGTGATATTGGTCCATCTGCTTCGATGACGTCTAGATCTTCATGATCATCCTGATCTGCTTCGGCATCTTGATCTTGGCCGGGATATGCTTCATCATGTCCGTTATTATCCTGTTGTACTTCCTCGTTTCCTTCCACCCCATCAATTACGTCATCATTGTCTTCATCACTTATCCACCGAGTGTAGCCATCCATGAAACCATGACGGAGCAGGTGCTCCCGCGGTTGTCCGGAATCAGGATCTATCAACCACTTGAGTTTGCATCTTCTACACGGACATCTTATCTCCGTCATGTTATTCCGTATCATGTCGGCCATCGCGCATTGCAAATATCTAGCCACAATACTTTCGCTCATTATGCGGACCATGGTTGCCCTATACACGTTATTACACACAACAGTGATCAGCATAATAGAAGTTTAGAACCACGCATGCAATGCATATGCATATGCATGCAATGCAAAAAGGTCGCCCGAAAATTTTGGCATGATGTATCCTCAAATTAGCACCTTTATTGCAAGAAATGCCAGAAATGTACCAAAATGGAAATGAATCAACATTTCGGAAAAACATTGGCAACTCGTTCACACACACATACCCATGAGATATACAAACACATGAGAATCCTCCAAATATACACACATGCACATCCTCCATATACACATGCACATAATTAATCCTCTTACACACATATGAGAGCATCATACACACATAAATGAGCATTCATCATCTCCATATACACACACATGCACATCTGGATCCATACGCATATAATAATCCTCTTACACTACACACAAGAGAGCATCATACAAACACATGAAAGCATCCTCCATACACATGGATAACTTACCGATCGATATGAGAGGCCGAAGATCAAAGGAGAGGTGAGTAGAGCTTAATTTCTCTTATGTAGCATCCAAGTGAAGTTTAACAAACTATTAACTGGTGAAAAAGATGAAGAAATAAGGTGGCAAGGAGGAGGAGCTTGAGCAGATCTAAGAAGGAAGAGGGGAAAGTGAAGAAGAAGAAGAGAGGGGAAAGCGAGGTGGTTGGGGGGTTGGCCATGTGCTGATCTACAGTGCGACACATCTGTGGCGCACATGACCCCATGCGCCACAGATGATCTGCGTAGCCATGGTGCACACCCTCTCCATGCGCCACGGGCAAGTTGGCCAAGACTTGCGGGTTGACCACACTCCACTTTCCCGTGGCGCATGAAGAGCATGTGTGCCACAGATACGAAGATTGGCATAGCACACATGTGCACCATGCGCACGGGAAAGTGGACTGCGGTCGCAAGCACCCTGGCCCACACATAGTGGTGGCGCACTCCAGGACAGTACGCCACGGTTATGTTGCCTACTTGTGGCCCACTCTAGGAAGGTGCACCATGGCTATTTTCCTGTGGCGCACTATCCCGCATGTGCGCCACGGTCTGGCGGATTACGTATAGCTGTTTTCCTAGTAGTGTAAGCTTGGGGATGTTGATAAGTTGCTAACGTATCTATAATTTTTAATGTTCCATGCTTGGTTTTATCTACTTTCTTATGTTTTGTCCATACTTTGGAGTACTTTCTATACACTTTCTTGGACTAACCTATTAACAAGATGCCATGGTGCCAGCTGCCTGTTTTCTGCTGTTTTTGGTTCCAGGAAAGTCAGAAAATGAATATTCTCGGTATTGGACGGGACTAAAGCCAAAGTCAATATTTCACCGAGGGGGACACAGAGCCAGAAGACGAGACGGAGAGGGGCCAGGCGCCGGCCACACTACCTGGCCGCACGGCCAGGCCTGGCCCGCGCCAGGGGGTGGTGTTGCCCCCTAGGGCACCCCCTTGGCCTCCCCTTTCGCCTATAAGATGCCTCCGATACAGAAACCCTAAGTACCCGATCAAAATTCCACGAAAGAGTCCATAGCCGCCGTCATCTCCATCCCTAGATCGGGAGGGATCTGAAGCTCTTCCCGGCACCCTGCCGGAGGGGAAAATTCACCCTGGAGGCCTTCTTCATCACCATGCAAGCCTCCGGTGTGATGCGTGAGTAGTTCATCCCTGGACTACGGGTCCATGTAGTATCTAGATGTTTGGTTCTTCTCGTTTGTGCTACCATGTTTAGGTCTTGTGAGCTCTGTTCATGATCAAGATCATCTATTTGTAATCATACATGTTGTGTTTGCGGGGATCCGATGGATATTGAGATGCTATTTCAGATTGATTATTGATTATATCATGTCTTTGTTATTTGTGATCTTGCATGCTCTCTGTTGTTAGTAGCTATCTTGGCTAGGTAGATTCTAGCAACTCCAAAAGGGAGTATTTATGCTCGATAGTGGGTTCATGCCTCTAGGAATCTGGGGAAGTGACAACAATCTCTAAGGTACTAGATGCGTTGTTGCTACTAGGGAGAAAACATCAATCCTTTGTTCATAGAACAATTGTATTGTTTACTTTACACGCAATGCTTAATGCAATTATCTGTTGCTTGCAACTTAATACTGGAGGGGGTTCGGATGATAACCTGAAGGTGGATTATTAGTCATAGATGCAGTTGGATTACGGTCTATGTATAATGTTATAATGCCCAATCAAATCTCATAGGAGTCAAGATGATTAGTGTATGCATGTATGCTTTCTCGATGTTTATCAATTTCCCCGCTGTAATTTGTTCACCCAACATGTCATCTATCTTAAGGAGAATCACCACTAGTGAACTATGGACCCCGGTCCTTTCTTTTACTATCAATCTACAATCTAGTATTTACTGTTTTCTGTTTACTTTCTGCAAGCAATTACTATCTTCCACATAATACGTTTAATCCTTTGTTTTCAGCAAAATTGGTGAGATTGACAACCTCACTGTAAGTTCAGGGCAAAGTTCTGTGGTTGTGTTGTGCAGGATTCCAAGTTGGAAACAACACCTTGGAGGTGTTTCCTTGCTCCTACTGGTTCGATAATCTTGGTTTCATAACTGAGGGAAAACTTGCTGTTGTGCTCATCATACCTTCCTCTTGGGGTTCCCCAACAAGCTCGATATATTTTGGGCCATCAGGCGCCGTCTATATGGGAACCGGGAGTGCTGATGTTGTAGCTTCCTCGGCCCCATCAACTGCGATCTATGACTCTGCAGCAGTAGAGACTCGCCTCCTCTTCGGCGCCTTCGACTTCACCGTCCACACGCTGGCTACTCTCCCAGATTTTGAGTCCGTACGCGACGTAACCGGCCTGGCAATCGGGAGCTTGCGCTTCCAAGTTGGTCAGCTGGGCACACTTTGCCTCCCTGATCAGCCGACGGTTCCCGAAATTTGAATCCTGCATCATGGTTCCGCCGCCGATCGGCACCCTGAGCAAGCTCAATGCTCCGACATCAGTCAGGGATATGGATAGCAACAACAGTTACGAGTTCAATCTGGGATATTTGGCAACAGAAGACGAAGCCTATGGCTTTGTACCTGAAAGATGTAGGAGCAACAGCTTCCCCAACCACTACATCTGTGCTGTCGTCAACACAGGTGGCGGCGGCACCGGCACTTGAGACAACACCGGTACCGGTGATGGTATCCTAGTCGCAAATGGTGGCCCCTCAAACGGCGCCCCTACCAACAACAGGCCAACAGGTTGGGCTCCTGGCGGCGGACCCATCCCAAAGGATCAGCCGCATCCCAAAGGATCAGCCGCATCTCTCCCCGAGTGAACAAACTCGAGAGAGTGCACTGATCAAGCTCAACGACGTTGAGTGGGCTCGCTACAGGGAGGCCGTACAGGGTAATCCCCTACCACCAAACTCATCAGAAGACATGTTGATGGGTTATCACTGGCTCCTCAAGGAGGAATTCAAGCGCCATCAACAAGTAATCGCCCAGCTCGACAAGCACAGAAGGGTGGCGGACAAATCAAGCCTCCGACGATCTGCGATATCTTTCATCGGAGGATCCTCTTCAAGAGGCAATGATCAGGCAGCCGCCAGAAGACGCTCTCGACTAGCTCACCTCACCGATAGGGAGCGAGAAGAGGCCACTCGAGTCCTCGACTTCTCGTCCATGATGGTGGACACATGGGGCAATGTGCTCCCGAAAATGCCGCATGCAGCAGTGATAGCAGCCACCAAGTACCCGCTCAACAACCAGCCACCAACTAGGGACCCACGGTCCGCCATGCACGGATCTTAGATCGCTGGCCTAAGGCTAGTCGAAGCTGCGCTCACTAGGGATCCAGCAATGGAGCCGAAGAAAAGCAAGGCTCTAGCTAAGCGTTCTTCTTCCTCCTCCCCCAGCGACGACAACCATGACTTGTCACGTCGACGCCGCTCATGGCGACATGACCACAACTATGACGCGTGTGATGACATTACATAGCACAAGGTCGACAAGATGCGCGCAAGATACGCCCACTCGACGGACTCGGAAGATGATGGGACAGAGCTCTACGGCGCAAGCTGCTTTGGCAGAGCCATACGACAAAAGTGAATGCCAAAAGGGTTCAAACTCCCATCAGAGAATCCGAAATTCGACGGCCTCCAAGACCCAAAGATCTGGATGGATGATCATATCTCCTCGGTCAAGCTGCACGGTGGAACCACGAGCACGGCTATGCAATGCCTCCAGCTATAGTAGCAAGGTGCCGCTCGTGCATGGCTTAACAACCTTCCACGCAGATCCATTCGCAGTTGGGATGAGCTGGTCTACAACTTCATGTGGAGTTTCAGGGGCACTTACAAGAGGCCTGCATCAATCGAAGAATTAAGAGCCTGCTACCAAAGGACCGGCGAGTCATTGCGCTCTTACATTCAGAGGTGGTCCATCATCAAAAAAATTGTAGAGGACATCTCCGAGGATCGTGCAACCGACAGATTCAACGGCAGCGTACGCCATAGAGAGCTCAGGGAGGAGCTGGGCCATTAGAAGCCAAAAACAATCGACCACCTGATGGAGATCGCGAACAGGTGGGCTGATGGAGAGGACTCGGTGAAAAACAATCGTGCCCACTCAGACAATGATGACGACCTCGGATGCAGACGCGATCACCGAGGAAAACACCGGATGTGCGGTTACGAGGACCGCAAGGAAGTCGACATGGTCGCGGCTGGCTACACCAATAAATGCAATGATGACAATCGCAACAGCGGATACCACAGTGGTGGATACCGCGACAGCGGGAAAAACATGCAAGTGTGGCAACACCGCACTCGCGATGAAGCACCTGGAACATCTATTCAGGACAAATTGTTCGGACCTTGCAACGTACATTTCTACATCGATAAACACGACGGCAAGAAAAAATCCAGCCACCTCGTGAAGGATTGCCGCGAGTTCCTCAAGCTCCATGACACTACTAGGAAACAACTCTTCTATGGCGCATGTAAGTCTATCTTCTGTGGCGCATATCTTTGTCGTCACTGTTACCTCGCCACTGATATCTGCTTTCTATGGCACATATAGAAATGCGCCACAGAAGTCACAGACTTCTGTGGTGCATTTCTTCGTATGCGCCACATGAATATGTTCATTGGCGCATTTCTTCATATGCACCACAGAATTTATATGCGCCACAAACATCATTTCTATATGCGCCACTGACTATATTACATGTATTCAAATTAAAATATGTTCTTGGTGTATAATCAGGTATTTATACATGATTTATAAAGTATTTATCTAGATCAGTATAAACAGTATATTGCACATGTAGTAGATGAAAACCGACATATAATACAAACACAAGTATAATGTCATCACACTTAGAGCCTGATCGAGATACATATATAGTGTCAAGTGGGGTTAAGAGTGTTCACTAATGAGGGGTACTAATCTTCAATCTCATGCCATAGAATGACATCTAAGTGTAACTATGTAGGCCTAGTTTTATACTCTTTATGCTATCTATATTAAAAGGAAAGAACTTTGGTAAAGTAAAAGAAAGTAAAGCTTGCAAGTAAAACTTTGGATTGGTATAATCAAATATATAACCCAAGCATGCCTAAGGCATCTTGCTTAGGTTAACTTGCATCTAGTGGTGGCTTGCCTTGGTTGGTGCATTGATTGAAATTATCCTCGTCTTCTTCGGGGTAGAACTCCTCCTCCTCGTAGACTTGGTCGGTACTATCGTCTATAAATGAATACGGGGTACACAATCACGAAACAATACTTACCTATTGCTATATAGCACACTAAGGTACACACTTTATGATCTAACATCATCACAATCATCACATGTATTAAAGAACTAGTTTCATTTATTTTATTTGAGAAAACTAATTTGTACTCATTGAAATTAATTAAGATTTAATATTCTCCAAATAGAATATGGGATCATGTGGACACTTTCATCACCACATATTCTAATACATGGGAATGTGATTTAAAGGGTTGGTCACAATTTATAAAGTTGAAGATTATTATTTAATAGATTTAAAGTGACTAGAAATGCCCTAATAGCATTCTTTTGGTACTAGTCCAATGTCACTGCATGAAAACCTAAATATTTTTACATATTCAGATAGATATTGTCACTTATGATTTCTGAAAGTTGGAATCAACTCAAAAGCTATTATGGTTGATTTTGAAAAATGTTTGAATGTAGAAAAGTCTTTGTCTTGTTATTTTTGATATATGTGATCTCTAACTCCAATTGATTTAAATCTAATGGGCTTGGATAGATATTTTAATTATCTTTCTAACAAAATTTGAATCCTGCATTTTGGTTAAGTGAAACTCTCTGAATTGACTTTTGAATAAGTGGATAGAATACGATTTCAATTTAAAAGTAAAAATACTAATTTGAATCGGTGGGCTAGCACGAAAAAGGAAATGGGCCGGCCCAGCTGCACTGCGCGGGCGCAACGGGCTGCTGACAGGGGGGTCCATGCGTTAGTGGATGTTACTACATGAAGCGGTACCGGGCGATCTCGATGCTACGATTAGAATCTAATCTATCGACTAAGGCTCGTCGTCCCCGGTGAACAGGTCTCCGGCGAGGACGAACCCTAGCGGCACGGTGGGGGTCTACGGGGGCTCACCTGGGCTCCAGCTACGGTGGGTGATGGGGGCGTTCGAGCTGGTAGACAACGGCGGTTCGAGGCGTGGTCGTGGCAGCTCCTGGGGCGGCTCCAATCGACGATGCCTCTTCTCCTCTGCAGCGATGAACTTCGGTGAAATTCTGGTGGACTGAGACTCGCCTTGCTCCGGGGAGAGTGTGGGGTGGTTCTGAGAGAGAGGGGAGTGAGGTAGTCTAGAAATGGAGGGTGGGGGTGGACTCCTTTTATACTGCGGCGAGAGAGGAAAAGCGGCATGGTCAGGCGGTGCTGGTGACATGGCTACGGGAGGCTATCGACATGGCTGTGGGCGGCGGTCGATGCGGTGCTTCAGGGCGGTTCTCACGGGCTTGATGGCGCGGCAAGGCACGGTCTACATCGGTCGGGAACGTGTGGTGCTCTGCGTGGTAGAGGCGGTGTTCGATGCGGCGCACGGTGTCTACGGGTCGCGCGGTGGCGAACGGCCATGTATCGGCGGTTTCTGGGGTCATGGTGGAGCAGTGTACGCGGGGTGAGGTCGAGGCGTGGCGTGTGCGAGCTGGTCGGGCACGGCGCTCTGGCGCGTCCTCGGCATGGCACAGACGCTCTGGGCGCGGCTTTGCTAGGGTGGTCCACGGCTTGGCTTCGCTCGGGGAGTGGACAGGGGGCGGCGGTGTGGTCGCAGCTACCTCCGAGACATCATGGGCGAGCTCGGGGCGGTCTGCTGTGAGCGGTCCATGTCGGGTGGCAGGGAGGGTGCTCGGGTGGCAATTCACTGGTGCACACAGTGAGGGGGAGTGGCTCTATTGCCTTGGTTGTGGTTGGGGGAGACAAAGGGAGTAGAAAGGGGTCAAACGGGGAACAAGGCATTGATCACAAACAGTAATAGTTTGGCAGCTATTTCTGTGATCACCAAGTGTTTGATCTAATGGCCGAAAGAAATTTAAATTTGAATTTTTGGCTCAATTTTGGTGAGTGATCTACACTTATGCTTGGTTATCTATGGTTTCTTGGGATTGGCAAGGGGAATTGGTTTGATAGGTTTTTGAGAAAGTATGATCTTCACATATGAATTGGATTCAAATTTGAACTGTCCTTTAAATTGATTTTCTAGATGTTTTTGTAAGTTTGTAAAGTGGTCCTTGATACATTTTTACTTTGTCTAGCAAGGGGTGAAAATAATTGAGAAAGTTTCTGTTTGAAATCTTCTTCTAGGAACACTCAAAGGGGCCTAGTGGTTAACTTTGGTCAAAATGACCATTTGCCTTATTTAATCTTATTTGATTTCTTTCTCTTAGGATTTTGTTTGTAATAGTCTAGATGATGTGGCATTCACCTTTAAACCATTTCACAACATCTAGAACAATCAAGAATGGCATTTTCAAACAATTCTACACTAATGCAAACACACACATGCATTCATAATCATTTTATTAATAAAAGTTTTTGTTAACCCTAAATTGGGTGATTTGAACTTAATAACCTTGATTATAGTTTTGGGGTGTTACAAACCTTCCCTCCTTAAACAAAATCTTTCCCGAGATTTAAGAAAAATTAGGAACTAAAGAGATCTGGAAACTCAGTCCTAATGTAATCTTCTCGCTCCCAGGTGGCTTCTTCTTCTATATGATTGCTCCATTGGATCTTGAGAAATTTGATACTCCAGGTCCTGGTAGTTCTGACGGCTTCTTCCAAGATACGAATGGGTACTTCACGATACGTTAGATCCTTGTTGATATCAATGGCTCAGGGATCAATGTTCTTGAAAACTTCAGTCTTCTCCAGAACTTCTAGGCATTTGCAAAGTAACGAGATATGGAACACATTATGGATGGCTGACATCATTCAGCTTCGGTAATCCGTGCACAAACGGTTACCTCCATCTTTCTTATCCACAAACAAAATAGGCGATCTCCATGGCGACGCACTTGGTTGAATCAAACCTTTTTCCAGCAAAGCATCAAGTTGCTTCTTCAGTTCCAATAATTCAGATGGGTTCATACTATAAGGTCTCTGAGCTATGGGTCCAGTTCCAGCAACTAGTTCAATGATGAACTTGATATCCTGATCTAGGGGCATACCGGGCAATTCATCTGGGAACACGTCGGGGTATTCATAGACTACTCTGACTTGGTCTAGGTTTGGTTGGGCTAGACTCTTGTTGCATTTGAATTGACGGGGCAAGGTCTCAGATACATGCACTGATACTCCCGAGCTATTGGTCATGGTTATGGCTTTCTTGGCACAGTCGATCAATCCCTTTTGTTTCGACATCCAGTCCATTCCTAGTACTACTTCCAAACCTTTGGTTCCAAGTACTATTAGATTGGCATAAAAATCTATCCCATGGATTCTGATAGGTACAGCCTTGCAAATTTTACTACCTTTGGTGGTTGAACCAGGTATTTGAACTATCATAACATGCTTCAATTTTGTTGGTTGAATCTTACTAGTACATGCAAATTCTTATGTAACAAATGAGTGTGATGCTCTAGAATCAAACAACACTCTTGCAAGTACTGAGTTAACAGAAAACATACCCAGCACGACATCTAGCGCTTCCTGGGCTTCTTCAGCATTCATGTGGAACAGATGGCCGTTGTGGTTGAGCGAATTCCCTGCGGCACATCTTCTTCCAGGCTGAACACGGCGTTGCTGCTGAGCTGGGGCATTCACATTGGTGGTGGCTACGAGCTTCTTGGGACACTCATTTGAGTAGTGACCCTTGACTCCACATTCAAAGCAAGTAATCTAGGACTTGTCTTTGGCTGCAACCGGCACGACATTGCTTCCAGTCCTTGAGGCAGTATTGTTGTTGTTGTTGTTGGACTTGGGCGGTACACGGTTGAAGTTATTGGAGTTGTCGGGGTTGTTGTTGTGGTTTCCTCCGGACTTCACGTTTCCTCCGCTACGATTGGGGTAGCTTGGACGAGACATTGGGGGTCTATTGTTTCTTGGGGCATATCCTACAGACGGGTTGGGGCGATACTCCTGGGTATTGTGGGACCCAGTCTGGTGCATCATTCTGCGCTTGCGGTTGTCATTGGCTTGGTTTATCTTCCCTTCCATCTGGATGGCAGAGTCGACTAACTCTTCTAGGTCTTCAAAATGGATGTTGACTAACACCTTCTACATCTCATCATGCAATCCATTCAGGAACCTTTCCTTCTTCTTGGCTTCAGTGTTGACCTCATCAGGTGCATACCTAGCGAGGGATAGAAATTTGTCACGGTATTCAACTACCGTCATCCTGCCTTGCTTCAGTTCTCTGAACTCATATCTCATTCTGGTGACTAATCCTTGCGGCACATGGGTGCAGCTAAACTTGATCTTGAAAGCTTCCCATGTCATCACTTATCGTGGTTCATAGTACGGGTGCTATTCCACCTAGCTCTTGCATCTCCTGCCAGATAGTGGGTGGAAAATAGTACTTTCTCGTTGGCGTCAACTCCTGCGACGTCCAGGTTGTTCTCCATTGTCTGCAGCCAGTCATCAGCATCTAAAGGATCCTCAGATTTGTTGAAGATAGGGGGATTGATATTCTGAAAGTTCTTAAGCTTGGATCCATGATGATCCTGATTTCCATGGCCTTGCTTATTGTGGGTCATCTAAGCTATCTGTTGCAGGGTGAATAGGTTGGCTTGGCGCTCGGCTCTACTAGCTTCACGGTTGAAAACTAGCATCTGCAGAATCTGCAGCATTGGGTCCTGCGATGAGCTGCTTCCTCCTTGGTTTCCACGAGTCATCTGAAGATTGAGATAAATAAAGGGGTAAGAGGGAAAGCTCTAAGGTTCATGGTTTTGTTTTCAAAAAGCTTTAGACTTTGAGTTTGAACTCAGGTTTTGCAACTAACTTCTTCTCATTCATTCATTCATTCAAGCACACCATACAAACACACACAACACAACACAAAAGGAAAACAGGTGGTTTTAAGAACCATTTTGTAAACTAAGATACAGTGGGACCGATACAACTCATTCCTACAGGGGTGATCAAGTGCATCTACTCATCTTCAATGAAGTCGGAGTCATATTCATCGGCGTCGAAATCCATGGCATCATCCTCCAGGTAGTCATTGTCATCATTGAGGTATGAGTGAATATCTCCCTGGATGTCTTCACCTTCTTCCTCTTCTTCTTTTGCTGCAAGTTGGGATTCTTGTTCCTGGATGGTTTTCTCGAGGTATGTCACCTTCTTGCAAAGACGGGCGATGGTGCGATCCTTCTTCTCGCGTTACCGGCGAAGTGATTGGTGATCCTTGACTAGCAGGGCAAAAGTCTGGTCATTCTTGGCAGCAATGGCAAGGTTTTGGTTGGCATAGGCTCAAGCATTGTCCAATTCCTTATGTCTATCATATAGCAGGAAGTCAAGATTCTCCACTTGGCGCTTCATCTCTGGGTGACTTGGCATCTCCAATGGCATTCCCATAGAATCACGCCTTGCATAGTGAGCAAAGCGAGTTCCCTGGATCAAGTTGATGTTTTGCCCACACAGACGGGCAAGAGCTTCATGCATAGCCCTGGCTAATCCATCTAGCCAGTGGTTCTCTCTCACGGTGAATTGAATCTTCTCAGAAAGGGGTGCTTCCATCTTGCCTCGAAGATCTACAACTATCAGCCATTGTAGATCTCCTCCTAGGAAATCCTTGAGTGGAGCTCCGAAAAATTCTGGATGCGGGCACTCAAGATACTCTGATAGTGCATCAAGATCCCTCTCAAAGATCAGCTCGCCTCCGTTGCCCAACTGGTAGAACTTGCAATACTGAACTTCCATCTATAAGAATTTAGGATGAGTAAGTTAGTGAGGTGATCAAGTGTGTCAAATTTTATGTAGTAATGTAAGAATTATTGAGGAACATGAATTTTTTGAAAGAATCAAGGATAAGAGTAGGAATATGTTTTCAGAAATACTTACTTCTTTTGTTTTGAAACTAAGTTTTTGTTTGGACGTCCATTCTAACTAGGGTCTCCTATGGTCAGGATGGCTCTGATACCAACTTGTCAACACCCGAATTGTTAATCCCATATGCCTGTTATGCCATACATCGCAATCCCAGGATTACCATTTTTGCGAGACATAACAGAATTGGTACGACAATACATCATCCATTACAAACCATAATAAGGTCTTACACAAATAAAGGATCTCATGATCTAGTCTTAATACAAACAAGTAGCGGAATAATAAGCGTAGTGGTGGGCTCCATCTTCAGTGTCACAGGCAATGCTGACGATGGGAGATGATCCTAGTTTTCGTAGATGTCCTGATGTCCATCTTCCTGATAGTCCTCCTCATAGTCTAGCCACGGGAATAGCTAGGGACAAAGCCATGAGTAATCTTTAAGTACTCGCAAACTATCACTAACAAGTAAGGTAGTTCTAGTAGGAATCCTAAGCTCTAAGTTTATTTGCAAAAGCCAGATTTATCTAAACTGAGTTTAGAAGCAAAGAAAGCTAAATTAAATGTTATAAATCACTTTAAGTTGGGAACCTAGTTTTCATAGTCACAGCCCTATTGTGGTCAAGTCAAAATCATAGATCACTTTACAAGTCATTTTGAGAACATCTGACAACGGAATAGTATGGCCACTCCAATTGTCCATAACCGCAGACGCGGGTATTTGAATGGTTTGACACTCTGCATAGGTGGTACACTTTCACCACAAAATTTGATACATCCGTCAGGGATAACCCTAAATCATCATACTTAGTATGCGGATAATCAATCATAACCTTTCCGTTACACACCCTAGTATAAGCACCTCTCCTATGAGCTTGGCCTCCCAGCCATGGCCATCTGCCATCCTGGGCACTGCATAGGTGGACATCATCAAGAGGTAGCCTCAGCTCAAACTTCTTTCGCGAGGGAACCCATACTAATGCATATAAACTTCCGGCTAAGCCTTACCCAATTCAGGTATTGTGGTTGTACGGTAAAATTGGAATGGTATCGCATCCGAACCCAATCATCAGTTTTTATAAAGGGCTAAGGCTCATGCCTCAACATTTTCATCATCATAAACCATTTGTGTTTCTCAACACATGTCAAAACATCTCAATGGAATGACTCATCATTCCAAGGTTTTCATAAGCATTTTCACCAAGTATTCCTATCTCAAGTGATCAAGTTTAATGCTTAGAACTAGCCACTAAGGTTAAGAGTGTTCTCTAATGAGGGGTACTAATCTTCGATCTCATGCCATAGAATGACATCTAAGTGTAACTAGATAGGCCTAGTTTTATACTCTTTATGCTATCTATAATAAAAGTAAAGAACTTTGGTAAAGTAAAAGAAAGTAAAGCTTGCAAGTAAAACTTGGGATTGGTATAATCAAATATATAACCAAAGCATGCCTAAGGCATCTTGCTTAGGTTAGCTTGCATCTAGTGGTGGCTTGCCTTGGTTGGTGCAGTGATTGAAATTCTCCTCTTCTTCTTCGGGGTAGAACTCCTCCTCCTCATAGACTTGGTTGGTACTATCGTCTATAAATGAATACGGGGTACACAATCACGAAACAATACTTATCTATTGATATATAGCACACTAAGGTACACACTTGATGATCTAACATCATCACAATCATCACATGTATTAAAGAACTAGTTTCATTTATTTTATTTGAGAAAAGTAATTTCTACTCATTGAAATTAATTAAGATTTAATATTCTCCAAATAGAATATGGGATCATGTGGACACATGTCATCACCACATATTCTAATACATGGGAATGTGATTTAAAGGGTTGGTCACATTTTATAAAGTTGAAGAGTATTATTTAATAGATTTAAAGTGACTAGAAATGTCCTAATAGCATTCTTTTGGTACTAGTCCAATGTCACTGCATGCAAACCTAAATATTTTTACATATTTAGATAGATATTGTCAATTATGATTTTTGAGAGTTGGAATCAACTCAAAAGCTATTATGTTTGATTTTTGAAAAAATGTTTGAATGTAGAAAAGTCTCTGTCTTGTTATTTTTGCTATATGTGATCTCTAACTCCAATTGATTTAAATCCAACGGGCTTGGATAGATATTTTAATTATCTTTCTAACAAAGTTTGAATCATGCATTTTGGTTAAGTGAAACTCTCTGAATTGACTTTTGAATAAGTGGACAGAATAGGATTTCAATTTAAAAGGAAAAATACTAATTTGAATTGGTGGGCTAGCGCGGGAAAGGAAATAGGTCGACCCAGCTGCATTGTGCGGGCGCAACGGGCTGCTGACAGGGGGGTCCATGCTTCAGCGGCTATTACTACGCAAAGCGGTACCGAGCGATCTGGGCGCTACGATTAGAATCTAATCTAACGGTTGAGGCTCGTCGTCCCCGCTGAACAGGTCTCCAGCGAGGACGAACCCTAGCGACACGGTGGGGGTCTACGGGGGCTCACCTAGGCTCTAGCTACGGTCGGTGATGAGGGCGTTCGAGCTGGTAGACGACGGCGGTTCGAGGCGTGGTCGCGGCAGCTCCTGGGGCGGCTCCAATCGACAACGCTTCTTCTCCTCTGCAACGGCAAACTCCGGTGAAATTCCAGCGGACTAAGGTTCGCCTTGCTCCAGGGAGAGTTTGGGGTGGTTCTGAGAGAGAGGGGAGTGAGTTAGTGTGGAAATGGAGGTTGGGGGTGGCCTCCTTTTATACTGCGGTGAGAGGGGCAAACCGGCATGGTCAGGCAGTGTTGGCGACATGGCTACGGGCGGCTGTCAGCATGGCTGTGGGTAGCGGTCGATGCGGTGCTTCAGGGCGGTTCTCACGGGCTTGATGGAGCGGCAAGGCACGGTCTACATCGGTCGGGAACGTGTGGTGCTCTGCACGGCAGAGGCGGTGCTCGATGCGGCGCATAGTGGCTACGGGTCGCGCGGCGGCGAACGGGCATGTCTGGGCGGTTTTTAGGATCATGGCGGAGCAATGTGCACGGGGTGAGGTCGAGGCGCGGCGTGTGCGAGCTGGTCGGGCGCGGCGCTCTGGAGCGTCCTCGGCATGGCGCAAACGCTCTAGGCGTGGCTTTGCTGGGGGTGGTCCACGGCTTGGCTTCGCTCGGGGAGTGGACAGGGGGCGGCGGTGTGGTCACAGCTACCTCCTAGACATCGTGCGCGAGCTCGGGGTGGTCTGCTGTGAGTGGTCCATGTCGGGTGGCAAGGGGGGTGCTCGGGTGGCAATGCATTGGTGCACACGGTGAGGGGGAGTGCGTCTATTTCCTTTGCTGTGGTTGGGGGAGACAAGGGGAGTAGAAAGGGGTCAAATGGGGAACAAGGCATTGATCACAAACAGTAATTGTTTGGCAGCTATTTCTATGCTCACCAAGTGTTTGATCTAATGGCCGAAAGAAATTTAAATTTGAATTTTTGGCTCAGTTTTGGTGAGTGATCTACACTTATGCTTGGTTATCTATGGTTGCTTGGGATTGGCAAGGGGAATTGGTTTGATAGGTTTTTACGAAAGTAGGATCTTCACATATGAATTGGATTCAAATTTGAACTGTCCTCTAAATTGATTTCCTAGATGTTTCTGTAAGTTTGTAAAGTGGGCCTAGATACATTTTTACATGGTCTAGCAAGGGGTGAAAAGAATTGAGAAAGTTTCTGTTTGAAATCTTCTTCTAGGAACACTCAAAGGGGCCTAGTGGTTTACTTTGGTCAAAATGACCATTTGCCTTATTTAATCTTATTTGATTTCTTTCTCTTTGGATTTTGTTTGTAAATGGTCTAGATGATGTGGCATTCACCTTTAAACCATTTCACAACATCTAGAATAATCAATCATGGCATTTTCAAACAATTCTACACTAATGCAAACACACATGCATTCATAATCATTTTATTAATAAAAGTTTTTGTTAACCCTAAATTGGCTGATTTGAACTTAATAACCTTTATTATAGTTTTGGGGTGTTACAGGGAGTGACCATAGAAATATTCTGCCCTCCTCTGCGGGGCGGAAAACTACAGAGAAAGAAAGATCTCTCCGGCAGACAGAATTCTGCCGGGGGAATTCCTTCCCGGAGAGGGGAGATCGTCGCCATCAACACCACCATCAAGCTAGAATTTATCGGGATCATCATAACCATCATCTCCATCAGCACCATCATCACCACTTCATACCGCTGTAACAATTTGGTTGAAGCTTGCATAGTTCTTAGGGGAAACTTTCTCGGTGTTGATTACTTGTTGTAGTTGATGCTATTGAGTGGAACCATTGAATTATTGTTTATGTTCAGATTGTTATACATCATTATTCCATCTCTGATCATGATCCATATGATGTCTTGTGAGTAGTTCGTTTAGTTCTTGAGGACATGGGAGAAGTCATGTTGTTAGTAGTGGAATTGTGTTGAGAAAGATTCAATAGTTTGTTATTTAAGTTGTGGTGTTATTCTTCTAGTGGTGTCATGTGAACGTCGACTACATGACACTTAACCTTTATGGGCCTAGGGGAATGCATTGTGTATTTGGCTACTAATCGTAGGGGTTGCCGGAGTGACAGAAAACTGAACCCCCGTTAGGAAACCTTGGGATGTCAGGGTCTTAGAGTTTAAAGTTGTGGTTAGGTTTCTATCTTAATTACTTTCTTGTAATTGCGGCTGCTTGCAAGGGGTATAATCACAAGTATGTATTAGTCCTAGGAAGGTCGGTACATTAGCACAGGTTCACCCACACAACACTTATCAAACTAAAAAAGATTAATCAACTATATGAAGTGAAAGAACTTGCTGATATTCCCGTGCGTCCTCGAGAACATTTGGTCATCTTAAGTAATACAACCGGCTTGTCCTTTGCTAAAGAAAGGATTGGGCCACTTGCTGCATTTATTAATATTGTCTTTTATTTACTCGCACTTTATTTATCTGCATTATCAAAAAACCCTAAAAATCTGTTTGCTAAGTATTTATAGAGAATTCCTGCTCCAAGCCACTCGTCAACACCTTCTGCTCCTCATTGGGTTCGACACTCTTACTTATCGAAAATAATGTGATACACCCCCTATACTTGTGGGTCATCACCCCTCAGGCTGCACCGCCACCAGGTGTGGCCGCCCTGGTGCGCCACTTCGTCTCCCCTCCGGACTCTGTGTTGCTTTGGGTAAAATATTGACTTTGGTTTTTGTCCGGTCCAATTCCGAGAATATTTCCTTACTAGCTTTTCTGAAACCAAAAACAGCAGAAAATAGGCAACTGGCACTATGGCATCTTGTTAATAGGTTAGTTCCAGAAAATGCATAAAAATACCTCAAAGTGTGGGCAAAACATAAGAAAGTAGATACTAAACAAGCATGGAACATCAAAAAATATAGATACGTTTGCAACGTATTAGTCCATAACTAACCTACTAGCATAAAAGGAGAACGTTGGTACACTTATCGAACAACTCGATGATGTCTTCGGCTAGCTGGTCAACCACCTAGTAATGGGGCACCATATTCCATGCCATCCCCTCCGGTGGAGGTAGCGGCCCCGCAGCAATAGTTGCCAAGTCCAAATCAGGACGATGCAAGCGCACAAGCGCTAGGGTAGCCTTGGCACCCACAACCAACTGCTGACGAACGCACTCGTGAATTGCGCCAGCATCTTGGAACTTCCTCAAGAAAGCTAGCAAGCTTGATGGCACAACGTCCAAGGGGAACATTGCCCGGAAAATATGCTTGAGGCACGACTTCGCCTTCTTCAAATAAAGCAGCACCTGTGACGCATGGTCCTGCAGCATCGCCAACGCGACTGCACGATCACGATCAACCCAAAAATACCCGCTAGCTTCTAACTACTCTTGGGTCAAGCAGTTTAGCCGAATGGCGACTTGGTCTCCCTCTTCCTATGGAAGGCGAGTGCTAACAACTGCAAAGAGCAGCAAAAAGCATAAAGACAAAGCGCCGCCACGAGTGGCTGGGAAAGGAGAAGCAACTAGGGAACTAACACTTAAATTGCTCATTAAGTTGAGCCACCTCGGCCAGAAGATATTTCTCGCGTGCACTAGCTTTTTCGGCCTTCGACTACCAAACACCTGTGCTGCCACGGATCATGGGCATCTCTCGCTCCAAGTGTTTTATGCGATCACGCAATCGAGACAGCAGCAACAGTTCCTCCACCTTTGAACATGTTTGCGCCATAGGTTCATCGGTGGGAGGTGAGTCAGACGGATCACTTGAAGGACCCTATTCCAAGCAGAGGAACAGACGGATAAGACCGACCATTCAAAATACCACCAATAATAAAAGCATCTAGTTCAACAAGTTTCAAAGGGGACACCCCCACAAGCACAATGAAGGTCAAAGAAGTCTGGAAAAGCTCGAATATTACAAAAGGATAATAAAAGATAGCCTACAGCTACGCATTGGCACTCGGGGGCTTCCTCGAGTCTGTGGAAGCTGAGATGTCGTGGCCTTTTTCGTTGCCGCCTCTGAACCTGCAGCTTTCACCGTCTTCGATCGCCTCAGCTCCGCTGAGTACTTTGCAAGTGTCTCAATGAGCTGAGGCCCATATTTATGACAACGACTGGCGAAGGGAGCAAACACTACCTATTGGCCATCCGTAGTAACCGGCATCGCCGTGGAGACTGTGCTAGGATTCAGGTCGACGCCATGGGCTTGCGCCATCGTGGGTCCAATGGTATCTCTAACCCTCCTCTAAGCATTCTTGAAATACATGGGAACACCTTCGGTGAAGGACTCCAACAAGCCATCAAGATCTTCGATAATATCGGACTTGGGGAACATATCCTCTCGAAGACGCCCAAGTGTACCCTTGGCCTTCTGAACGGAATCCTTGATGGCGACGTTGCGGTCTTCGACTGCAGCTATAGCACCAGCCAAAGTGTCCTAGCGAGCCAAAACTTGAGCGTTGAAGCTCACACCAGCAGCATCTGTAGAAGACATAGATGAGTACAGCAAAAAATGGCAAGAATAGATAAAAAACAGCGACGCAACATCATACCAGATAATCCCTCAGCAACAGAGAGAAGCTAATCCATGAATGCCTTCTCCCTGTCAGCTGCAGTGGCCAGCAGGTCCTCCTTGCATTTCTTCGACTCCTAGGAAGACTGTTCCAAGGCTTCGAGTGCCTCGCCGCACTTCTTCTCCGCAGAGGCAAGGCCCTTCTGGAGGGAATTGACGTGACGGAGGAGCTCATTGTGCTCACCTGCACAGGATAACGGCAAAACTTAAGATCACCGATTTTTTGTACAAACCGTACAGAGAAACGAGTGTGAGTTCACCTTCGAACGTGCAACGATGGGTCTCTAGCGAGGCATGCTGATGACCCAAGGATATAATCTGTTCGGCGAGGTGAGTGGACTCCTTCAAGACATGCTGCAAAAAGAGAAGCATTAACATCAACCTAATTTTGACTGGCAGAGCCAAGAAAACTTACATGCTCCTCTAGGGACTCTGAAGTTTCCTTCTGCATAGATGTCCGAGCAACCATCTGATGCCCCCTGTGTGGGTGGAACTCGAAGAATTAGTACTGGAGGTGGCCGCCACCTAGGGAGAAGGAGATCTCTCTGCCATTTCCTTGTCTTTGGAGTTTGCGACTCCAGTCTCCTTCATGAAGCGGCAATCATCAGACAACGACGACGCAGTTTTGCTACAAAACATACAAAGCAACTTCAGAGGAGAAGATTTTGGGACATAAGGACAAACCAGTAGGAATACAAAGCTTACCCGTCAAAATAGTCGATGTCGAAAGAGTCCTCAGATGCCTCCTTCGGTGTCCTCAGCTTCTTCTGTGGAGGAGGAGCCATGGTGCACACATGCACTGCAGGAATCAGATCCTCTACCGCAGTCGAGGGACCTTCCGGTGTCTATGGTGATAAAGCATCCAAGTCTTCGCTTCGAGAGCATTTGTGAGATCCGTTCTCGCTGGACTCGGGGGCTTCCTTCTCTTTAGCAACAGGAATAGTGGAACCCGATTCATCCCCCTCCTCTGTTTCGCGAGGAATTACTCCCTCCAGCTGAGGAGGCAGGACCGTAGTCACTTTCCAGTCCTGGCACAAGAGGTGGCATCAGCACTAAGAAAACTAGCAGGCAATTGAAAAACAATACAAGATAAATAAAGAGCGCTACCTCAGGCGGAGGGTGACTCGCTCAGAACGGAGACTCGACTGAGTCACCAGGGAGTTAATCCTTGGCTATGTACTTGGTCATTAGCCAAAACCTCCTATCTACTTCAAACAAAGAAATGTTTTCCAGGAGATGCGGGTGACATCTTCAGCACCGGTCCAGCAGCACATCGGATGCGCTCTAGCTTGCCGTGGCTGCACTCGACGACGCATCCAAGTGCGAATGAGGTCTGCACCGCCCACTTCTTTCCCTCGGATGAGTTGAAGATCGCAGACTCGCTGGTACAGAACCTCAGTTTCCTCGACTATGTTGGGCAACACTGTGTTCTTCCACGACCTCCTCCTCTTGCACTCAGCCTTTGGATCAAAATTTGCGAGTCCGAAGAGTTCGCAATCGGCCTTCTAGTCGTGGATATAGAACCACTTCTCCCTCCATCCTTAGACAGATATGTTAAACTTGAGGGAGAAATATTGGGCGTTGGAGTCCACATGGATCCCACAGCCTCCTATATCGTAGACTACCGAACCAGAACCCGACTGATGCTCCAATTTGAAGAGTTTTTTGAAGAGATCAAAGTGTGGCTCGATTCCGAGCCAGCACTCGCAAAGACTGATGTAGCAGGCAATGTGGAGAATGGAATTGGGCGTCAGCTGATGAAGCTGACGCCCGTAGAAGCAAAGCAACCCTCGCAAAAACTTGTGGGGGAGAGAGAGACCACGAATGACAAATGCGAGAAACATCACACGAAATCTTGCGGGGGGATCAGGGATTACCTCATCGTCGGGCATTTGGTAGTCTGTTTTAGCAGCCGGAAGAGCGCCATCCTAGTGCCAGTAGATGATCTTCGACTCCTTTATGGCGGGCCGCCACCATGATCCGTTGGTGACGCGCATGCTTGCACCTTTCTTCTTGGTAGCTGCAGGAGCAGTACTAGAGCCGGCAGCGGTGGCGACCTTCTTCTTGGCCACAATAGCGGCGGCCGCAGATCCAGCGGTGGAGGCTCCTTTATTTTTCCCCATCTTATGCTTGCGGTGGGAGCACAGGAAGTAGCTCGGGAAGGTCTTGAGGTTGTCCAGCGCAGCAATGGAGACGCGAGCAGCAGAGCAGCAGTGGGCGGCAATGGAGGCTGCACGCAAGGAAGAAGATGAGTTGTGGGGAAAATTACTGCATAGAGTTCCCTACTTAACCTCACCGCAGCTGCAATCCAATGGCCACAAGCGCACTGGCTAGACGCGTGGCACAAATCAAGGTCGACGTGTGGCAATGCAAATGGTGTACCGTCGCTCCACTCCTCCCATTACGCGCGAGAATCAAGGAGACACAGTTAAAATCGAATATTATGCACGCATGGTGAAATCCAAGTTAGAAATGGGACCACTTTCGTCACGTCTCGTCACGCTCACGCTGGCAAGCGAGGTCATCTCATCGTCACTGGTGTCATCCACTCCAGCCGGAGCATCTTCCGACTAATCTAATCCTCACTCGAGTCTACGACTCGACTAAGAACTCGGGGGCTACTCCTAACAGGAGTGGTGGCTGCGCACCTGAAAACTTCATGGAAACATTTTGACAAGATAATCGCACTTAAAACCCCCTACTCGAATCAACGATTTGATTGTGGACTCAGGGGGCTACTCCCTTAGGGATCACTGAAGGCATACGCGACTGAAACAAGCAAAAGACGACAGCAGTCGAATATATTTATAAGTCCCCACTTGAGTCTACGACTTGAATAGGCACTCGGGGGCTACTCCTATAGGGAGCGCTGGCCGTGCACCGTATGATTTTTTACCTGCTGGTCTGTTTTGACAAATTTCTGCCATTTTCTGCGTTTGCATCTTGTTGGTTCCTTTTTGAGTTCTTTTGGGGGAATTGAACTTTTTTAGGGAAGTGCTACAGTATCTAGTGTTCTAATGGAAGTTTATTTGGTGTTAGACCTGAACCTTAAGACTTATTTATCTTGAGTGCACTAATGTTGCTAATAAAGATTGTGTGAAGTTTTGTATGAAGGAAAAATTTCATGTGTATGGAAGGAATGAGTAATGAGATGAAGGATGGACAAAATCTCAAGCTTGGGGATGCCACGCGTGTCACCCCAAGAAATATCCAAGAAGTACAAGCGTCAAAGCTTGGGGATGCCCAAGGCATCCCCTTCTTCATCAATAAAAATCCCAGGTTTCTTCCAAACCCTTCATTTTTATTGTTTCATGCACAGTTGTGTTGTTCTTGGAACGTCTTATTTTTTGTTTTCGTTTTGGTTTTTCGTTTGATTTTGTTTGCTTAGTTTTCTGAATAAATTGGTTGGACCCTCTCTTTTATGCATTGGTTACCAAATAGTTTGGTTTGGATTGGAAAAGAGTAGGAAAGTTCATGCTTAAGTGGTAAAGAGAGCTTGTTTTTGACTGTGGTTTATGCTTTGTCCTGCCATGCTTGATATTGTTTTGGCTTTATGCTCAGTATTCTTTGTTGTAGCATGACTTGTTATAAACAATTGAGATTGCTTAATGTGCCTTGGATGAATCATGCGTTGTTTTAGCATATTAAGGCATAGTATTGGGGTATTCTCCTTTGATGCTTTATTTGGGTTTACTTGGAGCATGCTCACACCATGTTATGACTATCCCAAGTCACCATGGCCTTTATGATCATTTAGTTTTCAACTTGTAGTATCACTTTATGCTTTGATCAATGATGTTTTGTCGCTCTGCATGATTATGGCTATTATTGCTCTCTTAGTTTGTCGCTCCCAGTCTTTTGCTAGCCTCCACAACCAAGTATGAGTTCCACTCATGCATCCAACTCCCTAAACCAAGTTATTCCAAAGAGTCCACCATACCTACCTACAAGCTTATGCTATTCCAAGTATATTCATGTTTTTGTCTACCTTCCAAATTAAACTTGTTATGAGAAAACTAGTGATTAAAGCTCTCACGAACTTGATGGCACACTTTACTTTTCTTGCCCTTAATAAACTTGAACCATTGTGTCGTCTATGTTGTATATGCTTGCACTTATTTGTTGGGGATTAGCATAACCATGCTGTCATGGGGAACACTTTCAACATTGCACTGGTACTTTGTACCAAGTTGATATCATGCTCTTTGGTCTATGGATGTCGTCGGTGTGAAATGAAAGGGGAGCTTGTAAGTCCATGGAGTTATGTATATGTGTTAGAGAAATGCCTGGGTCGCTGGTCTAATCCATGCTGACATGGTGGAAACCTGCAGCGTAACCATAATGAGTTGTCTATGAAGCATTCTTCTTATAAAAAAAGAGTCCTATTGAGAAAAAAGAGAAAAGAGAAAAAAAGAGATTATGAAAAGAGGAAAGAGAGAAAAAAAAACACCATATTCCCATGGTAAATAAGAAGATTGCTGAGATGCTCGTTGTCTGCTTGCCTTGTCATTTTGATATGGGGATTCTTCCGTATCATCGGGCAAGGGGTACCCCGTTGGCGGTTCTCTATGATACACATGTACTTACAATGACAAGAACTTACCGGTGACTAAACTTGAGTAGCATGAGGAGTGGGCCTCGTATTCAAGGGACATGAAATTTCTAACTTATACTTCGTCAAGCATATACACAATAGTTTGTTCACTTTAACCTTAATCACTTCAAGATGCTTATGATAGGGGCAATGAGAGCTGAAAGCTATAAGTACCATAATTTTTGGAAGCTCTTTATTAAACTTGAATCTCTGCTTCCTTCTATGAAGGCCCTTCTTCCACCATTATATTGAGTCTCCACCTTCTACCTTTATGCACCTACTTTGAGAGCATAGTGGCCATTCTTAGTTCTATGTGCATTGTCCCAAGACTAGTTGATTGATGCATAACTTGATATTGCTTGTTAAACTATTTGTATCTAGTCACTCTTATGAACTTTGAAGGTGTCCTATGCATATTTATTTCTTACTCTATGAGGGACAAGCTGAAAACTATTATGCTATGTTTTCTTTATGTGAAACAAACAAACATCTTGCAAAGCATTGTTATTCATGAATCTTTTGTTTGTGCCTTTTCATGTTGCATCATAGTTTCTTTGTCTTATTGCTAGAACTTTGTCTTTCATGTTATGATTGAAGTACTATGATCCCAGCTTTGAATATTTTACAAATACTTTGATCAAGTCTTTGATGGTGCATGTCACCTCAAAAATTATTCTTTCTTTTTATCACTTACCTACGCGAGGACGAGCAGGAGTTAAGCTTGGGGATGTTGATACATTGCAAATGTATCTATAATTTTTGATGTTCCATGCTTGGTTTTATCTACTTTCTTATGTTTTGTCCACACTTTGGAGTACTTTTCATATGATTTCTTGGACTAACCTATTAACAAGATACCACAGTGCCAGTTGCCTGTTTTCTGCTGTTTTTGGTTCCAGAAAGTCAGAAAATGCATATTCTCAGAATTGGACGGGACAAAAGCCAAAGTCAATATTTCACCGAGTGCTTTAATAGGTCTCTCCTCTCCCCATGTGTGTGAAGTTCATAGTGTGCACACCATGGTGGCACTTAGGCTAGAGATTACAAATACTTGTTATGAGTTATATTTGGAGTTGGATGTCTTTATGAAATTGTGGTGTTTGTTGGAACCATCTAGTGCTCAAGGTGACAGTGTGGGGTTTTCTAGATGGGAAAGGCTTACTTGGAGGTGTGCTGTTATAGCCCTACCATCGATTAGAGTGTCCAACCGGAGAGTAGTTAAGAGTAGTATCATAAAGAATAATATATTTATATGAGAGTGTTCACTAGTGAAAGTACGATCCCTAGGCCTTGTTTCTAAGCACTGAAACACCATTTGCTACTAGATTTGTTACATGTTTGCTTTCTTCTATCTTTATTTCAGTTTGCCTTTAGTCTCTTCCACGCCATCAAACTATTTTCTAGCACCGTTGTCTTTTATCCATACCACTTGTATTTCACTATCTCTTCGTCGAACTAGTGCACCTATACACCTAACAAGTGTATTGGGTGTGTTGGGGACACAAGAGACTTCTTGTATCTTGATTGCAGGATTGCTTGAGAGGGAATACCTTTGACCACTTCCTCCCCTAGTTTGATAAACCTTGGGTGATCCACTTAAGGGAAAACTTGCTGCTGTTCTACAAACCTCTGCACTTGGAGGCCCAACAACTGTCTACAAGAATAGAAGTGCGTAGACATCACCGGACTTTGAGTCTTACTCAATGTCTTGCCTTGCAACATCGGTAAGAACCCCTTCTTACTTCCGTCCATATTAAACTTCTTTAATATCTTATCAAGGTATGTACTCTGCGATAGCCCAATTAGGCGCCTTGATCTATCTCTATAGATATCAATGCCTAGTATATACGAAGCTTCAGCAAGGCCCTTCATCGAAAATTTGTTGTTTAGATAACTTTTAACACTGTTTAAAAGATCTATATCATTTCCAATCAATAATATGTCATCCACATATAATATCAGAAATGCCACATTGCTCCCACTCACTTTCTTGTAAATACAAGCCTCTCCATAGGTTTGGACAAATCCAAACTCTTTGATCACCTCATCAAAGCGGAAATTCCAACTCCGGGATGCTTGCTTCAGTCCATAGATGGATAGCTGAAGTTTGCATACCTTATTAGCATCCTTAGGATCGACAAAACCCTTAGGTTGTATCATATACAACTCTTCTTCAATATTACCATTGAGGAATGCAGTTTTGACATCCATCTGCCATATTTCATAATCGAAATATGCAGCAATTGCTAACATAATACTAACCAATTTTAGCATCTCTATGGGAGAGAATGTCTCATCGTAGTCAACTCCTTGAATTTGTCGAAACCCCTTTGCGACAAGTTGAGCTTTATAGATGGTCACATTACCATCAGCATCAGTTTTTCTTTTGAAAATCCATTTATTCTCAATGGTTGTGAGGTAAGTCCACCAAGGTCCAAACCTGGTTTTCGTACATGGATTCCATCTCGGATTTCATGGCTTCTAGACATTTGTTGGAATCCAGGCTCATCATCGCTTCTTCATATATCGTAGGGTCATCTATTTCATCAATCATGAAATTCATAACAGGATTGCCGTACAGTTCAGGAGCTGCATGTGTCCTGCTTGACCTGCGAGGTTCGGTAGTGTCCTCTTTCGGAGTTTCATGATCATTATCATTATCTCTCTCTTCATTAGGTGAAGTAAACTCCAAAACAACTTCCGGTGCTACGCTACTCGCCATTTCATGAAGAGAAGGTTCAATAACCTCTTCGAGTTCTACCTTCTAACTACTCACACCTTTCACGAGAAACTTCTTCTCAAGAAAGGATCCATTCTTGGCAACAAAAACCTTGCCCTTGGATCTGTGATAGAAGGTATACCCAATCGTTTCCTTAGGGTATCCTATGAAGACGCATTTTTCCGCTTTGGGTTCGAGTTTATCTGGCTGAAGTTTCTTCACATAAACATCGCATCCCCAAACTTTAAGAAATGACAGCTTAGGTTTGTTTCCAAACCATAATTCATACGGTGTCGTTTCAACGGATTTAGATGGTGCCCGATTTAAAGTGAATGCAGCGGTTTCCAGTGCATAACCCCAAAAAGACAGTGGCAAGTCAGTCAGAGACATCATAGATCGAACCATATCCAATAACGTACGATTATGACATTCCGACACACCATTACATTGTGGTGTTCCAGCAGGCGTGAGTTGTGAAACTATTCCACAGTCTTTCATATGTGTGCTAAACTCGTAACTAAGATACTCTCCTCTACGGTCGAAACATAGAAATTTGATCTTTCTATTACGATGATTTTCCACTTCATTCTGAAATTCCTTGATCTTTTCAAAGGTTTCAGACTTGTGTTTCATCAAACAGATATACCCGTATCTACTCAAATCATCCATGAAAGTAACAAAATAATGATATCCACCTCGCGCCGACACACTCATTGGTCCACACACATCAGTATGTATGATTTCCAATAAATCCGTCGCCCGTTCCATTGAACCGGAAAACGGCGTTCTAGTCATCTTGCACATAAGGCATGGCTCACATGTATCAAATGATTCAAAATCAAGTGATTCCAGAAGTCCATCAGAATGGAGTTTCTTCATGCGTTTAATGCCAATATGACCTAGACGGCAGTGCCACATATATGTAGATATATCATTATCAAGTTTAATCCCTTTAGCATCAACATTATGAATATGCGTAATACTACTATCGAGATCCAACAGAAATAAACCATTCAACACAGGTGCATGACCATAAAAGATATTATCTATATAAATCGAACAACAATTGTTTTCAGACTTAAACGAATAACCACTTTGCATCAAACATGAGCCGGATACAATGTTCATGCTCAGTGTAGGCACCAAATAACAATTATTCAGATTTATAACTAATCCCGACGGCATATGGAGAGGCAGCGTTCCAACGGTGATCACATCAACTCTTGATCCATTGCCGACCCACATCGTGACCTCATCCCTTGCTAGCTGTCACTTGTTCCGCAGCCCCTGAATCGAGTTACATATATTAGCAACCGACCGCGTATCAAATACCCAGGTGCTACTGCGAGTACTAGTCAAGTACACATCAATAACATGTATATCACATATACCTTTGTTTGCCTTGCCGGCCTTCTTGTCCGCCAAATACTTGGGGCAGTTGCGCTTCCAATGGCCAGTCCCCTTGCAATAGTTGCACTCGGTATCAGACTTAGGGCCAGCTCAGGATTTCTTTTCAGGTGCGGCAACATATTTGCCGCCCTTCTTTCCCTTCTGCTTTCCTTTCTTGTCCTTCTTAAAACCGGTGGTCTTATTGATCATCAACACTTGATGTTCTTTCCTAATCTCCACTTCTGCAGTCTTAAGCATTGACAGAAGCTCGGGAAGAGACTTCTTCATGCCCTGCATGTTATAGTTCATCACGAAGCTCTTGTAGCTAGGTGGCAGAGATTGAAGAACACGATGTATGCCTAAGTCAATGGGAATCGTTATTCCCAAGGACACTAGCTTATCGGCGTACCCTGACATTTTGAGTACGTGCTCACTAACAGAGCTGTTCTCCTCCATCATGCAACTAAAGAACTTTTCAGTAGCATTATAACTCTCTACGGCAGCATGGGTATCGAAAATCATTTTCAATTCTCCCATGGTATCAAAGGCATTGCCATTTTTGAAACGCTTTCGAAGTTCTGGCTCTAGCCCATACAATATGCCACAATGAACTAAGTTGTGGTCCTCCTGACGAGTTATATAGACATTCTTTTCCTTGTCAGGGGCATCAGGAGCTGGTGGGGGGCCTAGTGGCGCCTCTAGCACATATTGCTTTTGTGCAGCAGTGAGGAGAATCCTCAAATTCATAGCCTAGTTGGTGAAGTTGCTACCATTCGCAGCAAGTTTCTCTTTCTCCATGAACACATTGAAATTAAAAGAAGGTGGTGCCATCTACAACAGAATTTGTAAAGTTTATTTAGACTAAGTTTATGATAGATTGAGTTCAACTGATCCAAATTACTAATGAACTCTCACTCAAAAATGACATCTCTCGTGTCCTTTTGGTGATTACATGAACCAAATCCACTACACCAAGTCCGATCATCACGTGAGTCGGTGTAGCTTCAAAGGCGAGCATCTATATGGGCATCATATCAACTATATGACTCATGCTTATCCTTTAGGTCCGTGTTCCGAGGCCATGTCTGTACATGCTAGGCTCGCCAAGTAAGAACCTTAGTACTCACGTGTGTAAAACTGTCTTACACCCGTTGTATGAAAGCGTAGAGTCGAGTACACCCGATCATCACGTGATGTCTCGAAACATGATCCATAGAACAGTGCATACTTAAGGAAGAACACATTTTATCTTGATATCTAAATGAGGGATCATCTTATATTACTACCAAAAATGCCAAACTAGCAGTATAAGATGCTAACACCTAATGTGTAAAGTGAGATGATATGGTCCATGTATTTGATCTCTAACATTTGCATCATGGTATGATCTCTATCATTCCTTTGTGTGGAAGGCCAAGGTCTATGGAACTTACACGTTGAGTATGTTGTCAGGGTATCTATCATACATCTACTTACAACATATCAAGACACTAGCCCAGCACCGATCTAAACTAGACGCCTCTAATTTATCAATTGCAAGTTTTACGTGGCTTAGGGCTTTCGGAGATAAAACCGGTCTTACCTACGAACATGAACCACAATGAGGATAACCAAGTTATTAGCAACTCGTTGTAAATCAGATATTGACTATAGTAGGAGAGACAGACACCCACCAGCCACTTATTCAAAACTAGTTGCATGTCAGTCGTGGAATCGGTCTCATGTACGATGACATGTAAGGTTGGTCCGGGCCGCTTCATCCCACTATGCCACCAATATCCAAAATACATAGAAGATGCAATAACATGATCATCATCGCCCACATATAAACATATGTGTACTACCCGTGCAAAGCACCTACACATAGATCAGGCTCTGATACCACTATTGGGTCCGTAGCATAGAAAACAAAAATTTCCTACGATGAGAACTATACGCCAAGATCTATCTACTAGATACAGAGCAACGGGTGGACATACATCCATGGAGAACTTACCCTCGAAGACAACGAGTTTTGTTAACGAGTAGGAACTCGTGGTTGATGTAGTCGTACACTTGTCGATCTCAAGATCGTGTGGAAGTCCGAGCGCCGCAAATCAGCAGCGCATCCGTCCTCACACACACGTTCAAGCCACCGGACAACCTCCACCTCCTCGCTCCAGCGATGCAGCGGAAGAAGCAACTCCTTCCAGACGAAATGCCACCGGGAACATGTATCTCGCTAATCCGAGACCATGGGGGAATAATTCTAGAGGGGGAGAGAGATCCTTCACGAGGAGGTGTGAGGAAGAAGGGTGAGAGGGGTTGGCCTTTTATAGGAGGAGGGGGTACCCCTCCCCATGGCCGGCGCCCCATGGGGGGTGACCCCTCACCTCCCCCATTCATGTGGCGGTAACTCCTCCACATTAAAATGCCCCTTCACATTCTCTTTTAAAGTCTCCACTTTAAATGCATTAAAATTCTCTAAGTTTAATGCTCTCTCATTTAATAAAACTCTTTTATTAAATTTATTCAGAATTTTTTAATTACTTTAATTAACAAACATTCACATAAAACCCCTTGCAACATTTCAATATCACATGCAGAACCACTTTCTGCAATTTCACCCGAAACAATTCTGGTTTCTATCAAAACAATTCCTGTGCTTTGCAATCCTTTCGTCTGAAACATATATGCTCCAAAATGGTGTCCGGTAACCCTTAAGTGTGTCACCCTATGGTTCGCGAATAATGCAGACATGATTGAGACTCCTCTCAGATTAATAATCAGAAGCGGGACCTAGAGATCCATACTGACTCCTGCACATTCAACGATGACTTCTATGATCGTGAGAACCTTTAACGCTAGTAACTTAACCCCTTTGTCTCATGATATAATACATGTCCGAGATTCGATCATCAGTATCCAAATACCTAGTTTGATCTCGTTACTGACATGCACTCTTTTCTCGTTCCTGTGATATAACATTCTAGTGATCACATCACTTGTTTGCAAGCTATCTTAATGTGATATCACCGAGAGGGCCCAGAGTATATCTATCCGTCATTGGGATTGACAAATTCCATTCTTGATCCATGAGCCTCAACATAACACCTTCGTAGCACTGAACCCACCTTTATAGTCACCCTGTTATGGTGTGATGTTTGATGTTATCAAGATACTCTTTCGGTGTTAGCAATTAACATGATCTCATGGTCTAAGGATAAATATTACTTTGTATGATGTTATAGCAATATAAACATAATGACTTGATTGTAATGCTATACTTCGGATGAATGTTCATCACATCATTTCACAAATGATGTGACCTTGTTATTAACAACATCCAATGTCCATGATCAGGAAACCCTGATCATCTTGTTAATCAATAAGCTAGTCTATAAGAGAGGCATAACTAGGAACCCTTTTTGTTTATTAAACACACATGTATTGACGTTTCCGATCAATACAATTATAGCATGCAAAATAAACATCTATCATATACGAGGAATAAAGAATAACAACTTGATTATTGTCTCTCAGGGCATATTTCCTTCATTGATGACTATGGTGATGAGAATAATAATGATAGCTATTTTGTTGAATTTGCTCCCACCACAATTAACAAGAATGACTGTGCTTATGTGGAGAGTAATAATCATTTTATGCATGTGGCTCATGATAAGAATGTTTTATGTGATAGTTATATTGTTAATTTTATTCATGATGCTACTGAAAGTTATTATGAGAGAGGGAAACATGGTTTTATGCATCTTAATAATATTAAGTTTGACCTCTTTATGTTGAAAGTTTTGAAGTTGCACTTGTGTTGCTTTACTATGTTTGTTGCTTTGTGCTTTCATGACTTGTTTCTTTACAAGATTCCTATGCATAGGAAGTGGGTTAGACTTAAATGTGTTTTGAATTTGCTTCTTGATGCTCTATTTTACTTCAATTCATATTTCTTATGTGAGCATCTTCTCAAACTATCACTCCTAACTTAAAGGCGTTAAAGAAAAAGTACTTATTGGGAGATAACCCAAAAGTTTTAGATGAGTCTTGTAAGTTATTACCTCTGTAATAACCGCTCCTTATCCTTTTTATTTGCTTTTTGTGCCTAGAGTAACCTCTAATGAGCGAGGAGTAATGATTGGGAAAGTTGTTGTCCCGAAACATATTTATGTGCTTCACTTTAAAATTCGTGTAAAAACTATGTACGTCCTCTTTAGGCGTGCATTTTTGTGCTTCTGCCCCAGGTTGTTATATAACTTTCGTTAGTTCAACACTTTTTGATTTGAGAAACAGAAGGTCTTCGAAAAAATTCATCTTTACCTGATGTTCTGTTTTGACAGATTTCTGCCATTATTTGAATTTGCTTCTTGTTGGTTCCTTTTTGAGTTCTTTTGGGGAATTGAGCTTTTTGAGGGAAGTTCTACAGTAGCTTGTGTTTTGATGGAAGTTTTATTGGTGTTGAAACTGAACCTAAAGACTTATTATCTTGAGTGCACTAATGTTGCTAATAAAGATTGTGTGAAGTTTTATATGAAGGAAAAATTTCAGGTGTATGGAAGGAACGAGTAATGAGATGAAGAATGGACTAAAGCTCAAGATTGGGGATGCCACGCATGTCACCCTAAAAATATCCAAGAATTACAAGCGTCAAAGCTTGGGGATGCCCAAGGCATCCCCTTCTTCATCAAAAAAAATCCCAGGTTTCTTCCAAACACTTCATTTTTATTGTTTCATGCACAGTTGTGTTGTTCTTGGAGCGTCTTCATTTTTGTTTTTGGTTTTTGTTTGCTTAGTTTTCTTGAATAAGTTGGTTGGATCCCAACACAATTCTTTTGGAGAGAGACACACCCTGTTATTCATTGCCTAGAACACTCTAGTTTTCGTTCATATTGTTTTGTGAGTGTTCTCTTTTGCTAGCATTGTGTTTAGCCTTAGTTTTCTTGTGCTTTCAGCTTAGAAATTTTAAGTTCTTCTTGTTTTGATTTGTGAGACAAGCTCACTGATCTTTATTTATTATTATCTTTGTGAATTCTTTCAAATAAGTTGGTTTGGATTGGAAAAGAGTAGGAAAAGTTCATGCTTAAGTGGTAAAGAGAGCTTGTTTTTGACTGTGGCCTATGCTTTGTCATGCCATGCTTGATATTGTTTTGGCTTTATGCTTAGTATTCTTTGTTGTAGCATGACATGCTATAAACAATTGAGATTGCTTAATGTGCCTTGGAAGAATCATGCGTTGTTTTAGCATATTAAAGCATAGTATTGTGGTATTCTCCTTTGATGCTTTATTTGGGTTGACTTGGCGCATGCTCACACCATGTTATGACTATCCCAAGTCACCATAGCCTTTATGATCCTTTATTTTTCAACTTGTAGTATCACTTTATGCTTTGATCAATGATGTTTTGTCGCTCTGCATGATTATGGCTATTATTGCTCTCTTAGTTTGTCGCTCCCAGTCTTTTGCTAGCCTCCACAACCAAGTATGAGTTCCACTCATGCATGCAACTCCTTAAACCAAGCTATTCCAAAGAGTCCACCATAACTACATACTATCTTATGCTATTCCAAGTATATTCATGCTTTTATCTACCTTCCGAATTAAACTTGTTATGAGAAAATAGTGATTAAAGCTCTCACGAACTTGATGGCACACTTTACTTTTCTTGCCCTTAATAAACTTGAACCATTGTGTCGTCTATGTTGTATATGCTTGCACTTATTTGTTGGGGATTAGCAGAACCATGCTATCACGGGGAACGCTTTCAACATTGCACTTGTACTTTGTACCTAGTTGATATCATGCTCTTTTGTCTATGGATGTCGTCGGTGTGAAATGAAAGGGGAGCTTGTAAGTCCATGGAGTTATGTATATGTGTTAGAGAAACGTCCGGGCCGCTGGTCTAATCCATGCTGAATTGGTGGAAACCTGCAGCATAACCATAATGAGTTATCTATTAAGCATTCTTCTTATAAAAAAGAGTCAGATATTGAGAAAAAAAGAGAAAAAGAAAAAAGAGATATGAGAAAAGAGGAAAGAGAGAAAAAAGCACCATTTTCCCATGGTAAATAAGAAGATTGCTGAGATGCTCGTTGTCTGCTTGTCTTGTCATTTTGATATGGGGATTCTTCCGTATCATCGGGCAAGGGGTGCCCCGTTGACGGTTCTCTATGATACACATGTACTTACGATGACAAGAACTTACCGGTGACTAAACTTGAGTAGCATGAGGAGCGACCCTCGTATTCAAGGGACATGAGATTTCCAACTTATACTTTGTCAAGCATATACTTCATAGTTTGTTCACTTTAACCTTAATCACTTCAAGATGCTTATCATAGGGGCAATGAGAGCTGAAAGCTATTAAGTACCATAATTTTTGGAATATCTTTATGAGACTTGAATCCCTACTTCCTTCTATGAAGGCCTTTCTTTTACTTTTATGCTGAGTCTCCACCTTCTATCTTTATGCACCTACTTTGAGAGCATAGAGGCCATTCTTAGTTCTATGTGCATTGTCCCAAGACTTGTTGATTGATGCATAGCTTTGATATTGCTTGTTTTAAACTATTTGTATCTAGTGACTCTTATGAACTTTGAAGGTGTCCTATGCATTTATGTTTGCTATTCTATGAGGGACAAGCTGAATGCCACTATGCTATGTTTTCTTTATGTGAAACAAACAAACGTCTTGCAAAGCATTGTTATTCATGAATCCTATGTTTATGCCTTTTCATGTTGCAACTTAGTTGCTTTGTCTTATTGTTAGAACATTGTCTTTCATGTTATGATTGAAGTACTATGATCCCAGCTTGAATGTTTTACAAAATACTTTGAACAAGTTTATGATGGTGCATGTCACCTCAAAAATTATTCTTTCTTTTTATCACTTACCTACTCGAGGACGAGCAGGAGTTAAGCTTGGGGATGTTGATACGTTGCAAACGTATCTATAATTTTTGATGTTCCATGCCTAGTTTTATCTACTTTCTTATGTTTTGTTCCAACTTTGGAGTACTTTTCATAGACTTTCTTGGACTAACCTATTAACAAGATGCCACAGTGCCAGTTGCCTGTTTTCTGCTGTTTTTGGTTCCAGAAAGTCAGAAAATGCATATTCTCAGAATTGGACGGGACAAAAGCCAAAGTCAATATTTCACCGAGGGGGACACAGAGCCAAAATACGAGACGGAGGAGGGCCAGGGCCTGGCCACACCATATGGTGGCTCGGGTGACCCCTGGCCACGCCACCAGGTGGTGTGGGCCCCTCCGGCCTCCACCGACCTTGCCTCTTCGCCTATAAGAAGCATCCCGATGCATAAACCCAAAGTTGTAAATCAGAAATCCACGAAAAGTTCCATAGCACCGCCACCAAAGGGGTGATTCGGGGGACAGGAAGTCTCTGTTCCGGCACCCTGCCAGGATGGGGAAGTGCCCCTAGAGCCATCTCCATCGATCTCCACCACGATCTCCATCGCCGTTGCTGATTCCCATGATGAGGAGGGAGTAGTTCTCTCTCGAGGCTAAGGGTTATACCGGTAGCTATGTGTTCATCTCTCTCTCTCTCTATGCATGATCTTATTGAGATCATGAACTTGTAATCTATAGATCTACCTTGCTACTCAAGTGCTTTAATAGGTCTCTCCTCTCCCCATGTGTGTGAAGTTCATAGTGTGCACACCATGGTGGCACTTAGGCTAGATATTACAAATACTTGTTATGAGTTATATTTGGAGTTGGATGTCTTTATGAAATTGTGGTGTTTGTTGGAACCATCTAGTGCTCAAGGTGATAGTGTGGGGTTATCTAGATGGGAAAGGCTTACTTTGAGGTGTGTTGTTATAGCCCTACCATGGATTAGAGTGTCCAACCGGAGAGTAGTTAAGAGTAGTATCATAAAGAGAAGATATTTAATATGAGAGTGTTCACTAGTGAAAGTATGATCCCTAGGCCTTGTTTCTAAGAATTGATACACAATTTGCAATTAGATCTGTTACATGTTTGCTTGCTTCCATCTTTATTTCAGTTTGCCTTTAGTCTTTTCCACGCCATCAAGCTATTTTCTGGCACCATTGTCTTATATCCATACCACTTGTATTTCACTATCTCTTCACCAAACTAGTGCACCTATACACCTGACAAGTGTATTGGGTGTGTTGGGGACACAAGAGACTTCTTGTATCTTGATTGCAGGGTTGCTTGAGAGGGATACCTTTGACCACTTCCTCCCTGAGTTAGATAAACCTTGGGTGATCCACTTAAGGGAAAACTTGCTGCTGTTCTACAAACCTCTGCACTTGGAGGCCCAACAACTGTCTACAAGAATAGAAGTGCGTAGACATCAGGGTCCCAGCAACCTGTTGAAACGGTAGATGCATCGAGTAATGCTATCAAGTTCGGAACAGGGTAGCACGAGCGAAGTAAAAAAATTCCATCATACACATGATTCTTCTCATGAGAGGCTGACATGTGGGAACCAACAGCCTGACTAAATGGCAGACTCATCGAGCAATGTTATCTAGTCCAAATCAGGGAGGCGCGTCCGGAAAGTATGGTCTGTAAGAGACACTGATGTCCGGGACCCACACGCCTCAAAAGACTTCGGCGAGTCAACATCATGCGAGGAAACAAAAATCTTTCTTCTACCACGCGCTAGCCAAGCTTCCTCCATGTTTTTAGCGATTTCGTCGTAGTAGAGGGCCGCGAAACCAGAAAAAAAGTTTTCCATCGGCCACTGTCGAGCCTAGAAATTCATCGTGGAAGACGCGCCTTCTATGACGACTGTCGGGCCAAGACGTTGCGGATGGACACTTTTCTTGTAGTGACTGGCAGCGACCAAACCCTCGATTTCCTCTCCTTACCCTCTTCCTGTCTCCCACCCCCCGCTAAATCGCCGGTCGCACTGCCGCCCATTTGATGCTGATTGGCTGTCCGTTCCGCCCGCCCTACCACCCCCTAGTATTCAGAAGCACCTACCATCGATCCCCAAGCCTTCTCCGGTGTCCATCGGTCAACCAGGTGCTCATGTTGACCTCGCGCGCTCACCTCGCCCAGAAGGTGCTCGATGGTTTGTCTAGGTGCGTTTATATGTAGTTTTATGCATGCCGTTGCTAGTGAACTCTATTGAAAATTCGTGACCGCGAAGTACACGTCGTGCAGACCATGGACAGCGACGATGAGCTAATGATCTAGTCGTTCATAGACAAGGAAGCCAAGGCCGACACTGATGAAGAGGATCACTTGACCATCCTCGCCTGCCTACTACAGCTGGAAGCCTGCCAACTGAAAGTCGCCGCTCGCAAACGTGGAGGTACCTCTGTAGGGAGAAAGAAGAGCAAGCCAGGGAATAGGATGGAGGGGGCATACCATGCTATACACTGATTACTTCGCTGACAACTCAACATACATAGCCAAGGTTTTCACTAGCGCTACAGGATGAACAAGAAATATTTCATGCGCCTTGTGCATGGTGTGAGGGGATACGGTACCTATTTGAAGCTGAAGAAGGACTGCACTGGCACGATAGGGCTTTCCTCAATCTAGAAATGCACAGCTACCATGAGGTTGCTTGCATAGGAGCTCATGAAGATTTAAAGGGCGAGTATCTATGCATGTCTGAGTCCACAACCATAGAATCCATGTATAGGTTTCGCTAGGGCGGTGGTCGTAGATTATTATTTGAGAGGGCCAAATGTAGAAGAGACGTAATGGATCATGGCACAGAACGGAGCTAGAGGGTTTCCTGGGATGTTAGGCAGCATCAATTGCATGCAGTGTTCGTGGAAGAACTATCCCTTTTCTTGGCAAGGTTTGTACAATGGGCATCATGGATATTGCAGTCTCATACTTCAAGTCGTGTCCCATCATGACCTATACATTTGGCATTCTTTTTTGTCATAGTGGGATCTCAAAATGACATCAATGTGCTACAGCGTTCTCTAGTGTTTGAAAAACTTGTTTAAGGGCATGACCCCCCTTGCAACTATGAGATCAATGGCCACCCTTACACTAAATGGTATTATCTTGTCGATGGCATCTATCCAAAGTGGTTAGTATTTGTGAAGACAATCACCGACCCTCTAGGCCCGGTAAAGTCTCAGTTTGCTGCGTGATAGGAGAATTGTAAGAAGGATGTCGAGGGGGCTTTGGTGTGCTCCAATCTCAATTTGCTATAGTTAGGTGAAGGGGTTCCGTAGTACAAAACAAAAAAATACATGAAAGAATGCACCTAGCCAAAATCAATCTACGAGTAAAGCTGTAACGGAGAAGGTTTCGGTAGCATACCCTTGTAGATTGTTGACTCGTGTATTAACGAGCTCATTGGGGAACCCCAAGAGGAAGGTATGATGAGCACAGTAGTAAGTTTTCCCTCAGTTATGAAACCAAGGTTATCAATCCAGTAGGAGCAAGGAAACACATCCAAGGTGTTGCTAGCTGGACTTTGGCAGGGCGCACTACCGGCGCCAGCAGCAATGTGGAAACCTGCACAACACAACCACAGAAACTTACCCCCAACTTACAGTGAGGTTGTCAATCTCACCGGTTTTGCTAAAAACAAAGGATTAAACGTATTGTGTGGAAGAAAGTAATAGCTTGCAGAAAGTAAACAGAAAGCAGTAAACAGTTGTAGATTGATGATAAAAGAAAGGACCGGGGTCCATAGTTCACTAGTAGTGGCTCTCCTTAAGATAGATGACATGTTGGGTGAACAAATTACAATGGGGCAATTGACAAACATCGAGAAAGCAATATATGCAAATACTAATCATCTTGACTCCTTTGAGATTCGATTGGGCATTACAACATTATACATAGACCGTAATCCAACTGCATCTATGACTAATAATCCACCTTCAGGTTATCATCTGAACCCCCTCCAGTATTAAGTTGCAAGCAACAGATAATTGCATTATGCATTGTGTGTAAAGTAAACAATAAGATTGTTCTATGAACAAAGGATTGTTGTTTTCTCCCTAGTAGCAATATCACATCTAGTACCTTAGAGATTTCTGGCACTTCCCAAGATTACTAGAGGCATGAACCCACTATCGAGCATAAATACTAACTCTTGGAGTTACTAGCATCTACTTGGCCAAGATAGCTACTAACAACAGAAAGCATGCAAGATCACAAATAACAAAGACATGATAGAATCAATAATCAATCTGAAATAGCATCTCAATATCCATCGGATCCTCGCAAACACAACATGTATCATTGCAAATAGATGATCTTGATCATGAACGGAGCTCACAAAATATAAACATGATAGCACAAAGGAGAAGAACCAGCCATCTAGCTACTACATGGACCCGTAGTCTAGAGATGAACTACTCATGCATTACACCAGAGGCTTGCCGGGAAGAGCTTCAGATCCCTCCCGATCTAGGGATGGAGATGACGGCGGCTATAGACTCTTTCGTGGAATTTTGATCAGGTACTTAGGGTTTCTGTATCGGAGGCATCTTATAGGAGAAAGGGGAGGCCGAGGGGGTGCCCGAGGCGGCCAGACCACCCCCTAGCATGGGCCAGGCTTGGCCGCGTGGCCAGGTGGTGTGGCTGCCCCCGGGCCCCTCCCCGTCTCATATTCTGGCTCCGTGTCCCCCTCGGTGAAAAACTGACTTTGGCTTTTGTCTCATCCGATTCCGAGAATATTCATTTTCTGACTTTCCTGGAACCAAAAACAGTAGAAAACAGGCAGCTGGCACTGTGGCTCTTGTTAATAGGTTAGTCCAAGAAAGTGTATAGAAAGTACTCCAAAGTGTGGACAAAATATAAGGAAGTAGATAAAACCAAGCATGGAACATCAAAAATTATGGATATGTTTGCAACGTATCATAGACCAAAGCGTTTGACGTAGGTAGTGAAGCTCCTCGCAACTCACCCCAAGTCCTAGCATGAACAACCCTGGTGCCACTAATGGCAGCACCTTCAAGGTTTCACACACGTACAGTGTATGATGAGGACTTCCGGCCCCTGATCCCTACCAGGGTTGCGGAAATAGATCTCCAACTTGGAATCCTTGCAGCACCTCCTTGCACCGCGACAAAGTCCTCCCTTTGCACGCATAGTCCCAACAGGGAGCCATAGTTGCAACAGAGAAAGAGAGAGATTACTTCTCTAAGGAAATTGTCTTAGAGAAATATTGGTGTGTCTTTATCCCACCCCATGCCCCATCTATATAAAGAGGTAAAAGGGAATACATCAACCCTAAAGTATTGGAGTGGGACTAATAGTCAAAAGGAAAAGGAGAGGAGGGCGCCGCCGGCTGGGCTGCCACCGGCGGCCAGGTGGGCCACCCGAGCCAACCCAGCAGTAGCACAGTCACAGGCCTCGGCTGGGCCAGCCTCCTACGCGCTCGAGCAGCCCAGAGAGTAGTGGCACAATGGCTAGCGGCCCAGCGCCGCACCGTTCTTGCGAGCTTGCTTCCGTGCACTGTCACCAAGGTGGGACGGCTGATAGTGGCCCGCTGAGCGGTGCCCAGCTACCGCTCGGCATCTGTCGTTGCCCATCGGCTGTGTGGGCCGCCCAGGGATGACTAGCGGTTGTGGATTATGCTCCGGGGTTTCTTCCCTTCTAGGTTGTTTCCCTCCGGGGATTCGGCCTAGTAGAGGAAGTTTACCCATAATAAATCATAATTAATATATTAATGCATATTATAAATCCTTATTAATCTGAAAACACCTTTTTGGCTTTTCCTTTCTTCTGAACCATTTTGGATCCTCTTCAGAATTTTTCCAGCATTCTCTCTTCACAACAATTCTGAAGATCTTTCTCTTTTATACTTCCTTGATTCAATTCTACCAAAAAGATCTAGATTGGTCATATTATCCTTAAGTGTGTTACCCCTATGGTTCAGGAACATCATAGACATGATTGAGATCACTCTCAAATCAATGATCATTAGCAGGACCAAGATTCCCATAATGACCCCTACGCATTCCACGAGACTGTTTCCTTTTGAACCTTAAACATTGAATCCAATTCCCTTTGTTACTTTGATACATGATTTGTCCGAGATTTGATCATCGGTATCTAATACCTTGTTCAATCTCGTTTCCAACAAATGCAGTTTTACTCATTCTGTGATATTTCATCCCTCTGACCTAGTCACATGTTGCGAAACATTTATGGATCTAATCTCACTGAGTAGGCCCAAAGTATATTCCTATCTCGCAAGAAAAAAACCCCAATCTTGATGCATATGCCTCAACTATTCCTATGAAATACCTAACATGCACCTTTATGGCCACCCAATTATGGATATGACGTTTGATGCAGTTAAAGCAGCCTCGGGAGGTAGTGATTAATATGATCTCACGGTCAAAGGAAAAGGATACTACACTTCTAATATCGCAACAATGAACATGTGACTTGATCATATTGCAATACAGAGAAATTAGGGCAATGTCCACGACATCATTCATCAATAATGTGACTCCACTGTCAGTTGGCATAAATGCACCATGATTAGGAAACCTTGATCATCAGCTGCTCAATGGACCAGTATAATAAGAGGCTACTAGCTAGGGACTCTAGTTGTTCTATATCACACATGTATCAATGTTTCCGCTTGATACAATTATATCATGATACAAAACTATTATGAACTAATGAGATATGGTAATAAAAACCCTTTATTATTTGCCTCTAGGGCATATCTCCTTCGGTCTCCCACTTGCACTGGAGTACAAATAATCTAGTTGCATTGTTACTAATCATGAAACCACATCACATATGTTTTTCTTGATCATGCCTACTTATGGAGATCATTTTCTGTCTATGATCTATTTTATAAGATCCTTATGTTCTTTGCAAATCGAAAATATCACCTAATTTGATATTTGCATCATTATCACATAATGTGCCAAAGTTTGTTCTAGCGACAGAGTGAGACTTATGTTTTCAAGTACCTTCATGACGGTCAATCAGTCACATCGAACTTTCACTGTTGTCATGTATGTTCTAGAAAACACACTCAACTGAAGTCGAACTTATTTTAAGCCAAAACAATTTCACTAGCTATTTCTCAAATAGTTGTATACTTCTATATCTATGTAGATTCTAACTTAGATTGCAATTCTCTTGTCCAAACTTAACTCTTCACAGTTTTAGGGATAAGCTTTAACTTAAGTCTAGTGGTATATTCAAGCAAGAACTCTTTCCTTTTATACCATAGACTATGGGTCTTATTATATTGAGTATATAGTATGGTTATATGAAATACTTTATGACCAAGACATGGTGTATGTCACACATCACTATTCATGTAACCATTACTTGTCTATCTGAACTTTAACTCAATATTTCTTTCTAGTTTCACTACTAAGAACTGTTTCTACCTTGCACTATTCTAAACTCTTTCAGAATCTAAACCAGACATTCTGAACTCTTTCAAAATCTATTTTCTGAAACATTCTGATAGTAATGTTATCAGAATGTTCATCAAACATATCAATCTATCTTAATAGATTTCCAATGTTATAATGTTTCATTCAAATTTCATTCATCGAATATTTAATATACGATCGTTGTTACACTCCCACTCAAAATGACATCTCATATGAGATCAAGATTCCCTCTCAACTCACAAATATGTCACACATATTACGATTAGTAAACTACTGAGCTCCCACTCAATTTTATCAAATTACAGGGCTTCTTGATATTTGGCAATTTCCAAAATACATGATCATGTATCAATTCAAGAATTCCCACTACTAGGCATCTACAATTTGTCTGATTTATGAAACCTTGCATGGTGTATCAATTACAATCTTTCTTTAATCCTAGATTAAAGATCTCACAGTTTCCACAATCATGCTAATGTTGATCCAATAGTCTCAACTACTGGATTTTATGATTCTTGGTCATAACTCATACTTAGGTCCACCACGCTTATTTGTAGTTCATAGGTATGTCTCATCTGAGGACAAGTGAATCAATATAACTCTACAGAAGCATAATACACTATTGAATCCTAATTTTCTGAATAAAAGTGTCTAGTGAAACTTCATGATCTCAATCATTGGTTTCTCCCTTTATATAGAGTTTGTTTTCTGGAACAAATCCTGTTGTGCCACTCTAATAATTTCAAAGGTGAGGTCTAATACTTTATTTTAGACTTTCACTCCTTTCCACTAACATTTCCAAGAGAAAATTTTCTCTAGAAATATCACACCAGGCAATACAAGTTTTGCCTTCCTTTGATTTTAGTATGGAAATCATATTAATAATTTCTTTGAGAATACTCTACAAATCGTGTTTCTTTGCCACGACTTTGATTCTATTAAAGTCTCTAGAAACTTGAACTTCCATAACACTTATGGTGTTGTTTCTACGAATCGTTGGATGTTCATTATGAGTGTTTGCTATTTCTAATGCTAATTCTAAATGATACTCGGGTTTTAGTAAGAGATCAGATTCAGACCATAAGTATCTAATATTGTATGATTACAAGGTATAGACATATAAATACGCTTTGATGTGTCTTGACTTCATAATTTACGAAATAATTTCATAAGTCTTAATGCCATAAATTTAACTTTGAATACTTAATCATATTGATCAAATTTCTAGGACTTTTGTATTCAACTTTATTCTAAAATAGCTTTGACCCTTTGTGGTTTTTCTTGTAAATCTATTATTTACTTTGATTCACCACAATATCAACCATCTTGTTGAATTTTGATCATCACATGATTTTCAACAATCCATGCACAACGGTTTTACCAGAGTGCAAAGTTTTAGTCACTTTCTCCAAATGATAAGAAGTATTTCTTGTGAGTCCAAAGGTCAAAGATCTAAGGACTTTCTTTTCATCATTATGAAAATCACAATTAATACTTAGCATGACTCAAACTATAGTGTTATTCGAGAATAAGTTTAACATTTAAACTTTGGATATTTTTATTGGCATTCTTTTATAAATGCTTTATTATCAAGATCAATAAATACGAATAATTGATACATTGCAAATGTATCTATAGTTTTGATGTTCCATGCTTGGTTTTATCCACTTTCTTGTGTTTTGTCCACACTTTGGAGTACTTTTCATATGATTTCTTGGACTAACCTATTAACAAGAGCCACAGTGCCAGCTGCCTGTTTTCTGCTGTTTTTGGTTCCAGTAAAGTCAGAAAAATGAATATTCTCGGAATTGGATAGGACAAAAGCCAAAGTGCCTATTTTTCCGGAAGTCATCAGATGCCAAAGTACAAGACGGAGAGGGGCCAGGGGCTACCACACCACCTGGCCACGCGGCCAAGCCTGGCCCGCGTCAGGGGGTGGTGTGGCTGCCTCCGGCACCCCCTCTGCCTCCCCTTCCGCCTATAAGATGCCCTCGGGACGAAAACCCTAAGTACCCGATCAAAAATCCACGAAAGAGTCTGTAGCCGCCGTCATCTCCATCCCTAGATCAGGAGGGATCTGAAGCTCTTCCAGGCACCCTGCCAGAGAGGGGAATTCACCCTAGAGGCATTCTCCATCACCATGAAAGCCTCCGGTGTGATGCATGAGTAGTTCATCCTTGGACTACGGATCCATGTAGTAGCTAGATGGCTGGTTATCCTCCTTTGTGCTTTCATGTATAGAACTTGTGACCTCCGTTCATGATCAAGATCATCTATTTGTAATTCTGCATGTTGTGTTTGCGGGGATCCGATGGATATTGAGATGCTATTTCAGATTGATTATTGATTCTATCATGTCTTTGTTATTTGTGATCTTGCATGCTTTCTGTTGTTAGTTGCTATCTTGGCCTAGTAGATGCTAGCAACTCCAAGAGTTAGTATTTATGCTCGGTAGTGGGTTCATGCCTCTGGTAATCTGGGGAAGTGACAGAAATCTCTAAGGTACTAGATGTGTTGTTGCTACTAGGGAGAAAACAACAATCATTTGTTCATAGAACAATCGTATGGTTTACTTTACACGCAGTTCATAAAGCAATAATCTGTTGCTTGCAACTTAATACTGGAGGGGGTTCGGATGATAACCTGAAGGTGGATTATTAGTCATAGATACAGTTGGATGGCGGTCTATGTATAATGTTGTAATGCCCAATCAAGTTCCAAAGGAGTCAAGATGATTAGTATATGCATGTATGGCTTTCTCGATGTTTGTCAATTGCCCCGCTGTAATTTGTTCACCCAGCATGTTATCTATCTTAAGGAGAGCCACCTCTAGTGAACTATGGATCCCGGTCCTTGTCTCTTACATTCAATCTACAAATTGTTTACTGTTTTGTGTTTACTTTCTACAAACTTTTACTTCTTTCCATTCGATACGTTTAATCCTTTGTTTTCAGCAAAACACGGTGAGATTGACAACCTCATCGCAAGTTGGGGACAAAGTTCCGTGGTTGTGTTGTGCAGGTCTTCACATTGCTGATGGCACCGGTAGTGTGCCCTGCCATCGTTTAGCTAGCTACACCTTTGGGGTGTTTCCTTGCTCCTACTGGTTCGATTAAACCTTGGTTTCATACTGAGGGAAACTTGCTATTGTGCTCATCATACCTTCCTCTTGGGGTTCCCAACGAGCTCTACATCAACATCGCACCAGCACTTTTCTGGCTCCATACACAGAGCCATCAAGCATTTTTCTGGCGTCGTTGCTGGGGAATCAAGGACATCTTCACAAGGGGAGTCCTTCATAACCAATCTCTTTACTTTTTTATTTTTGTTTTGCTTAGTTTCTTTTTGCTTTGTTTGCTTGTTTCTTTATCAAAAACACAAAAAAATAGTTTTACTAGGTTGCTTTCTTATTTGAAAACCCAAAAAAATGACTACTCTTGAAAACACTAAGTTGTGTGACTTCACTAGCACCAACAACAATGATTTTATGAGCACACCTATTGCTCCACCTGTGCCTTAAGATACTTTCTTTGAGATAAAACCTGCTTTACTCAATCTTCTTATGAGAGAACAATTTCCTGGTATTGGTAATGAAGATGTTGCTTCCCATCTAAATAACTTTGTTGAACTTTGTGAGATGCAAAAGCATAGGGATATAGGTGGTGATATTATTAACCTGAAATTGTTTCCTTTCTCTTTGAGAGAAAAAGCTAAAGAATGGTTGAATTCCTTAACTATGAATAGTATTGATTCTTGGACTAAGTGTAAAGATGCTTTCATTGGAAAATACTATCCTCCTGCTAAGATTATATCTATGAGAAGTGAAATAATGAAGTTTAAACAACTTGATAATGAGCATGTTGCTCAAGCTTGGGAAAGAATGAAATCTTAGGTTTAGAATTGTCCCACTCATGGACTGACTACTCGGATGATCATCCAAACTTTTTATGCAGGATTGAACTATTCTTCAAGGAACCTATTGGATTCTGCTGCTGGAGGTACCTTTATGACCATCACTTTGGGTGCTGCAACAAAACTTCTGGACAATATGATGGTTAATTATTCTGAATGGCATACTGAGAGAGCTCCACAAGGTAGGAAGGTAAATTCTGTTGAGGAAACCTCCTCCTTGAGTGATAAGATTTATATTATTATGTCTATTCTTGTGAATGGGAAAGCCCATATTGATCCAAATAATGTTCCCTTAGCCTCTTTGGTTGCTCAAGAAGAGCAAGTTGATGTGAACTTCATAAGAAATAATAATTTTTGCAATAATGCTTGTAGGAATAATCTTGGTAACAACAATTATAAGACATATCCTCCCATAAATGGTAATGCTTATGGAAGTTCCTACAACAATAATAGGAGTGCTCCCTCTGAACTTGAAGTTATGCTTAAAGATTTTAGTAGTAAGCAAACTGCTTTCAATAAAACTATTGAGGAAAAACTCTTTAATGCTGAAAGAAATATAGCATCTCTGGCTGAAGCTCAATCTTCTTTGAATAAAATGGCTGCTAAACCTGAAACTAATGATAATCCCTTTGCAGCTACTAATGCCATACAAGTAAGAATTGATGAAAATGTTAGACTATTAGCTGAATTACATGCTAAGTTGGAAAGGGAATATGAAATTGCTAGAAACATTAGTGTTTCTACTATTACCACCACTAGTGTTGAGGCTAGTAATAGTTCTACTAATTTAGATGATAAATTTGATTTTGATCTTGATGGTTGCAACATCTCTGAAGTTATTAAGTTCCTACAAAAGCTTGCTAAAAGTCCTAATGCTAGTGCAATGAACATGGCCTTTACAAAACACATTACTGATGCTCTCATAAAGATTAAAGAAGAAAAGATGAAACATAAAGCTTCTATTCCTATAAAACAAGAATATAGTTGGGAACCCATCATTAATATGAAAGTGAATGACTTTGATTTCAAAGCTTTATGTGATCTTGATAGTAGTGTTTCTATTATGCCTAGAAGGATTTATGATATGCTTGATTTGCCTCCTCTTGAAGATTGTTATTTGAATGTCCCACTTGATGATAATGTTAAAAAGAAACTCATGGGGAGTCTTAATTATGTTCTTATTATGGTTAACAATGTCTATGTCCCAGTTGATTTCTATGTTTTGGATGTTGAATTCAATGCTTCTTGTCCTATTACTTTGGGAAGACCTTTTCTTAGAACTGTTGGTGCCATTATTGATATGAAAGAAGGCACCATTAAATATCAACTCCCATTCAAGAAAGGTATATAACACTTCCCTAATAAGAGAGAGAATATTTCTTTTGCTTCTCCTATGAAAACAAAATTTGGTCTTAATGCTTCTTCATTTGAGAACACTTGATTCTTTTTCTTGCTTCTTATGCCTAACTTAAAGGCGTTAAAGAAAAGTACTTATTGGGAAATAACCCAAAAGTTTTAGATGGGTCTTGGAAGTTATTACCTCTGTAATAACCTCTCCTTATCCTTTTTATTTGATTCTTGTGCCAAGAGTAACCTCTAATGAGAGGGAAGTAATGATTGGAAAAGTTGTTGTCTCGAAACAGATTTCTATGCTTCATCGTAAAAATTCGTGTAAAATCTCTGAACGTATTTCTGAGGCGTGAATTTTTTTGCTTCTGCCCCAGGTTATTATATAACTTTTGTCAGTTCAACACTTTTTGATTTGAGCAACAGAAGGTCTTCGAAAAAATTGTCTTTACCTGCTGGTCTATTTTGACAGATTTCTGTCATTTTCTACATTTGCTTCTTGTTGGTTCCTTTTTGAGTTCTTTTGGGGAATTGAACATTTTGAGGGAAGTGCTATAGTGGCTAGTGTTCTAATGGAAGTTTATTTGGTGTTAAAACTGAACCTTAAGACCTATTTATCTTGAGTACACTAATGTTGCTAATAAAGATTGTGTGAAGTTTTGTATGAAGGAAAAATTTCAGGTGTATGGAAGGAATGAGTAATGAGATGAAGGATGGACTAAAGCTCAAGCTTGGGGATGCCACGCATGTCACCCAAATAAATATCCAAGAAGTACAAGTGTCAAAGCTTGGGGATGCCCAAGGCATCCCCTTCTTCATCAATAGAAATCCCAGGTTTCTTCCAAACGCTTCATTTTTATTGTTTCATGCACAGTTGTGTTTTTCTTGGAGCATCTTCTTTTTTGTTTTGCTTTTTCTTTTGCTTTTATTTTCTTAGTTTTCTGAATAAATTGGTTGGACCCCCTCTTTCATACATTGGTTTGCAAATAGTTTGGTTTGGTTTGGAAAAGAGTAGGAAAGTTCATGCTTATGTCGTAAAAAGAGCTCGTTTTTTACTGTGGCCTATGCTCTGTCATGCCATGCGTGATATTGTTTTGGCTTTATGCTAGTATTCTTTGCTGTAGCATGACTTGTTATAAACAATTGAGATTGCTTAATGTGCCTTGGATGAATCATGCGTTGTTTTAGCATATTAAAGCATAGTATAGTGGTATTCTCCTTTGATGCTTTATTTGGGTTGACTTGGCGCATGCTCACACCATGTTATGACTATCTCAAGTCACCATAGCCTTTATGATCCTTTAGTTTTCAACTTGTAGTATCACTTTATGCTTTGATCAATGATTTTTTGTCGCTCTGCATGATTATGGCCATTATTGCCCTCTTAGTTTGTCGCTCCCAGTCTTTTGCTAGCCTCCACAACCAAGTATGAGTTTCACTCATGCATCCAACTCACTAAACCAAGTTATTCCAAAGAGTCCACCATACCTACCTACTAGCTTATGCTATTCCAAGTATATTCATGATTTTGTTTACCTTCCAAATTAAACTTGTTATGAGAAAACTAGTGATTAAAGCTCTCACAAACTTGATGGCACACTTTACTTTTCTTGCCCTTAATAAACTTGAACCATTGTGTCGTCTATGTTGTATATGCTTGCACTTATTTGTTGGGAATTAGCAGAACCATGCTTTCATGGGGAACGCTTTTAACATTGCACTTGGTACTTGTACCTAGTTGATATCATGCTCTTTTGTATATGGATGTCGTCAGTGTGAAATGAAAGGGGAGCTTGTAAGTCCATGGAGTTATGTATATGTGTTAGAGAAACGCCTGGGCCGCTGGTCTAATCCATGCTGACATGGTGGAAACCTGCAGCGTAACCATAATGAGTTGTCTATGAAGCATTCTTCTTATAAAAAAATAGTCCTATATTGAGAAAAAAAGAGAAAAGAGAAAAAGAGATTATGAAAAGAGGAAAGAGAGAAAAAAGCACCATATTCCCATGGTAAATAAGAAGATTGATGAGATGCTCGTTGTCTGCTTGCCTTGTCATTTTAATATGGGGATTCTTCCGTATCATCGGGCAAGGGGTACCCCGTTGGCGGTTCTCTATGATACAGATGTACTTACAATGACAAGAACTTACCGGTGACTAAACTTGAGTAGCATGAGGAGTGGCCCTCATATACAAGGGACATGAGATTTCTAAATTATACTTCGTCAAGCATGTACACCATAGTTTGTTCACTTTAACCTTAGTCACTTCAAGATGCTTATGATAGGGGCAATGAGAGCTGAAAGCTATAAGTACCATAATTTTTGGAAGCTCTTTATGAGACTTGAATCCCTACTTCCTTTTATAAAAAGGCCTTTCTTCCACCATTATATTGAGTCTCCACCTTCTACCTTTATGCACCTACTTTGAGAGCATAGTGGCCATTCTTAGTTCTATGTGCATTGTCCCAAGACTAGTTGATTGATGCACAACTTGATATTGCTTGTTTTAAACTATTTGTATCTAGTCACTCTTATGAACTTTGAAGGTGTCCTATGCATTTATATTTGCTACTCTATGAGGGACAAGCTGAATACTATTATGCTATGTTTTCTTTATGTGAAACAAACAAATGTCTTGCAAAGCATTGTTATTCATGAATCTTTTGTTTGTGCATTTTCATGTTGCATCATAGTTTCTTTGTCTTATTGCTAGAACCTTGTCTTTCATGTTATGATTGAAGTACTATGATCCCAACTTTGAATGTTTTACAAATACTTTGATCAAGTCTTTTATGGTGCATGTCACCTCAAAAATTATACTTTCTTTTTATCACTTACCTACTGGAGGACGAGCAGGAGTTAAGCTTGGGGATGTTGATACATTGCAAATGTATCTATAATTTTTGATGTTCCATGCTTGGTTTTATCCACTTTATTGTGTTTTGTCCACACTTTGGACTACTTTTCATATGATTTGTTGGACTAACCTATTAACAAGAGCCATAGTGCTAGCTACCTATTTTCTGTTGTTTTTGGTTCCAGGAAAGTCAGAAAATGAATATTCTCGGAATTGGACGGGACAAAAGCCAAAGTGCCTATTTTTCCGGAAGTCATCAGATGCCAGAGTACGAGACGGAGATGGTTCAGGGGCTACCACACCACCAGGCCGCGCGGCCCAGCCTGGCCCGCGCCAGGGGGTGGTGTGGCTGCCACCAGCACCCCCTCGGCCTCCCCTTACGCATATAAGATGCCCTCGAGACGAAAACCCTAAGTACCCGATCAAAAATCCACGAAAGAGTCTATAGTCGCCGTCATCTCCATCCCTAGATCGGGAGGGATCTGAAGCTCTTCCCGGCACCCTTCTGGAGAGGGGAATTCACCCTGGAGGCCTTCTTCATCACCATGCAAGCCTCTGGTGTGATGCGTGAGTAGTTCATCCTTGGACTACGGAGCCATGTAGTAGCTAGATGGCTGGTTCTCCTCCTTTGTGCTTTCATGTTTAGATCTTGTGAGCTCCGTTCATGATCAAGATCATCTATTTGTAATTCTGCATGTTGTGTTTGCGGGGATCCGATGGATATTGAGATGCTATTTTAGATTGATTATTGATTCTATCATGTCTTTGTTATTTTTGATCTTGCATGCTTTCCGTTGTTAGTAGCTATCTTGCCCAAGTAGATGTTAGCAACTCCAAGAGTTAGTATTTATGCTCGATAGTGGGTTCATGCCTCTGGTAATCTGGGGAAGTGATAGAAATCTCTAAGGTACTAGATATGTTGTTGCTACTAGGGAGAAAACAACAATCCTTTGTTCACAGAACAATCGTATTGTTTACTTTACACGCAGTTCGTAAAGCAATAATCTGTTGCTTCCAACTTAATACTGGAGGGGGTTCGGATGATAACCTGAAGGTGGATTATTAGTCATAGATGCAGTTGGATGGTGGTCTATGTATAATGTTGTAATGCCCAATCAAGTTCCAAAGGAGTCAAGATGATTAGTATATGCATGTATTTCTTCCTCGATGTTTGTCAATTGCCCCGCTGTAATTTGTTCACCCAGCATGTTATCTATCTTAAGGAGAGCCACCTCTAGTGAACTATGGATCCCGGTCCTTGTCTTTTACATTCAATCTACAAACTGTTTACTATTTTGTGTTTACTTTCTACAAACTTTTACTTCTTTCCATTCGATACGTTTAATCCTTTGTTTTCCGCAAAACACGGTTAGATTGACAACCTCATCGCAAGTTGGGGACAAAGTTCTATGGTTGTGTTGTGCAGGTCTCCACGTTGTTGCTGGCACCGGTAGTGCGCTCTGCCATCGTTCAGCTAGCTACACCTATGGGGTGTTTCCTTGCTCCTACTGGTTCGATTAAACCTTGGTTTCATACTGAGGGAAACTTGCTGCTGTGCTCATCATACCTTCCTCTTGGGGTTCCCAAAGAGCTCTACATCAACATCGCACCAGCACTTTTCTGGCGCCATACACAGAGCCATCAATAATCCATTCATAATCAAGAAGTGAACATAAAAAAATTTATTCATAAGATCGTCACAAATATCTTGTTACAAACTTATTGAATAATTTTCCTGCTAAAAGCAAGACCTACTAATAAGGTCCTCACACTTGCTATGATTACAAACTTTATTAAAACTTATTAATCTAAATGATAAATGCAGAGGGAACGTGTTCATCGATCATAAACTAGCTTGAATGTCTTCAACGCGCGATCATAGGCTCTTTAGCAAGCTCTCAGGCAGACTATCTTATTGTCATAAATAGGAAGCAAGTATCAGCATACTTGGTGAACCGCAATAAGTGTTTTCATGAAACATTTATAACTTTTGTATATCAAATATACCTTCATAATCCTCATCCGATGAATCGATATATTCTACCAGATACCTCAAGTCATTCATGAACATATGAAAGGTAGACTCTTCTCCTTTCATGACGTAGTCATGAATGACGTTCGCATAGCTAGAGGGAAGCAAACACAGCACTCCATTTATGGTGAAGTAATCTGACAACTGGAAGTCCACATCACTTGCAAGTCGATCATACATCTTCTGCATGAACGATAGGTAGCTATGAAGGTATCCATCCTCTCTCATTTTCTGTGAGAGGAACCTGTCCATCAGGTCATATTTCATGATCCTGACTTGTGGTGCGAAATGTACTTTCAACTCTTCGATCATATGATATGAATGAGTGTTGAAGTAATGCAGATGCAGCTCATTGTCCATTGAGTTTAGCATCACACACTAGACAAGGATGGAGCGATTGTAGTGAGTTTGATAGTTCTTAACTTCAAGCTCATGTGATGATTCATTAGGGCAATCTCCTAATTCCTCTTCATCATTTAGAGCATGTCATTGAATTCGAGGGTATCTCGGAGGCGTTCAAACCAGTCTATGAAATTTGACCCATCCGCTTTAATCTCTCCTTCATTCAAGAAGGTTCCGAACTGAAAGAATTTGGCCATAATCTACAGGGATATTTGCAAAGGACTTTAGACTAAGTTCATAATAGAGTTCCATATTGTAATCAAAACCAATTGAACTCCACTAAAACTATCATCCCTAAGAAAGTTTTAGCTATTACACGACCCCTTTACACCGTATCATCCCTGATCATCACGGCCTTTGATACAGCTACCAGGGTAGACTATATTCCATCAATCACAACATACTTGTGACTCATGCTCGATCTATCGACCATCCTGTGTTCCGAGGCCAAGTCTGTACATTCTAGGCTCACCAAATCAATCTTAGTGTATTCGTTGTGCATACATGGCTTGCACCCACCATATGCGAACGCACATATGTCTAGCACCTAATCGTCATGGCCCGCTTCATAACTATGAACTTTCTTGGTGGTGCACACTAACAAGAGAACACTACGGTTGGAATTTAATAGGTGAAAGGGCATGTATGCCCCCATGTGTGATTTTGGTAATTAATGACAGTCCTTATGGACTAATGTGCAAATTAAGTTTCACTTGTAGGTTTGTCCATTGGCATCACTTGGGCCATGTTTTAGTGTCAAGGTTGAAAGAAGAAGAAGATTAAGAGTGTCTTGAAGAAGAAGATGGAGTTTCTCATGTGATCTTCAAGACATCATCCTTATGGGAATAGAAGAAATGAAGTGCAAGATCAAGATGCGCCATCTCTAGTAGATCTCATGCTTGAAGCTTTCCATCCTCGGTGATCATGGATTGATGAAGACACAAGTTCAAGGAAGAGGCCTCCCTATGGTGTTTAGGGAAGCAATTTGCAAGTCTTCATTAAGCAAGAGCGAGCAAGAGTAATCAAGAAAGGTGCTCCATCTTGAGGAAGACAAGACGGTCTACATCAAGCTCAAGTGGAATGCTCAAGGCAAACATATGATCTTGATAGGGTTTCTCTTTTGTCGGTCTCATGTTGTTAGTTGAGAGACTGGGTTTAGGATAGATAGCCGTACTATCAAGAGGGACTCTCGAGTGAGTAAATCGATCGCATCTTTCGAAGAGAGAGCTCAATCCTTTGCATACATATCATCATATTTCTTGGTTGTTTTTTGGATCTTGTCAATGAGAGGATCTAGAGCTTGTGTTTATCTTCATAACAAGCTCTAGTTCATCAAAAACGTTTTCCCTTGAATATCTTATTGCATTTTTTATCTTCGGGTTTTCCAGCTCCACACCTTGGGAAATATCTCACATATATATACTTGATATTTTCTCCCTTGGTCGTATCTAATATTTCACCTTTTGTTGGATTCTACTCTTTATTATCTTTCCAACAAAATTGGTTTCATCCCAATTGGAGTTTCCAAGCTCAACTTATTGCGTTTTGGGTTTTGGAGGTTTTACCGGTTCGTCGCTTCTGAGAGGTCAAACCTTTCGCCATTTTATTTTTATCCTCCCATGTTTTACTATGATTTTTCTTTGCATAATCTTAGAGCTTGTTGTTCTCTTCAAAACGAGCCCAATATCATCTAAGTCGGAGTCCGGAGTCAAAAGTTATTAAAGTTTTCGTGCAATGCTGTCCAACGTTTTTGCTTGCGTGGTAGTACCGGCCCAACTTACGCCCAAACTTCTGGTGAAAACTGGTTTTTGTTCAATAACTTGTGTTTCTATTTACCGGTAGTACCGGTGGAGCACCAGAAGTTCCGGTGGCGCACGGATCTGGCCCAAACGGATAGTTTTTCCTTGTCTTATTTAAGGGGGCTTCTTCCCCAATGGTTTCCCACCTTTGGAGCTCGGTTTTGCACACCATTGTTGACATATTTGAGCTTTATTACTCCCTCTCCATCCCATGGTTCTTGCATCTTTTGAGGGAAAAGTGAGAGGAGATGTAGATCTACAACTCTACCTAATTGCATCTCTTCTTAGTGAAGGGAATCTTGAGATCTAGTTCTTGGAGGAATTTGGTGTTCCTCTCTTCTGTTCTTTGTCTCTTATTCCACCAATAGCTTTTGTAGCTTTGGTAGAATTTTGGGGTGAAGGAATTACCCTTGCATTTGGTGCATAGGTTTGAGTTTTCCTTAGAGATTCGGTGAGTACAAGCTTGTGGGCTTATTACTCTTGGGTTCTTGGATACCTAGACGGTTGTGTCGTTGGTGTGTTGACTCTAATTCAGTTGTGGAAAAGCCTCAAGCTTATAGCCTTTTGTGGCTTTGTTGTTGGGAGCCTACAATTGATTTGTGGAGCTAGCCCCAACCTTGTACGGGTTTGGTGACCGCCCTCAAGTGTCCCATAGTGGATCGTGAGTAGGCCTTTATGTTGAGCTCACGGGAGAATAGGCGAGCCTATTGTGGCGTCGATGAGTTGCATGCCTTTGCATCTTGGGGTCATACCTTGTGTGGCATTGGGTGAGCATCAAGCCACCACACCTAAAGATGAGCCACTTGTGGCATTCGGAGAGGATTGCTCCATCGCACCTCTCCAACAGAGACATGGCTTCTTTGGAAGTGAACTTCGGGATAAAAATCATCATCTTCGCGTCCATCGGTTATCTCTCAACTGAGTCCTTTACTTATGCAATTTACATTGTGATATCCATCGTGCTTAAAGTATTTTATCTTGCCATTACTTTGTTGCTTGTGTTGCTTAGCATAAGTTGTGTGTGCACTTAGTTGAACCTAGTGGTTTTAGGTTTTGTGCTCTATAAATTAAACGTTAGTTTTATTCCGCATTTATTAGAGTCTAAACCATAATATTTTAAAAGCCTATTCACCCCCTCTAGGTGACATATGTTGCACTTTCAATAGGGATTATCTTATTATAGCTAATATTTAGGCTTCCTAATAATAGCACACAACAAGATGTATAAACCATCAACATCATATGTAGATTAAATTGATATGATATGGTCTTCTTCATGCGCCTTGATATCCATCGTGTGCCCCGACATGATCTCCATATTGGCACATGTACGGTGTCAAGTCCACAATGTCACCAACTCGTAGCTCATCACAAAGATGACTATTACTATACTAATTTAGCAATAAAGTAAACTACTTTAACTTTACTCCGAATTAGACCATATCACAGCATGTGGATCCTGCAAAACAAAGTTATATGCCTCTATATTTTCTTCTGCAAGTTTTACGTGGATGTTAGGGTTTCACAATAGAACCACTTCTAACTGCGTACTTACAACCACAACATAGACTAGACAGTTGTCTCTACTACACCCCTTTTGGGGCCTCCATTGAAAATGTTATATCAACTATTGAATGAGAGATAGACATATGCTAGCCATTTATACGGTACAACTTATATGTTGAGCGTGAACCATTCTCGTGTAAGATTACAGGTATGGTCGGTCCGGCCGCTTCATCAATCAATACCGTGATATAAGCAAAAACACGTGAGAGGGTAACAACTGTAAGATCAATGCCCACACAATACACGTGTGTATTGGTCGTACATAAGTACTACGCGTAGATATGGCTCTGATACCAGTGAAGGGGTTTCGAGGTAGAAAACAAAAAAAATCTATGGCAGAACGCACCTAGCCAGTTTCTATCTACGAGTAAAGTTGTAACCAAAAGCGTTTGACGTTCTGAGAGGAACGTGGATGAAGTAGCTGATATCGTAGCTGACCTCAAGGTCACGAAGCTCCTCGCAAGTCACCCCAGGTCTTAGCACGAACAACCCCGGTGCCACTAATGGCAGCACCTCCGAGGTTTCGCACACGTACGATATACGATGAGAACTTTCGACCCCTAATCCATGTCGGGGTTGCGAAAATAGATCTCTAGCATGGAATCCTAGCAGCACCACCTTGCGCCATGACAAAGTCCTCCCTTTGCGCGCACATCCCCAACAGGGAGCCGCGGTTGCAAGAGAGAAAGAGAGAGATTACTTCTCTAAGGAAATTGCCTTAGACAAATATTGGTGTGTCTTTATTCCCACCCCATGCCCCATCTATATATAGGGGAAAAAGGAATACATCCTTCCCTAAAGTCCTGGGGTGGGACTAATAATCAAAAGGAAAAGGTGAGGATGAACGTTGTCGGCTGGGCTGCCACCGGTGGCCGGGTGGGCCACCCAAGTTGGCCCAGCAGTAGTGCAGTAGCATAGCGGCAGGCCCCGGCTGGGACGGCCTGCTGCGCACGTGCTCATGTGGCCCAGCGAGTAGTGGCCGGGAGGGACGTCTAGCGGCCCATCGCCGCACCGCTCTCACGCCATCGCCTCCGTGTGTGTTGTCGCTCGGGTGGGCCGGCTGGCAGCGACACGCTGAGCAGTGCCCAACTGCTGCCCACCTGCGCGACATCTTCTATCGCCCGCCGGCTGTGTGGGATGCCCAGGGCTCACCAGCGGCTATGGATTGTGCTCCAGGGTGGCTTCCCTTCTAGGTTGTTTCCCTCCGAGGATTTGGCCTAGTAGAGGAAGTTGCCCCATAATAAAATATTTAAAACATTTATTTAATACATTAATTCATAATTAATATATAAATGCATATTATAAATCCTTATTAATCCGAAAACACCTTTTTGGCTTTTCCTTTCTCCCGAACTATTTCGGATCCTCTCTAGAACTTTTCTGGCATTCTCTCTTCAAAACAATTCCAAAGATCTTTCTCTTTCATACTTTGTTGATTCCTTTCTACCAAAATGATGTACATTGGTCATTGACATGGGTATACCCTACAGGTACTTGAGTTTGGTATATACAGTCCAGATACGGCAGAAGCCCACGGTGTTGCCAAGGCCCAGTGGAGAATTCGAGTGGCCCACGGACTCTCGATTTCTTGTGAGACAAGAAGAAGCTTAAGATAGAAAGTTCAAAGGGAAAACCCTAATCTGTAACCGACTCGACCTGCTACCTGAGACCTAGCCTATCTATATAAAGGCTAGGAGGGGGCGGCGAGGAGGACACATGCAACCCTAGTTTCCACAACTCTTGCCAGATTGCATCTGCGCACCCCTGTAATCTTCGATTCCTTCATTAATTCCAAGAGCAGACAAGCAGGAGTAGGGACCTCTACGAGGCCTTAACCTGGGTAAAACTTGCGTCCATGTGTGCTTGTTTTCTAGCCGACTAATGCCTCTAGCGCTCCCTCCTTCTCCAAAACCCAAGTCCATAACAATAGGCATTGACGAGTTAAACCCTCGTTAGTCATCGTACCCTTAAGTGTGTTACCCCTACGGTTCAGGAACATCACATACATGATTGAGATTTCTCTCGAATAAATGATCATTAGTGGCACCGGGATACCCATAATGACCCCTGTGCATTCCACGAGACTATTGTCATTTGAACCTTAAACGTTGAGTCTAATTCCCTTTGTTACTTCGATATATGATTTGTCCGAGATATGGTCATCGGTATCTAATACCTTATTTAATCTTGTTTTCGACAAATGTAGTTTTACTCATTCTGTGATATTCCATCCCCATGACCTAGCCACATGTTGTGCAACATTTATGGATGTAATCTCACTGAGTGGGACCAGTGTATATTCTTGTCACGCAGGCGAACAAATCCCGATTTTGATGCATAGGCCTCAATTATTCCTCTGAAATACCTAACATACACCTTTATGGTCACCTAGTTACGGACATACCGTTTGATGCAGTTAAAGCGATCTCAGGAGATAGTGATTAATATGCTCTCACGGTCAACGGAGAATGATACTACGCTTCTAATATCGCAATGATGAACATGTGACTAGATCGTGTTGCAATATATATAAATTAGGGTAATGTTCACCACATCATTCATCAACAATGTGACTCCACTGTTAATTGGCATAAATGCACCATGATCAGGAAACCTTGTTCATCAGCAGCCCAATGGACTAGTATAACTAGAGGCTACTAGAGACTCTGGTTGTTTTATATCACATGTGTATCAATGTTTTCGTTTGATACAATTATAGCATTGATATAAAACTATTATAAACTAATGAGATATGATAATAAACATCCTTTATTATTTGTCTCTAGGACATATCTCCTTCATCAGGTACCTGCACTAACCTGGTCTCAAGATCAAATGTGGGAGGTGAGGAATACATGTGTGATCATGCACAACATGATCATCGATAGTGAGCAAGAACAACCAGCTACACCAGACGATCTTCCGTATGAGTGCATGGGTACTCTTGCGAATATTGATCACCATGTGCCAGTAGATTGGATCAACTACGTCGCAATGCATGTGGAGATTCCTAACCAGGTTACTCACCTCAATTTGTGAAACGATTGGATCGAGAATTTGTGGAGGCTCAAAGGAGAGGGGACATTTCCCCCAGAATAAGAAGAGAAATAAAACTTAATTTTATTTGATTTGTATCAATTTATTGTTTAAAGCTCTATTTTTATTTGTTCAAACTATGTTTGTAATAAGGTTGAGATTTGAATTATGTGTTTAACTATTTATATTTGCATCGAATGTAAAATTAGAAAAAATCATATAGCGAATTCATACATACAGGAAGCACGGGTAGAGCATCTCTAACCCATCTCATTTCCGCGGCCGCATCCCTTTATTTTCTCCACTAACTGCCGAAGGCGGCTCTAACCGAAGCCGCAAAAATAGTTAGAGGAGAAAATATACGATACCGGTTCCTATAATCTCCCCCTCTCTTCCAAATTTGCTCGGTCGCCAACTCAATTCCTAAATTTCCCCTCCCACCTCGCCGCTGACCCCTCCCGCCCAAAACCACCAGAAGTCATCGTCGGTGCCAGGATTCTCCCCTCCCCGACCGGAATGTCACCGGAGCTTGGTTATGTAGCCTCGCTAGACTTTCCCGTCGACGCGACACTACCAGAATCGAACCCCGCGACGGCTCCGATGTCGCGGAAACGGTTGGACACCACCGGTGTGGTGCGGTGAACCGTAGCGGCTGCCAAGACGACCTCTGTGGCGCCCCGCAAAACCACTACTAGAAAATCGTGTTGTTTTTGTGCATTGCATCGTCATGACCGCATGCTCATGTCATCATGCCACATTGCATTTGAGCATCGTCATCATCTTGCATGGATTTGTCTAAAACTATTTTCGAAACGCCTAGTTTTGTTTTTCTAAATATTCCCGTCTTTATTCAAATTAAAATCCCAGGCCTCCGAATTATTTTGGTTTGTCTAAAAACGGATTGCCAAAGCCTCGTTCTAAATAAATAAAATATTTATAATATTTTTAGGAGGCAGCCCGCCAGGCCCGAAAGCCCGGCCAGCCACCTCCACGCCCTAAAATAAAACCTAAGCTAAATCCCAAACCGTTTCTACCAAATAACCTACCCAGCCCTATCCTACCCAACCCCTCCACCTCATCCCACCCAATCAGTGCACGCCACCTCACCCTTCTCTTCCCTCACACAGCCACCACACACCCCCACCAGTTTTTCCACACATGCACGCAGAGAGCACACACACACTCACCCAGCCAGCCCCGACCGACAGCCTCCCTCCCCTGGCCCCTGCCTCGGGATCTCCCCCATCCCCCGCGGGCCCACCTTCCCCCGAGCCGACAGCCACCTCGGGGCTTTCCCCTGGCCCCGTGCCCCTGCACGCCTCCCGCGCCTCCACCCCGCCACCATCCTCTCATGCACGAGCCCCTGCTCCCTCCTCAACGGCTGCTGCGCCGCCGCCCCACTGGCCCCGACGAGCCGCCACAGGCGTGGCCCCGACTACCCTCGGCGCCCTCCCACCTCCTGCCGTATGTCCCACGTTCTCCTCGCCCCGCTCCTCTCCCCCCACGCGACGCCCGTCCTCCTCCACTTACCCCGCCACCTACCTTCCTCCGCCACCAACCGCATCAACCCCACCGCCGGGTGCCTCGCGTCGCCTCCCCCGCTCGCCGGTGGCCGCCTCCTCCTCACCGCCCCGCTCGCCCGCGACCCGGGTCTCCCCGAGCCCCGCGTCTCTCTCCTCCAGAGCCTCCCTGTCGTCCTTCTCCCTCGCCCCGTGGCCCCCCGCTTCTCCGCCAGCGGGCTCTGCCCGTCGTCGGCCGACCTCGCCGTCGCGCCCCTGTCTGCCCCGCTCGACTCAGTCGGCCGCGCGCCCCACCGTCCGCGCCCCTGTAGGACAGCACCTGGTCGCCGTCCTCGACCCCAACCCCAAGCTCTCCGCGACTCGCGCTCCGGCCTTCCTCGTCTTGGAAGCTCTCAAGACCCCGACGTCCCCACCACGCTGGCCTCGTCGCCTCGATCTCCTTCGATGCGCCGTGCCCACCCACGGCCACATCCTCGACCGGCTCCGGCGACCGCCGTGGTGCTCAGCCTCGTCCTCACCTGCGTGCGCGCGTCAAGCTCGACCCCACAGGCGACGCCCAGACCCCCTACAAGCCATGTCCCTAATTTCACCCAGAGCTGCATCTCATAAGGCTCCGGTCTGTGCCTCGCCCGCGTTGGTTCCTTTGCCTGCAGACAAGTGGTACATGGAGGCAGTTATGTGATGTGGTGTTCTATGCTCAAGGACCAGGTTCCCCGTCACGGCACACCATGTTCTCACTCCCGGACCTCGAGAGCTCCAACAAGGAACCCCGAAGACCCCGATCCCGAAGCCGAGAACACCGACAAGTTCTTTCGAGTTCCAACGACGCCGAATGAAACCCCGAAGCCTCGATCCAAAGTCGAGACTGCAACGTGGAGACATCGCCGAGTTCTTCCGATGACCACCAAGATCGCCGACGCGGAACGCCAAGTTCTTCACCCTGAAGATCCCAAAGACCGATCCCGGCGAGACCGAACCCGACCCCTCCGAACCAAGACCTTCGCCCTAATTGTTTGCTTCTTCGCGGATTAGGCCGGTGAGTTGATGCGAGTATCGACAAGTTCTTCGGATAATGTCTCGTCGGCAGTGTTTTCCCAGGCGAGCATCTCTTCCCCTTCTACCTATTTTGCATTTATAGCCTTTATTTCCTCCTGTTGATCTATTGCTATCCGTGTCGCAATGCTTTAGTTTCCGTGCACCAGTTATATCCCGTGCAACCTCTATATTGCCTTGGACACCTCTTATTACCTGTGTTTGGTAGATAGCTGGTCTTGCGAGTCGTAGTTGTTTGCTCAGGTGCGATCTCGAGATGTCAAGTACCACAGTTGTTGGAATGCTGGCAGATGTTTATGGTGGAGATGTTTAGTGGTTGACTTGATCATGGCTTTAATTACAACTTGAAATTAAATTGTTAGATATAACTAATGCAGAGGCATCGGTGGGCAATAGATGTTATTTGGTTCTTCCACGCTCACTTGTGTCCCGTAGGACCCCGAGTACTTGATACCTGTTCCTTGACTATTCGCACTATCCACATCCGGGAGGCCTTATGGACCCCCCTGAGCCAGAGCTTGATCAATTTCTATTTCTTGGGGCCACAAAGTAGTTTGGGGCTTTATTACTATCCTGTACCTATGCCATGCTTTACTGTCTTATTTATGATTGTGCGTGGAGCACCTGTACTGTTTTGGATCGTGACACGTTTTCGCTGTATCGACAAGCCCAGTCACACTTTCGGGTTCCCAGTCGTTTATAGCCGTCCACACAAACCTTGGGTCCGTCTCGGAGCCGGCCAACTTCGTTGCGGGTAGCTTAATGGGGTGGCCCCCTAAAATATTTTATGAATCCTGTGATTGCTTTGTCGTGAAAGCCTCGTTGGGTTTTGAGTTGGTTTTTCCGAGGTTGATCGAGTGTGTGCTGCTATTTGTGCACCCCTGCAGGGTAAAACTTTCTGAAAGCCGTGTCCGCGGTTATGGACGACTTGGAGCACAGTATCTCGATCATAGACAAGCATAACTAAAGTAGCGCTATAAATTTGACCTAATATGTGACTAGTAATTCAGCTTCACTACAATGGAATGGATAATAAAAATGCCAACAACTGGTGGATCTGTGGTGATCTGTGTCATACTATACATGCCTAGTAAGTATTGCAACTCCATTGGAATGTGATAAAAGTGCCAACAATTGCTGGGTTTTGGGATTCCTCAGGACAATTATATCTGACTAGTAAATGTTCCAACTATAACGGAATGGTGATTAAAAACTGCCCACTACTTATGCTTCAGGATGACTCATGCTATCTATATCTGACTAGTAAGTGCTTCAATTATAATGGAATGAATAAAACTGCCAACTGTGTGAGTTCCTTGGTCCGACTTCCTCGTTTGGTCTCGAGGGGGAAATACCAGGATGGGTTTGTTTGATGTTAGCTTCAGGTTGGATCCGAATAGGTCTTTCTTACCCCTCTCTAATAGTCGCCAGTGATATCGAGTCTCTATAGGTTGTTTAGCGCCGCTACGCTGCCGCTTCAGCCCACCATACCTATGTAGGCGAGAGCCGCCAAATTCTAGCCTCGCCGTGTACTGGCCTCAGTACTGACGCTCCTTTTTTTCCTTTGCCCTTTGTCGGCACCCCTTTTTGTTTTAGCAGGTTTGAGATCGACGTCGTTAGCAGGGTTACCCTTCCGGCTTGGCCTGGGCAGGGTTATGGACGCCATTGGTTATTCTTCAGGGCTCTTAGCCCCATTTGCATTTTGTCCGTAGTCGGACGCCCTATCGATTTCAAGGTGATTTGGATCTTTGTATTGTATATCTGTATTCTTGACTCGTGGAGTCGTGTTGTATATATATCTGCTATGTGGGTCCCATCGAGGACTGTTGTGTAATGGTATTACTTTGTTTTCCACCCGCACGAAAGTGCCTGGTGGGCGTCCTTGAATCGTTTCTATGCGGGTTTGCCAGAAAGGGCTAAAACTTGCATAGGGCCGATTTGAGGGTGTTACAACCTCCAAGGCCACAAAGACGACGCGGAACCTGGGCCAGCCGCCCCTTGTGCCGGTGCTAAGCGGGCCGCTGGCGCGGAAGCCAACGGAGGCCATGATAGCCCATTCGCAAGCAGCAGAGGAGAAGAAGAAGAGGAAGGCCGTTGCGGCCTCCACACCCCAAGCCGGCTACCACAACGACGAAGGGCAAGCCCAAGCTGACCTCCAAGGCCATGTTGTCGTCCTCCTCGCTGGCCACCATCACACCTAAACGAGGTGCCCGTGAGGTGATCTATGAAATACCTGGGCCCATTCCGAGTGCCACCGAGGTGAGTGTCGCCGAGTTCATATCCCAACTTGATCATTCTCACCACAAAGGCCTCGACGACCTCAACTTTAGCGGCGACGATGAGGTAGGCGACGAGGATGCCACTAAGGAGGCCGGGGAAGAGGAGGCCACCGAGGATGCCACCAAGGAGGCCGAAGAAGGGTTGACCGAGGTGGGCAAGAAGAAGAGAAAGGCCAAGAACACGCCCAAGGCCCGGGCAAGAGATCCACTAACTATAGCGAGGAAGAAGATGTTGCTTTGTGCCACGCTTGGATGAATATCTTGGCCCGAGAGCTAGGCGATGATGGTGGTGGTGACGGTGATGGTGGTGATGGTGGCCGAGGTGCTCTTTAAGGTGGCCGAGATGGTAGAAGAGGTAGTCGAGATGGTGAAGGCCTCACTTTTGGATCTAATATGATCGATTTAATGTTTTTTGGATAATATTTATACATGTTTGTAATTTGGATGCTTGACATATGGGTGGAGATTTCAAAATTATGATGAAATTTTTTTACTTGTCTAAGTTTTTGGGGATCGAATACGGCGGCCGAAGTTTAGAGGAGCAATATAATCATCTAAATTTTTAGATCTTTTTTCTCCTCTAAAGTAACGGGGATAGGTTAAAGATACTCTTAAAAAGCGCTCCCTACAGCAGTTGATTCGCGCCGGACGCCGCTTGAGGAGCGCGGACTGGAGATGCTCTAATAAGATGAAAGATGAGGAGCAAAAGAAGAAGAAAAAGATAGGACAGCCGTTGACCCGGGTTTGGAGTCGTGGGAGTCAACAGCTGGATGCGCAGTACTACTATAGATAGTACGTGTGATACGGAAGAGAGTCTGCCGTCTGCATGGGCACGCACTTGATCAGATTATGCAGGTTCAAATTCCGCGATCTAGAATTCGATGCGCATTATAAACCTAGTTAATGCATCCATTACTCGCACACTTCGCTTTACAAGGACGAAATACCTGCACGGTAAATATTCCGTCCTGCCGAATTCTATGTGGTGGAGCCAATCGCTGTTAGGATCGGAGCTAGCCTCCGGCCGGCTTTTCCACGGTCACGGTGACATCGTCCTGATGCCCAGTAGTTGCGATTTAGCTCAACCAGACAGTCGGTCAGTATTGCGAGAACTATACTCCACTCAACAAGGACGCCGGCTACGACCGAGTCTGTACAGTACTACAGTCCACCACCGGTGTCGGACAGTGCAAATATAGTTGGATCTAGCGTGCGTGCGTGCGTGCGTGCAACCATCAATCGATCGACATCAAGAATTCGTCTCACCGAGAGAGATCATCACCTGGCACAACGAACAGAACCCCTATAGCGACTACCAATTATTAATGGCGAGACGGACGTACATACGTGCGTGTGTATTCTTGGCAGAAAAGTATGAGGCGTGACCAGATTGGGTCTCCGGTCCGAGTACGTGCGTCGACCGACCGCGGTCTCGATCGGCATGTAGCTGTCGATCGGTCCATAGATCTAATCGCTGCTCCTACGCAAATTAGGTGTTGAACGATCGAACAATGATCGGTCCAATTGATTAGAGCATCATCACTCGTGTCCCTAAAGGCCCCTAAGCGGCTAAGCGTGAAACTGGAGCACTGGCGCACAAAAACTCGCTCAGCCCTTCTCAAAAATCGAAATAGCGCCGGCGCGGCCCGTCTAAACATTCGGCGGAGCGCACCATGTTGACCGCATCACGGCCGACTCCATTATGGCCGACGTCATCAACGACAGCTCCGTCCACGCCTTCACGCAAGAGGAAACCGCTACATACGAGGAGGAAGACGGCGAGTCATGGGAGGACGAGGTCCACACGTACGCGGAGGTAGCCGATGCTGAGGATGAGTTGGTAGAGGTACCGGTGACCATCACTGGCGACCTGAAAGGGAAGAAGAAGACGGTGGAGGCAGAGGGGGATAAAAAAAATAAAGGAGATGACGGACGCGGCCCCAAGTCGAGCGTCAGGGAGGACGAGTGCCTCGCCGAAGCTTGGAAGACCATCAGCACAGACCCCTTCATCGGCGCCAACCAAAACTTGGACTACTAGCTATTGGAAGAGGGTGAAAGCGGCGTACGATGAGCGATGGTTGTTGAATCCCTACTTCAAGGCCTTGCACGGCGGCGACCGCAACGACTCCGACATGTCTCACCGTTAGGCCATGATCCAGCACGCTTACAACGAGTGGCACGGCGTCGTGGAGGAGGTTCGCCGCGTCCATGTCAGCGGCACCAACTACGACGATCGGGTAAACAGCCACCGTCGCCGCCCGCTCTCACCTATTTTAAACTTGTGTCCGACTGTTGGTGTTTTTCGTGTTCCTGGTATGTTTATTTTGTTCATCGATGGACTTGTATTCCAGTGATTTGCAGCGATTGTATAGCCTGAACTATGCCGTGCCCAGTGGCGGCAAAACTATGTTTAATTTCCAACGATTTTTAAATGTTTGAATTTGCAATTACAATTTAGACGTTGTTTATAAGGCCAACCGCCGGATCATATATGGGTTGGGGGCTAGTGAAGATGCTCTTATGCTGCTACCCGGAGAGTTGACGCTGGAGTAATGTTCCATTAAGCATTAGAGAAGAAGTAACCTTTTGTTGATCTCCTTGTGATTTTTATTACGTGCTTACCAAATGGCGGAGAGTGAAAGTGAGAATGAGTAGCAGCACAAGACAAGTCGATTGGATCGATGGCGACCGCGTCCGCCTCGATCGGAAGAACCAGTGAACGCTGGATGGATGTGTGTATATGAATGTCACGTACGTCGATGACTCGTGCTCCGTTAGTCTAGTCTAGAGTCCAGACCAGTTCATATTAATATTCTCAACTTTATCTAGATTTGGATGAATCTAGTCTAAATCATTACATTCGAATTTAGATAAAATTGAGAACAATAATATGGGCTGGAGGTAGTACTACCCTTCTCCCGGAACATCCAGCGACTTGTTAGTTGACTTGGTAAGTCTAGTCCTACTCCTTGTCCTGGTCCTAGTCATCGTCGTCGTCGGATTACTTGTCTCGCATGAAACTTTGACGGTGAAAATCAAGTGTAGAGGTTTAGGTGAAAGTGACGCGGGGCACGGACCCACATCGATCAGCTCATGAACCACGCACCCGAGCTAGCGAGTCAGTCACCGGACCATGATGATGCATGTGATCTCGGTATCTTCCTTTGATCCGTATCTCCTGAACCTTTTGTTCTGGGTCATCTAGCTAGCGGAGATCGTGGATTGCATTGGCATAAAAAGGTTACGTGCTTCCTGCCTAATAAACGGATAAAGCCAAGGCACTTCGGTCCTAAAATAAAGTTGTTCCAAAAGACTCCAACGAGCAAAAGGGAAACAATTGTTCCAAAACACTCGGGTAACGTTTGTTCCGGGAATCAAAACCAGGTTCCTGAATCCTGAGCAGGTAAGGACGCAGTACTGCATGATGGGTTTGGACTCACCTGTACTACTATGAATGTACAGGAATCGACCACGTACGCCGTACACGCAGAGCTAGACCGGCGGCCGGCTTAGCAGCTGGTGCATTGGCTTCGTATAACGTTGGCTTCCAGACGCGCAACCACTCCACACCAATCTTACTGAACCTGATGATGATGTCCTGTGCGGCCGGCCAGGCATGCAACAGTTGTTCTAGTCCAAAACTCGATGAGCACAGCAGACGGCCGAAAGGAAACGGCATGTTATTGGCATGTCCCATGCATACGGCCGCACTGGAAGAAGAACAAAGAAGATTCTAACTAACTGGCACCTACTCCATTCGTCCATGCGCCATGAAAAAAAAAATGTGTGGGGACAGAATATCCGACTAGAGGACACTACCGTATGAAAACTCACAACATTTTCCGCTTCTATTCCAACAAAGAGGATTTCGATGCGTTCCGTTCACATTTGAGGCCACTTCACATTGTTTGATATTGACACAGAGGTTTATGAAATTAGGTTGAGCGTATGCCTTCCTGGCAGGGACACGTGCGTGTTAAATAGGGAAAACAAGTTACAGATCAGTTCGGTATGGTGGTCGCGGGACCTCTTGTGAATTTATGAACAATCAAACAAGTCAGGCCATGGTGGTCGCGGGACAAGATGCCATGTTTGATTGTTCATAAATGCCAAGTAATCCTCATCCATGGCCTCTATCCATTGTGTATTACCAAACACCTCTTGTGAATTTTTGGGTTCTGCTGTGCTACAAAAATTACACCATTTAACACGACCATCAGTAATCTCTTTAGGTCGGAAAATTCCACTTTGGGAACGTGTATGAGCTCGTGGAGCCTGTGCAGGCTCGACCACAGGAGCAGCGGGCACAGAGGATCCAGGCTGCGCAGAGTTCGAACTAGATCTCTCGGGATCAGGATCAGGTCCCGCTGACGACACATCCATCCCGGCTGACAACGAATCATGAGGCAATGATGAAGGCGCGTCCATCCCAGTGGACGTGCGCGATGAAGTAGTGGACCCGAGCGAAGGAGTGGACAAGGTTGCGCCACACGGAAGACGCGGGCTCACGCGCGGACTTGAGTGTGTCGACGCGCCAGTAGGGGACTGGGGAACAACATCCTAGCCTAGATCTGCCACTAATCCGAAGGCGGATGCGCTCGATGCATGCGCCGAATTAGCAGAGGAATCCCCATCTAGATCATCACCCAAACTTCCCGCAACGGAGATTTCCTGCATACTATTTCCAGGAGAATAATTAGTAGATACCGGCATATGATCATGCCTCAATTCATGTTCATGATAAATGATGGAAGGATTTTGAAGGACAGATGGAAAAAGCTGAAGTTCAGCCCGTAGTTGAACTCTAGCGTTGGGATGTAAGGTGGAGAATGGAAAAACAGACTCGTCAAATGTAACATCATGAGAGATGTAGATTCATCTAGTAGAAATATCTAGGAATTTATACCCTTTATGAAGACCACTATATCAAAGAAAAACGCATTGCTTGGATCGAAACTGAAGTTTATGTTGATTATAGGGATGGAGATTTGGCCATACAACACATCCACAAATATGTAGGAAGGGGCAGTATGGTGGACTTTTGAATAGTTTTTCCATAGGTGTTGTGTGATGTATTACTTTTCTAGGAAATAGATGATGAGATAAACAGCGGTAAGAAAAGCTTTATCCTAAAATTTTAGTGGCATTGAGGCATGTGCTACAGGACACAAACCAACCTCAACAATATGACGATGTTTCCGTTCAGCGGAAGGGTTCTGTTGGTGGGCATAAGGTAAAGATACATGATGTGATATGCCAACACGAGAGAAAAAGAGTTCAATATTTGAAATTCTCCACCCTAGTCGGATTGAAGGGCTAAAAAAATTCTATCAAAAAGACGCTCAACATGTTATTTAAAATCACAAAATTTATGAAACACATCAGAGTTGTTTTTAAGCAAGTAAATCCATGTAAATTTGCTAAAATCAGCAATAAAGCCCGCATAGTATTTATAACGACCAACAAAAACAGGGGCATGGCCCCAAACATCTAAGAACATAAGCTCTAAAAGAGATGTTGAAACACTCATCGGTCTAGGATAGGGTAGCTGATGGCTTTTCCCTTTCTGACACACGTAACAAACTATCTCATCATGCTTATTTGATGAAGGAAGAGTATTATTTCTAAGAATTTTTTGAACTACTGTAAACGAAGGATGTCCAAGATGATGATGCCACCAGGTGGAAGACGGACTGCTGGTGCTAAGAGCTTGTTTTCGTGAAGGAGTGGTCGCACGGTGCAAAGGGTAGAGTCCATGTCTACTGTTGAAGTATGATCCAAATTCTATTAAGGAGGCTAACTTCTGACGGAGCGGAGCGAGGCCCGTCGCCGGGAGGCTTGGGCCGAACGGAAAAATCAATCTGCCATAGCCTCCCATTGATGCCAAATTGGCAGAGAATCCACCAGCACCTGCATCGCTGTTTTGATGCTCGATGGCGCATCCGCTACCAAGATCATGGCATAGAACTCTCCAAGGGTTATAGGTTGCTCAATGCACGCAGAAACAACCTCGAGGAGCAGATTAAACTCAGTGTCCACTCCATTGAGAATTGCGTTGATGTTGTCGTCTTCGTCCATCTTCTTGCTAGCAACCACCATCTCGTCCGTTAGTGCCTTCACCTTCCCGAAGTAGACTGTGGTGTTCATCTCCCTCTTCTTGAAATCCTTCAAGCACTGTCGCAGGTACATGATCCTTGCGCAGGACCGAGATGCATACATGGTCTGAATCACAGACCACGCCGCGTGCGCTATCTGGTGCTCTATGATCTGCACCAGAACCTCTCGCGAGATAGATCCCATGAGGTAGACAAGGACATTTTGGTCCCTCTAGATCCATGATGTATAGGCAGGGTTGTCCACCAATCCGGTGACATTTTTGCCTTCCACTTCACGCTCAATCGAGAGCGTTTCCGATGGAGCCTTGATCCTGTCGTCGAGGTACCCAAGGAGACGGGCACCACGGATGGCCAGCAGCACGATAGCCTTCCACACGAGGTAGTTCTCCCTCGTAAACATCTCATGGACCGTTTGACAGACAGATTTCTAGCCACCGCACTATAGGATGAGGTCGACATGGTGAAGCTCGATCTAGATGCGATGGGAAGAAGGGGGCCCTGATACCATGTGAAATTTGGTTAAGTGTATGCCTTCCTGGCAGGGACATATGCATGGTAAATAGGGAAAACAAGTTACAGATTGGTTCGGTTTGGAGATATGCCTTGAGTAGTAAGGAACCTATACAAGGTAAAACATACACGCTAAAATCTCCAAACCGTGAGGTTCATACACTTTTAGTCCCACATCTTGCACTTCTACAGCGTTTTAGTCCCATATCTTGCAAAGTGAGCAACACTACTCCTAGAACTTGCATCCTGAGAGCATTTTAGTCTAATTTAAGAAAATTTGTCCAATTTTAAGCATATTCAACTTTTTTTCAAAATGGTGGGTCCTTGGTGCGGACCGACATGTGGACCCACCTGTCATTAAACATACAAATAGATAAAATAATAGGCAGGGAAGAAAATCGATCTCCAAACCCTTGAATTGGTAACCACAGGTGCAAACCACTCTTGGAGGACTTAAGTTATTTATACATTATAAACACACAGCATACTCACGCCTACGATTCTTGTGAGTGACTCGTATTAACTTTTTCTTTTGAAACGGTATAAAAGCTTTGACTTTGATTGATATAGTAGAAAAGAGCTGGAAACTGACTGAAAAATCGCCTACAACACAACACCACACGGTAGCCCCGAAGTCGTGCTCCACATGGGTCGATGACCAACCAGGTCAAGATCACACCTCAACGCAATAGGTGGAGGCGAAAGACCGGAGCCACCACTCCAGACTACCACGCCGCCCCAGGGCCGCACCCCGCCTGGCCGAAGACGAACCTGCCTCCGCCAAAACACACCACAGGTCTCTCTGTCTGGTGGACGTCCAAAGCGAGGCCCCAAGAGGCAAAGCGACACAAGAGTGCCGCCCACGCCCGATCCCACGAGGGATCTAGGGTTTCCCCCGGAGAGCCGGGCGGAGGAGCAAGAAACACCCGCTACGAGGACGACTTCAAAAAGTATGCGGGGCCCATGGGCGTCACCGTCGTCAATCCCGGTCAGCCTCTAGGACAAGGGTTTTGCCTAGCGCAGAGCCCCAAACCTCACGCCCGCCCAACAAGGACTGGCACAACCACCACACCTCCCCTCCCTCGCCAAGCTCTCAATGAGCATCAAGCATCCCTTCCGCCGCCACGACTAGGCTTCTCGTCGCCGCGAGAAAGCCGTCATCCGGATCATCACCGTTACCCGCGAGATAGTTGCCGAAAAACAACCAGAGCAAACTTGGGAAGCCGCCACCGCGAAAGGGACGAAGATCACCGCCACCAAAACACCTCCTTGGTGGCCCAGATCGAGCCCCGGACGACCCGTGCCGCCAAGATGAGCCCTCCGTCCACGCGACGCCTGCCAAGCACCACCTTCCTTCGACCACACACAGACGCACTGGCACCACGCCTTCCAGCCTCCCCGCGCCCCATCACGGCGGACGACCGTCGAAGCCACAACCCGTTCAAGCCCATCTAGGCCCAGATGGCCCCTCCAATGAGTGCAGCCACAAGCCGTCTGCCGAGAGCTCTGAGCGTCGTTGATACATTGCAAATGTATCTATAATTTTTGATGTTCCATGCTTGGTTTTATCTACTTTCTTATGTTTTGTCCACACTTTGGAGTACTTTTCATATGATTTCTTGGACTAACCTATTAACAAGTGCCACAGTGCCAGTTGCCTGTTTTCTGCTATTTTTGGTTCCAGGAAAGTCGGAAAATCAATATTCTCGGAATTGGACCGAACAAAAGCCAAAGTTGATATTTTCTCGGAAGACTCATGGAGCCAGAAGGAGAGTCAGAGAGGGGCCATAGGGTGGCCACACCACCCCATGGCGCGGGTCCCCCCAGGCCACGCCAGGGCATGGTGTGGGCCCCCTGGCCGCCCATCGACCTTGCATCTTCGCTTATAAGAAGCCTCCCGATGCATAAACCCTACATCATCAAGCCTCCAACCACGAAAAGTTCCGCAGCGCCGCCGCCACCAAAGGGGAGATTCGGGGGACAGAAAGTCTCTGTTCCGGCACCCTGCCGGGACGGGGAAGTGCCCCTAGAGCCATCTCCATCGATCTCTACCACTATCTCCATCACCATTGCTGATTCCCATGATGAGGAGGGAGTAGTTCTCTCTCGAGGCAAAGGGTTCTACCATAGCTATGTGTTCATCTCTCTCTCTATGCATGATCATATTGTGATCATGAGCTTGTAATCTATAGATCTACCTTGCTACTCAAGTGCTTTAATAGATCTCTGCTCTCCCCATGTGTGTGAAAGTGACAGCGTGCACACCATGGTGGCACTTAGGCTAGAGTTTACAAATACTTGTTATGAGTTATATTTGGAGTTGGATGTCTTTATGAAATTGTGGTGTTTGTTGGACTCATCTAGTACTCATGGTGACAGTGTGGGGTTATCTAGATGGGAACGGCTTACTTTGAGGTGTGTTATTATAGCCCTACCATTGATTAGAGTGTACAACTGGAGAGTAGTTAAGAGTAGTATCATAAAGAGAAGATATTTATATGAGAGTGTTGACTAGTGAAAGTATGATCACTAGGCCTTGTTTCTAAGCATTGATACTTCGTTTTCTACTAGATCTGTTACATGCTTGCTTGCTTCCATCTTTATTTCAGTTTTCCTTTAGTTTCTTCCATGCCATCAAGTTATCTTCTACCACCGTTACCACTTATAATTATCCATACCACTTGTATTTCACTATCTCTTCACCGGACTAGTGCACCTATACACCTGACAAGTGTATTAGGTGTGTTGGGGACACAAGAGCCTTCTTGTATCTTGATTGCAGGGTTGCTTGAGAGGGAATACCTTTGACCACTTCCTCCCTAAGTTCGATAAACCTTGGGTGATCCAGTTAAGGGAAAACTTGCTGCTGTTCTACAAACCTCTGCACTTGGAGTCCCTACAACTGTCTACAAGAATAGAAGTGCTAGACATCAAGCTATTTTCTGGCGCCATTGCCGGGGAGGTAAGGTAAAAGGTATTCACACCGGAGGATTAAAGAAGAAGAACCTCCCACGGCAAACTCCTATTTTCTAGCGCCGTTGCCGGGGAGTTAAGGTAAAAGGTACTCACATCCTCAGGTGTGAGTGCTCGAAGTTATTTCTTTTAGATTCTGCAATTTTGTCTTTTTGTTTCTTGTTTTCACTAGTTAGGCTTAATGGAAAACAACAACAAAATTAGAGAGCTTTATAGTATTTATCTTGAGTTAGGACATGAAGTGTTTGAAGAGAAAATTAAAAAACCTATGGAACTTTATTTGCATGCTAATAACAATGTTGTTAGAATGAATTCTTTGGACACCATTATTGCTAATGCTATAGAAAAGTCTAAGCTTGGGGAAGCTAGTTTTGATGAAAATGATCTTTTTAGTCCCCCATCTTTAGAGGAGAAAATTTGCTTTGATGATACTATGCCTCCAATATATGATAATTACAATGATGAGTATGATATTTTCAGTCCACCTACTATTGAGGAGAAAATTAATTATGACTACAATATGCCTCCTATATTTGATGATTATGGTGATGAGAATAATAATGATAGCTATTTTGTTGAATTTGCTCCCACTACAATTAATAAGAATGACTATGCTTATGTGGAGAGTAATAATTATTATATGCATGTGGCTCATGATAAGAATGTTTTATGTGATAGTTATATTTTTAAATTTATTCATGATTCTACTGAAAGTTATTATGAGAGAGGAAAACATGGTTCTATGCATCTCAATAATATTAAGTTTCCCCTCTTTATGTTGAAATTTTTGAAGTTGCACTTGTTTTGCTTTCCTATGCTTGTTGCTTTGTGTTTTCATGACTTGTTTCTTTACAAGATTCCTATGCATAGGAAGTGGGTTAGACTTAAATGTGCTTTGAATTTGCCTTTTTGATGCTCTCTTTTACTTCAATTCATATTTCTTATGTGAGCATCTTCTCAAACTATCATGCCTAACTTAAAGGCGTTAAAGAAAAGTACTTATTGGGAGATAACCCAAAAGTTTTAGATGAGTCTTGGAAGTTATTACCTCAGTAATAACCGCTCCTTATCCTTTTTATTTTCTTTTTGTGCCAAGAGTAACCTCTAATGAGAGAGAAGTAATGATTGGGAAAGTTGCTGTCCCGAAACAGATTTCTATGCTTCACCGTAAAAATTCGGGTAAAATATCTGAACGTCTTTTTGAGGCGTGAATTTTTGTGCTTCTGCCCCAGGTTGTTATCTAACTTTCGTTAGTTCAACACTTTTTGATTTGAGCAACAGAAGGTCTCCTAAAAAATTCGTCTTTACCTGCTGCTCTGTTTTGACAGATTTCTGCCATTTTCTGCATTTGCTTCTTGTTGGTTCTTTTTTGAGTTCTTTTGGGGAATTGAGCTTTTTGAGGGAAGTGCTTCAGTAGCTTATGTTTTAATGGAAGTTTTATTGGTGTTAAAACTGAACCCAAAGACTTATTATCTTGAGTGCACTAACGTTGCTAATAAAGATTGTATGAAGTTTTGTATGCAGGAAAAATGTCAGGTGTATGGAAGGAATGAGTAATGAGATGAAGGATGGACTAAAGCTCAAGCTTGGGGATACCATGCGTGTCACTCCAAGAAATATCTAAGAATTACAAGCGCCAAAGCTTGGAGATGCCCAAGGCATCCCCCTCTTCATCAATAAAAATCCTAGGTTTCTTCCAAACGCTTCATTTTTATTGTTTCATGCACAGTTGTGTTGTTCTTGGAGCGTCTTCTTTTTCGTTTTTGTTTTTGTTTTCATTTGCTTAGTTTTCTTAATTTTCTGAATAAATTGGTTGGACCTCCACTTTCATACATTGGTTTTCAAACAATTTGGTTTGGATTGGAAAAGAGTAGGAAAGCTCATGCTTAAGTGGTAAAGAGAGGTTGTTTTTGACTGTGGCCTATGCTTTGTCATGCCATGCTTGATATTGTTTTGGCTTTATGCTTAGTATTCTTTGCTGTAGCATGACTTGTTATAAACAATTGAGATTGCTTAATGTGCCTTGGATGAATCATGCGTTGTTTTAGCATATTAAAAGCATTGTATAGTGGTATTCTCCTTTGATGCTTTATTTGGGTTAACTTGGCACATACTCACACCATGTTATGACTATCTCAAGTCACCATAGACTTTATGTTCCTTTAGTTTTCAACTTGTAGTATCACTTTATGCTTTGATCAATGACGTTTTGTCGCTCTGCATGATTATGGCCATTATTGCTCTCTTAGTTTGTCGCTCCCAGTCTTTTGCTAGCCTCCACAACCAAGTATGAGTTCCACTCATGCATCCAACTCCATAAACCAAGTTATTCCAAAGAGTCCACCATACCTACCTACTAGCTTATGTTATTCCAAGTATATTCATGTTTTTGTTTACCTTCTAAATTAAACTTGTTATGAGAAAACTAGTGATTAAAGCTCTCACGAACTTGATGGCACACTTTTCTTTATTGCCTCTAATAAACTTTAACCATTGGGTCCTTCTTTGTTGCGTATATGATTGCGTTTTATAAGTTGAAATTAGCAGAACCATGTATCATGGGGAACACTTTCAACATTGCGCTTGTACTTTGTACCCCGTTGATATCATGTTCTTTTGATTACGGATCCCGGCGGTGTAAAATAAAAGTGGAACTTGTAAGATCATGGAGTTTGTATGTGTGTTAGAGAAACGCCTGAGCCGCTAGCCTAGGCCATGCCTAATCATGGTGGAAACTTGGAGCATAACCATAATGAGCACTCTATGAAGCATCCTCAATAAAAACCTATGCAAATAGCAAATCAAAAGATCGCTGAGATGCTCATTGTCTGCTTGCCTTGTCAATTTGATTATGGGAAAGCTCATGTATCATGTGCAAGGGGTACCCCGTTGGAGGTTCTTAATGATACACATGTACTTACAATGACAAGAGCTTACTCGTGACTGAAGTTGAGTAGCATGAGGATCGGTCTTCGTAAGTAAGGGGCATGAGATTTCGGTTTATAACTTGTCAAGCATATCTTCTTAGTTGTGTCACTTTAACCTTAACCACTTCAAGATGCTTATGATAGGGGCAATGAGAGCTGAAAGCTGTAAGTATCATATTTTTGGAAGCTCTTTAGGAAACTTGAATCTCTGCTTCCTTCTCTCAAGGCCTTTCTTCCACTTATACATATTGAGTCTCCACCTTCTATCTTTATGCACTTAATTTGAGAGCATAGTGGCCATTCTTAGTTCTATGTGCATTGTCTCAAGACTTGTTGATTGATGCATACCTTGATATTGCTTGTTTTAAACTATTTGTATCTAGTCACTCTTATGAACTTTGAAGGTGTCCTATGCATTTATATTTGCTACTCTATGAGGGACAAGCTAAATGCTACTATGCTATGTTTTCTTTATGTGAAACAAACAAACGTCTTGCAAAGCATTGTTATTCATGAATCTTTTGTTTGTGCCTTTTCATGTTGCATCATAGTTTCTTTGTCTTATTGCTAGAACTTTGTCTTTCATGTTATGATTGAAGTACTATGATCCTAGCTTTGAATGTTTTACAAATACTTTGATCAAGTCTTTGATGGTGCATGTCACCTCAAAAATTATTCTTTCTTTTTATCACTTACCTACTCGAGGACGAGCAGGAGTTAAGCTTGGGGATGTTGATACATTGCAAATGTATCTATAATTTTTGATGTTCCATGCTTGGTTTTATCTACTTTCTTATGTTTTGTCCACACTTTGGAGTACTTCTCATATGATTTCTTGGACTAACCTATTAACAAGTGCCACAGTGCCAGTTGCCTGTTTTCTGCTATTTTTGGTTCCAGGAAAGTCAGAAAATCAATATTCTCGGAATTGGACCGGACAAAAGCCAAAGTTGATATTTTTCCGGAAGACTCACGGAGCCAGAAGGAGAGTCGGAGAGGAGCCATAGGGTGGCCACACCACCCCATGGCGCGGGTCCCCCCAGGTCACGCCAGGGCATGGTGTGGCCCGCCCACCGACCTTGCCTCTTCGCCTAAGCCTCCCGATGCATAAACCCTACATCATCAAGCCTCCAACCACGAAAAGTTCTGCAGCACCGTCGCCACCGAAGAGGAGATTCGGGGGACAGAAAGTCTCTGTTCCAGCACCCTGCCGGGACGGGGAAGTGCCCTGGGAGCCATCTTCATCGATCTCCACCACTATCTCCATCACCATTGCTGATTCCCATGATGAGGAGGGAGTAGTTCTCTCTCGAGGCTAAGGGTTCTACCGGTAGCTATGTGTTCATCTCTCTCTCTATGCATGATCATATTGTGATCATGAGCTTGTAATCTATAGATCTACCTTGCTACTCAAGTGCTTTAATAGATCTCTGCTCTCCCCATGTGTGTGAAAGTGATAGCGTGCACACCATGGTGGCACTTAGGCTAGAGTTTACAAATACTTGTTATGAGTTATATTTGGAGTTGGATGTCTTTATGAAATTGTGGTGTTTGTTGGACTCATCTAGTACTCAAGGTGACAGTGTGGGGTTATCTAGATGGGAAAGGCTTACTTTGAGGTGTGCTGTTATAGCCCTACCATTGATTAGAGTGTCCAACCGGAGAGTAGTTAAGAGTATTATCATAAAGAGAAGATATTTATATGAGAGTGTTCACTAGTGAAAGTATGATCCCTAGGCCTTGTTTCTAAGCATTGATACTTCGTTTGCTACTAGATTTGTTACATGCTTGCTTGCTTCCATCTTTATTTCAGTTTGCCTTTAGTTTCTTCCACGCCATCAAGTTATCTTCTACCACTGTTACCACTTATAATTATCCATACCACTTGTATTTCACTATCTCTTCGCCGAACTAGTGCACCTATACACCTGACAAGTGTATTAGGTGTGTTAGGGAGACAAGAGACTTCTTGTATCTTGATTGCAGGGTTGGTTGAGAGGGAATACCTTTGACAACTTCCTCCCTGAGTTCGATAAATCTTGGGTGATCTACTTAAGGGAAAACTTGTTGTTGTTCTACAAACCTCTGCACTTAGAGGCCCAACAACTGTCTACAAGAATAGAAGTGCGTAGACATCAGTCGTCAGCACCAACTCCTCCACCACGAGAAGCACCACACAACCGGAGCATACCAACACCACCGCCGCTCGCCACGCACCCGGTCGCGCTGCCGCCGCCCCTGCGCCAGAGCAAAGCTCCATGAGCCCGTGACACCGCATCACGGGCCCTCCACCTCGCCCGCAGGCGCCGCGCCTCCAAACCGCCCGACGTGCCACCGCACCTCCAGGCCGCGCGTCGCGAGCTCCCGAAACCCAACCGCGAGGCCACCCTCTAGACCAGCGCACAAGGACGCGAGGGGCGCTAGGTCCTCGCCGTCCGGCTCCGCCGGCGGCCGCCTCGGGAGGCGACGAGAGGGGAGGAGGAGAGACGGGAGGCTGCCGGCGGTGGGCACTAGGGTTTGCTCCTCGGTCGCTCGGAGGAGGAGACGCAAGGAACGGAGAAAAAGAAAGAATCGAGATTCGGAAGATATTAACTCTTTTTCAGTGTGTTTCGTGTGCATATGTGTGTTGGAGGCGAGCACCTACGACGCACAACGCGTGAAAATATTGTATAATAAAAGAGGATTCTTTGAATTATCACGCTTGTCTTGTGTGCTGTCGTGGCAATCCTGAATTTCTTTGGTAACTTAGGTTTTGAGTTCGAATCCGTCCATTGTAACTACTTATTTTTTTATTTGTACAACTACGCTCCACCTGTTACTGTTAGTCCATACCAATGTCACAAGCAGGGAAAAATATAAGGGTCATTTTACAAAAACTATGATGCCACATGTCAGCTCAGGTAGACAATTCGGTCAAAATTATAGAAATACGATTGAATTGGACTAAAATGCTATCGGGTTACAAGTTATGGGATTAATTTTGCTCACTTTGCAAGATGTGGGATTAAAATGCTCTGCAAGTTGTGGGACTAAATATATATATACCTCCCAAACCGTATGCAACACAAACACAACACGCACTCACTATGACACTATTTTACAGGGTTGACATGTGAGGTGATGTAGATGGTGCGTATTTACTTTTATTTTTATTAAGAATGGAGTCCAGTTTTTATTCCCTAGTTTATCATTGTTGATACTAATTACTCAATTTCGCAAGTTTTCATCACAATAAATCCTATTTAGCAACAGTTGGACCAATTTATACCCCTTCGAAATATTTGATAGCAATACAGTTGGTAGATCCTGCCAACAAGAATACATGGCATGCCACGTCGTGGTTTATGTCCGGTGCCATCTGGCTAAATCTTTCAAGAAAAAGAGAAGAAGCCACACCCACATGGCACCCCGTGTGTACCTCACCGTAGGGCTCATAAGTAAGAATGTAGGTAAATTTTGTAAGGGTAAAAATTGGCACATACTCGCTCGGTACCTAGATGTAAGGTTTATCATTTTTGCCATGGTAATTAAAAACACATATATAGAGCAAATATTACACCATTCTGGGTGCAATTAACCCTAGCTAATTGTTGCGAGAAAATAGAGGAGTTTGCTAGATACCGTAATTAAAATGAAAACTTACTAAATGAGTTAGTTGGTATCCACTAGGGCACAACTAATTCAGTCGCATACTAATGCGGGTTTATGCTAATGTTCTTCTTTCACAAGAAAACTCTATTGTAATTTATAAGATCGTCAAGGCATTCCTCAGTCCCAGAATAGCATGCATACGGGAGCCATATTCCAATCATGTGAGTAGACTTCTTCGATAAGCAAGTTTTACATTTCTTACCAGCTAGAGCTTATGCTAGTGATTTCCAAGAAAAAATGAAATAGTTTCATGAGAGGCATGTAGTACTATTGGTTTGGTTGCTCAATGTATTGTTCTAGTCAAAGCATACCCTAAATCGTTATTCCTTTCCTCTGCTAGTTGAGAATGGGATTTTGGATTGCAATCTCCCTTGGCACATACAATTTCACAAAATTAGTGAGAGAATCTATATTATTTGTATGTAGAAAAATATGTACTATTAGTCATCGTCTCTAGGTATGGTCAATGTCTCTTTGCACCATCTTTTAGAATGGTTACCATTTTCCACCACCTCAAATGGTTTCTATCATGGTTGCGGTAGCCAGATTTGCCTCCATAACCCCAATTTCCTAACATAACATATTGGCATCATCCCCTGGATCCTCGTCCACGCCCATCTTACACCAAGAAGCTACCATCCATTTTTTGTCGAATATTTACGAGACTTTGACCACTTATTCCAAACCCTAACTCATTGAGGTGACTTCTTTTGAAGCAGACATGAAAAAGAAAATGGTCCAACCCAAACCAATGTTTTCATGATATGAGCAATATCAGTAATTTGGTTTGGCTGCAAAATGGTCATCGAAGGGAGCAAAGAAGTTGTATTTTCAATACTCCCTCTGATCCAAATTATTTGACTTGGATTTATCTAAATTCGGATGTATCTAGCCCTAAAATATGTCTAGATACATCCGAATCTATACAAATTCGAGTTAATTAATTTGGATCGGAGGGAGTATTTACTTTGCAAATAATAATTGCAATATTTTTTTTTCACAAAGTTAGCTTGCACAACAGATGATTCAATAGTGTGCTTTCTGCACGGTTTTGCCAATTTTCATATTTTTTGCCAAAATTTACATTGCAAGTTTCTACATATTCTATACATGCATGTTTTTTTTTCATATTTTTCACATCTTGTACTTATTATTTTAACTAATTTTCGGCAGAATCGTATTTCCAGGTTCCCAAAACACTCTCCCGTGAGTAGAGTAATTCTTCCCAAAATAAAAGAGAGGATCTAGACCTAATTTTATCTGCATGGTTCTATGTTCTATATCCACATCGTAATCAAGTTTCGATATGCACACTCAAAAGGGTCTTTTGAGCCCCTTGAAATCCACCGTGTCGATGCACTCGGCGCCGTCTCTCGATCCATTGAGAAGCCTGAGCAATTCGCTGGCGCGATCCTTTGTCACGCCTTCGCAGCCCACCTGCAGCAGCAGCAAGAGCTTCTGGAACGCGCCGACCTGCAGCGCCTCGGCCTTGCACCCGCCGCCGTCCGCCGAGAAGTTCTTGCACAGCCGCCACAGCGCCGACACGGCGAACTCGGTCGCCATGTCAGACACGTGCTGCATCTTCTTCACGATCACCGGCACAGCCAGCGCCTGCGCGTACGCCTCGTCGCGTCCCTTGCCGATGAGGAGGAGGCTGTCCAGCAAGGCCAGCGCCTTCTCCGTGGTGCCTCTGTCGGCATCCACCAGTAGCTCGACGAGGAGCTGAACCGTGCCGAGTTCGACGAGGCGGGATGCGGCGATCTCGGTGTGCGCGACGAGGTAGTACGCGGTTACTAGCGCCGCCTTGGTGGCCTGTGGCGAGACGGGCTTCTTCAAGAGCTTGACGAGCGTGGAGTATATGCCGTTTGCCTTGGACATTGCGTCGAGGCACAGACTGTCGGACGACGAGGCGATCTCGCGGAGAACGACGACGGCGCTGACCCGCGCCGGGAGCTCGCCATGGGACAGGATAGACACGACGGAGTCCAGCGACGCCGGGGACGCAATGCTGCGCCTGGACTCCTCGTCAAGCGGTAAGAACACGACCAACGCCGCCAAGATTTCCTCTAGGGCCGTCGCCGGGACAACCCGCTCGCTGGCAAGATGACAGAACGCCGACGAGAGAGCGCGGGCAGCGCCCGCGGACGTGAAGCACCTCCGGTTGCGCTCGCTCTCCTTCCCGAGTGCCCTGGCTCTCGCAACAAGCTCCCGGCACCTCGGCCCGTCAGCGCGCCTCGCAGCCGTGGACACGGCCGCCAGGAGCTCGGAGGCGTCGAAGGCAGATACCGGGACGCGGGGTGTGGGCACGCGCTCCACCCCGAGGCCCCGGTTGGCGACGCACCACTCCTGGATCACCCTCCTCGTAGCGTGGTTGGGGACGAGCTCCTCCAGCCTCAGGGGCCTGGCGGTGACGGGGCACGTGGAGTGGCCGCGCTCCAGCCACCCCTCCACGCTCTCTCGGTCATACGTGATCCCCGTGGGAGCCGTCACGGGGTCCCTCATCATGTCCAGCGATATCGGGCACAGGAAGTGCGTCGGCACGGCAGGCTCGGGCTCGCCGGCCTCGTCTTGCCACGTCCGTCTCACAGCGAGCGGTATCTCAGGCGCACCACGCGCTCCGCCGCGGAACGCGCGAGCGCGGGAGCGAGGCACCGGCGTGACCATCGATCCGTGTGGATATTGGTGAGTTGGCGTCAGGCGCAGGGCCGGACTGTATATCGGAGATGGCGGTGGTTGACGATGGATTTTGGGTGGGGGCGAGGTGAAAGTGCGTTGATATATAGGTTGTGGACGGCATAGTTGAACGTGAGCGTGCGCTTGTTTGAATAGCGGCGGGAGGGAAAGAGAAAGGGGGAATGGGGCGGAGACTGGGGCGGGTTCGTTCCTTGGGATTGGGTTTTGAATGTTGACCGTTGAAGTTTGAATTGTACACTAGTATTGTTTTGAGATGGAGAATAGTATGCTTGGCTTGAGATGGAGAATGGGATTTGGCTCCGTGCCGGCTCTTTTTGTATTAGTATTGTTTTTGTTTTGAGACGGCATTTCAAATGTTTCTTAGACAACCGTGTAACTTATGATATACTTTGGGATTTCCTTCTTCATCAAGTTAGACCCCTCTTGTATTACTTTGTAGTGCTAAAATCGTTGTTGGTTAGCTATTCCATCATCGCGCCAATCCTACTCACTCCGGTGTGTTAGGTTTCATTAAGGTAAGACTCTGACGAATAATTATTCTACTAACACGTGACTTATATGGTCGTGGTTATCAGTAACAACTCTGTAAAAACATCATTTGTGGTAATTCACTGTTCACTACACAAGAAAGACTGTGGAAAACAATATTTTACAAAGAATAACAATATGGAGAGAAGTAATCTACTCGCCGAGTGAATAATGTTTTTTAGAAAACAAGTATTGCATATATTCCCACTGTTTCAAATTATTCCACGCGCACGCTTACCTAGGTAGGCTAGTACTCTATTATTTTTCATCTAAAAAATTCCTAGAATTTTTGGTATAGTACACATTTCATACTATCTATTCCAAAAATCTTAGGATTTTTTTGAAAAAAAAATGAGGAAGTACTAGCCCACCTACATAAGCGTGCCGGCGGAGTAATTTGAATCAGAGGGAGTACGCTTTCTATATAATCCAAAACAAAGACATCTAGAAGACATCTGCATAAACTAAAATATATGTGCAAAAACATTTATGGATCTGTTACAGAAAACAATAGTGTTATATATTAGTTCTTTTGGTCCACAAATAAATATATTTATCCATAAAAATTGACATGTGTGTCGCGAGAATCGATATATACTTGTCAAAAGCATAATCTCTTGAAATACTCCGTCTTGTGGATAGGGGTATTATTTTATTGAGGACAAAGCTTCGACCAAGAATTACTCCATTATTATGTAGTTTATGTTATGTAAAATTATAATTATCGCTAGGCAGTACTCAAAAGTAATGCAACATATCCATAAAGTAATTCTTGGCCAAAATCCCAGCTTAGCTAACCCAATACACCCTACATGTGAGAGTGGAGAGAGTACAAAAATGTGTTGTTGATTACCATTTTAACAAGGGGTACCGACATTTATTTGTGTTTTGTGTGTACCATCTCCAATTCAATCATTTCAAAGTAGGCATCCTTATGGACTATGAACACTCATAAGATTATAATAAAAATTGGTGACAAGTATAATTATGCAATTTTTATTTAATTGACCTATTGTAATTAATTGGTGATAAAACATATCTTGACTTCTGATTTTTTTAAACATATTTTAAAAATGTCAAAAAATCGGAAAAAATCTTCAAACATGTACATCTAGATATTTTATGTTTGAACACGAAATTTCGGTAAAAGGGAATTTTTTGTGACTTGTGTGGAAAGACAATTTTTTATCCTTCAATATGACTATTCACGAGATATTTTTTATCTTTTTTTACACGAGCTGGTCTAGATGTACATGTAAAAATGTAGGATTCTTTATATTTTGAAATGAATGTTTATCCAATTTTTCACAACAGGTGCATCTACACAAGTGTGCCAAAACACTATCTCCCACATCGTTTCCAATTGAGTTAATTGCCTTTCCGAAATCGGAAATCTAATCCGGCTCACGTGTCAAATGAACCTATATTTTAAAACATATTTTGAAATGTTAAAAAAATTATAAAAAAATATTCACATGTACAATCAGATATTTTATATCCACGCACAAGTTTTCAAGAAAGAAGAACTTTTTTGTGTACTATATAAAAAGACAAATTTCGATGCACTAATATGACTATTCACGGATTTTTTTTATACATGAGAATAAAATGTTCTTTTCTCTCACAACCTTGTGTGCACACATAGTGTCTGGATGTCCACGCAAAATTTTCTTTCAATTTTCTCTGACATTTTGAAAAAAAAAATTATGAGTTTTCTTCATTTGCACCCGTGAGCCAAAACACCATCTCCAAATTCTTGTCTTTCCAAAATCTTGGAGTAAATTGCAAGAAGCTACCATAATTCGGGCTGTCAGAACGAGTCAGTGCCAACATTCCTAATTTTTGCACATCAGTACCATCTTTCGGACAGACCTTCTCAAATCGCGCTGATTCCTGTCTGATGCCTGTCTGATACCGTTTCTGACAGAAAGACCCCACTATCGGGAAAACGGCCGTTGCTTGCGCCGTCTGGACTGCATCGGCTAAGACAGGGCCCCGTCCACGCATGGTCAACACCACACTCCTCACTCCACTCCTGCTACCGTTCGCGCTTGACCAGGAGGAGATGGAGGAGCCGGTGAGTCCTGGAGGCAGCGACGGCATCGAGGGCGGCACTGGGAGCTCAAGTGCTGTTGGCGGCGGAGACTGCGCAAGAGGCGGAGGCAGAGTGGCTGACTAGGACGACCTCGACGAGCTATGGCCGTCTCGACCATCGACGGCGGCAGCGACGCTGGCGCAGCTCTAGGTGGAGAATCTGGCGCAAAGCGAAAGGTGGACCAGCAGCCTCGGCGGAGTAGAGTATGTGTTCACTTTTCCCCTTTTTTCTCTCTGAATTTTTATGTTTAGGGTTAGGGTTTGCTGAATTTTGCCATTTTCTCTTAATTTCTGTAGTCTGGATCCTGAAATTTGGGAAGTCCGAATTCAGTTGGATGGTGTAGACAATCTAGAGAGGAGAATATGCAGAGACGACATTACATATATGAATATAGTTGCAGTGATTGAGGAAAAGGGCTTTAATTTTCAGGATTCCATTTACTGCACAATGTTGGGTGTACATAAATTGGTTCAGAATAACTGCAAGATCTATGAACTATTGAATCATTTTGAGTCAAGTAGGGTGCTGTCTTTGTTTGTTAAGAGGGGCAAGCCTACAAAGAAGAAGAAGAATAAATATTTGGGAAAGTGTAACCAACCCACTGAATCTTCTATTGTGATGCTTGAAGAACCTGCTCCTTATGATTGCAATGAGCCTAGTGTCTATGTTGTTGATAGAGAAGGTTCCACTTTTACAAGTCAGACTGGTAGCACTGTCTTAGGTGATGAATGTGCACCTACTAGTAAAGACCACTATCTTCCAACTCAAGAGAGTCAGATTGTGGATAAGGGTAAAGCAATACAAAATGAGGAAGAAGGTGATGATGCTGATACTGATGGCAGCATAGGTTCAGACCATGACCTTGATGATTCCTGGTGGGACATTGCCAGTGGACAAATTGATTTTGCACATTTGGAAGAAATGAGGAAGAAGGAAATGAGAGAAGTGGCTGAGAGGATTGAGGAGATGAGGAGTAAGAGAGAGGATCCCCTGCTGCACTGTGAAGGGGACACAGATATTGAAGATTTATTTGTGACTGCAGAAGAAGAAGTTGGACATCAGTTGGTACCAGCAACTGTTTCAGTAAATAAGAAGAAATTGCCTGTAAAAAGAGGCCCCACTTTGAGGTGTCATTCAGAAGTGCAGATACAAGAGGAATCAGACTACATACCATCATCAGATGAAGACAAAGACACTGGATTCTTTGAGGAGGAGGAGGAGGAGGATGAATTTCAACCATTATCAATGGTGCCACCAAAAGGCAGAAATAGTAGAGCAAAGAAAAGACCAGAGAGGAAGTGGTATGATGATACAAGGCTGTAGCCACATGAGCAACTATGCTTGAAGATGTGCTTTGTCAATGTGAAACAATTCAGGGATGCTTTGATAGATTTGCATATTGCTCAAAGTAGGAATTTCAAGTATTGGAGGAACTCTAATGTTAGATTCATTGTTCATTGCATCAACCAGGGTTGTCCCTTCCTTATGGTGGCATCTGAGATAAAAGGTGAGAAAACCTTTGTCATTAGGAAGATGAGACTACAACACACTTGTGATACTACTACTAAAAGTACCAGAGTTAGTGCTAAATGGTTAGCTCACACATATGAAAGAATGTTTAGGCCAGATCCAAATACAGGAATTCAGTCACTCATAGATGCAACAAGGCAACAGCATGGTGTGGAAGTCAGCAAGGATATGGCCTACAGGGCAAACAATTTGGCTCTAGATGATGTGTTAGGTGATCACAGGGAGCAGTATGTAAGGCTTAGAGATTTTGCCCAAAGTATCATTGATACTAACCCTGGTAGCAGGGTGGTTGTGACAACTGTGACACCAGCACCTACAGCAGAAAAACCCCATCCTGGCCCAACATTCCATGGTTTCTTCTTTTGTATCAATGGAGCCAGGGAGGGTTTTCTTAATGGTTGCAGGCCATTCATAGGTGATCACTAGTTTCATATTATTTTTACTGTGCACCCACTTATCTTTTCCCTGGTGTAACTCTACTTTTTTGTCTACAGGGCTTGATGGTTGCTTTGTGAAGTTGTGCACTGGTGCACAAATTCTGGCTGCAACAGGAAGGGATGGCAATAACAACATGTACCCTATTGCCTTTGCTGTTGTACCCAAAGAGGACAAAGCCAATTGGTGCTGGTTCCTAACTCAGTTGAAATATGCACTTGGTGGAGAAGAGGGGCAGTTTGGTAGATACACATTCATGTCTGATAGACAAAAGGTTTGTGCTTATCTTGTGATAGTTAAGTAGTTTTTCTTGCAATAGTTAAATAGTTTTTCTTGCAATAGTTAACTAGTTTGTCTTATCAACATAGGGACTCATTTCAGCCATCAACATAGTTTTCCCTCAAAGCCCACAAAGATTCTGCTTAAGGCATATATATGTCAACTTCCAAACTGCTTGGTTTAGGGGTGAAGACCTGAAAAAGATAATGGATTCTGCTGCCTATGCTTATCAAAAGCACCACCATGATCTTGCCATGGAGAATTTGAAAAAGGAAAGTGAGGCAACTTGGAAGTGGCTAAGTGAAATCCATGTGCACACATGGGCCAGGCATGCATGTGATACTACCTGCAAGACTGACCTTGTAGTAAACAACTTGAGTGAGGTATTCAATAGATACATCCTTGATGTTAGGAAGAAACCAATAAGAACAATGATAGAAGGGATAAAAGACAAGATGATGGTGAGTAATCATGAGAAGAGGATAGGTGATGGTATTGCTAGATGGGAAATCACTCCCCACTTCAGTGAGCAACTTGAAATATCCAAGAAGAACTCTAGATTCTGCACACCAAGGATTGCAGATGTAGGTTTGTGGCAAGTGACTAATGCAAGGGGTGATGCAACATATGCTGTCAACCTGGTGGACATGACATGTGGATGTAGAAAGTGGGATGTCACAGGCCTGCCTTGTGGTCATGCATGCTCTGCTATCATCAAATCCAAGCAAAGACCAGAGTCCTTTATTAGCCACTTCTTTAGGAAAGAGATGTATGTTAGAGCATTCAAGCCCATAATTTACCCAGTCCCTGGACAGCATGGCTGGCCGAAGACAGGGACAGCTGACATCATTCCACCTGTCTTCCACATCAAGAAAGGGAGAAAGCAAGAAAAGAGGAGAAAGGGGAGGTTTGAGGTGCCAAAACCTAAACAGATATCAAAAATGGGAACCATAACATGCTGTAACTGTAAGCTGCAGGGCCATAGATACACTAGTTGCACACAGTCTTTGAGGCCTGATCTGGTGATTAGAAAGAACAAGCATGTGGTGAGTTTATTTATAGTGAGTTTATTCATAGTATGTTATGTGTTATCTGTCATCTAATGGTGTTTCCTGTTGTTTCTTGCCAGCCCAACACATCAGCAGATGCACCACCTCCAGCAAGAACAACAGCACCTACACCACCTCCAGCTAGAAGGTCAGGTTCTACACAAGCTACAAGGGCACCACCTCCAGCTAGAACAACAGCAGCTACAAGGGCACCCCCAGCAGCTACAAGGGCACCCCCAGCAGCTACTTCCTTTGTTCCTCCAAGAAGAAGAACAAGAGAGAGAGAATATGATGGGGGTTTTGTTCCTGGATACAAGAAGAGCAAGACCTGGGGATATTTCAATTGTGGTTATGTTGGAGGTGATGGTGATGGAGGAGCTGGATCATCAAACCATTGAAAAAGACATGTACTAGTAATTCTGTGTGCAAAAGCAGTTGTAATGGACATGTAGTACATCCTTGCCTTACTCCAGTTCTTTGCCTCTTTTGGTGATGAATATGTTGCTAAAACTATTAGTGATGCATCTTACATTAGCTGCTACTTTTGGTGATGTACTAAAACTGAATGTCTTGCTAAAGATGATGGTCAAGATGGACATGTTCTATTCTGTTATTCTTTTGTGATTTGTTCACCATTACCACAAATAAACTCCATGAAATGGTTCAACATAACACAACACAAATGGTTCAACATATCTCAAATGGTTCAACATTACACAAATGGTTCAACATTACACAAATTTGAGCAAATGGTTCAACACAGCCTTCCATAACACAGAACATAGAACAAATGGTTCAACACAGCATACACAACACATATATCTGAAACATGATAGCTTGACAACTCACATCTCACTCAGCACAGATTTCAGCAATCTTCTTCAGTTTATCCTTGTTGTCACTATTTGCTTTAAAAGATCAAAAAGCAAATACTCCAGCTTTTTCTTTTCTGCCTTGACAACATCTTTTTCTTCCTTCATAGCTTGCTTTTCTTTAGCCCATTCCTTATTCCCAACCCTAAGCACATCAGCTTGTGATATCTGAACCTGTTTAAGCATGGCAATTTCATTCTTTAAAACCTCCACTTCTTTCTTCAGCCTATTCCTCTCCATCTCACTTTCTTCCATCACTTCATCTGCATTCTCAGCATTCATCTTAGCCAAATTTTCCACTATAACCTTCTTCTGAGTGGACTCCATGAAATGTTTGACACCAGCAAGGAGGGTGGCATGCTTCCTCTCCAACTTGGCTTTTTCTTCAACAAGCTGACTAACCACCTTACCATTTTCCACCCTCTCATCTAATCTAGCATCATTACTTTCATGGTACATTGCCCACAAACTAACTATTGCATTGCTCAAATGATCTGGCCACTCTTCATCTTTCCATGCAACAAACCCACAGTTCATCACTTGCTATTACAAATAAATAAAACCACATGAGACACAGCAGATTTCATATAATACATGGATTAAACTAACAACAAAAACAACTAGGGATTTCATATAATATCTATAAGGGAATAAAACTATTGAAATTTCTGAGAATAAAACTAAGTGAGCAAAACAACTAGGGATTGAACAATTTACTGAAATTAATTTGGGAATGAAACTCACATTTTCCACAGGGCACAGATAAAATCTACGTCCAGTGTTGCTCCCTTCAAAAGCAACGCACTGCCGCGGCGACATTTTGTGCTTGCTACAAACCAGGGTGCAATCAGGTGCTATCCCACAAAATGTTGGATGCTCAACAAATGCAGGAGCATAATCTAGGTCTGTCAGGTCCTAATCAAGCAGAAAAGTGCAAAGATAAATGAGGTACATGAAAAATTCCCCAATCTCCGAAAAATAACCTAACCCTAGAGGATGAGCTTACCCCAACTCCAAGCGTGGACAGAGAAGGGCTAGAACTCATCGTCCCAGCTAGGCATGCTGGCCACGGCGAGCTGCCTCGAACGACGGCGACGGCCCAGAGGTGGTGGCGGCGGCAACTGAGCTGCTGCGCGGCGAACGGGCGGAGTGGAGTGAGGAGTGTGCTCTTGACCGGTGCGTGGACGGGGACTGTCTTAGGCAAAGCGTTCCAGACGGCGCTGATGGGTTCGTAGCATGGAAAACAAAAAATTTCTACCGCAAGAACGAACAAAACCTAGATCTAATCTAGATAAAAGACAAGATCTAATCTATTAGACATGAGCAACGAGATAGATGGGAACTAACCCTTGTAGATCCGAAAGCGTTAACGAGATTAGATCTCGTGGTTGATGTAGTCGATCACTAGCCGATCTCAAGATCGTGTGGACGATCCTTCCGGCGTTGCGTTCCAGCAGCGCTTTCGCCCTCGGTCAAGTAGACGATCCTTCCGGCGTCGCGTTCCAGCAGCGCTTCCGCCCTTGGTCAAGTAGACGATCCTTCTGACGCCACGATTCGGCAACGCTTCCGCAGTCGGTCACACGTGCGGAGTCGAAGCAGACCTTCCTCTCCTCGTTCCAGCGAGCAGCGGAGGTAGTAGATCTTCTCCACGGAATCCCAGCAGCACGACGGCGTGGTGGTGGTGGTGGAGTAGAGAATTCTGCAGGGCTTCGCCTATGCCTGTGCAGAAGATGGTGGAGGAGAGAGGCGGCAGAGATTGGGTGTTATGAGAGCAGCGGTGGAGGGGGCGCCCCTGCCCCTCTATTTAAGGGGGGTGAGGCGCCATGGGAGGGGGAGTCCTTGTAGGACTCCCCTTCCTCTAGGCCGGCGGATTGGGGAGTGAGGGGGAGGAGTCCTCCTCCCCCACGACTCCTAGTCTTGACCCACCAGGACTCCTTGATCCCTTCCTTGGTTTTCAAGCAAACTCTAAGGAACCTTCCAGAACCTTCCGGAACATTCCGAAACCTTCTAGAACCCTCATACAAATACTCCGGAACATTTTCTAACTCAGAAAATGATCCCCAATATATGAATCTTATTCTCCGGACCATTCCAGATCTCCTCGTGATGTCCCGGATCCATTCCGAGACTCCGAACAACATTCGGTCTCCAACGCACATTCCATATCTACTTAAAACAACTTCGAACCTTAAGTGTGTCACCCTACGGTTCGTGAATATGTAGACATGACAGAGACACATCTCCTATCAATAACCATCAGCGGGACCTAGAGATCCATAATGGCTCCCACATACTCAACGATGACTTCGCGATCGATTGAACCACTTACATACGAAACCAATTCCCTTTGTCACGCGATACTATACTTATCCGAGGTTTGATCGTCAGTATCTCCATACCTAGTTCTACCTCGTTACTGATAAGTACTCTTTACTCGTTCCGTGATATGTCATCCCTTGTGACCCAGTCACATGCTTGCAAGCTAACTAGATGACATTCCACCGAGAGGGCCCAGAGCATATCTATCCGTCATATGGATGGACAAATCCCAATCTTGGTCCATGCGCTTCAACACATACCTTCAGAATACCCAATGACACCTTTATGACCACCCAGTTATGAAGCGGTGTTTGATGTCATCAAAGTACCCATCCGGTGATGGTGATTAACATAACCTCATGGTTGAAGGATTAGGTTACTATGTATTTTAAAGCTTATAGCAATACGAACTTAATGACTTGATCTTATGCTACGCTTACTACGGGTGTGTGTCCATCACATCATTCTCCTAATGATATGATCTTGTCATCAACGACATCCAATGTCCATGATCAGGAAACCATGATCATCCATTAATCAACAAGCTAGTTTAACAAGAGGCTTACTAGGGACTCTTTTATGTTTACAAAACACACAAGTATTAATGTTTCCGATTAATACAATTATAGCATGGGATGTAAACATTTATCATAAACATGAAGATATAATAATAACCACTTTATTATTGCCTCTTGGGCATATCTCCAACAGTCTCCCACTTGCACTAGAGTCAATAATCTAGTTAAAAACTTGTGCATTCAACACCTATGGCTTTCTGGTGTTGTATAGACACAATTGCTAGTGGTAAACATAATCTTCGGATCTGACACTTCCAGGTCCGTGTGTATTTGCATGTCCTTGCGTTCTCTACACATTACTCATTCTCCAATGAGATGGCATTGTATATTTTTGGTCCTTTGGTGAGACCTTTAGTTCCTTCGGCTCAAAATATGTTGATATTATTGTCACACAATATATCTTCATAGTATTAGCCCGCTAGGAACCACACCTAGTTTGATAACAAACTACTTGACGCAAATGCCCTCATTTACTGCTACAATAGTAGTCATATACTTAGCCTTTTGTTGTAGTATCTGTTACAATGTTTTAACTTTGGTACTCAACCAAATCCGTTATGGAACTTCCTTTCCATTACATTGTGCCACCCATAGTTTAAATTGAGATAAATTTAATTTGTATCTTGTGACAAAATTAGTATCAATGTAACGCTTTACAATGAACTACCTTTAACTATTTGTCACTTATACATGGTATATTCTTAGTTCTTCCAAAGCTCATAAGAATATCTTTACTATTGTCCAATGATCATCTTATGAATCATTCTGGTATATGCTCATAACATTTTAGAGCATAGGACATATCTGGATGTGTACATCTCAAAGAATGATTGATCAAAATATTCTTGTGATTTCACCAAGTGTCAAAACACTTGAATCTCGTGTCAACACACTCGAATCTTGATTCAGTCCTTTCCGTGTGTCAAGAACCTTTCTTGTTGTTTCCACATTGAACTCATTCAACGTCTTATCTATGTACATTTGGCAAAACCATATTAGCGCCTCAATCTATCCATATAGACATTGATGCCTAATTCTTGGGTTATGCCTAAGTCTTTCATCAAAATGAAATTCTTAACCCGTGTCAATACAAGATACATCATTTCCAATCAACAATAAGTCTTTCTCATAATGTATTAGAAATATGTCTTAGCGCTCCCACTTAATTTCTTGCAAAATGCAAACATCTTCATCGTCTCTGAAATTAAACCTTTTAACGGTTTCATCACGGTGAAGATTCCAACTCCGCGATGCTCACTTCAACCATTGAAGTTTTGCATACTCTTTTAGCATCCTTTGAATAAACAAAACCCTTTGGATCGTGTCATGTACACGTCCTAGGTAACCATTCTATTAGAAGAACTTGTTTTTTTTGTTCAACTATCATATATCAAAATATATGTAGTGGTTGCTATATTAATCCATCCAGACTAAATATCGCTATGAAAGATCAAATCTTATCATAGTCAATTCCTTGAACATTGTCGTAAACTCTTTCCGACATGTCAACAATTTCATAGATGTGAAACATCCACGTCTATTTATAGATCCATATATGACTGTAAGGTTTTTGCACCTTTCCAGAGGGTCTTCTAAGTTCAGAAACTTGATTTCTCGTGTATGGATACTATCACGGATTCCTTGACTTCTAGTCATTTTATGGAGTCAGGGCCCATCATCGCTTCTTTGCATGTAGTCGGTTTATCATTGTCAAAACAATAATGACTTGTTTATCAAATCTTACTATTTGATTCTTACCGACCCACACGGTTCTATAGGAACTCTAATCTCCGAGATCACACCTTTTGTAATCACGAGAGCCATGAGCATTGTATCCGCCACCGGGACACTTTCCGACGCTGCGCTACTTAGCACATATAGCTAAGGTTCAACAACCTTATCAAAGTTCTATTGTCCTCCCACTTAACTTTTCACGAAAAATTCCTTCTTAAGAAACTTGACGTTCCAAGTAACAAACTCTTTTGTCCTCAGTGTTATGGAGAAATTCCCAACAAATTCTTTGGAATAACCTACAAAGACGTGCTTATCCGACTTTGGTTGTAAACATTTTACTTATGCATAACATACCAAAATTTAAGAAAAGACAATTCGGGTTTTATTCCAAACCATGACTTATATGGTGTCATTTCAACGGATCACGATGGAGCTCTTTTCAGTGTAAAAGCGGTAGTCACTAAAGCTTTAATCTTTAAAATATAATGGCAGTTTTATAAATGACACATTTGATCTTACCATGTCAAACAAGGTTTCATTACATATCTTGAACACTCCATACTCCTATGGTGTTTTGGGAAATGCAAATCCATGGAACGATTCCTCAAATCTTAGGTGTTTTGCTAAACTTGTAACTCAAACATCTTTCTTTATGATCGAATCATAAACTCTTTATTTTCTTGTTACAATGATTTTCAACTTCATCTTTAAAGTCTTTGAACAACTTTCAAATGTTTTCATACTTCCTCCTTATTAAGTAAATATACAGATATATTCACTCAAATTTTTGGAGAAAGCATATGAAGCAAAAAGATCCATCGCATATGGCTACACATAATGGACTATGCACATCAGCATGCACAATTCCAATAAGCTAGTCATCCGTTCCTCTCTGGCCCATGGACGGAGTTTCAATTATCTCGAGGAAAGTCTCACATGCGTCAATTGATCAAAATCAAAAGACTCCAAAATTCCATCAACATGGAGTTTCTTCATGTTTTCTTTCAAATATAATTTAAACAGCGATGTCACTTCATAAGTGATCTTTCAATCATTTGTCTTGCGACATTTTAGCAATAGTGTTTATGTATGTGATTTCTCCCACCAGACTTGTAAAAGTTCATCCATCCTTTATGGAATACGGTAATTATTTGAACAACCATTGTTCTCGTAATTCCAGAACAAAATAACAATTATTAAAACAAATCTTGAAGGCTAGGTTTGATGTCAACGAAAAACACAATAACATTTTATTTGTTTTCGATGAACATCATCACTCATTCTCTTGCTAGTTACTTAGGCCATTGTAGTTCATGAATTGTGTTGTCCTGTATGACACTTCATACCAACCAATTCGGTATCCAATACCGCAGAACCACATTGTTTAACAACCAAGGAATACAACCATAATATGTATATCTTCTATATGCCTAAGTTGGACATCTCTAACCTTTTATTTTCTGCCAAATATTTTATAGACTCTCTTTCAGCAATTCCTTTTCTTTTAAAATAATCTATCAACATCAATAGTGGTGTCATCAACATGACACATGGTACAAAGCGTATATAGTCAACCACTAATACCTTTGGACTTGCACTTTGAGGTGGATCACCATCATCAAATGTTTGGTGTTCTTTCAAAATCCATTCTTTAGTAATCTTTTGGTGCAGTAAACATTTTACTTACATCTTCTACTCATCCTTATCATGACAACTTTCATGATCAAGCTGCTATAGCTTATAAAGGTGAATTGCGAGTATAATGTTTCTTTTTCAAAACCTTTGGAGTATAATGTTTCTTTTTCAAAGTACCCATCCGGTGATGGTGATTAACATAACCTAATGGTCGAAGGATTATGTTACTATGTATTTTAAAGCTTATAGCAATACGAACTTAATGACTTGATCTTATGCTACGCTTACTATGGGTGTGTGTCCATCACATCATTCTCCTAATAATATGATCTTGTCATCAACGACATCCAATGTCCATGATCAGAAAACCATGATCATCCATTAATCAACAAGCTAGTTTAACAAGAGGCTTACTAGGGACACTTTTATGTTTACAAAACACACAAGTATTAATGTTTCTGGTTAATACAATTATAGCATGGGATATAAACATTTATCATAAACATGAAGATATAATAATAACCACTTTATTATTGCCTCTTGGGCATATCTCCAACAGGCGCAACAACGGCCGTTTGCCCTGACAGTGGGGTCTTGCTGTCAGAAACGGTATCAGATAGAAATCAACGCGATTTAAAAAGGTCTGTCTAAAAGATGGTACTGACGTGCAAAAATTAGAAATGTTGACAGTGACTCATTCTGACAGTCCAGATTGTAGTAGCTTCCTGCAATTTACTCAAAATCTTGTGTGGAGGGTGACGCCTCGCAGAAAGCCAGCTCACCAAGTGAGCCGGCCGGATATCATATCGATCTCCTTCTTCTCCAAAGCTTTTGTGTTTTCTGTGGCACTAAGTGATCACTGTGGACTGTGGAGCACCAGCGGGAGTGCGGGACGACGGAGACCATGGCACGAACAGAGACGCCGGCGATAGCTGTAGGTGCTCCCGAGTCAAGTCTTTTAACGTGCCGCGCGCTGCGCCTGAGCGTGCCGACGGGGCGACGACCGGCGACTTTGACGACGGCTGGGTCGGTGCGAGGAGAGCGACGACAGCCCCGACTCGATCTCGATCGATCCAATGGGCAAATTACTCCGGTCCAAGTCACGGGTCACAGCTAAGCAGCGGCGAGCCAGTGAGCCGAAAGGGCGGATATTCCTTCCCTGATCGAGTGGTAGACGACTAGACGGGGTTCCCGCCTGACTAGAACTGCCTTCTTGTCGTGGCGCGATTTGATTTGTATTTCTCGCTTCGTTTTCTAAAGTTTTTACTTGGACTTTTGGACTACTACACGCCTTGGTTTGATTTTTGAAATTGAGCATGCCGTGTTCTAGGTGTGGTTGGCTGTTAAACAAAAGGTATCGATACGTACATACTCTCTCTATCCCGTAAGTGTACTTCTAGCTTCGTCTTAAGTCAAGCTTAGACTTGTAATAGGGAGTATCATATAGTAGTATTATGTATATGATAGTACTATATGATATCATCTCCATAATGCATAATATCATATAGTAGTATCATATTCTTAGTATATTTATTATTTTGTAAAATCTCAATGTGAAATTGTATACTGTACACGATTTATTTGAAATTACTTTTTCTAATTCTACGTGTTATGATACCGTATATATCTATGATATCAACATAATTTTTTTATCATTAATTAGCATGTTACGTCAGAATTTTGCCAACATAGCATGCATGATACTACCTATGATATCCCATTGGTACTAGTCTTAGTAAGTTTTTGCTAACTTTATAGAAAAACATAGCATGTAATATATGTTGCTATATTTATCTATAAGTTTAGTCAAATTTAATAAAGTTTGACTTAGTCAAAAGCTAGAAGTACAGTTATTTGCGGACAGAGAGTAGAGTGCTGATCAAAATAGGCTCGGACGTGCGACTTCGCATGATCCAAGACTCGGGATCAATGCACTCTTTGCTTCACTATAGTCTAGGTTAGATTAAATCATAATTATAGACATTGTAGTGGACATTTGGTGCACATGGGCGTGCACCAATACTCCATTTCTTAAAAAAACAAAAATTATACTTTTGTGTTTAAAAAAATAAATCTCGGAAATACATGTACATTGTCCGTATATTTGTGCAAAATTTCAGAAAAAAAATGTTTTATTCTAGGCTACATGACAAAAAACTGGCAGTGAACAAGACTAAGAATACATATATTTTGTCAGATCTTTTTTCTTTTTGAGTAGTCAGAATACAACATGGTTTTAAACAAAATTTCTAGTATACATTCTAAATGTATGTATGTAGCTATTTTTTTTTCTGTTGGATACCACAAAGTACAAGTTGTGATTTTTTTTTAGAGTAGGAGCAGTGGTGCGGTGAGGCGGATCCAGGGAGGGGCGAGGGGTGGCCAGGCCCCCTATGGTCTGGCCCCCCTAAGGATCGGATATGCAGCAGAGTCTAGCACTAGTTTTGATACTATACTACTAATCGTATACTCGGTTCAGTCTAGACTAATGTGTGCAATATGCTGATTACGTAAGCTTTATGGGCAAAGCCCAAAAAATCAGCCATCAAGGATAATACATACCTATTTAAGCATCGGCAAAACCACAGATGGATCAACTGATCCATGAGACGCGTCTGAATTTGTGCTCTACTCGGTTTCCTTCGACGATTTAGTCAGCTTATTTCTTCCTTATTCGCCTCCTTCGTGGTAGTGCCTACCCAGGCTCATGGTGTCGTTGATTGAGCGTCGTCACCAGAATTTATATTCAGACGTTGTCGTATCCGTGATTACCAATTAGCAAAGGCACAAAGCACATATCCCGTACCTCTAGGAACTACCAAATACGGCATGCCGCCACCTAATTCGTGAATTGATCACCCTAAGGTATGATTCCAAATATATTGTATTTGGCTACTAGAATTGTTAGTTCGATTACCCCATACTATAATGTTAAAGTTTGATATTCGTACTATACATAAGAAGACTTGATATATTTTCATGTTTATCCTTTTATGGTAAATTTCTTCTTTGCCCACATGCCCATATACTGGATCCGCCCCGTGATTTATTTAGTATTTATATACAACCTTATATAATTATTCGTATTTATAAAGAAAAGTTATATAAGATCATAGACTTATTTGATGGATTTCTAATCGTAAAGTAAATATAATAAAGCTTTTAATTATAGAACATGCGTTTGGATAAAAAATGCATATATTTAATATTTAAATTAATTTTGTTGTATACCACTTTATCGTCACTATCATCTCGCTCTCTTATAGTCAAATCCTGGATCAGCCCCTGTGCGGTGATGTTCATGTGCCAAAGACACTTGCTATATAGATTGTTGGGAAATTCAGCTCTCGAAATTCTTAGTCGACCAAAGCAAAGCTAGACGTTGTGGTGGTCGGGCTCCATGAACTTCGGTATCTACTTGTACATACGGATTCTATAGGCCTGCTAGATTTCATTTTGCTAAACACTCCATCCTCCAGCCTACACAAAAAAGAAAGACAAATGTTCGATATGAAGAAGGTGAATAGTACACTACTTTTGGAGACACAGTCCGTGAGAAAAAAATTATGTAGTCTAGAATATAACGTATTTTATATTCAGAGGTGGATCCAGTAATTTCTCGAAACCTGGGCGCGTCGCAAGGTAATAAAAAAAATCCTCGGACAAATATAAGCATCACACGGAGCATATAGTGATTTCAGAATAGTTCTAATGTTGGGCTTCTAGATGGTGATATGCGGTTTCCAGGCCGGTCCTGAGATTTCGAGGCCCGGAGCAAAAAAAAAAAATTGGGCCCTTTATTAAAAAAATGCATATATGAGATGATGAAAAATAAATATTTTAACTATACTCCTAACTATAATATTTATATAAAAATAACAATGTTACATGATACCTTAAAATTTCCTCCGAAAATTCCTAAAAGCAAAGTCTGTGACGATGGAATCAATATCAATGTCGTCCACTAACTTCTTCTCGATGCATAGAATCGCCAAACCATTTAACTTATCCTGAGACATTGTAGATCTCTTCTTCAAAAATTTATGATAAGATTCTCTCTGTGGTTCTATTAATTTCTTCTCTTGTTGTCTCCTTTTTCTTTTCTGAGCACCAAATTCGGGCACCATAATCAGTTAACCTCGCTCGCTACAAACAAAACAACAATTACTAATTAGAATTAAGAACTAAGAATTATGGCCATTGAATTACTGTAAGCACAACGCTATGTTATACATATACAGGAACAGCTAGTAGTTATGTTAAAACTGAGAGCAAGAAATTCAGTGTACCTGGTGCTTGGTGAGGCCTGAGCCGGCGGCGGATGGGCGATGGGCGGCGCGTGTCTTCTTGGGAGTTGGGACTTGGGACGGAGCCGTGAGCTGAGATGATCGATCGATGGTCGATGGCCGATGGCCTTCGCGGCTTCGCCTCGTGTCGCGCCCGGCGGAGTCCGGAGTGGCTCCCGTCTCCCGATCCAATTCCGAACCAGCCGAAGCGACGAGAAGCCGTGGACTGACTTGTTTTTCTTTGTAATTATCGTGGGTATTTACTTGCCTTACAATATCTTGATTTCTGATTATTTTTGGACATGCCATCTTCCATACCTATCCAGCATAAGCTTTGTGTGTGTATTTTTTTAGTGGTTAGATGGTTTTGATGTTTCGCATGAACTTCACTTTACTTGGTTTTGATTTCTCTGAAGTGTGGCCACTTGCATGATACTATCTTCCAAGGTAAAGTAAGATTTGACGTTGCATCTCTAACCCCCTACCACTTCCATATACACCACTTGGTCTTGTGAATTATGTCTAGGGACTCCGGAGCCGAGGATGATTTCTATGAAGATTCCACGATGAGCCACCGTGCATATTCCTCCATAAGCATGGATGACATGATAGAGCACTACACCGACAATGACTCCACATGCTAGGATGATATAGAGTTCTACAACAACAATAACTCCCCAAGCATGGACGACTTTAAGAACGACAACGACAAGCTCCTCAAGTCGCGTCAGCCAAGACGGAGCCTCCACCTCGAGAGCGCCAAGGTCCACCATCGAATGGACAAGTTCCAAAGCTCCCTCAACAACCTCAAGAAGGACATGGACGACAACTTCGCAAAGAAAATAAGCATACTCGCCAAAATTAATGAGTCTACCTCAAGATTGCACCACAAGCACAAGAAGAGTGCCAATGGCAAGGATCATCATCGCGAGCATCATGTGGATGACCAAGTGCGCCACCTACATCAACCTTTGGCAAGGCACGCCAATGACCTCCGTCGACACCATCAAAAGGAACCTTCCACTACTAGTGCCACCACCAAATGGAACCAAAGCAAGCCTTCTTCCACGCCATCAAGCTTCAACGCCCAAACTTGACGTCCTAAATGACGCATGCAACTTCATGGATGAGGAATACCAAGACCTCTACTTAGCCAAGCTGGATGAGTACGTCAAGAGGATTTCTACACAAGCCAAGGAGGCCACGGACAAGAATGAAAAAAACGCCACGTCAAGAGTCTACACTTCAAGATGGAGGAAGATAAGGACACATATGTGATGAAGTCGATCCGAGCACCACTCTCGACAACAACATGAACCTACTTCCACCACTACTACAAGATGGCGACATGACGGTTGAGCATGGGATTTTCCCTTCAACCATGGAGGAGAGCGATGACCACCTCGTGGCATCCAACTTTGTAGGCGACAAGGTCAAGAATGGTGAGCATGGGACTTTCCCTTCACCAAAGGAGGCGCATGGAGTTGAGAGAACCGAGCCTACTGTTGGGGTTTCGCGTATGAAAATAATAAATTTTACTCTACGCCCCTGGACCCCTGAAGCTGTCAGGACCTATCTATTAGTAATACAGTAACGGGAGGGGCTTTTCACAAACTTACCCTCGAAGACTGAAAAGCGTTGTCAATGCTCAGGAGAGCATGGTTGATGTAGACGAGCCGAAGCCAACCTCAAGGTCGTGATAAAGTCCTTGCGCTCCTTGGCTCCAACGACTTGAGTGCCTCAAGTGCGACACCTCGCGGGTAGTTACACACGTCCGGTGCCTGACGATGACTCCCGCTTCCTCGATCCAGCAGCAGTTGCAGAAGTAGAGCTCCCAGATCTGAATCCCGCAGCGCGACGACGCTCCGCGGTGAAGATATCTCTTGTTCGCGCAGTTCGGACTTGGGACCACGGTCACGAGAGAGAGAGAGGGGGAGAGAGAAAATATCAAATGGAGGTCCTCCCAAAAGTGAGAAAACCTTTATTGATTATTGGTGTATTTCACTTGGCCAAATACCCAACTATATATAGGGGGAGGGGAGGTACTACCTCCCTCAAAGTCCCGAGGTGGGACTAAAGGAGAGGAGGGGGAGGGGTGGCACCACCGGCCAACCCCATGGGCCCCGCGCGGGGGGGGGGGGGGGGGGGCTGGCCCACTAGGGCGCCGACCACCCCCTTGGCCCCTTCTCCCTCTCTCCTTTCCCCTAATGGCCCCCCTCCCTCTAGAAATTGGCCCATTAAGCCTTTGACCATTTAAATTGATTTTCTCTTTTTTAAATAATTATGAATAAATGATTAAATCAACATTTAACATTCATTCACACATTTCAATCTCTGTGGCTATGGAACATCTTCTACCTCCACTCCGGACATCCTCCAGACTCACCGAAACCCTTCTGGTTTTCTCTCTACTATTCTTCGGTGATTCCACCGATCCTATAAACACTCTCTAAGCATCATCAAACCCTTAAGCGTGATACCCCACGGTTCAGGAACACTCCAGACATGGTCGGGACACTCCCGCACCAATGATCGATAGAGGGACCTGGATGGCCATGTGACCCCTGTGCGTTCCACGAAGATCTTTCGCCGTTTGAACCGGGACAGTCGTGTCTTATTCCTTTTGTCACTCGATACTTGCATTGCCCGAGATCTGATCAATGACATTAGCATGTCGTGTTCAATCTCGTTACTGAACAATGCTACTTGACTCGTTCCGAAAGTGATATCCCCGTGATCAAATCACACGCTGCGTAGCTATTGGATATAACATCTCCGAGTAGGCCCTTGAGTATCTTCTCGTCACATGGATGGACAAATCCCTCTCTTGACATATATTGCCTCTACGGTTTCCTCCGAGTACCTGAACACACCTTTATAACCACTGTATTACCGAGTGGCGTTTGATGCTATCTAAGCACTCTCGGGAGACAGTTATTGATATAACCTCACAGTCTAAGGAATAGTCTACGAGGATCCATTTTTAATCATCGTAACTTGAACTTGGTGACATGATCGGGTCATGATGTTTAGGTTGGGTATTGGTTCATCATATCATTCTCGGAATGAGATGACTCCATTTCCAACTGGCATAAATGCCACATGATCAGGAAACATGATCATCTGTTGACCAATGAACCAGTGACTAGAGTTTCACTGGGAACCCTTGGTTGTTTGTATATCACACGTGTATTGATGTTTCCACTCAATACAATTATAGCATGATATAAAACTTAATCATAAACTATATGAAATATGATAATAGTCCTTACTACTATTTGTCCCTAGGACATATTTCCAACAGTCTCCCACTTGCACTAGAGTACAAATACACTAGCTGCATTTGTTCTCAATCTTTGGCACCATATATCCCATACCCTGAACATGCTTGCTCATGGAAGAGGTTGAGTCTTGGGTCTGTACTTTTACAGCCCCAAATCCTTTGCAACTTACTAATGTCACCTTGATTGACATTAATACTTTATCATCACATGATAACATCTGTGTGTATGCATCGTCGATATGGCAGCAGAACGAGGCCTGATTCCAGGAACCTACAGTGACTTTAGATCAACCTCGAGGGCTTTCTCATGGGCACTGTGTCGTGGGACACATCATTCTACGTTAAAAGTGAACTAGCTCCGCCATAACATTATACAACACTTTAGATGGTACCCTTATCTATTATTATAAATGTATTCATCGAAACACCAGTGCACTCTGTGCAACTTTTGATGTTTTGTTCACCTCGCTTCCTACTTGACTTTAATTGGTATTTACAGGAGTTTCCAACATATTCCCTTTATAACATAACCCCTTATGCTTTAAGATATGTCATCCTTTATGGATTTGGAAAACATGTCTGCAGTTCTCTATTAGACATTACGGACAAAATTAGCTCAACGTTCTGTAATTCAAACTTAATCACTTTCAAACGTTCCTTATTGGATCATATATTATATTAAGTTAGCATCATGGTTTTCTAAGATAGAACCTATGTCTCAACATAGTGGATGATGATCATCCTTTTCTTTCTTTCAACCATTGATGTTAAACTTAATACTATTCTTAAGTTGAGTTATTAAGGAATAGTTCCTTAATTAACTTCTATTCTGAAACCCTTTTCAGAATCCTTAAGGAATACTACATAATATCATAATACACCTATTACCAACTTCTACATCTTATAAATCATTATTTATAAGTATTTGCGCTTTTATTCTTAACATGCTTAAGAATTACTACTATAAGCTCCCACTCAAAATATGTTCTTACATATTTTAATTGAGACTTATATTGCTCACACTTAAAAATATGTCAATCACATATTGTTTCAGGAAGACTTCCATAGCTCCCACTCAATTTTATGCAAATTGCATATCCACTCACCATTTTGAACAACTTCAAAATCTTTTGATCAAATATCAAACTTGGATTTTTACTATGAGATACTAGTACTATTACTAGTTTTAAATCCTCTAGACATTAAGCACTTTTTAATCAAATTCATTTGAATTCATCCAATACTTGACAAATTGTGCTTTTGTCATTCACCCCTTTTCCACTATGGCTTTGCAGTCACTTGGGAAAATTCAAGTAACCCCTTTTACTTGTGAGATTCAGCAATGAATTGCTTTCTAATCTCAAGGGAAGTTTGCTTCCAGGATTTCTCATAATTTAGTTTACCATTATTTCCTTAGTAGTTCGTAGGTATGTCATATTCCAATAATCATGAAAAATGATTCACAAATGTCTCCATACTAGATATGGATTACATTTTGAATCCTACTTTTATGTAGTGAAAACACTAGTGGAGGAAAACACAATGATCAATATCATTGATTCTTTCCTTCTGTGAAGAGAATCGTTCAGGATCGTTGTCCGTTGCACTTCTCAACACTCTAATGCAGGGTTTTGAATCTTCATCGTGTTTTATACTATTTTCCATTTGCTCCATAATTGAGAAACATCACTAGAAGTGAGCTTTCTTAAGAATGTACCAAAATCCAAGCAATACGAATCTTGCTTTTCCTTTTGGTTTTAGCTATGGACTTTGTATTTAAAGTTTCCAACGAATACTCTACAAGGACTTATTCGCTATTGTTTTGGTTATCGAATAACCCCAAACCATTCACGAGTTCAAATGGTTCACTACATTCCAATTGAGTGCTAACTATTTCTAACTAATGGTCTCTACATCTACACTACAACGATTTATTTGGTGCCTTCTATTCACCCACTTTGATATCTAATATCACACTGTGATGCTTTGCATTTTGACGTTTCAAAACGCTTTGCATTCCACAATTTCTTTTATGCCATACTCATAAAGTTGAATTTCATTACTATTGATCAAATCATAGTAATTAGATTCTCTTTTATCTTTATACCCTTTGTTGATGATACACTTTGATCAAATCAAATAGTTTCATATTCATGTTCCCTTTGGTAAACTTCTTTACACATTTAAACAATCATATAATGATAATTATCATTTTCGTTAAAACATAATACAACGAATATGTATTTACTTTTAACAATTCATTAAACACTTTGTATTCAAGTAATACATGGTGTTCATGTTATTTTGCCGAACTTAGGCATGATTTATATGTGATAAGAAATCTAATGACTTTCACATATTATCACATAACTTTCAATTTAAACAAAGGTTTTCATTCCGTAATGAAATATCATTTAAGTTGGGTATTTTTAAGGCATTTCAATATTTTACAAATGTTCATGCATTATCAATTAGTTTCAAACAACAAGGATAATTCACACATAATCAAACAAGATATGAACACGAATAGAAATCATTCATAAAAGTGGAACAATTGTTTGTTACAAACTCATATGAATAATCGTCTCACAAAGTGTGAGACACACTAAAGAAGTTCACAATCTCTTGATTACAATAATCATCCTAAAACATAAACTAAGTGATAAATGTCGAGGGAGAGTGTCGTCGGCCATCATCATCATGATCGCCATCAATACTCAATGTCACCTCCTCTCTAGCAAGCACCTCTCATGCAGAAGGACCTATTTTCAGCAAAACAGAACAAGTATCAGATATACTTAACACTGCAAATGTGTTTGCAAGATTATAACATTTATTAAACTGTATATCAAATATATACCTTTGTCATTGATGACCTCTAGCGACGTCGGGTTCATCCACCACATTTCTGAAATGTGATATGAACTCGAGGAAATCCAGTGTTTCCGTGTTACCTCTCATAATGCAGATCCTGACCTGTGCTTGGAAGCTTGGTGGAAGCGACCGCAGCACAACTCCCATCGCAAAAGAGCTTGAGAACCAGTTGTCCAGGTAGTATGCCAGACTCATGTATGCATCGTAGATGCTCAATAAGTGCTCGTCTAGTGAGGAGCCCTCCTCCATCTTTATGGAGAGGAAGTCCCCCATCAGCTCATACTCCCACATGCGCACTTGTTCCACGAAATGCGATCTCAGATGTGCCATGACCACTCGGGGTTTAAGACTTCCCACCATTGGCCACAACCCATCCTCCATTCCGAGGCGCATCGTCACTGATATGAATGTGGCCATCACACGACGACGGCAGCACAGCTCCCGCTGCTCCTGGGTCTCATGAGAATAGGGTGGCTCCAAATACATCTCGCAGGTCATATAGTCAGCTACATTGTTCTCACCAAGGAGATCAAACAGGCGCATGACCCATGCAGAAAAGTTGGATCCATCTAACTTGAGCTTTTCTCCTTTTAACCAATCGTCCATAGGGAAGGTAATCTCAGGGATAACCATTTTCTACATTTATAATTGCAAAAGGAATTTAGACTAAGTTTATAATTAAATGAGTTAATAATAACTCCACTCAAAAACACCTATCCCCACAAGGGTTCCTAGTGATAACACGACCCCTATCAGCCACATCTCCCCCGATTGACACGGCCATCCATGTGGGTTCAAAGGTGGACGCTAAACATCGGTCACATCATTCATGCGACTTGTGCTCGATCTTTCGACCATCCGTGTTCTGAGGCCATGCTTCTATGGCGTGCTAGGCTCGCCAACTCAACCTTAGTGTAGTCACTGTGCAACATGGCTTACACCCACTGTATGCGAATGTAGGTATGTCTGACACCTAGGCCTGTACCCTGGATCACCTCATATCGAAGAACTTTCTTGGTAGTGCACACTAAGGGGGAACACAATCGTTGGTAATTTTAACAGGGATCATCCTATTAGGCTACTGTCGAGTATCTAATACTAGCACACAATAAGATATACAAACAATAACATTGAATGTAAATGCTATGTGATATGGTCCTTCACGTCGTGATCTCCATCCGCCGTCACCGGATTCCGGCGCTAGGGTTCCGGCGCCATAGACACCAGGGTACCGGTGTCATTCCGGCGTGGTAATCCGTCACCTCCGTGACTATCTACTACTACGTAACAAAAGGTAATCACTTTACCTTTGCCACAACCATATCACAAAGCAACACCCCCTGCAAAACAAAGTTAGATGCCTCTACTTTATCTTTCCATGTTTCACGTGGCTGAATGGGCTTTCGCACAAGAACCGTTCTTACCTACAAACTTTTAGCACAACGCTGATCAAGTAGTTGTATATACTACACCCCCTTTGGGGCCCTCCATTGCAAATGGTATACCAACTAATGCAAGAGAGACAGACACCCCCTTAAGCCACTTTATACGGTACAAGTCGTATGTCAAGCGTGGACCAGTCTCGCGAATGAACGCGTAAAGTTGGTTGGGGGCCGCTTCATCAAGCATTACTGCGGTATACACAAATACACGTGGGAGGGTAACAACTAAACGATCAACGCCCACACGCTACATCTCGTGTGTTCTACCCATACTAGGATTACTATGCATAGATCTAGCTCTGATACCACTGTTGGGATTCCGCGTATGAAAACAATAAATTTTACTCTACGCCCCTGAACCCATGAAGCCGCCAGGACCTATCTATTAGTAATACAGTAACGGGAGGGGCTTTTTGCGAACTTACCCTCGAAGACTGAAAAGCGTTGTCAACGCTCAGGAGTGCATGGTTGATGTAGACAAGCCGAAGCCAACCTCAAGGTCGTGATGAAGTCCTTGCACTCCTTGGCTCCAACGACTTGAGTGCCTCAAGTGTGACACCTCGTGGGGAGTTACACACGTCCGGTGCCTGAGGATGACTCCCGCTTCCCCGATCCAGCAGCAGTTGCAGAAGTAGAGCTCCCGGATCCGAATCCCGCAGCACGACGGCGCTCCGTGGTGAAGATGTCTCTCGTTCGCGCAGTCCAGACTTGGGACCACGGTCACGAGAGAGAGAGGGGAGAGAGATAATATCAATTGGAGGTCCTCCCAAAAGTGAGAAGACCTTTATTGATTATTGGTGTATTTAATTTGGCCAAATAACCCCACTATATATAGGGGAGGGGAGGTACTACCTCCCTCAAAGTCCTAGGGTGGGATTAAAGGAGAGGAGGGGGAGGGGTGGCACCGCCAACCACCCCCATGGGCCCCGCAGGGGGGGCTGGCCCACTAGGGCGCCGGCCACCCCCTTGGACCCTTCTCCCTCTCTCCTTTCCCCTAATGGGCCCTCTCCCTCCGGAAATTGGCCCATTAAGCCTTTGACCATTTAAATTGATTTTCTCTTTATTAAATAATTATGAATAAATGATTAAATTAACATTTAACATTCATTCACACATTATTCAATCTCCGTGGCTATGGAATACCTTCCACCTCCACTCCAGACATCCTCCGGACTCACCGAAACCCTTCCGGTTTTCTCTCTACTATTCTTCGGTGATTCCACCGATCCTATAAACACTCCCCAAGAATCATCAATCCCTTAAGCGTGATACCCCACGGTTCGGGAACACTCTAGACATGGTCGGGACACTCCCGCACCAATGATCGACAGAGGGACCTAGATGGCCATGTGACCCCTGTGTGTTCCACGAAGATCTTTCGTCGTTTGAACCGGGACAATCGTGTCTTATTCCTTTTGTCACTCGATACTTGCATTGCCCGAGATCTGATCAATGACATCACCATGTCGTGTTCAATATCGTTACTGAACAATGCTACTTGACTCGTTCTGACAAGTGATATCCCCGTGATCAAATCACACGTTGCGCAGCTATTGGATATAACCTCTCTGATTGGGCCCTTGAGTATCTTCCCGTCACATGGACAGACAAATCCCGCTCTTGACATATATTGCCTCTATGGTTTCCTCCGAGTACCTGAACACACCTTTATAACCACTGTATTACCGAGTGGCATTTGATGCTATCTAAGCACTCTTAGGAGACAGTGATTGATATAGCCTCACGGTCTAAGGAATAGTCTATGAGGATCTATTTCTAATCATCGTAACTTGAACTTCGTGACATGATCGGGTCATGATGTTTAGGTTGGGTATTGGTTCATCATCTCATTCTCGGAATGAGATGACTCCATTTCTAACTGGCATAAATGCCACATGATCAGGAAACATGATCATCTGTTGACCAATGAACAAGTGACCAGAGTTTCACTAGGAACCCCTGGTTGTTTGTATATCACACGTGTATTGATGTTTCCACTCAATACAGTTATAGCATGATATAAAACTTAATCATAAACTATATGAAATATGATAATAGTCCTTACTACTATTTGTCTCTAGGGCATATTTCCAACACCTACCCCTATATGCTTGAGTGATGATGTGGTACCAATACCATATTAGTATGAGAGCCACTTAGCCCACTTGAGTGAAAGCAAGAGTGAGACGAGCGACTCCACCATACATGAGATTGAGTTTTTCCACTTGGAGGGCATGAGCGAGACATCGCGAGAGTTGAGAGTGGTAGTTGATAGGTATTGTGAGGCAATTTTGATTTCTAACAACTTACCCTCTACTTCTAATGTGTTTTGTCATGATGTGCTAGGTTCCATGGATCAAGAAGCGCCAAGCTTGGAGATGATGATGCCTCTAACCATGAATATGTACATGGTTGATGAAGATGATGCCATCCCCATATTGGATGAAGAAATCACTCACATGGAGGCCAACACTACCACAACACCCACTTCATAAGTGAGGTATGAACAAGGTAAGAATACCGGTGTTGATGATGCCATGATCCCATTAGTGGACATGATGATTTGCATGCTATGGATGATACTTGTGACATGACATATGCCCCACTCTCATTCCCATGTGTTGATTTTGCTATGCATCATGTTGACCATGTGGATTCCTTTTATTGTCATGATTTTTCCATTGACATGATATGCCCTAAAAGTTACATTGATGACATCATTGCTTGCACCTTGTTGAATAATTGCCGTTTCCAATATTTTGCTTGCAATGATGATAGCAACGGTGCCCCTAGGACCATGCTTTGTCATGGATGTTTTACAATTTCTCTTGTTTCTTGCAATAAGATGAATACTTGCTCTTTCACTTGTTTTTCTTGCAACAATAATTATCATATGTTGTCTATTGAGATGGCCCCCATAGTTTTATCAAATTTTAGAGATTTTGGTAAATGCCATGATAAGCATGTTCCCCACTTGCATACTCACCATGCATTTATTTTACACTTGATTGACATTAATGGTGATGTGCATAAGAAGAGATACGTCATGATGGATGATGTGTTTCTCTACCATGCACACACATTCTTCCTTTTGTGTATGATGTGTGTAGGTACCCACACAAGAATGTCAACCTCGGTTGAGTACGAGTTGACAAAAAGAGCTCTAGAGAGCATCCCCCAAGTAAATTCAAGACCGAACCCAGCTTTGATATCTTTTGCATGCTTTGCATCTTTCATGTTGAAAAATTGCTCTTTCCTATGGTTTGCTTCCAAGCATGTTGATGGTATTCTTTCACCTTGTGACAATCATGTTTCGTTGCTATTGGATATTGATACTTCGTGTGTTGTAATAAAAATGTTGAACAATTTCTCTTTTTGATGTTTTGTGTGCAACCATAATGCCATTTGAGCATGTATTGTCACGAGAGCTTCCAAGTACCTCGTATAGTTGTTGCAAAAAACATAAGGACCACTTGCTCTTTCATTTGGTTTGTTGGTAAACCTGGAATTTTTCTTTTTGATGATATGTGTATGGCATCCAACATATTGAACAATTTATCTTTCCAATGGTTGGTTTGCACACATAATGATGTTGTTTTGGATATCCTTCCTCATGTGTTTTTTCCGAATTATCCTATTCTTGCATAAAAGAAGTTGACCAATATTTTAGTCCATTTCTTTGAGTGTCATACTAAGATGTTTTATGGAGTTTTCGAGTTCCCACATTTGGTTGATGTTCAAACAATTTCCATGCACTTTGACCTTGCATATGCATCCAATTTTCTATACTTGAGTTGTGCTAATACTATTGTGAACAAGAATGGACATACCACAAATGACATGTTCCTCTATCACGCACGAACATATGTTGCTTAGTCTTTGTTGTGTGAAGGTACAATTGCATACGCGTCAACATCTACCAACCAAGAGTTGACAATACGAATCGAAGAGTTACCTATGGGTGTGCTTCAATGAGCTATCTCTACATCTTAAGATGACTTCCTTCTACTTGAGGAAGCATGCTATAATCTTCCTGAATTGGCTACTCTTTGAGTGTTGCTTCGCTTTTTTGTGAGCTTAGACTTCATGTAAGGTGAAGGAACATTGAAGTGTTGTCAAGTCAATCTTTTCGAGGACGACTATATGGTGAACCCCAGGACCAAGAACATCTTTCGACCTCTTCTACTTTGTGATGAGCATGTAGAGTCGAGGACGACTCTTTTTGAAGGAGGGAGATGATGCGGCCTGACCTACGGTCGTTACCACATCAAGGTCTCCAACTTATTCCAAGTCGTCATGGACTCCAAAGGTGAATCCGTTCCTCTATGCGAGCACACTTTCTACCCTTTTGAATGGTATACTACTTCATACTCTGTCCTATGACCATGATAGGTTCACACTGAAAAGTACGGAGGCAAGGGAGGAAGCCCGAGGACTCATGCCCTACAAGACGGAGGCTTGGAAGAGAAGAAGAATGAGGCAGAGCTAAACCGGCGAAGGCTTCGGCACCACCGGATCCACCGCAGGAATTCCTGGCGCCAGAACCGGCGCATCGGACCCCACGCCGACACAACCGGTGACCGCTGGACCAGACTGGCGAACCACCGGAACACAATTCTGTTTGCCATTCCGGCGACAGACCGGGAATATCCGGTGACGATCGGAAATTCCGGTGCCAGCTCCGGCATGATCGGACTTACTGCCGGAAATGCTGTCTGCACACGAACCTGGGTTTGATGCCCTGGAATATTCCCTTTACTTACTCTTTTTCCTAATTTATCCCCAAACTACCCCCATACTAGTGGTTATCCTATAAATAGATCCCTCACCCCCTCATGTATCCCTAGACATAGATGATAGACTAAAGACACCCCCTTTATGGAATCTCTAGTTTTGCCTCATCCCCTTACCAAAGGGGACCGGCTATCATCACCACCTTGTTGGAGTTTTCATCGCACCTCCCTCGTTGTACAAGGCCTACGTTTGCGAGTGCGTGAGCATAGTTGTCAAGACCCTCTTCAAGGTGTTCTTCCCTCTCCGCTTGTGATCGAGGGAGCACGTTGACCGATCTTTCCTTGTGGTGATTCTGTCGGACCGGTAGCCACCGGTGGGAGCAATTGACCTTGTATCATGTGATTTTTGTGTATTCATCGTGTTCTTCGTGAGGTGTGTGTCCGCTTCCGCTACCTTCTCCCTTTCCCCTCGCTTTCCCATCGGTTTTACCATGAGATCCGTGAAGATCGGGCCACACACGAGGTTAGCCCTCAATAGTGATGGTGTGGCTAGGGAGAAGGGGGAAATTGTTTCCAGTTTACCATATTTCCAACCGTTGAACCCAGGAGGCTCCCCTCGTCGCCCTATGGGAGGCAACTGACCAGGTACGTGATGTCTACGCACTTCTATTCTTGTAGACAGTTGTTGGGCCTCCAAGTGCAGAGGTTTATAGAACAGTAGCAAGTTTTCCCTTAAGTGGATCACCCAAGGTTTATCGAACTTAGGGAGGAAGTGGTCAAAGGTATTCCCTCTCAAGCAACCTTGCAATCAAGATACAAGAAGTCTCCTGTGTTCCCAATACACCCAATACACTTGTCAGATGTATAGGTGCACTAGTTCGGTGAAGAGATAGTGAAATACAAGTGGTATGGATAATTATAAGTGGTAACGGTGATAGAAAATAGCTTGATGGCGTGGAAAAGACTAAAGTAAAACTGAAATAAAGATAGAAGCAAGCAAACATGTAATAGATCTAATAGCAAACGGAGTTTCAGTGCTTAGAAACAAGGCCTATGGATCATACTTTCACTAGTGAACACTCTCATATAAATATATTCTTCTTTATGATACTACGCTGAACTACTCTTCGGTTGGACACTCTAATCCACGGTAGGGCTATAACAACATACCTCAAAGTTTGCTTTCCCCATCTAGATAACCCCACACTGTCACCTTGAGCTCTAGATGGTTCGAACAAACACCACAATTTCATAGAAACATCAAACTCCAAATATAATTCATAACAAGTATTTGTAATCTCTAGCCTAAGTGCCATCATGGTGTGCACACTGTCAACTTCACACACATGGGGAGAGCAGAGATCTATTAACACACTTGAGTAGCAAGGTAGATCTATAGATTACAAGCTCATGATCTCAATAAGATCATGCATAGAGAGAGAGATGAACACATAGCTACCGGTAGAACCCTTAGCCTCGAGAAAGAACTACTCCCTCCTCATCATGGGAATCAACAATGGTAATGGAGATGGTGGTGGAGATAGATGGAGATGGCTCCAGAGGCACTTCCCCATCCCGGCAGGGTGCCGGAACAAAGACTTTCTATCCCCCGAATCTCCCCTTCGGTGGCGGCGGCGTTGCAGAACTTTTCGTGGCTAGAGGCTTGACGATTTATGGTTTTTGCATCGGGATGCATCTTATAGGCGAAGAGGCAAGGTCGGTGGGTGGCCAGGGGGCCCACACCACCTGGTGGTGTGGCCAGGGCTAGCCCGCGCCACCACATGGTGTGGCCACCCTGTGGCCCCTCTCCGTCTCGTCTTCTGGCTCCGTGAGTCTTCCGGTAAAATATCGACTTTGGCTTTTGTCCAGTCTAATTCCGAGAATAATGATTTTCTGACTTTCCTGGAACCAAAAATAGCAGAAAACATGCAACTGGTACTGTGGCATCTTGTTAATAGGTTAGTTCCAAAAAATATGTAAAAGTACTCCAAAGTTGGAACAAAACATAAGAAAGTAGATAAAACCAAGCATGGAACATCAAAAATTATGGATACGTTAGCAACGTATCAGTACGCTAGGTATCGGCGGTTTAAAGGATCATCTTGCCAAACAATGTTGCCCACACTTAGTCTTGTTTTCCTGTCTAGAATCAGTGTCCGAAATGAGGTTCATCTTGCCAAACGAATCGATCTTGTTTTATAAAATACATCGATATGTACATGTTGATTCTTTTTGAAGCTCGAAATGTCAGCTTGGAGTTTCAAAACAATCATATCTCTAGAGGCCGAGCTTACTTTTACATTTTTGACCATATCACGACTTCGAAAGACACGTAGAATTGCTGCCTAGTTGACGAATCAGAGAATGAAGAAAGAGAATGTTTGTTTCACTTAGCGAAGAAATAGTCTTTAGAAAATAAGAGAAGATTAATCTCTTTATTGTACCTATTTCTTCCCTTGATACATTTAATTAATTTTCATTAACTTTTAGAGATGATAATAATACACTATGGCACTTATATCCACAGTCTTCTATACCTACTAACAAAGGAAGCAACAGTTCTTGTCATCCGTACATCACTTTTCTGGATGATTTTCCCCTGGCATTTTGAAGTAGAGAGAGTGACAGAGAGAGAGTGTGATGGGGCTAGTGGTTGGGGACTGAATTGAGAGGTGAGCCAACGACACGTGGGTAAATGAATAGGGTGGGCCTGGGCCACATGGGCCGGCCTGAGTGGGCTGCTGGCTAGGAAACTGTCTTCGATTTGTATTTGCGCATTGTGTATATCCGTATAAATCAAATCATAATCATAATACAGATAGGTTAACCTCGAGTGATAAAAAACTCCATTGTTCGGGCAAGTTTACTACTTTTTAAATGATCGAGTTTTCCTACTTTTTGTTGTTTCTGTTTCGTAAAGTTTTCTCTCAAGAAAACCCCAACATCCTAGCCACTATTATAACTAAGATCTGAAGTAACTGGCGCCACTTACGCCCATGAAGAATAATAATGAGTTAATGTAAGATAGTTTCTTACTTTAGTATCGTGCTCCCAGGCAGGGTGGAGCTCCCAGTAGGGCAAGGTAGGGCAGCCGCCCAATCTTATTTTTGGCAAAAAAGTTTTAGATGCATATGTTTTTTCTAAAAAAAATGAGTGGTTTTGCGTTGAAAACGGACTTCATGTGAGAAAGTTATGCTTGTTTTAGTGAATATTGCGCAAAACTAATTTTGAAGTGAAATAAGGACTAGGTGTAATTTTGTTTTAAACAGATTCTTTCTCTTTGCAATAGCTAATTCTTAATCTAACAAAATTCGACTCTGAACAATGTCTTAGATGGGTGTCTAAGGAGGATCTTAGATTATTTTGGCCACCTTGTGGAGTGTGGCTAAGACCAACTCTAATTATGTGACGGTTTATGTTTTATATTTTTACTTAGGTTTGTATGCACATTGATGTAAAACTCTAATTGACATATTTGCTCAATTGGAGAAATAATAGTTTAGAGCCCTCCTGAAATATGTGAATTCTCGCAGAAAATGATATTACAATCCTAATCATGGATGAAATGGTAATAAAATGAGTGAAAAGTCAAGAAAAACGAAGCCACCGTGTCACTATTGATTATTTCTTAGTGTGGATACCTTCTATTTTTATAGAGTCTATTACAAATGATTTTGGCAATCATTTTGATGAGTTGTCGTTAGAGTTGCTTCATAACTTGTTGTCTTGACAAGTGACTCATTTTATAGCTTTAATGTGAATAAAAAACAACTTACAGAGATTTATCACGGAATTTATCTTATTATAATCATGAGCCTATATAAGATAACCTCGAGATACCCGTTCTTCGTATGCGGAGAATTAAAGACTTTGGAAATTATCTTAATATTTGAACGATACAATATGCTTCATATCCTTTATCGCCATGTTGATGGGCATTGCTTTTACTGCTGGCGACAATATCAGTTGAAATGGCTTTCTCGACGGCAAAGATCATCAAAACCGAATTGGAATTTACTTTCTTTTTGGAATTCGCTCTACCTTAGAAATATTCCATCCTCCGCCACTAATTCCAGCGTAGTATAAATCGGTGGAATAGCTAGGCCAAAGAATAAGGACTTTGTTTGTGTGTTGTATATAGATTTTTTTTCTCTCCGCTGCAACGATAATTGTGTGGATAACAAAAAAATGACGTGCATTCTCTACTATCTTAGCATTGAACGTGTGCCCTTCACCTTTACATGAGCGGGAGGCCCACGAGGCGCACAAGCGGATCAGCACCACCCGCATGCACCGGAGGCAAGTACGGGTGCGTACGTCGTGTCACCACGGTCGGATCTAGACGTGACAGTCCGGGCATGCCCACCGTCCGTCTCCGATGCAATGCGATTTACACGACGATCTTCTGGATCAAGGACGCGATGATATCCCGTATCCCGTATCGTCTGGACCGAGCGAAATGAATCTGCGCCGCACGTTAGCACTCGATTACGGGATTCCCCGGGTCAGCTCGTGTCTGCCACTGCCATGCACCCATGCATGGCTGATCTGACCACAGCACCTGGGGAGCGATCGATCGAAGACGACTAGACCACCCGGCCCGCTGCCCGGGCCTGCCTGGATAAAGGTTGGTTATCTGATGGTCGATGTAGTATAGTACTCCTTCCTTCCGTTTTAGAATATAAAATGTTTTAGCGTTGTAAAACTAATATATCTAAACCCCTTTTAGTGTGTAGGTTCACTCCAAAACTAGATGAACCTAGACACTAAAACAGGTCTAGATGCACTTCACTCACAAAGCTAAACCATCTTATATTTTAAAACGGAGGGAGTATCTCAGACTGGACACGGCGGCTGCAGACTGAGAGACAGCTAACATGCACGCGTCATGATCCTCTTGTTAATGTTGGGACGCCGGTACGTACTGACGTGACGCGTTAAGCCTGACATCGTACACCAATTGCTACGGCCCACAGGTACACATAAAAAAAGATTCCAGCGACGCCGCAGGCAGGCCATGTTCTGTAAATCTGTGTCCGATCGGGGGTAGAGAAATCAAGGAGAGCGAGAGCGCTCGATCGTGCAAAACAGTAGAGCACGTTTCAGGTTGTGCTTCACACGGTCACACCTAGTACTAATTCATTGCAAATGAAATAAACACATAGTATTACGTACAGCCTGACCACAGGCCGAGTCCCGGCATTTGGGCCTGGGTAAGATAACGTGCGTCTCTTTCCTGGGCCAACAGAATGCTTCATCCTAGATAGCCAGGCCCACTGTGGTCAAGAACCAGGAAGAGTACTGTAGATAATGGATCGAGATTCGAGACCACGCAAACACAAACACACACGACAGGAGGGTTGATGTTCTTTCAAAAGGAAAAAAAAAGGAGGAAAGATCCTCGCTTGTCCTCGACGCTGCAATCAATGGAGCAACAGTTTCGTAATCATATCTCAAGGCAAAAGACACTGGTATCCTCACGAGTCCAAGATATATACTACCCTCCTACTGGCTACTACGCCCTAGCTTACAGCAAACCTAACCCTGTGCATGCATGCATGCCTTGATGATCAGCTACAAGTACTAGTAGTACACAGTAAACAGTGTCGTGGCCTCCTGCTCCTGGCTTGGCAGCGCAACGTCAACTCGGGTATACAGGCTTATCCCTGTATGATGATGGAGCAAAAGTACGTACGAGTAGATAATTCCCTCCTCTAGCTAGTAGTATTATTTTGATCCGTCCTGAACTTGTTCTCCACAGTAGTATTGATATGATCGTGTTTTATTCTGTTTCCTGCCCGCCGCCGGGTGTGGGCAGAGCAACAGCAACAGTGCTGTGCGTGCATGACGGGAGCAGCATCGCTGAGGGCTGGTGCTCGGACAAGAACGGACGTCTGATGCGATTGTTTGTTTTTCCATATTTCGTCTCTCCATCCATGGCCATGGCCTAGACTAGATAGTCAATGCAGCAGGCACGTCACCTGCTGCGGCGCATGTGACCTAGTATCCGCCGACACCATAATCCTTACCGGCCGTGCATACGCGGCTACGCACTCCGTATGTGCTGCCTACGTACGGATCAAGCGTCTTATACACTTTAATTTCCATCTTCGACAGGCTCTTGAAACAGCTTGCACATCATTGATGAGGGATCGACCTCGACGCATGTGTGTGTACCCCCGATCGTCTTATATATATCATCGTGGCCTGCGCGAGCGCGTCTGTACGTCAGTGTACAAAATCTTCTCCAGGGCCTGGGAAGTACGTACGCGTACTCCGTCGGTACTCCGTTCTCCCGGAAAGAGGCGACGTACCGCCGCGCACCGTGACATCGCTGTGTCGACGTCGGCGTGGTTAAGGTCAATGCGACGTCGTAGTACTGTCCTCTCCAGTACCACATCGTCTGCGTACCACTTGGCATTTGCATCGACACGGCCAGGCCATGCCATGCACGCATCGATTCCATCATGGCGCGCACTGCCCCCACATAAATATGCTGATCCATCCAAGCACGAAAAAGGTAGGAATAGTAAACAATATGAAGGCGCCGGTACCATGGCATGGCATCATCACATGAAAGCATTCGACCCACAGATCGATGGGCAGCGATGCATGCTTTGCACCAGCGGGGAGGCGCGGTGCTGTGGCCCGCTGACCTGACTGCCTCGCCTTGCTTCTTTGCGAGAGCCCCGACAGGCCACAACGCCAGAACGGGAAGGGGGTTCTGCGCCCATGGGGAAAAGCAAGCGGCAGGCCATCGTCTCCTGGTCACACCCACACATTGGCGTCGGCATTGTCATGTCATGCCATGGCATGCACCGATGCGCGGCAGTGCTAGTCAGGGTCAGGGCTCAGTAGGGAGTTTTTAATCATGGCGACGGGTGGTGGCCTTTATCGGTCCGTGCCCGGAAACCAAAAAAGAAATGGAGAGGGGCAGAATGGGGGGAAACGAAATCAATTCAATTGGGAGGTGAAAGCAAGGGCAAAGGCCTGAGTCATTAAAGAAAGAAGTAGGAGGAGTAGCTTGTGCCTGAACGTGTTGCTTTGCTCGCTGATGTGAAATTTAAAACTGCGATTATATTGGTGGCATGGAGCAGGCCTGTCAGGCCACACCTTTGTCAGCCTTGCGAAGCTGTGGCATTATCGTTTTGACCGCTACACTATTTTACGCCTGCTACATCCGCCACTACTCTTGTATGCGTTTGACTTGCCCGTTTGTGATACAGAAAAGAGAAAGATAGCAGAAACGAGCAGCATGAGTGTACTGTTCCATCCATTTTAAAATATAAGATGTTTTAGTTTATAAAGTAAATATATGTAGATGTCTGTTACTAGTATAAGTAGTTTGTGGAGTCGGGAATTGCCCGTTTGAGAGGCTCCAGGGGGCCGCTCGACCGAACCCTAAATCGCCGCCGCCCCTAGCCCTCCCTTATGCGGCGCAGGCGTGTTGGCCGCCTTGGAGAGCTGATGGTGGCTGCGGTTGACGGTGGTTTCGGGTGGCCGCGGGGTTGTTGCTTGCGGTGGTCGGCGGTGGAGGCTGTGCCTGGGTAGGCCCCGCGCTAGAGCGGCGCGGTGCTGGTCATGGCCCCGGGCGCGTGGTCGGATGGCTCGTCGTGGCGGCGCGGGCTTGTCCGGGTTTTGATCTGGGCCGCCAAGGAGATGTTACGATAGCGGCGATCTTCTGTCCCTTTCGCGGTGGCGGCTGCCCGGGTTCGCTCTGGTTGTTTTTCGACAACTATCTCGTGGGCAGTGGTGATGATCCGGACGGCGGCTTTCGTCACGGCGACGGGGAGTCTAAGCATGGCGACGGGAGTGGATATTTGTTGATCGTCGGGAGCTTGGGGTAAGTGGGGAGGTGTGGTGGTTTGTGCCGGTCCTTGTTGGGCGGGCATGAGGTTTGGGACTCTTCGCTAGGCGAAAGCCTTGTCCTGGCGGCTGGCCGGGACCGACGACGGTGACGCCCGTGGGCGCCGCATGCTTCTTGAAGCCGTCGTCGTTGCGGGTATTTTCATGCTCCTCCACCTGGGCTCTCCGGGGGAAACCCCAGATCCCTCGTGGGATAAGGCGTGGGCGACGCTCTAGTGTCGCTTTGCCTCTTGGGGCCTCGCTTTGGACGTCCACCGAACAAAGGGACTTGTGGACTGTTGTGGTGGTTGACGGAGCGGGTTCGTCTTCGGCGAGGCGGGGCGCGGCCCTAGGGCCGGCGTGGTAGTTTGGAGTGCCAGCTTCGGTCTTTCGCCTCTGCTTGTTGCGTTGAGGTGTGGTGTCGACCTGGTTGGTCATCGACCCGTTTGGAGCGCAACCTCGGGGCTGGTGTGTGGTGTTGTGGTGTAATGGTTTTTCGGGCAGTTTTTTCTTATAAACGGGCCAACTCTTTTCTCCTATATCAATGAAAGGCAAAGCTTTTGCCTTGTTTCAAAAAAAAAGTATATAGTAGTTTGTAGTGAACCTAAACGCTAAAAGAGTAGATAGTGTTGGGGATATGCTATATGGGTATCCTCATAGCATGTCACCAATCCGCCTAACCCGGGTGTCCTATAGTTGGTAGCAAGGCCTATGGCCTACTGGGCAGCCCGGATCCTGAAGGAAGGCCCATGCCGGATAAAGGAAGGGTACGCAGAAGTCACTGACATACTCGGAGCCTTAGAGTACAAGACACGGAAGACTAGTTCGTGTAGGTGTATGACTCTTTACCTTGTCCGCAAGGACCTTTCCCTGTAAACCCTAGGTCTTGGCACCTTTATAAGCCAGCCTATGGGAGCCTTTAGGGCAGAAGACAATAGATTGATGCGTACAACGCGCAACACCTCGCACAGCGAACCTAACTCGGCGTATTGCCATTATAGTGATTTATAGCAGGAGTAGAATTCTGCCACCATTGTGGGACTTGAACCTGGATAAGCTGTATTACTTCGTACCCGCTAACTCTCCGCCTTAACCCACGTCTCTAAACACACACTGTGAGGACCCCTCCATGGCGTACTCGTCGGCAATAACACGATAGTTGGCGCCCACCGTAGGGCAAAAGGCGCTTGGATCTCTAAACCAAGCGAGGTCCAATCTCTTCGTGGGAATCAGCGACACCATAGCCATCGGTCGCGTTCTCTTCTCTGGCAATGTCCCGATCATCCCCTAGATGAGTTTTGGATGCCGGCGAAGAAGAACCCACGCGCTGCTCTATCATCCCCTTCGGAGACATCCACATCTTCATCGGCAAAACTGACTCGGGTCCTAGCTCCTAGGAAGTCGGAAACTCATCAAGCCCTGCACGGACCGCCTATGAGCAGGACACGTTTGCGGAAGGATCTGGGCCATACCTCTCTTTGGAGTATGGTGGCTCGAATCAGGAAATTTCAAGGCCCACCTAAACCGCCCCTGTGGAGGATATAAAGGTGGAAGGACCCCGCAAATCCGCTTGGCTTCCCCGACCGTTAGAGATGCGCATGTCACACTTGTCGCCGTCGTCACCATCTTCGATCTGGCCAGATGCATTCAAAGGGATGGAGAATCTCCCCGCGAATACCTTGCCAGATGGATGAGGGTGAGGGAAACCCTAGAGGGCGACTGCACCGACGAGATCGTGTACCACTTCGTGGAAGGGCTCACACCTGGAACACTCCTCCGACATACCTTCCGAAGGCGGTAGGCCGTAGGCCCTCTCACCCTTGGTGAGATGGTTGCCATCGTTAATGAATATACGAATGCCAATGAAGAGGCCATGGCGGCAATCCCCATCATAACCGGAGAAGGAAACAACAACAACGGCTCGCCTCCATCACCCTCCACATCCGCCATCGTCGACACCGAGGTCAACTCCGACTCCTTCCTCGACGCACTTTACGCCGACATCAATATGGATGCCGGTGGTCGGACGCTAACTCAGAGGAATAGGTGCTATTATGAGGGAGATTGAGCAGGAGATCGAGAAGGAGGAGCGTGCCGAGAAGACCAACACTTACCACCAGGTACTAGTCGCCATTGGGAGCGTGATGGAAGAAGACAGACATGAACAGGAACGCGAGAGAGTTCCGCCCATGCCAGCGGTCACCAGGGCAGCAGCAGCTAAAAAAAGCCGCCGAACCTCCAGCTCCGGCCAAGGCTCTCCCTCCTCTGGTTACCCGCCCGCAACCAGCGCAGGAACTCACCACGGCCCCTAATACGGCCCGACAATCAAATCAGCCGCCAATGCCACCATCAACGTCTACAGCTGGCAACCCACTAGCCACTCCCGCCGACAAAGCAATCTACGGCACACTTCTCGTTGAGCCAATCACTGTCGCCCATATCCGGAGCGTTACAGAGCTTGATGAGAAACGTGCGGAAATCTTGGCGGAGGCCAAGTGCATCGCGGAGAAAGGCGCTAAGCTGGACGAAGACATGGCTAAGGCACAGCAATCCATCAAGGTGGCAAGAGCTATGGAGGCTGAATACAAATAATTGCTGTTAAAGCATAAAACAAAGAAGGCGCTGGCTCACGTCGTCCAAGATCCCGGTGTTCGGCGAGGTTTGGGGTTTGACGAGTCTAAGCTGACAAAAGCCACCCCTTACATAGATTCAGAGGGGAGGCAGGTCATGTCAACCCCCGCGCTCAACATTGTCGTCGCCAAGACCCACCTGGAACAGGACAGGTCGCTAGAAGCAGTTACTCAGGTGTACGACCTCATCGCTAAGGCATGCAAGCAATAGGAAAAGGCCGGCTCGCAGAGGCTTGAGTCCAACCCATAGTTGTGCCAGTCAACCCTGGACAGTCGAAGAAGGACAAAATCTCCCCGTGACGAAGGATCGCGCATAGGCTCGACAGAGCAAAGACGAAGAGAGGCACACAACAGGACTGACGCTGTCCCCATATCCTCCGACCACGAAGAAAAGGCTCGTCTACATCGCTCACCACCTCCACCACCATCTCGACGTCATGAGGAACCAGAGCTGCGCCACCGCACAAGCATGCCACCTCCAAGGCGGTCCCAGCCCGGTATCATTATACGCGATCAGGGCGAACAGCCTCGGCATGCCAGAGAGCGCAATGGCCATGATGGACACAAGAGCAGGTCCCGCAAGGAACCGCCACGTCCGACAAGCAACCGCGACAGGCGTGAGGAATCGCATGAGGGGCACAACAAGAGAGCTAATCCACCGCCTCCACCGCCACCATCGCCACGTAGCAGCCATCATGTCAGAGGGCATGGCGGGTCTCACAAACCACGCCACAACTCCCCTCCCCATTACGGGAAAGGGAAGCAGCCAGAGCCATATGACGCACGCTCGCGGCTGGACAAGATCCTATACCTTGGGCCACGATGTTTTGGACCAGTAATATAGGCCACAACTTACCCCAAGGGCCTCCGGATAGACAAGACCATCAAGCCATACAACGGCACCGCCCGGCCAGCAACGTGGTTGCAGGACTACAGCAAAGCGATCCACATTGTAGGGGGAAACCCCAACGTCGCCGTCAAGTACCTCCTACTCATGTTGACCGGCACCGCCCGACAATGGATCGACGACTTACCGGAGAAATCAATATGAAATTGGTTGGACATGCATGAAGCGTTCACCAAAAACTTCGAGGGTATGTACAAACGTCCCTCCACTGTCGGAGACCTACAACGGTGTGTGCAAGAAAAGGATGAAACCTCCTGTGCCTACCTATCTCGCTGGCTGGATATGAAAAACTTCTGCGCAGGGGTGCACGAACAAACCGCTATGGCCGCCTTCATTGATGGTCTGGAAAAGGGAACTTTGCTCCGGCACACATTGAAGTGCAGGCAGAACAACAATGACCCCAACCTCAACACAATGATCGCCATGGCTAGCAAGTTCGCCGCTGCTGATAACGATGCACGAGGATCGTTGCCAGCGATAGCAATCCCTACCTAGGCCAAGAAGAACAACAATAACAAGCGGAAGAATCCGCCCGAAGAGAAGCAAGTAGCCGACATGGTCGCCGCAACGTTCACTGGCAGAGGCAATGACGGACAACGTGGACGTGGTCGGGGAGCTAGCAGTGGCCAGTAGAGGAGTGACACTACACCCTCAGCACCCCGCCTTCCCCGGAAATACAAAGAGTACCGTGATATGCTGTGTTTCGTCCATCTCGACGCCAATGGAAAATCCACCCACACCAATCACCAATGCAAGTTTGTCAATGATCTCAAGGAGGACCCTGAGTCTGGCTACAAGCAAAGTCAGAAAAACAGACCCTGCGGAAAAGGCAAAGGGAAGAAGGAGGAAGAACCCAAGGAATCAAGCGATATGGACGAGCACGTGGACCCAAAATCTTCAAACAAAGGGAGAGGATAAAGGGAAAAATCCCTTCGAAAAGAAGGCTCCATGTTACCATACCTGCCTTGGCACCCCAACCGTCCGGGCCCAGAAAACCTCGTAGAGGATACTGATGGCTACCCTCCCTCCGGTTCCCAAGTACGTCAGGTGGTCGGAAGTTCCAATTACTTGGGATAGGAAGGATCACCCAGAGCTTATCCCAACAGAGTACCAGTATGCCATGGTCATCAACCCTTTGATTGACGGCACGGAGTTCACCAAGTGCCTCGTGAACAGTGGAAGCAACATCAATATCATGTACCTGGATACACTACACAAGATGAACTTGACGGAGACCTAGCTAAGGAAGAGCAACACCATGTTCCATGGGGTTGTCCCTGGACGACAAGCAAATTCCCTGGGCTGCATCACCCTTCCGGTCGCTTTTGGCGATGTAAACAATTACCGCCAAGAACACATGACCTTTGAAGTGGTTCCATTCAAGAGCGTGTACCCATTATCTTCGGACGCGACATCTTCCACTCCTTCCTCGCAAGGCCATGCTTTTTCTACAACAAACTCAAGATTCTCGGACCAAATGGCGGCATCACCGTTGACGGAAGCTTCACCAAGGAACCTGCCTTCAAGGCTGCCACCAAGACCAAGTAGGTGGAGCTTGTCAAAGGAGATTCCTCCAAGACCACCGCCATTGGCACGGACGTGGATCCCAAATAGGAAAGCGCGCTCGTCGGGTTCCTCCGTGAGAATAGGGACATCTTTGCCTGGAAACCTGCCGACATGAAAGGTGTACCTAGGGAACTTGCCGAGCATAGCTTGAATATTGATCCTAATGCCAAATTGGTGAAACAACCTCTACAACGCTTTGGTGATGAAATATGAAGGGCTGTAGGCAAAAAAATAGCTAGGTTACTTAAGGCTGGCTTTATCCGAGAAGTTATTCACACCCTATGGGTGGCAAATCATGTACTTGTCTCCAAAAAGGGAACCAATGAATTAAGAATGTGCGTTGATTACACCGGCTTGAACAAAACATGTCCGAAGGATCCGTTTTCTTTGCCTCGCATTGACCAAGTCATTGATTCGACGGCTGGCTTGGAACTTCTGTGTTTTCTCGATGCTTATTCAAGATACCACCAGATCCGGATGCGAAAGTCGGACCAATTGGCCACTTCGTTCACCACACCCTACGACACATATTGCTACGTCATGATTCCCTTTGGGTTGAAAAACGCTGGTGCCACGTACCTGTGGACGATGCAACATTACCTGCACGACCAAATAGGTCGCAACGAACACACCTACATGGACGACATTGCGGTAATGTCAAAGAAATCAAATGATCTTATTGCTGACTTGCAGGAAACCTTTGACAATCTCCGGAAATACAACATGATGTTGAACCCAAAGAAGTGCGTATTCGGGGTACCATCCGGCTAAATGTTGGGCTTCATCGTTTCGCATCGCGGAATTGAGGTGAACCCGAGGAAAATCAAGGCCATCCTCGACATCAAACGCCCGGCATGCCTGAAGGACATACAAAGGCTCACAGGCTGCGTTGCAGCAGTAAGCCGGTTCATCAGCCGACTTGGTGAGAAGGCTATGTCGCTCTACAAGTTTCTCAAGAAGGCACACAAATTCACATGGACGGACGAAGCTGATGCTGCACTTCAGGAGTTGAAGATAATACTCTCCTCCCCACCTATACTTGCAGCACCGGTGCCAAGGGAGGCAATGTTAGTTTACATGGCGGCGACTAACCGAGTAATCAGCATCATCATCGTGGTGGAGCGCAAGGAGCCAACACACGGGTACGGAGTTCAGCGACCCGTTTACTATGTAAGCGAGGTCTTGACGGAATCCAAACAGCGTTACCCGCACTACCAAAAGATAGCTTATGGAGTTTTTTTTGCTTCCCGCAAGTTAAGGCATTATTTTTAGGAGCACCCCATCATAGTAGTGAGCTAAGCTCCACTGTCCGACATCATCAACAACAGCGACGCTACAGGGAGAGTGGCAAAGTGGGGCATTGAACTTGCCGCCTTCGACATCACCTACAAGCGACACGACGCTATCAAATCACAAGCATTGGCGGATTTTCTTGCGGATTGGACAGAACTGCCAGAAGACACTCCTGTACCAGAGCCAGACTATTGGGTCATGCACTTTGACGGATCCAAGTTACTCAATGGCTTGGGGGCTGGTGTATTATTGCAATCACCAACATGAGAGAAGTTGCAATACATCCTGTAGATCCACTTCAATGCTACCAATAACATGGCAGAGTATGAGGCCCTCATTCACGGACTTCGCGTAGCCAAAGATATGGCATCAAGCGCATAGTTTGTCATGGAGATTCCGACTTGGTTACCCAACAAGTAGCTGGCACTTGGAATGCGCGGAACCCTATGATGGCGGCATATCGAGACAAAGTAGACGAAATAGCCAAGTGCTTCGATGGCTACGAAGTCAAGTATGTCAAAAGGGAGGATAATGAGGCGGCAGATCGGTTGTCAAAGCTTGGATCAGCTCGTCGACCAATTCCGCCAGGCGTTTTCCTGGAGCATTTACGGACTCCATCCATGAAAGGAGTGGACCCTGACAACCCAAATAGAGTGGACTCATTTGTTAACGTAGTAATAGTGACCTCTCCAGCTTGGAAGAAGCCATTCATGGATTATCTACAAGACGGAACTTTGCCCGCCGACGAAGTCGAAAGCCGGCAAATAGTACGCAGAGCAAAAGGTTACGTTATCATTGACGGCTAGCTATACAAAAGAAGTACCATATGAGTCTTCCTACGGTGCATCTCCCAACAGCAAGGTATTGAAATCCTTAGAGAAATACATCTCGGAGATTGCAGACATCACGCCGCTCCTTGATCGTTGGTGGCCAAGGCCTTCCGACAAGGATTCTACTAGATAACTGCCAAGGCGGACGCCGAAAAGTTGGTACAAACATGTCTTGGGTGTCAGTTCTACACAAGACAACCAAATGTTCTAGCTGAAGAATTGCGAACAATAATAATAACTTGGCCGTTTGTAGTTTGGGGGCTGGGCATGGTGGGACCTTTGCAAACAGCACCCTATGGATTCACACACTTGCTAGTAGCAGTGGACAAATTCACAAAATGGATTGAAGCTAAACCCATTAGAAAGCTTGATGGGGCAACAACCCTAAAGTTTGTCCGGGATCTAGTGGTGAGATTTGGTCTCCCACATATCATCATCACCGACAATGGCAGAAACTTATCTCTTGGAGAAGTTGAGGAGTACTGTCATGAGAAAGGCATCCGCCTTGACCTAGCATATGTGGCACATCCACAGTCAAATGGGAAAGTTGAAAGGGCCAATGGACTAATTCTGCATGGAATCAAGCCACGCTTACAGGCATCGCTACGTAGAGCAGCTGGATCCTGGGCAGAGGAACTACCATCTGTTTTGTGGAGTTTACGAACAACACCCAACACATCTACCGGCTTGACTCCTTTCTTCATGGTTTATGGAGCAGAAGCAGTTCTCCCATCCGACATCCTCCACGATGCACCAAGAGTTTCCGCCTACAAGGAGGATGACGCTGAAGAATCCAGATGACTATCTGTGGACTTACTTGAAGAAGAGCACGTGATCGCATGCCAGAGATCTGCCGTCTACCAGCAGAAGCTGAGTGGCTACCATAGTCGCCGTGTAAAGCATCGCTCATTTAAAGAAGGGGATCTAGTGCTTAGACTCAAGCAGGAGAAATCACACAAATTATCCCCGCCTTGGGAAGGACCGTTCGTCATAAGCAAAGCATTGCTGAATGGTTCCTATTACCTCGTCGATATTCGCGAGTTGAAAGATAGGCCAAAAAATCGCAAGCGCAAGCAACGTTGTAACATCTCAATTTCAGCAACCCTGATTAGTTGTCCAGAATGCAAAAATCAGGGGGAACAAAAACTTTTTCTTGTTTAATGCTGAAGTGTTTGCTTGTTGTTTGGATATGCTTATGCCTATGAATGTGTATTAGATGATAACCCTTACCTTAACCCCAGTTGACAAAAGCTACTTCTCAAAACAGTCTTGGCTTAATTTCCATATTCTCAAATGTTCTGGCATTTCAAAACCTGAGCCAAGAAGCCTTTGCAAACCAACTATTTTAGTAGCTTCTATTGATCAAACTATGGAGAGCGACATAACATAATCTCCTTATGTTCTCAAGACAGAACCTTCCACTACTCTTACCTCTAGGATCTCCGAAAACATTTTTGTAAGCTTTTGAATTGTACTCTTGGTAGAGATACCAAGGACCTTACCTTGTTCAAACTCCAACCTATTTCAAAATACCCATCCTTACCTCAAGCTAAGCTTGGTGGTAACCCCAGTAGTAGTTGAATTGTTTGTAAGATGAGTTGCCTTGATCTGCTGTTTGAATTGTCTGCTTAGGAGATAGTATGAGCTATTATAGGAGCTCCTCACTAGGATCAAGATGTCTCCAAATCATCCCACCCTAAGCAAGAATACAATATGGATCTGATCCCTAGCTACTAAGTGATCATCTAAAACTCTTAACCAGATCAATTCTTAAGAAATCCCTTCTAGAAGTTTCCAAGTCAATGAGGACCAATATCAAGCATGGATCCCTTCTACTCAATCTACTCTTCAACCACATCCACTTGATGATGCTTTGGTACCTGGCAACCCCTCAAAATCATCACCACCAACATTCTAGTCAAAAAACCCTAAAGCTGCCAAATTTGGCCAAGTCTGGAAAACTATTTCCAACATCACCTTTTTGGATGTCTCCCTTTCTCAACCCTTGTGCACTTTTGGTAATGCACTTGAACCATCTTGTTAACCATCCTACGTACTACCAAGGACCACTCCTTCCCTTGGCCAGATCATCCTCCAAACCACTTGTTCTTGATGGTTTTGCAGGCAAGAAAATAACTATTGCTGCAAATCTAGTCAACATGCCTACTTTGATAGAAGCTCACACCACCATCCAACATTCTATGGACAAACTCTTTGCATGGTTGTGTTCCACTCATATAGTTCTATAATTACCTACTTCACTTGTTCCAATTGGATCCTTGAGCTGTTTAAACCCACAAGGTTTTGAAGGCTAGTTGATAATCTGCTTTGGCAGGCTTATTTTATTCAAAGTTTGAAAGGCTGTCCTGGTGAGCTCAAGCAGGATCAAGCTCAAACCTCTGTACCATGTTGATGTACATCTCTTGGTCTATCCATCCGTCTATACCTTGCATCAAGGTGAGCTTTGAGCTCCAGGATCGAACAAGGTTTTGGTGGCATGAAAACAATCTTACCCAAGATCCCCAAATCTCTAGTTTTCACCAAAATCAACTTGGACTCTCCAATCCCAAGGTTGCAAATGCTTGCTACACCTTGTCTAAATCATCTACCTTGATCATCAAGACTTATCAAATATTATCCATAATTATTATGGCTCCAAATCAATCTAATTCTTTAATAGACAAATTCTTCAAAACCTCTTCCATAAGGGAAAGTTTGGTTTTTGCCAAAACACTCCCCCAACTCTAAGCACTTTTGAGGCCCATATCTCATACCCTATCTTCCCACTTAAAAAATAAATATTTTTGAAGAGCTTTATTATTTCTTCTTGCCCATTTTCTTAAATGGCAGAAACAATAAATAATTCTTTAAAAATACTTTCCCACTTCAATAAATACCTATAAAATCACCCAATGTGTAATATAGTATCTAGGACCATCTCACACCAAAAAATCCACCTGTCCAATGTAAAATTTTCAATTGATCTTTTAGAAACTACTTCTGCAGTTTTTGAATAAATGGATTTAAGTGGACCTTAAATCTTTAAAAAAATCTCAAATAATCCCTAGAGAGGTATCTTGACCTCACCCATCTACCATTACCATCTCCCTACCTTGTCCTATACAAATTACCAAACTTCCTTCACAAGCAACAAATTGATCAAATAAGGCAAACTAGGAAATTATTGATCTAGACCAAGGACCAATCACCACCAAGGCTCACCACCACTCACCACAGCAACCAGCACTCCTCCCTGGTCGTGGCTACTATAGCAAACCCTCTTCCCTAGACCCATGTGCTTGAGAGAGAGAGAGACAAACAAGTGGGCCCATTTTCTTTGCAGCAGCCTCCACCACTCTCTCCATGCCGACCAAATGACCCTCTTACCCCTCCCCACCTCACTCTAGACCAATCACTGGCCAACATTTCCCCTCCCCCATGTCCAAATGGGACATTTCCTTTATCTTCCCCTCCTCCTTGGTATAAATAGCCCGAGGCCACCCCAGCGCCTCCCATCGCCCTCATTTGCTCCCTCCCACTCCTACTCACCTCCCCCGAGTACCACTCCCTCTCCCCTGCCCTCTCCTGCCCGTGAGAGAGAGGGAGAAGAAGTTCCGGCCTTCCCCATGGATTTGAGCAAGAACCTCTCCTCCCACCCCTCCTCTCTCTGCATGTTAGCTGGAAGAACCCCCTGGCTGTGCTGCATCTAACCCTGCCCTTCCCTTGCCGCAGGAACCACTGCATGCAGCCTCTCTGGCGAGCTCCCGAGAACACCACCGCGGGCATCATCACACGAGCCACCGCCAGAAGCAGAACCTACTGCTTCCGCCCCTCCCTAGGATCGCCGTCGCGTGCCGCGTCGCCCTGGACCGTCCCCTCCGCCTCCCGAGCCCCCACGGTGAGCTACTGCACCGCCCCGTCGCTCCTAGGGTTTCCCCTCTGTTTTTGCCCAGACAGATGAGGAAGAAGGCCCCGCGCCGTCGGATCCCCTTTAGATCTGACGGCCGAGAACCCTCCGTACCCGTTCGCTCTGGTGCCTCGCCGACATGCGGGCCCCGCCTGCCAGACCTTTGAATGCTGTCCAGTGCAGAGAGGCTTCCGGTGGGACAATTTCACTCCCCAGGCCCATCCCGCTACAGAACCAGCCCAACTCCCTTTATTCTTTTAATCATTTATTCCAGATCTGAAAAGCAGTTGTTTGGTTTAATTAAAAATAAAAATGAAAAACCCGTTGTAGTGCCCAGATCTAAATTTTACCAATTACCCAAGTGTTTTGCACAACATGCAGAACCAGTCCCTTTCCAAAATTAATCTTTATTATTTTCTGGCATTTAATCTTCTAAAAAGTGTCTTTGGCCATCAATAAATCCCTCAGGGAGTTCTATGTACCCAAATAGCATGAATCAAAGTTCTCATGAAGGGTATTTGTTGTACCAATCAACCATCTTAGGTCTCATGCCAAGGTGAACATTAGTTTGTCCTTGGTAAAAATAACAAAATCCCTCCAGTTATGACTTTAGAAAATTCCCTAGACTAAAGCATGAGTCCAATTGACCCAAATCCAATTATCCTGGATATGGTACACTAAGGCCTATTTATATCTAGGAGCTCATGATTTATTGAGCCTTGGATGTTTTTCTGTGTATTAAACTATTTTGTGCATGGTTTATTCACCTCTAAATTCACTACTGTATCTATACAAATCCAAAAAGGGTGATTCCAATTTCTACTGTATCTATACAGCTCCAAAAAGGTATTGGTGCTTGTATGCCTTGTATTGATTGTGCCCTTTGTTTGTCTGCATGTGTTCCTTATCGACGATAGTTGCGATTAAATCGGAGAGCAGAAGAAGATGGTTTATATTGGTTATTATGGTTTTCTAAGAAGAAGTCCAGGGACATATTGCCATATTGCTGATCATCAGGCAAGCCACCTTCTTGCTCATAAGCCTTGCCCTACTATTTTACTTATGCATGTTTAACTACTGTTTATTAAAACTGCATCATTTTACTTTATGTTGACGTATATATATAGGGTAGTGGTTTGGCTCCTGCAAACCCTTACTCAATGGTACTACTAACTACAACCCTCTTGATGGTACCTATTTGCCCGTAGTGGAATAGATGGTGTATTACACCATACCCCTTTGGAGACCCCGATTTAGCCGAAGCAAAAGCTAGAGGATGGGAAGACCCTGGAAAAAGTTTTACCAAATGTTTTATGATAAAACCTTGGTGAGGTGGGACCTCCCAAGAGTTGCTGAGAAAGAAAAATGTTTTGTTTTACAAAATGGTGGAGGAAAGATGGAGGAAAAAGGTTTACGAAAACGCACCTGGTTCTTTGCAGTTTTGCTAGAACAATTAACCCGTGCAACCACATTACTCTGGTATGGGACAGGGCTGGATTTGATGTTTGTCTATTCCGGTATAAGCTGCCTCACAACAACTACATGGGATCGAGGATCCCTGGAGGGTGGGCCTTCTCTAGACAAACAACCCATGTGAGACATCAATCGGGAGAAGGAACAAAGGGCCAGCAGGCCTCGACGTATTACTATGAGCCCCTCATTGAAAGCGCACACTCGAGTAGTGGAAAAAGCGCTCCGGTTGGTCCTCGCCCGATGTCCCGGTTTTGAGGGGATTAACACTCATAGGGTAGGCACTTATACTGGAGTGGGCATCCGGAAAGTCTTGATCGGTTACTCGACCCACGATCGGTGAAGATCAGGGTAGTGTACCCGGATGGTGTGGGTAAATTGTACAACCTCTGCAGAGTATAAATCTATTCGAGTAGCCGCGTCCGCGGTCATGGACGGTTGGGAAGGTTGCTGTAGAGCGGTGCTGGTTTTGTTTTCAAAAAGGTTTTCGGAAAATAAATGACTTTGAAATGTTTTGACCATGGGATGGTCGGAAAGGATACCTGCTTTGACCATGGGAGGGTCAGAGAGGTATGGAAGGAGTTTGGTCATGGGACGACCTGAAAACGGGAACAAATGGGTGACCCAGTCCTGATGTTTTTCCAAAACTTTCCAAAACGGTTTCCAAAATTTTTACAAAAGTTTTCAACAAAGATATGTAGATGCTATATCTACAAGAGAAGCTATTTGAGAAAAGAACCCCTCCTAGAGCCCTCCTACTACCACAGCCATATTGCATACCTTCTTGTTATTATTATTATCTTAAGGTGGTTTGCGAGTACATTCAAAGTACTCACTGGCATTGTCCCTGGCTATTAACTGTAACATCCCAAAACTTCAATCCAAGCTTATCAAGATCTAAATCATCAAAAATAGGGTTAACAAAATCTTTTCCAAATTAAAAATGAAAGCATTCATGTGTATGTGCATTTAGAATAGGAATTGATTTAAATTGCCATGGTTCTGTGTTTCTTTGGTTGTAAAATGTTTCTTAGGTGATTTAAACATCATCTACATCATTCCTAAACTTTTCCTAAAGAAAATCAAATAAAAAACAATTAAAAAGGAGGAATGGTCATTTTGGCCATTTTAATCCACTACACTACTTTGAGTGTTCCTAGCACTCATTCCTTAACAGAAACAATTCATGATCTTTGCACCCCTTGCTAGTACACATAATGAGGTACCAAGACCCACCTTTTGATCTGCTAAAAACATTCTTTTACTTATTTTAAATGGCATTTGAAAATTGAATCCAATGCATATGCATAGATCACCCTATTTCAAAAACCATCTATTTGAGCTCCACTTTCAAAACCCTTGCAACCACAGACTACCCAGCACTAGTGGAGAACACCCAAAAAATTTGAACTCAAAATTAAAAAGTTTTTCTCTTTCGGCCATTTCATCAAACACTTTGTGGGCAAGATCAAAGTGGCCTAACTATCACTGTTGTGGGCTTGATCTTGTCTAGCAAATTGGAGTGCTTTGATCACTCTTGTCTCCCTCAAGCCTAACCAGACCAACACCAGCACACCCCCTACCTCCTAGCTGCACTGCACTGCCATGCCGAGCCACTCCTCGCCGGCCAACCATGCACTAGCAGCAGCAGACCGCTTTCCCCTCTCTCACCATGTCTACAAGCTCGCTAGTGGTCCACCGCCACCGTCCAACCAGCCCCAGCACAAAGACAGAGAGCAGAGCGGCCAGGAACCGTCACGCCCGAAGCTGGTGGACCATGCCGACGCCGCCCGCAGAGCACGCCCTGTCCTCGCGTGCACAGACCACCCCTCAGCCGCAGCCCGCGCCTACCGCTCCGCCATGACCTAGGGAACACCCCAGACACCCCCGCTGGCCGCCCAACTCACCTTAGCCACCGCTCGCCGTCGAACCCGCCGCCTCTGCCGTCTAGAGCGCGTGACGCGCCCGACCAGCATAGAGCTCGCCTTGTCGCGCCTTTAAGCCTCAGCGCACCACCAGGAGACAGGCCACCGCCCCTACCTCTAGCCACGCTGCTAGCCCCCTGTGCCACCCTGACCGAAGTCGCCTGCCACACCATTCGGTCTCACCGTCGGGCCTATATAAGCCGGTCTCCCCAGCACCATTTCTCCACACCCACTCACTCCCCACCTCTCGCTGATCCTTTCACCTCTCTTGCCGGAGCCAATCGAGCTCTGCCTCACTAGAATTGGAGCCGGAGCCGCCGCCTCTGGAGAAGAAGGGCGCCTGCGATTTAGGGCACCCCAAGCTCCGCCGCAACCGCGCCTTGCCTCGCCGTCGTCTTCCAGTTCCTTTGCCCGCCTCGCCGTCATCGCTGGAGCCCTGGTACGTCTCCGGTAGAACCCCACCGAGCCGCTAGGGCAAACTCTCGCCGGTGACCTGTTCGTCGTCGACGACAACCCTCAGCCGTAGATCCCCCTTCTAATCCTACAACCCACAGCGCGCGTACCGTTTCGCGTGTTAAGTGCCGCTGACAAGCGGGACCCCCCTGTCAGCTGAGCCCCGCGCCGCGGAGCGCCACTAGGTCGGCCCATGTTCTTTCCCGTGCTAGCCCAACCGTTCAAAAATGGATTTTTATTTTTAAGTTGAATCTAGTTTTTGTCCACTATTTTAAAATTCAATTCTGGGAGTTTTGTAAATCCAAATTGTATGAAACCAATTTTGCCTGAAAGGTATTGAAATTATCTATCCAAGCCCGTTGGATTTAATCCATTTAAAGTTATAGATCTCTCCTAGCAAAAATAATAAAACAGAAGCTTTTGCCACTTGCAATATTTTTATAAAATCAACCAAGATAGGTTTTGAGTTGATTCCAACTCTCAAAAATCACATTTCATCATATCTATCTGAATATGTAATAATATCAAGGTTTCATACAGTGAATTTGGACTAGTACCAAAATAATGCTATATAGGCATTTCTAGTCACTTTAAATCATTAAATAATAAACTTAAACCAAAGTAATATTGATCCAACCTTTAAATATCATTCCCACATGTTAGAATATGTGGTGATGACATGTGTGAACATGATCCCATATTTTAAGTGGTGAATATTAAATCTTAGTTAATTTTTCAATGAGTAGAAATTACTTTTCTAAATTAAAAAGATGAAACTAGTGATTTAAACTTGTGATGCTTGTGATGATAATATATCATCAAATGTGTGTCTTAGAATGCTACATTATCATCTTTGTGTATTGTTTGGTGATTGTGTGCTCCGTATGTCTTTATAGACGATAGTACCAACCAAGGTTTCGAGGAGGAGGAGTTCTACCAAGAAGAAGAAGAAGAAGAAAACTTCAACCACTGCACTACCCAAGGCAAGCTACTATTAGCAAGCTAGCACTATCCCAGTGCAAGCCTCCATTAACAATGCAAGCTAACACTTGCAAGTATAATGCTTAGCAAGCTAGGATCAAACTAGATGATTTAGCAAAGATGCTTTAGGCATGCTTTGATCACCCCCTTTTTACTATTAGTACCCCAAGTCTTATTTACAGGTTTACCTCCCTTAGTTTACACAAAGTTCTTTACTTGTCTTGAAGGTAGCATAAAAAGTATAAAACTTGAACTATTTAGAAACCTTTAGATGTCATTCTATGGCATGAGATTGAACCCATCTTTTCAATCTTAGTAACACTCTTAACTTAGTAGTTTAGAGTAGATCAAAAACTTGAGTCACTTTAGATGGGAACACTTGGTGAAAATGAATTATAAAACCTTGGAATGATGAGTCATTCTATTGAGATGTTTTGACATGTGTTGAGAAACACAAATGGTTTATGACGATGAAAATGTTGAGGCATGAGCCTTAACTCTTTTATAAAACTGATGGTTGGATTCGGATGCGATACCATTCCAAATTTATCATACAACCACACTACCGGAATTGGGTAAGGCTTAGCTAGAAATTTATATGCATTAGTATTAGTTCCCTCGCGGGAGAGGTTTGAGCTGAGGCTACCTCTCATGATGTCCACCTATGCAGTGCCCAAGATGACAGATGGTCATGGTTGGGAGGCCATGCTCATATGAGAGGTGCTTATACTAGGGTGTGTAAAGGGAAGGTTATGTTTGATTATCTGCATACTAAGTATGATGATTCAGGGCTATCCCTGACAAATGTATCGAATCTTGTGGTGAAAGTGTACCACCTCTGCAGAGTGTCAAACTATTCGAATAGCCGTGTCCGCGGTTATGGACAGTTGGAATGGCCATACTGTTTCGTTGTCAAATGTTTTCTAAAGAACTTGAAATGAATGATGAATCTTGACTTGACCACAACAGGGTTGTGTTTATGATACTAGCTTACCAACTTAAGTGATTCTAGAATTTTACCTTATCTTTCTTTGCTTCAGAACTCAGCTTAGGTTTCAAACTTAACTGTATAGTTAAACTTAGATTTAGCACTTTAACTTAGAATTATACTACTTGTTAGTGGTAGTTTGCGAGTCCTTAAAGAGTACTCATGGCTTTTTTCCCTGGATATTATCATGGCCAGACTATGAAGGAGACTATCAAGATGATGGCCAACAGGATGGCTATGATAACTAGGACTATCTGCCTTCGTCAACATTGCCTGTGCCCCTAAAGATGGACCCCACCGCTACGCTTATCTTTTATTTCCACTGCTTGTTGTATTAAGACTAGATCATGAGATCCTTATTTGTGTAAGACCTTATGTATGGTTTGTAATGTATGATGTACTGTGATATCCAATCCATTATGTCTCGCAAAAATGCTAATCCTGGGATTGCGAGGTATGGCATAACGGGCATCTGGGATTAAAAATCCGGGTGTTGACATTAACTTGGCCAGATCTCAAGAAGAAGATGATGACGGCGACTATGCGAGCTAGTATGTTCTCCCAGTCAGTTGCCTGTAGGTTAAGGCATAGCTCGGGCTCTACGCTTGATGAAGATCTGCTGCTGTTTACTGATGTAGCCATAGCGGCATTCATGTAAGTCTGGTAATTCGGTATATTCTCGGATGATGTAATGATACTTGTCGGTTATGTGCCATGACTAACTGATCATGGGATCGTGGTTGTATGCATAACATGGATTCTCGGAGGATTAATCCGGGGGCCCCATAGACTTGGTATCAGAGCCATCCTGACTGTAGGAGAACCTTAGTTAGCATGGTCGTTAGACATGAACCTTATTTTGGAAACCCCCGACTTTCGAAAACTAGTCTCTCAACGAGTTTCAAAAAGTTCTACTTCTTCTCTTACCCTACGTAAATACCTTCGAAAATGCTTTCCTCTATCCCTCGTCCAAACTTCAAACCCACGGATTTTAAATAACTGGGATCTAGAACCCGGTGAAGACAATGAGAACAAGATGAAGACAAGCAACTACCAGCAAACACAAGGAGACTACAATACCACTCTACCAGTGGAATCCTCAAGATCGAAAGGCAGCGGGTGAGGCACTATAAGGAAGCGTCCAACATACGATGAAGGCTTCATCTGCAAGATAGTGACTCCGACCTGAAGAAAGACGATATCTAGGGTCAATAGTCCTAAGAATAGGATTCCCCTACATCACGCATAGTTAACTCCTTGGTCCCTAGCGTTGACCGTGTTTGCTTGCCTAAGTGCCTCCTGTGTTGCTTGATGTGTGATGTTTGCCGAGGACATTGCGATTCTCTCGCTCTGTTCGCCTTGTTGGTATGCTCTGGTTTGCCTTGACCTCTTTAAAAATGTGACTAGAGGAGCGATAACCCACCTAGTAACTCAGGAACCCCCTCCGTTAGATGTCGGATTTGAGACCCAGACTAACCTCGAGAGCATATGAGAGGAAAAGCATCGCAAGAACCAGGAGTTCGACATCGTCAAGCCAGAATCAACTCGAAGATTTCACCTCGGCCGGAGGGCATACCTCGTGAAACTCACCACGCAAGACTCGTCAATGGCACCATACTCCCTTGTTCCTCAGTCTACTACCGCAAGAATCACGTTGAAGCCGGAAGTCAAGCACCGAAGGATCCTCACTATCCGCAAGGAACCACAAGACTTACCTACAAATACAACAAGTGAAGGCCCAACTACACTGAGCTTCGGTATATTAGACCTTCCAACCACCTAAAGGGACTAACTAATCTAGTCGACCCTATCCAAACCGAAGGAAAGTTCCTCCCAGAAGGTCCTAACTACCCCTAAATGCCTGGTGATAAGGAAGCGTGAAGACAACGAGTCTACCCCACCCTCGAGCAGAAACAACGCCACGTGTTCAAGAGATGACAACTCCTCAGAAGCTAGATGCCACTACTCCGGCGGAACACTCCCCATAGGAGTCGTAAACCGCTAACTAGTGCGGGGCTGACTCCTTAAAGGCTGCGCTAGGAAATCACCCCGTCAAGGCTGATACAGTAGGACGTCACTCGAAAACCTCAATTCAAAATTCAGGTAAGCTATATCCTTCCACTAACAGCAAGTCAGCTTTCCAAGACAGAAGATCCAAACCCTTCTCAATGAACCTTAGTGAAGCTCTAAGGTGGAAAGACTACGTCTTTCCACTCAACCTCTCGAGACTGTCTACCATAAGACACATCAGAAGATATCCCCGGATCCGAAGTCTTCCCACCAAGCAACAACGCATGAGTTACCCGATGAGAAACTAACTAAAGATTCTATAAAGTCCCTATGCTACTTCAGCTGAAGACCCACCCAAAGAACCACAGCATCGCCCACCCCTCGATTCCAATCGCTTAGAGGACGTAAGTCTCCGATGGCTTCAATAGGCTAAGTATGAATAATAGTAGTATATAAGCCTAGTATGCCATATCTTCACGGACGTCTTCTGAAGACCTCGACCCCAGAAGAAGGATGGACGATAATCTTCAGAACCACTAGCAATGAAGTCAAGGAGGAAGGAATACGATATCTCCGAGCTAACCCAGCCAAATCCTAAGGGGGAAAGACTATGTCTTTCCCACATAAATAGAGTAAACCCTTGCCAGGAGCTAACCTAGAAGCTTGGACCCCAACGTCGTTAATAGGGTACGCTACGACCCTAAGGAAGAGCTGTGAATCCCTAGAGAAAGGTACTACCAACTATAGATTCTATCTCCCGACGAGTACCCCGTGAAGTTCAGCATCAAGAGAGTCTGCACAGTCTAAGCCCTCGAGATGTAGAGCCCCGAAGGAATACAAGATCATTCCTCGTAATCAAGGTTGGTCTCTGCTCAACTCTCCGTGCACCCCGAAAGACTGAAGCTCAACTTTAGCGATAGAGTAGTTATTTCCAAAGACGAAGTCCGTAAGATAGGACGCGTAAGACACCTAGTATTAACCCGACTCAAAATCCCCTAACCATACTCTCCCCAATCTCGGGACGAGATTCCTTTTAAGGGGGAAAGATCTGTAACATCCCAATTTCAGCAACCCTCATTAGTTGTCCAGAATGCAAAAATCAGGGGGAACAAAAACTTTTTCTTGTTTAATGTTGAAGTGTTTGATTGTTTTTTGGATATGCTTATGTCTATGAATGTGTATTAGATGATAACCCTTACCTTAACCCCAATTGACAAAAGCTACTTCTCAAAACAGTCTTGGCTTAATTTACATATTCTCAAATGTTCTGGCATTTCAAAACCTGAGCCAAGAAGCCTTTGCAAACCAACTATTTTAGTAGCTTCTATTGATCAAACTATGGAGAGCTATATAACATAATCTCCTTATGTTCTCAAGACAGAACCTTCAACTACTCTTACCTCTACGATCTCCCAAAACCTTTTTGTAAGCTTTTGAATTCTACTCTTGGTAGATATACCAAGGACCTTACCTTGTTAAAACTCCAACCTATTTCAAAATACCCATCCTTACCTGAAGCTAAGCTTGGTGGTAACCCCAGTAGTAGTTGAATTGTTTGTAAGATGAGGTGCCTTGATCTGCTGTTTGAATTGTCTGCTTAGGAGATAGTATGAGCTATTCTAGGAGCTCCTCACTAGGATCAAGATGTCTCCACATCATCCCACCCTAAGCAAGAATACAATCTGGATCTGATCCCTAGCTACTAAGTGATCATCTAAAACTCTTAACCAGACCAATTCTTAAGAAATCCCTTCTAGAAGTTTCCAAGTCAATGAGGACCAATATCAAGCATGGATCCCTTGTACTCAATCTACTCTTCAACCACATCCACTTGATGATGCTTTGGTACCTGGCAACCCCTCAAAATCATCACCACCCACATTCTAGTCAAAAAACCCTAAAGCTGCCAAATTTGGCTAAGTCTAGAAAACTATTTCCAACATCACCTTTTTGGATGTATCCCTTTCTCAACCCTTGTGCACTTTTGGTAATGCACTTGAACCATCTTGTTAACAATCTCACGGAATACGAAGACCCACTCCTTCCCTTGGCTAGATCATCCTCCAAACCACTTGTTCTTGATGGTTTTGCAGGCAAGCAAATAACTATTGCTGCAAATCTAGTCAACATGCCTACTTTGATAGAAGCTCACACCACCATCCAACCTTCTATGGACCAAATCTTTGCATGGTTGTGTTATACTCATATAGGTCTATAATTACCTACTTCACTTGTTCCAATTGGATCCTTGAGATATTTAAACCCACAATGTTTTGATGGCTAGTTGATAATCTGCTTTGGCAGGCTTATTTTATTCAAAGTTTGAAAGCCTGTCCTGGTGAGCTCAAGCAGGATCAAGCTCAAACCTCTATACCATGTTGATGTACATCACTTGTATATCCATCCATCTATCCCTTGCATGAAGGTGAGCTTATTGCTGACTTGCAGGAAACCTTTGACAATCTCCGGAAATACAACATGATGTTGAACCCAAAGAAGTGCATCTTCGGGGTACCATCCGGCAAAATGTTGGGCTTCATCGTTTCGCATCGCGGAATTGAGGTGAACCCGAGGAAAATCAAGGCCATCCTCGACATCAAACGCCCGGCATGCCTGAAGGACATACAAAGGCTCACAGGCTGCGTTGCAGCAGTAAGCCGGTTCATCAGCCGACTTGGTGAGAAGGCTATGTCGCTCTACAAGTTTCTCAAGAAGGCACACAAATTCACATGGACGGACGAAGCTGATGCTGCACTTCAGGAGTTGAAGATAATACTCTCCTCCCCACCTATACTTGCAGCACCGGTGCCAAGGGAGGCAATGTTAGTTTACATGGCGGCGACTAACCGAGTAATCAGCATCATCATCGTGGTGGAGCGCAAGGAGCCAACACACGGGTACGGAGTTCAGCGACCCGTTTACTATGTAAGCGAGGTCTTGACGGAATCCAAACAGCGTTACCCGCACTACCAAAAGATAGCTTATGGAGTTTTTTTTGCTTCCCGCAAGTTAAGGCATTATTTTTAGGAGCACCCCATCATAGTAGTGAGCTAAGCTCCACTGTCCGACATCATCAACAACAGCGACGCTACAGGGAGAGTGGCAAAGTGGGGCATTGAACTTGCCGCCTTCGACATCACCTACAAGCGACACGACGCTATCAAATCACAAGCATTGGCGGATTTTCTTGCGGATTGGACAGAACTGCCAGAAGACACTCCTGTACCAGAGCCAGACTATTGGGTCATGCACTTTGACGGATCCAAGTTACTCAATGGCTTGGGGGCTGGTGTATTATTGCAATCACCAACATGAGAGAAGTTGCAATACATCCTGTAGATCCACTTCAATGCTACCAATAACATGGCAGAGTATGAGGCCCTCATTCACGGACTTCGCGTAGCCAAAGATATGGCATCAAGCGCATAGTTTGTCATGGAGATTCCGACTTGGTTACCCAACAAGTAGCTGGCACTTGGAATGCGCGGAACCCTATGATGGCGGCATATCGAGACAAAGTAGACGAAATAGCCAAGTGCTTCGATGGCTACGAAGTCAAGTATGTCAAAAGGGAGGATAATGAGGCGGCAGATCGGTTGTCAAAGCTTGGATCAGCTCGTCGACCAATTCCGCCAGGCATTTTCCTGGAGCATTTACGGACTCCATCCATGAAAGGAGTGGACCCTGACAACCCAGATAGAGTGGACTCATTTGTTAACGTAGTAATAGTGACCTCTCCAGCTTGGAAGAAGCCGTTCATGGATTATCTACAAGACGGAACTTTGCCCGCCGACGAAGTCGAAAGCCGGCAAATAGTACGCAGAGCAAAAGGTTACGTTATCATTGACGGCTAGCTATACAAAAGAAGTACCATATGAGTCTTCCTACGGTGCATCTCCCAACAGCAAGGTATTGAAATCCTTAGAGAAATACATCTCGGAGATTGCAGACATCACGCCGCTCCTTGATCGTTGGTGGCCAAGGCCTTCCGACAAGGATTCTACTAGATAACTGCCAAGGCGGACGCCGAAAAGTTGGTACAAACATGTCTTGGGTGTCAGTTCTACACAAGACAACCAAATGTTCTAGCTGAAGAATTGCGAACAATAATAATAACTTGGCCGTTTGTAGTTTGGGGGCTGGGCATGGTGGGACCTTTGCAAACAGCACCCTATGGATTCACACACTTGCTAGTAGCAGTGGACAAATTCACAAAATGGATTGAAGCTAAACCCATTAGAAAGCTTGATGGGGCAACAACCCTAAAGTTTGTCCGGGATCTAGTGGTGAGATTTGGTCTCCCACATATCATCATCACCGACAATGGCAGAAACTTATCTCTTGGAGAAGTTGAGGAGTACTGTCATGAGAAAGGCATCCGCCTTGACCTAGCATATGTGGCACATCCACAGTCAAATGGTAAAGTTGAAAGGGCCAATGGACTAATTCTGCACGGAATCAAGCCACGCTTACAGGCATCGCTACGTAGAGCAGCTGGATCCTGGGCAGAGGAACTACCATCTGTTTTGTGGAGTTTACGAACAACACCCAACACATCTACCGGCTTGACTCCTTTCTTCATGGTTTATGGAGCAGAAGCAGTTCTCCCATCCGACATCCTCCACGATGCACCAAGAGTTTCCGCCTACAAGGAGGATGACGCTGAAGAATCCAGATGACTATCTGTGGACTTACTTGAAGAAGAGCACGTGATCGCATGCCAGAGATCTGCCGTCTACCAGCAGAAGCTGAGTGGCTACCATAGTCGCCGTGTAAAGCATCGCTCATTTAAAGAAGGGGATCTAGTGCTTAGACTCAAGCAGGAGAAATCACACAAATTATCCCCGCCTTGGGAAGGACCGTTCGTCATAAGCAAAGCATTGCTGAATGGTTCCTATTACCTCGTCGATATTCGCGAGTTGAAAGATAGGCCAAAAAATCGCAAGCGCAAGCAACGTTGTAACATCTCAATTTCAGCAACCCTGATTAGTTGTCCAGAATGCAAAAATCAGGGGGAACAAAAACTTTTTCTTGTTTAATGCTGAAGTGTTTGCTTGTTGTTTGGATATGCTTATGCCTATGAATGTGTATTAGATGATAACCCTTACCTTAACCCCAGTTGACAAAAGCTACTTCTCAAAACAGTCTTGGCTTAATTTCCATATTCTCAAATGTTCTGGCATTTCAAAACCTGAGCCAAGAAGCCTTTGCAAACCAACTATTTTAGTAGCTTCTATTGATCAAACTATGGAGAGCGACATAACATAATCTCCTTATGTTCTCAAGACAGAACCTTCCACTACTCTTACCTCTAGGATCTCCCAAAACATTTTTGTAAGCTTTTGAATTGTACTCTTGGTAGAGATACCAAGGACCTTACCTTGTTCAAACTCCAACCTATTTCAAAATACCCATCCTTACCTCAAGCTAAGCTTGGTGGTAACCCCAGTAGTAGTTGAATTGTTTGTAAGATGAGTTGCCTTGATCTGCTGTTTGAATTGTCTGCTTAGGAGATAGTATGAGCTATTATAGGAGCTCCTCACTAGGATCAAGATGTCTCCAAATCATCCCACCCTAAGCAAGAATACAATATGGATCTGATCCCTAGCTACTAAGTGATCATCTAAAACTCTTAACCAGATCAATTCTTAAGAAATCCCTTCTAGAAGTTTCCAAGTCAATGAGGACCAATATCAAGCATGGATCCCTTCTACTCAATCTACTCTTCAACCACATCCACTTGATGATGCTTTGGTACCTGGCAACCCCTCAAAATCATCACCACCAACATTCTAGTCAAAAAACCCTAAAGCTGCCAAATTTGGCCAAGTCTGGAAAACTATTTCCAACATCACCTTTTTGGATGTCTCCCTTTCTCAACCCTTGTGCACTTTTGGTAATGCACTTGAACCATCTTGTTAACCATCCTACGTACTACCAAGGACCACTCCTTCCCTTGGCCAGATCATCCTCCAAACCACTTGTTCTTGATGGTTTTGCAGGCAAGAAAATAACTATTGCTGCAAATCTAGTCAACATGCCTACTTTGATAGAAGCTCACACCACCATCCAACATTCTATGGACAAACTCTTTGCATGGTTGTGTTCCACTCATATAGTTCTATAATTACCTACTTCACTTGTTCCAATTGGATCCTTGAGCTGTTTAAACCCACAAGGTTTTGAAGGCTAGTTGATAATCTGCTTTGGCAGGCTTATTTTATTCAAAGTTTGAAAGGCTGTCCTGGTGAGCTCAAGCAGGATCAAGCTCAAACCTCTGTACCATGTTGATGTACATCTCTTGGTCTATCCATCCGTCTATACCTTGCATCAAGGTGAGCTTTGAGCTCCAGGATCGAACAAGGTTTTGGTGGCATGAAAACAATCTTACCCAAGATCCCCAAATCTCTAGTTTTCACCAAAATCAACTTGGACTCTCCAATCCCAAGGTTGCAAATGCTTGCTACACCTTGTCTAAATCATCTACCTTGATCATCAAGACTTATCAAATATTATCCATAATTATTATGGCTCCAAATCAATCTAATTCTTTAATAGACAAATTCTTCAAAACCTCTTCCATAAGGGAAAGTTTGGTTTTTGCCAAAACACTTCCCCAATTCTAAGCACTTTTGAGGCCCATATCTCATACCCTATCTTCCCACTTCAAAACTAAATATTTTTGAAGAGCTTTATTATTTCTTCTTGCCCATTTTCTTAAATGGCAGAAACAAGAAATAATTCTTTAAAAATACTTTCTCACCTCAATAAATACCTATAAAATCACCCAATGTGTAATATAGTATCTAGGACCATCTCACACCAAAAAATCTACCTGTCCAATGTAAAATTTTCAATTGATCTTTTAGAAACTACTTCTGCAGTTTTTGAATAAATGGATTTAAGTGGACCTTAAATCTTTATAAAAATCTTAAATAATCCCTAGAGAGGTATCTTGACCTCACCCATCTACCATTACCATATCCCTACCTTGTCCTATACAATTTACCAAACTTGCTTCACAAGCCACAAATTGATCAAATAAGGCAAACTAGGAAATTATTGATCTAGACCAAGGAACAATGTAACATCCCAAAACTTCAATCCAAGCTTATCAAGATCAAATCAACCAAAAATGGGGTTAACAAAAACTTTTCCAAATTTAAAATGAAAGCATTCATATTTGTGTGCATTTAAAATAGGAGTTGTTTTGAATTTCCATGATTGTGTGATCCTTTGTTTCTAAAATGTTTTTTAGGTGATTTAAACATCATCTACATCATTCCCAAACTTTTCCTAAAGAAAATCAAATCAAAAATAATTAAAAAGGAGGAATGGTCATTTTGGCCATTTTAATCCACTACACTACTTTGAGTGTTCCTAGCACTCATTTCTTAGCAGAAACAATTCTTGATCTTTGTACCCCTTGCTAGTACACATAATGAGGTACCAAGGCCCACCTTTTGATCTGCTAAAAACATTCTTTTACTTATTTTAAATAGCATTTGAAAATTGAATCTAATGCATATGCATAGATCACCCCTATTTCAAAAAACCCTCTATTTGAGCTCTACTTTCAAAACCCTTGTAACCAGACACTACCTAGCACTAGTGGAGATCACTCAAAAAATTTGAAACCAAAATTCAAAACTTTTTCTCTTTCGGCCATTTTGTCAAACACCTTGCTGGCAAGATCATTATGGCCTAACTAATACTGTTTTGGGCTGATTTTGTCTAGCAATTTGGAAGTGCTTTGATCATCTTGTCCCCCCTCAAGCCTGACCATACCCACACCAGCATCTACCCTACCTCCTAGCTGCACTGCACAGCCATGCCGAGCCACCCCTCGCCAGGTGACCGTGCACTCACCGTAGCAGCCCTCTCCCGCCTCTCTCTCCATGTCTAGGAGGTAGCTCACACCTCACTGCCCCTCTCGGTCCCCTGCCCGAGCCAACCCCTGCCGTGGACCACCGAGGAAAGCCCGCGCCCAGTGCCACCGTACCATGCCGGTGCCGCCCCCAGAGCGCGCTCTGTTCCCGCTCGCAAAGATCGCCCCTTGGCCGCAGCCTGCGCCCGCCGCTCCGCCACGACCTGGAGAACACCCCAGACACCCCGCTGGCCGCCCAATGCCTCACAGCCACCGCTCGCCGTGGACACCGCCGCCTTTGCCGCTCAGAGCACCACCTCGCCCAGACCGCATGCCACCGCTCCTTCGGCCGCTTTCAATGCCTAGAGCACCGCCATGGAACCGCACGTCGATCACCACCTGCAGCCAGGCCTCTACCCCGCCGTAGCCATGTCGCCACCGTCGCCTGCCCATCCCGCTCGGTCTCATCGTCGGGCCTATAAAAGGATCCCTCCCCAGCCTCTTCTCTCCACACCACTCCACTCCCCTCACCTCTCTGAACCTCACCCACCTCTAGCTGGAGCAAGGCGAGCTCTGCCTCGCCGGAATTGGAGCCGGAGCCGCCGCCTCTGGAGGAGAAGGGCGCCGCTGATTGCGACCACCCCAAGCTCCGCCACAACAGCGCCTCGCCTCGCCGTCGTCTCCCAGTTCGTTTGCCCGCCTCGCCGACCCCGCTGGAGCCCTGGTACGTCCCCAGCAGACCCCCACCGAGCCGCTAGGGTTCGAGCCCGCCGGCGACCTGTTCGTCGTCGACGACGACCCTCAGCCATAGATTCCCCTTCTAATCCTACGGCCCACAGTGCGCGTACCGTTTCGCGTGTTAAGTGGCGCTGACAAGCGGGACCCCCTTGTCAGCTGAGCCCCACGCCGCAGAGCGCCACTGGGCCGGCCCAAGTATTTTCCCGCGCTAGCCCACCCGTTCAAATCTGGATTTTTCTTTTCAGTTAAATCTAGTTTCTGTCCACTATTTTAAAATTCAATTCTGGGAGTTTGACAAATCCAAATTACATGAAACAAATTTTGCCTGAAAGATATTAAGATGATCTATCCAATCCCGTTGGATTTGATTCAATTAGTTATAGATCTCTCCTAATAAAAATAAGAAGACAGAAGCATTTGCAACTTGCAACATTTTTATAAAATCAACCAAGTTGGCTTTTGAGTTGATTCCAACTCTCAAAAAACACATTTCATCATATCTATCTAAATATGTAATAATATTAAGGTTTACATGCAGTGACTTTGGACTAGTACCAAAATAATGCTATATAGGCATTTCTAGTCACTTTAAATCATTAAATAATGAACTTAAACCAAAGTAATATTGATCCAACCTTTAATTCTCATTCCCATGTGTTAGAATATGTGGTCATGACATGTGTCAACATGATCCCATATTTTAAGGGGTGAATATTAAATCTTAGTTAATTTTTCAATGAGTAGAAATTACTTTTCTAAAATAAAAAGAATGAAACTATGGAATTAAACTTGTGATGCTTGTGATGATAATAGATCATCAAATGTGTGTCTTAGAATTCTACTTATCCTAGTTAAGTATTGTTTGGTGATTGTGCACTCCCTATGTATTTATAGACGATAATACGGACCAAGCTTTCGAGGAGGAGGAGTTCTACCAAGAAGAAGAAGAAGAAGAAAACTTTAACCACTGCACCAACCAAGGCAAGCCACCATTAACAGTGCAAGCTAACACTTGCAAGTTTAGTGCTTAGCAAGTTAGGATCAAACTAGATGGTTTAGCAAAGATGCCTTGAGCATGCCTTGATCACACTCCCTTTTGACTATTAGTACCCCAAGTCTTAGTTACTAGTTTTACTCCCTTAGTTTACACCAAGTTCTTTACTTAGTTTGGAGGTAGCATAAAAAGTATAAAACTTGACCTAATTAGAACCCTTTAAATGTCATTCTATGGCATGAGGTTGAACCCATCTTTTCCACCTTAGTGAACACTCTTAACTTAGTAGTTTAGAGTAGATCAAAAACCTGAGTCACTTTAGATGGGAACACTTGGTGAAAATGAATTATGAAAACCTTGGAATGATGAGTCATTCTACTGAGATGTTTTGACACGTGTTGAGAAAACACAAATGGTTGATGATGATGAAAATGTTGAGGCATAAGCCTTAACCCTTTTATAAAACTGATGGTTGGATTCAGATGCGATACCATTCCAAATTTACCGTACAACCACACTACCTGAATTGGGTAAGGCTTAGCTGGAAATTTATATGCATTAGTATTAGTTCCCTCACGGGAGAGGTCTGAGCTGAGGCTACCTCTCATGATGTGCACCTATGTAGTGCCCAAGATGACTGATGGTCATGGTTGGGAGGCCATGCTCATAGGAGAGGTGCTTATACTAGGGTGTGTAAAGGGAAGGTTATGTTTGATTATCTGCATACTAAGTATGATGATTCAGGGTTATCCCTGACAGATGTATCGAATCTTGTGGTGAAAGTGTACCACCTCTGCAGAGTGTCAAACTATTCGAATAGCCGCGTCCACGGTTATGGACAGTTGGAATGGCCATACTGCTTCGTTGTCAGATGTTTTCTAAACAACTTGATATGAATGATGAATCTTGACTTGACCACAACAGGGTTGTGTTCATAACAATAGCTTCCCAAGTTAAGTGATTCTAGAACTTTACTTTATCTTTCTTTGCTTCTGAACTCAGCTTAGGTTTCAAACTTAACTTTATAGTTAAACATTGAGTTAGCACTTTAACTTTGAACTATAGTACTTGTTAGTGGTAGTTTGCGAGTACTTAAAGAGTACTCATGGCTTTTGTCCCTGGCTATTATCATGGCCAGACTATGAAGGAGATAATCAAGATGATGGCCCACATGACGGCTATGATAACTAGGACTATCTGCCTTCGTCAGCATTGCCTGTGCCCCTGAAGATGGACCCCACCGCTACGCTTATCTTTTATTTTCTGCTGCTTGTTGTATTAAGACTGGATCATGAGATCCTTATTTGTGTAAGACCTTATGTATGGTTTGTAATGGATGATGTACTGTGATATCCACGTTATGCCTCGCAAAAATGGTAATCCTGGGATTGCGAGGTATGGCATAACGGGCATCTGGGATTAAAAAATCCGGGTGTTGACAACCAATCACCACCAAGGCTCACCACCAATCACCACAGCAACCAGCACTCCTCCCCGGTCGTGGCTACTGTAGCAATTACTATAGCAAACCCTCTTCCCTAGCCCCATGTGCTTGAGAGAGAGAGAGAGAGAGACAAACAAGTGGAACCACTTCTTTGCAGCAGCCTCCACCACTCTCTCCCTACCGACCAGATGACCCTCTTACCCCTCCCCACCTCACTCTAGACCAATCACTGGCCAGCATCCCCCCATGTCCAAATGGGACATTTCCTTTATCTTCCCCTCCTCCTTGGTATAAATAGCGCGAGGCCACCCCAGTGCCTCCCATTGCCCTCATTTGCTCCCTCCCACTCCTACTCACCTCTTGCCCATGAGGGAGAGGGAGAAGAAGTTTCGACCTTCCCCATGGATTTGAGAAAGAACCTCTCCTCCCACCCCTCCTCTCTCTACATGTTAGCTGGAAGAACCCCCTCGTTGTGCTGCATCTAACCCTGCCCTTCCCTTGCCGCAGGAACCACTGCATGCAGCCTCTCCGGCAAGCTCCCGAGAACACCACCGCGGGCATCATCGCGCGAGCCACCGCCAGAAGTGGAACCTACTGCTTCCGCCCCTCCCTAGGATCGCCGTCGCGCGCCGCGTCGCCCTGGACCATCCCCCTCTGCCTCCCGAGCCCCCACGGTGAGCTACTGTGCCGCCCCGTCGCTCCTAGGGTTTCCCCTCTATTTTTGCCCAGACAGAGGAGGAAGAAGGCCCCGCACCGTCGGATCCCCTTTAGATCTGACGGCCGAGAACCCTCCGTACCCGTTCGCTCTGGTGCCTTGCTGACACACGGGCCCCGCCTGCTAGGCCTTTGAATGTTGTCCCATGCAGAGAGGCTCCCGGTGGGCCGATTTCGCTCCCCAGGCCCATCCCGCTACAGAACCAGCCCAACTCCCTTTATTCTTTTAATCATTTATTCCAGATCAAAAAAGCACCTGTTTGGTTTAATTAAAAATAAAAATGGAAAACCTGTTGTAGTGCCCATATCTAAATTTTACAAATTACCCAAGTGTTTTGCACAACATGCAGAACCAGTCCCTTTCCAAAATTAATCTTTATTATTTTCTGACATTTAATCTTCTAAAAAGTGTCTTTGGCCATCAATAAATCCCTCAGGGAGTTCTATATACCCAAATAGCATGAATCAAAGTTCTCGTGAATGGTATTTGTTGACCAATCAACCAGCTTAGGTCTCATGCCAAGGTGAACAGTAGTTTGCCCTTGGTAAAAATAACAATATCCCTCCAGTTCTGACTTTAGAAAATTCCCTAGACCAAATCATGAGTCCAATTGACCCAAATCCAATTATCCTGGATATGTTACACTAATGCCTATATAAATCCAAGATCTCATGATTTATTGAGCCTTGGATATTTTTCTGTGAATTAAACTATTCTGGGCTTGGTTTATTCACGTCTAAATTCACTACTGTATCTATACAGCTCCAAAAAGGGTGATTCCAATTTCTACAGAAAGGTATTCCAAATACCTACCCTGTTCCATTTGAATCAAATCGAAATATCCTGTATATTTAATCTGGTGAAAAAGACAAATTTCCTACATAACTGCCTTTGGGAATTTCCTGAGGGCGTTCTGGTAATTATTTTGGAGTGATTCCAACTCTCAGTGAACAAGTACATCAAGGCCTACCTAACCAGCCAAGGAGATAATTTTTGGAACTCCAGAACCTTTTTGGTGAATTATTTCCTAAAACCAGAGTTTTATTCACTATAAAAATCACTATAAATCTTTGGTAATTGGTAAAATAGTGAAACTACTTTTGTTGGTTTCATCTTATCAAGACCTATCTGTTGGTATCATTTTTACACAATGGTATCATACAGAATATGGTCTTGATCCAAAATCCATCTCTTAAGTAGCTTTTAGACTATTAAATCCTAAAGGATTTTCTTCCATAATTCCCCAGACAAGGCCAATCCTATTAAATCCATTTCTTGTAAGACCTAATGACTTGTGAACTTTTATTGTTCATTGTTTTCTCTAGGTATTGGTGCTTGTATGCCTTGTATTGATTGTGCCCTTTGTTTGTCTGCATGTGTTCCTTATCGACGATAGTTGCGATTAAATCGGAGAGCAGAAGAAGATGATTTATATTGGTTATTATGGTTTTCTAAGAAGAAGTCCAGGGACATATTGCCATATTGCTGATCATCAGGAAAGCCACCTTATTGCTCATAAGCCTTGACCTACTATTTTACTTATGCATGTTTTAACTACTGTTTATTAAAACTGCATCGTTTTACTTTATGTTGATGTATATATATATATATATAGGATAGTGGTTTGGCTCCTACAAACCCTTACTCAATGGTACTACTAAGTACAACCCTCTTGATGGTACCTATTTGCCCGTAGTGGAATAGATGGTGTATTACACCATACCCCTTTGGAGACCCCGATTTAGCCGAAGCAAAAGCTAGAGGATGGGAAGACCCCGGAAAAAGTTTTACCAAATGTTTTATGATAAAACCTTGGTGAGGTGGGACTTCCCAAGAGTTGTTGAGAAAGAAAAAGGTTGTGGCGCCCCACTAAAATCACTACTAGAAAATCGCTCGTTGTTTCTACTTTGTGCATCATCATGACATCATCATGTATGTTTGTTCATAAAAGTACTTTGCAAAAATCCTATTTTGTTTTCTAATTAGCCCTCCTTTATTTTCAAATCATAAAACCAGGTCTTCCTGGATATTTTATTTGCCTAAAAACTATTACAAAAGTCTTTTAAAAATAAATAAATAATGTTTGTACCGGGGAGGTAGTCCAGCCGGTCTGTCCAGAGGCCCAACCGGCCAGACCGCCTACTACCCGGTTAAACCCTCGCCCTATCCTCCACCAAACCCACACCCAGCCGCCACTCACCAACCGTACCTGCCACGCCTGCACCCCGGTCCCACTTGCCACCTACCGCGCGCAGCACACAGGCACGCACACCGCGCAGCCGCCGCACTCCCTCTTTCCGCGCCACCTACCTCGGTAGATGCGCCCTCTCCCGCCCAGGCGCCCACCTGCACGACGCCTAGCCCACCTGGCTCCACCCTAGGTCCACGCGCGAGCGAACGCACGCCTCCCTGCACCGATCTCCCGGACGTCTCTTCCCTCCACGCGTGACGTGTCCGCCTGGTCCCACCCCTCTGCCTCGAGTCCCCACCCCCGCAGGATGCCCTGGCCCACCACTGCGCCTGCCCCTCACGTCTCCCCCGTCCGCATCCCCCACCTACCGACGCTCCCCTCGATCCACTCTACTCCGTCGCGTAGGCCGCTCCCTCCCTGGCTCGAGCTTGTCTCCGCCCGCCTCTCTCGCCGCCACGAGCGGCCTCGGCCTCACCACAACAAGCCCCGTCGCCCTCTGCTTCCTTGCTGCTTACATCATCCCCCTCATCCCCGGGCGCATCATCTCCGGCCGCCAGTCGCGATGCACGGCCCCAGCTCGACCCCCTCTGCGCCCGCGCCGCCACCCTTGATCCCTGCACGGCCGAGCGCCTCCGCTTGAGAGCGCTACGTCCCGCGGTCGCCAACCTCCTCCTCTCTCCGCATCGGCCACCTCCTCGACGCGCCACCGTCTGCTCTCTGCCACCAGCGAGGCCGCCCAGCCACGTCGGCTCAGTTGGCCCTGTCGCCGCAACTGCGGAGCAGGCCGCCAGGGCCCTGCTTGCCCTCATCCTCCGCCGTGGTTCCCCTCAACCGCACCATCTCGTCTGCGCGACCACGACCCCGCCTCGAGATCCCGCGCGTCGTCGTCGCGCGTGCCCTCGACCTGCTGCGTCCCGGCCAGCGTGTCTCTCCTCCCTGCCACGCTGCAGGTCGCCACCGCGTCGCGGCTGCCGGCCGCGCGCCCAGCCTCCTCTGCCTCCGCCTCGAGTTCCTGTCGTTGCAGTGCCATCAACCGCCGTGGCTCATGGACGAGCTTGCCTCCATCCACCAGCGTCGGCCATCGCCTCCTAGCTTCTCCAGCTCGCCACCGCGGCCCCGAGCCACCTCTGTGTTGCCTCGCCTTGAACCCCAATGCCACCAGCCTATGCCTCACTACCCCTGCTCCTTCCTGTAACAGGTTCATCGATCCCCAGTGTGTTGTCCATCGGTGATTGTTGCTGCTCTTCGGTCCCTGTTTAGTATGGTGCTATACACGCCAGTCAAGTGGATATGCAGATGATGTTGAGTGTGGGTGGTGCTAATGAAGATACCAAGGAACGAGCAGGCAGACAAGAACCCGAATGCTAGTGCTACGAAAGAAGAGCCACACTGACTAGATCCGCCTCGACGAACAATTGGCGTTGCTCCTCGAAGTCCACACCAACGAAAGATGGGACGCCAAGACCTACCTCTCGGACCCAAAGACCACGATGATGTTGAACCAAGATCGCCATCGTCAATGAAACCGGTACACCAAGACCTTCGTACATGGATGGCCACCGACAAGACCGGCTCAACGCCGATGGGTTCGAGGGATGTGCATGGAGCCACTAGAAGACCCCGACCGGAAGATGCCCAGAACACCAAGATCTGCTTCCGAATGCTTTGACCAAGGCCGAACCAAGATGTCCATGGATGCGACAAGTTCCCCTTCCCGGCTGCGGTGCCCGAGGACCCGGACGCCAAGGTCGCCGACACGGAACGGCAAGATCTCCATCTCGGAACGCCAAGTTCGTCATTCCGAATGCCAAGACCGACCCGATACGTGGACCCGACAAGATCTTCGCGACAACAAGATCGACACCGACCAGGACGAGTCCGATGAGCCGCCGACGCCAAACCAAGTCCTCCTTCCTAGAACGCCAAGCTTTCCTTCCATTGTCCGAGACCGATCTCATCGAATCGAACCTCGCCTTCCCGTCGAACCCTGAGACCGGACCCCGGACCCGCGTCTCGTCGAACCCCAAGACCTTCCGAACCCAGATGTGTGGCCCCTTCTCTGAGACCCTATTTTTATAATATGACATATACCTGTCGCATCATTAAATCATCATGCTTGCATACATGTCATCTGGTGGGTTGGGTTAAATAGTCGATTCACCTAAATTAAATATGGAGTCCATATGCAAGCTATTCTAGTCTTATTCTGTACTCCATTTAAATTTGTGTAGGGAACCAATGCCATGTTTTGTCTTGTTAATACAACATTTAAATTGCGAGGGTTCTAAATAACTGGAACCGTTTAATTAATTTTCGGGACCCCGGTTCCGCTTAATACTGCCTAATTGCACCGCATCTGCATCATATCATAAGCATGCCGGATCTTCTGCCGTAGTATTAAATATTGCATCCGGTGTTTCTTCTAGTGTTTGCTTCTTTGCGGATTAGGCCGATGAGTTGATGCGAGTATTGACAAGTTCTCCGGATATGAACCTTCGGCAGTGTTTCCCAGGCGAGCATCTCTCCCCCTTCTACCTATTTTGCATTTATAGTCTTTATTTCCTCCTGTTGATCTATTGCTATCCGTGTCGCGATGCTTTAGTTTTCCGTACACCAGTTATATCCCGTGCAGCCTCTATATTGCCTTGGACTCCTCCTATTACCTGTGTTTGGTAGATAGCTGGCCTTGCGAGTCGTAGTCGCTTGCTCAGGTGCGATCTCGTGTTGTCAAGTACCACAGTGTTGGAATGTTGGCAGATGGTTGTGGTGGAGATGATCATGTCTTTAATTACAACTATTAAAATGCTAGATATAACTAATGCAGAGGCATCGGTGGGCAATAGATGTTATTTGGGTCTTCCACGCTCACTTGTGTCCCATAGGACCCCGAGTACTTGATACCTATTCCTTGATTTTTCGCACTATCCACATCCGGGAGGCCTTATGGACCCCCCGGAGCCAGAGTTTGATTCATTTCTATTTCTTGGGGCCACAAGTAGTTTGGGGCTTTATTACTATCCTGTACTTATGCCATGTTACTGCTTTATTTAAGATTGTACGTGGAGCACCTGTACTGTTTTGGATCGTGGAATGTTTTCACGATATCGACAAGCCCAGTCACACTTTCGGGTTCCCAGTCGTTTACAACCATTGACACAAACCCTGGTCCATCTCGGAGCCGGCCAACTTTGTTGCGGGTAGCTTAGTGGGGTGGCCCCCTGAAATATTTATGAATCCTTTGAATGCTTTGTCGTGAAAGCCTCGTTGGGTTTTTAGTTGGTTTTTCCGAGGATGATCGAGTGTGTGTTGCTATTTGTGCACCCCTGCAGGGTAAAACTTTCTGAAAGCCGTGTCCGCGGTTATGGACGACTTGGAGCACAGTATCTCGATCATAGACAAGCATAACTAAAGTAGTGCTATAAATTTGACTTAATATGTGACTAGTAATCAGATGCAACTATAACGGAATGGATATGAAAAATGCCAACAACTGGTGGATCTGGGGTTGTTTTGTGACATGCTGTACCTGCCTAGTAAGTATTGCAACTCTAATGGAATGTGATAAAAGTGCCAACAATTGCTGGGTTTTGGGATTCCTCAGGAAAATTATATCTGACTAGTAAATGTTCCAACTACAACGGAATGGTGATTAAAACTGCCCACTACTTATGCTTTAGGATGACTCATGCTATCTATATCTGATTAGTAATTTCTCCAACTATAACGGAATGAGTAAAATTGCCAACTGTGTGAGTTCCTTGGTCTGACTTCCTCGTTTGGTCTCGAGGGGAAAATACCAGGATGGTTTTGTTTGGTGTTAGCTTCAGGTTGGATCCGAATAGGTCTTTCTTACCCCTCTCTGATAACTGCCAGTTGTATCGAGTCTCTATAGGTTGTTAGTGCCGTTGCGCTGCCGCTTCAGCCCACCATACCTATGTAGGCAAGAGCCGCCGAATTCTAGCCTCGCCGTGTACTGGCCTCAGTACTGACACTCCTCTTTTTCCTCTGCCCTTTGTTGGCACCCCTTTTGTTTTAGCAGGTTTGAGATCGACGTCGTTAGTAGGGTTACCCTTCCGGCTTGGCCTGGGCAGGGTTATGGACGCCATTGGTTATTCTTCAGGGCTCTTAGCCCCATTTGCATCTTGTCCGTACTCGGACGTTGTATCGTTTTCAAGGTGTTTTGGATCTTTGTAGTGTAAATCTCTATTCTTGACTCATGGAGTCGTGCTGTATATATATCTGTTATGTGGGTCCCATCGAGGACTGTTGTGTAATGGTATTACTTCGTTTTCCACCCGCATGAAGGTGCCTGGTGGGCGTCCTTGAATCGTTTCTATGCGGGTTTGGCGGAAAGGGCTAACACTTGCATTGGGATGATTCGAGGGTGTTACAAAGGTTTACGAAAACGCACCCGGTTCTTTGCAGTTTTGCTAGAACAATTAACCCGTCCAACCACATTACTCTGGTATGGGATAGGACTAGATTTGATGTTTGTCTATTCCGGTATAAGCTGCCTCACAACAACTAAAGGGGATCGAGGATCCCTGGAGGGTGGGCCTTCTCTGGACAAACGGCCCATGTGGGACAACGACCGGGAGAAGGAACAAAGGGTCGGCAGGCCTCGACGCGTTACTATGAGCCCCTCATTGAAAGCGCACACTCGAGTAGTGGAAAAAGCGCTTCGGTTGGTCCTCACCCGACGTCCCGGTTTTAAGGGGATTTACACTCATAGGGTAGGCACTTATACTGGAGTGGGCATCCGGAAAGTCTTGATCGGTTACTCGACCTACGATCGGTGAAGATCAGGGTAGTGTACCCGGATGGTGTGGGTAAAGTGTACAACCTCTGCAGAGTGTAAATCTATTCGAATAGCCGCGTCCGCGGTCATGGACGGTTGAGAAGGTTGCTATAGAGTGGTGCTGGTTTTGTTTTCAAAAAGGTTTTCGGAAAAGAAATGACTTTGAAATGTTTTGACCATGGGATGGTTGGAAAGGATACCTGCTTTGACCATGGGAGGGTCAGAGAGGTATGGAAGGAGTTTGGTCGTGGGACGACCTGAAAACGGGAACAAATGGGTGACCGAGTCCTGATGTTTTTCCAAAACTTTCCAAAATGGTTTCCAAAATGATTACAAAAGTTTTCAACAAAGATATGTAGATGCTATATCTACAAGAGAAGCTATTTGAGAAAAGAACCCCTCCTGGGGCCCTCCTACTACCACAACCATATTGCATACCTTCTTGTTATTATTATTATCTTAAGGTGGTTTGAGAGTACATTCAAAGTACTCACTAGCATTGTCCCTGGCTATTAACTTGGCCAGATCTCAAGAAGAAGATGATGATGGCGACTATGCGAGCTAGGACATTCTCCCAGTCAGTTGCCTGTAGGTTAAGGCATGGCTCGGGCTCTACGCTTGATGAAGATCCGCTGATGTTTATTGATGTAGCCATAACGGCATTCATGTAAGTCTGGTAATTTGGTATATTCTCAGATGATGTAATGATACTTGTCGGTTATGTGCCACGGCGAACTGATCATGGGATCGTGGTTGTATGCATAACAGGGATTCTCGGAGGATTAATCCGAGGCCCCCACAAACGTGACTCCGAAGATGATTACCCCGAGACAGATCGACCATGGAACATAACACAGCTACGTCCCTTTTACACTTAGCACATTTATATTATGTAATAAGTTTCTTATATTATCAATGAAACACATTTGGTTTAATCGTACTCTCTGAGTCTTTTACCTCCTTTAGTTGTTCATTTTTGGATCATATAAACCCTTTATGCGCAAGGTTGCCTTTGCCCTTGCGAAAATTCCGCCTATGGGCGTTAGCTTAAGTTTTCTGGTCTACACGTTTTCTGAAGTTTTTATGTGGATTCCGGAGTAGTGAATTTTTGGCACTCCAAGCCGGCGATTTTGTTCTTAGGTTCTAGATGGTGCTATTAAGCATCATCACCTGAGAACATAGTTCTATGCTGCGAGTCTTCTGTCTCACTTAAGGTCAAGCATACGAACCAGAATAATGGATAAGCCAGCACTTGCTTAAAAAATATATACACATGCTGGAAACAGATAAGTTGCAGGAAGCTTGAATACATGTTTTCCCGCCTTAAACAACATAAGTTTTTTCTGCATACATTTTGCAGAGACATATTTAATACAAATATTGTTTTTCATGGCTCTGCTGTAGGGGGTTTCGTGGTGGCATCATCAGAAGAGCTAGGCTAAGAGAGTTCTGACGAGGCCATGCCGTCATCAATGATCCTGGCAGGCACGAAGACATTGGCATTGACCATCTTGGCAACTCTGGTGTCGAAGTCGGCAAGGGAGTTCCAAATAGCATCGCTATCGATCACCCGACCATCCTCGTCTACCTTGGGCAAGCCGGAGGTCACCAGGTCGATGTCGGTGTTGTCATAGTGCGCTTTGACGAAGGACAGGGTCATCCTTGCACCAGCTCAGACGAAAGAGGCTTTACAGTCCTTGACTTTATCGGGGGATCAGCGCAGGATTTCTACGAACTTGGCCGCCAAATCTGCCGCCTTGATATTTATGCCTAGAGGTTGAGATATCTCCTTGGCTTGGGTAATGACGGTGCTGACGAAGTTGCCGTCAAGAATCGTGCGTTCCTTGGGATTTGGAGCACTCTCACCCAAATTTGCTAAGCCAATGGGAGCTGTGGTTTGCACAAACATACAAGGACCATGAGTATGAATAAGTCAAATGGTTGTCCAACTTACAGAAAAAGACCAAGTCGGAGAAAGGTTACCAAAGATGCTCGTTTCCGCTTGCATGCATGTCTCTGCCAAGACATCGCGCTCCTTCTAGACTGACTTGAACATCTCAAGACTCCTAGCATTTTGCTCTTTGGCAGCTTGGTTCTGGTCTTTGAGCTGTGCAATCTCATCCTTCAGGCGCTGCATCTCGACGTCCGCATACTCTTGCATAGCTTTCATCGTTGCCTCATGCCCCTTGACGGCCTCAGCCAAGTCCTTCTTCAGAATCTTGTTTTCATCATAGAACTCCTGGATATGCTTGGATTGATCGATGATGCTCTTGGCCTTGGCAATGGCTTTTGCATGACGGAAATCAGAAGACGGAAGAAATGATTCAATGAGAAAAGCAAGGAGATGTTGTAGGAAACAGACTCTGGCTATTTTTGATCTGTTCCTTCAGGAATTTGGTTTTACCCTGTTCAAGGTCCATCTCCTTCCGAAGAGCAGCACATCTCTCAATGGCGGCTATCCTGCGTTTATTCTCATTCTACACAAGATGTAAACATGCTTAGTTTCTCTAGAGCATCTAGTCGGGACTATTCAGTTTCAACTAAACGCTCGGGGGATACAATACATGATTTTGAAGTAAACTAATTTCTCTAGAGCATCTAGTTGGAACTGTTCAGTTTTAACTAAACGCTCGGGGGCTACAATACATGATTTTGAAGTAAACTAATTTCTCTAGAGCATCTAGTCGGAACTGTTCAGTTTTAACTAAACGCTCGGGGGCTACAATACATGATTTTGAAGTAAACTAATTTCTCTAGAGCATCTAGTCGGAACTGTTCAGTTTCAACTAAACGCTCGGGGGCTACACAGACAAGTTCTAAGCTTAGTTCTCTGGAGCACTCAGGCCAATAACTATTGATTTATCTGCCTAAGAGCTCTGGGACTACATTGGGATATACTACACAAAGTAAAGTAAGTGAAGTTCAAAAAACTTACGATGGCAATGATCCTGAGATTGTTGGCTAGATGAGCATAGGAGTCATGGAAGGTCCGGGCATTCTTATAGATTGCGTCGGCCTGCTTGATAAGATCATCCAAGCTCAACGTCCGAGGAGTTGCAACCAATGGAGAGGTTGAAGCCGGAGGCATGGATGAAGCCCTAGCTGCCTCCTACACCTTCAAGGCAGTTGATGGCTCGGAGGCTCCTGCCTCGATAGATGCTTCCATGTCCACCTCTTCCACCACGTCCTTCCCTTTCTCGGTGGCATCCTTAGCCGGAGCTTCAGCCACTTTAGAGGAGGTGCTCTCTTATGTCGCCTGGCCACTGGGAGCAACATCCGCCTCGACCGATCCTGAGACATCAATGATTGGATTGACATCTGTCTCCATGGCGGAGGTCTCAGGGATGACGGGGGATGACGGCACAGCAGGGCCAGTAGAAGGCTTGGTGGAAGGAGTAGGGGGAGCGGTGGCGGGAGAGGACTTGGCGAGCAAATCCCTGGTCAGCATATCATGAATGTTTTTTGACCCTCCAACATCTTTGGAGGATCGCTTCAAACTAACACCGGCTTTCCTCCTGAAACGTACAAAGTATAAGTACAAGAGTTGAAAAAAGGTATGGGCTGAAAAGCACAAGTCGGAGAATGAAAATACTTACTCCACGGCAGGAGCCTTGGTGAGGGGAATGCCGGTAGACTTCTTCTTCTCCGCCTCTAAGGCGGCAGTGGAATGTTTGGAGACTCCACTCTTCGGTTTCTTCTTCTTGGCCTCAGCAGCAATGCTAGAGGTGGATCTCTTCCACTTTCGCGCTGCCGGAGCTCATTGATACTTGGAGGCATCGTTGTCAGACACCACCTGGATATCCTTCAACTTAGGATCATAGACCTGAGAGGCCATTTGATCCGCTGCTAAGGTCGCCAGCTGGGATACATGGAAATGTTAGACGGACAAACTTCAAAGCCAGAAAAACCTTATAGCATATAACAAGCAACAAAGGAAACAGAAGCTACCTCTGGGCATGTACCGCAGTCGTGTTGGAGATATGCCCAAGAGGCAATAATAAAAATGGTTATTATTATATCTTTGTGTTTATGATGAATGTTTACATCCCATGCTATAATTGTATTATTAGGAAACACTAATACATGTGTGTTTTGTAAACATAAGAGAGTCCCTAGTAAGCCTCTTGTTGAACTAGCTTGTTGATTAATTGATGATCATGGTTTCCTGATCATGGCCATTAGGATGTGATTAATAACAAGGTTATATCATTAGGAGAATGATGTGATGGGCACACACACCCATAGTAAGCGTAGCATAAGATCAAGTCATTAAGTTCGTATTGCTGTAAGCTTTTAAATGCATAGTAACCTAATCCTTCGACCATGAGGTTGTGTTAATCACCATCACCGGATGGGTACTTTGATGACATCAAACACCGCTTCGTAACTGGGTGGTCATAAAGGTGTCACTGGGTATTCTGAAAGTATGTGTTGAAGCGCATGAACCAAGATTGGGATTTGTCCATCCATATGACGGATAGATATGCTCTGGGCCCTCTCGGTGGAATGTCATCTAGTTAGCTTACAAGCATGTGACTGGGTCACAAGGGATGACATATCACAGAACGAGTAAAGAGTACTTATCAGTAACGAGGTATAACTAGGTATGGAGATGCTGACGATCAAACCTCGGATAAGTATAGTATCGCGTGACAAAGGGAATTGGTTTCGTATGTAAATGGTTCAATCGATCACGAAGTCATCGTTGAGTATGTGGGAGCCATTATGGATCTCCAGGTCCCGCTAATGGTTATTGATAGGAGATGTGTCTCTGTCATGTCTACATATTCACGAACCGTAGGGTGACACACTTAAGGTTCGAAGTTGTTTTAAGTAGATATGGAATATGCGTTGGAGACCGAATGATGTTCGGAGTCTCGGAATGGATCCGGGACATCACGAGGAGATCCTGAATTGTCCGGAGAATAAGATTCATATATTGGGGATCATTTTCTAAGTTAGGAAATGTTCCGGAGTATTTGTATAAGGATTCTAGAAGGTTTCGGAATGTTCCGGAAGGTTCTAGAAGATTTCTTGGAGTTTGCTTGAAAATCAAGATAGGGATCAAGGAGTCCTGGTGCATCAAGACAAGGAGTCGTGGGGGAGGAGGACTCCTCCCCCCTCCCCAATCCGCCAGCCCAAGGAGGTAGGGAGTCCTACTAGGACTGCCCCTCCCCAGGCGCCCTCCCTCCTTTAAATAGAAGGGGGAGGCGCCACCCCTTGTCTCTCCTCTACAACACCCAATCTCCGCCGCCTCTCTCCTCCTCCTTTCTTCTGCACAGGCATAGGCGAAGCCCTGCAGAATTCTCTACTCCACCACCACCACCACGCCGTCGTGCTGCTGGGATTCCATGGAGAAGATCTACTACCTCCGCTGATCGCTGGAACGAGGAGGGGAAGGTCTGCTTCGACTCCGCACGTGTGACCGACTGCGGAAGCGCTGCCGGAACGCGGCACCAGAAGGATCGTCCACACAATCTTGAGATCGGCAAGTGATCGACTACATGAACCACGAGATATAATGTCGTTAACGCTTTCGGATCTACGAGGGTTAGTTCCTATCTATCTCGTTGCACATGTCTAATAGATTAGATCTTGGCTTTTATCTAGATTAGATCTGGGTTTTGTTCGTTCTTGGGGTAGAATTTTTTTGTTTTCCATGCTACGAACCCATCAGTGGTATCAGAGCCGTATCTATGCGTAGATCTGTTGCACGAGTAGAACACAATGTTTTTGTGGGCGTTGATGCTTTTGTTGTCGGTGTCTTAGCGTGTACTTTGCATCTTGCGGCATGGTGGGATGAAGCGGCTCGGGCTAACATTACATGTCATCGCACATGAGACTTGCTCCACGCTTGACGTGCAACTTGCTTTGCACAAGTGGCTTTGCAGGTGTTTGTCTCTCCCACCATAGTTAAGATTCAATTTACAATGAGCATCTGACAACACTTGTATCAACGTTGTGGTTCTTGTTCGTAGGTAAGATCGGTCTTATGCGAAAGCCCCAAACCACGTAAAACATGCAAAGAAAATTAGAGGCGTCTAACTTGTTTTTGCAGGGGTGTTGTGATGTGATATGGCCATCATGTGATTGTGATTGTATTTGATGTATGCAATGATCCTTGTTGTAATATGGCAACCGGCAGGAGCCTAATGGTTGTCTTTAATTCTGTTAAGACCTGCATGTCTATTCATCTTGTAATAGCTTTATTCCAAGTAGTTGTAATAGTTGCTGGTGATGATGGACAACCATGAAGCGGCGCCACTGACCTTGACGCAATGCTGGTGATGATGGAGATCATGTTCGTGCTTTGGAGATGGAGATCAAAGGCGCAAGAAGAAAAGGCCATATCATATCACACTAATTATGAATTGCCTGTGATGTTAATTCTTTATGCATCTTGTATTGCTTAGATCGCGACGGTAGCATTATAAGATGATCCCTCTCACTAAATATCAAGTAATAAAGTGTTCACCCTTAGTTGGCACCGTTGCTAAGACTCATCGTTTCGAAGCATCTCGTGATGATCGGATGTGATAGATTCTACGTGTGCATACAACGGGTGCAAGCCAGATTTGCACATGCGGAAACTAAGGTTATCTTGACGAGCCTAGCTTGTACAGACATGGTCTCGGAACACGGAATACCGAAAGGTAGAGCATGAGTCATATAAATGATATGATGAACATGAAGATTGTTCGCTGATGAAACTACATCTTCTCTCGTGAAGATCGGACTTGGTGTAGTGGACTTGGTTCGTGTAATCACCAAGACAATGTGAGGGATGTTGTTTTGAGTGGGAGTTCACCTAGTTAGTTTAATAATTAAATTTGAACTCAATTTGTCATAAACTTAGTCTAAACTACTTGCAAATTGTTGTAGATTATGGCGACCCCCTCCATCAATTTCAATGCGTTCCTAGAGAAAGAAAAGCTTAAGAACAATGGAAGCAATTTCACGGACTGGTTCCGTGGACTGAAGATCGTCCTCAGGGCTGGTCAGTTGACCTATGTGCTCGAAGCACCGCTAGGTGACCCACCTGCAGATGATGCCACCGATGACGTAAAGAATGTTTACGCCACTCGGAAAAATCATTACTCCACAGTTTAGTGTGCCATCCTGTACGGTTTAGAAGCAGAGCTCCAGAAGCATTTTGAGCACCACGACCCGTTCGAGATCATTAAGGAGCTCAGGCTAATTTTTGAGACTCGCGCGGCCATGGAGAGCTATGAGGCCTCCGAAAAGTTCTTTAACTGTAAGATGGAAGAGGGAAGCTCCGTTAGCGAGCACATGCTCACCATGTCTGGGTACGAAACAAGCTCCAAGAATTGGGGATATCGATTCCTAATGAATTGGGGATTCACCGTCTCCTCCAATCACTGCCACCAAGTTACAAGAACTTTGTAATGAACTACAACATGCACTGCATGAACAAGACGTTGCCTGAACTATCGTCCATGCTGAAAACTGCCGAAGTGGAGATCAAGAAGGAGCACCAAGTGTTGATGGTCAATAAGACCACCAATTTCAAGAGACAGGGCAAGCCTAGGAACAAGGGCAACTTCAAGAAGGACGGCAAGAAAGCTGCCGCACCTGCTAAGAAGCCCAAGGCTGGTCCTAAGCCTGAAACCGAGTGCTTCTACTGCAAGGGTGCTGGTCACTGGAAGCGTAACTGCCCCAAGTACCTGGCGGATCTGAAGAACGGCAACATCAAGAAGAAAGGTATATTTGATATATGTGTTATTGATGTGTATCTTACTAGTAATCGTAGTAGTGCCTGGGTATTTGATACTGGTTCGGTTGCTCATATTTGTAACTCGAAACAGGAGCTGTGGAATAAACGAAGACTGGCAAGAGACGAGGTGACGATGCGCGTTGGAAATGGCTCCAAGGTTGATGTGATCGCCGTCGGCACGCTCCCTCTACATCTACCTTCGGGATTAGTTTTAAATTTAAATAATTGTTATTTGGTGCCTGCATTAAGCATGAACATTATATCTGGATCCTGTTTATTGCGAGACGGTTACTCTTTTAAGTCCGAGAATAAAGGTTGTTCGATTTATATGAGTAATATCTTTTATGGTAATGCACCTGAGATGAATGGTTTATTCCTACTGAATCTCGATAGTAGTGATACACATGTTCACAACATAGATGCTAAACGAATAAAATTGAATGATAATTCTACATACATGTGGCACTGTCGTCTTGGTCACATTGGAGTGAAGTGTATGAAGAAACTCCATTCTGATGGACTTCTTGAATCACTTGATTTTGAATCACTTGAAAGATGCGAAGCATGTCTAATGGGAAAAATGACTAAGACTCCATTCTCTGGAATAATGGAGCGAGCTACAGACTTATTGGAAATAATACATACCGATGTGTGCGGTCCAATGAGTGTAGCATCGCGTGGTGGATATCTTTATGTTCTCACTTTCACGGATGACTTGAGTAGATATGGGTATGTCTACTTTATGAAACATAAGTACGAAACTTTCGAGAAGTTTAAGGAATTTCAAAGTGAAGTGGAAAATCATCGTAACAAGAAGATTAAGTTTCTGCGTTCTGACCGCGGAGGTGAATATCTGAGTTATGAGTTTGGCATGCATTTAAAGAAATGTGGAATACTTTCGCAGTTGACACCGCCGGGAACACCACAGCGTAATGGTGTGTCCGAACGTCGTAATCAAACTCTCTTAGATATGGTTCGGTCTATGATGTCTCTTACAGATTTACCGCTATCGTTTTGGGGCTATGCATTAGAGACAGCCACATTCACTTTAAATAGGGCACCATCTAAATCCGTTGAAACGACACCATACGAATTGTGGTTTGGTAAGAAACCTAAGTTGTCGTTCCTTAAAGTTTGCGGTTGCGAGGCATATGTAAAGAAGTTACAACCTGATAAGCTAGAACCCAAAGCGGAGAAATGCGTCTTCATAGGATACCCTAAAGAAACAATTGGGTATACCTTCTATCATAGATCCGAAGGCAAAGTTTTTGTTGCAAAGAATGGATCCTTTCTTGAGAAGGAGTTTCTCTCGAAGGAGGTGACTGGAAGGAAAGTAGAACTCGATGAGTTTATTGAACCTTCTCTCAGATTTGAGAGTAGCGCAGCACCGGGAGATGTTTTTGTGCCGCCTGCACCAATTGGAGAGGAAGCTAATGATAATGATCATGAAACTTCAAATGAAGTTACTGCTGAACCTCGCAGGTCAACAAGGGTTCGTACCACTCCTGATTTGTATGACTCTGCCTTGAACGTCATGTTGGTGGACAACGATGATGACCCTGCGACGTATGAAGAAGCTATGGTGAGCCCAGATTCCGACAAATGGCTAGAAGCCATGAAATCCGAAATGGGATCCATGTACGAAAACCAAGTGTGGACTTTGGTGGACTTATCGGATGGCCGTAAGGCTGTCGAGAACAAATGGATTTTCAAGAGAAAAACAGATGCTGATGGTAATGTTACTGTCTATAAAGCTCGACTTGTCGCGAAAGGGTTCCGACAAATTCAAGGAGTTAACTATGATAAGACATTCTCACCAGTAGCGAAGCTAAAGTCTGTGAGGATTTTGTTAGCAATTGCTGCACATTTCGACTATGAGATTTGGCAGATGAATGTCAAAACGGCGTTCCTTAATGGTGACATTGAGGAAGAGTTGTATATGGTATAACCCAAGGGTTTTGTCGATCCTAAAGATGCTGACAAGGTATGCAAACTTCAGCGCTCCATTTATGGACTGAAGCAAGCATCCCGGAGTTGGAATCAACGTTTTGATAAAGTAATCAAAAACTTTGGATTTATACAAACTTATGGAGAAGCTTGTATTTACAAGAAAGTGAGTGGGAGCTTTGTAGCATTCCTAGTACTATATGTAGATGACATATTGTTGATTGGGAATGATATAGAACTTCTTAATAGCGTCAAAACCTATTTGAATAATAGTTTTTCAATGAAGGATCTTGGCGAAGCGGCATATATTCTAGGAATCAAGATTTATAGAGATAGATCAAGATGCCTAATAGCGCTTTCACAAAGTACATACTTAGACAAAGTTCTAAAGAAGTTTGGAATGGAAGATAGCAAGAAAGGGTTCGTGCCCATGTTGTCAGGTAAGACCTTGAGTAAAACTCAAAGTCCAGCTACGATAGAAGATAGAGAGAAAATGAATAATATTCCCTATGCCTCAGCCATAGGTTCTATCATGTATGCCATGTTGTGTACAAGACCGGATATAGCACATGCTATTAGTTTGACTAGCAGATATCAAAGTGATCCTGGAATGGAGCACTGGACAGCGGTCAAGAATATCCTAAAGTACCTAAATAGGACTAAGGATATGGTTCTTTCTTATGGAGGTGATGAACAGCTTGTTGTAAACGGTTACACCGATGCTAGTTGGAACACCGATCCGGATGACTCAAAGTCACAGTCAGGATACGTATTTATTTTGAATGGTGCTACAGTGAGCTGGAGGAGTGCGAAGCAAAGCGTTGTGGCGAAATCTTCAACTGAATTGGAATACATAGCTGCTTCGGAGGCTGCACAAGAAGCCGTTTGGATGAAGGAATTCATTACTGAACTTGGCGTGGTTCCCAGTGCGTTGGACCCGATGGCCATCTACTGTGACAACACAGGTGCCATAGCTAATGCATAGGAGCCAAGGTCACATAGCAAGCTGAAGCACATCAAGCTACGTTTCCACGCTATTCGCGAGTATGTCCGAGATGGTGACATAAATATTTGCAAAGTACACACTGATCTGAATGTGGCAGATCCGTTGACTAAACCTCTCCCTAGGGCAAAGCATGACCAACACCAGAATGCCATGGGTGTTCGGTATATTACCATGTAATCTAGATTATTGACTCTAGTGCAAGTGGGAGACTGTTGGAGATATGCCCAAGAGGCAATAATAAAAATGGTTATTATTATATCTTTGTGTTTATGATGAATGTTTACATCCCATGCTATAATTGTATTATTAGGAAACACTAATACATGTGTGTTTTGTAAACATAAGAGAGTCCCTAGTAAGCCTCTTGTTGAACTAGCTTGTTGATTAATTGATGATCATGGTTTCCTGATCATGGATATTAGGATGTGATTAATAACAAGGTTATATCATTAGGAGAATGATGTGATGGACACACACACCCATAGTAAGCGTAGCATAAGATCAAGTCATTAAGTTCGTATTGCTGTAAGCTTTTAAATGCATAGTAACCTAATCGTTCGACCATGAGGTTGTGTTAATCACCATCACCGGATGGGTACTTTGATGACATCAAACACCGCTTCGTAACTGGGTGGTCATAAAGGTGTCATTGGGTATTCTGAAAGTATGTGTTGAAGCGCATGAACCAAGATTGGGATTTGTCCATCCATATGACGGATAGATATGCTCTAGGCCCTCTCGGTGGAATGTCATCTAGTTAGCTTGCAAGCATGTGACTGGGTCACAAGGGATGACATATCACGGAACGAGTAAAGAGTACTTATCAGTAACGAGGTAGAACTAGGTATGGAGATGCTAATGATCAAACCTCGGATAAGTATAGTATCGCGTGACAAAGGGAATTGGTTTCGTATGTAAATGGTTCAATCGATCACGAAGTCATCGTTGAGTATGTGGGAGCCATTATGGATCTCCAGGTCCCGCTAATGGTTATTGATAGGAGATGTGTCTCTGTCATGTCTACATATTCACGAACCGTAGGGTGACACACTTAAGGTTCGAAGTTGTTTTAAGTAGATATGGAATATGCGTTGGAGACCGAATGATGTTCGGAGTCTCGGAATGGATCCAGGACATCACGAGGAGATCCGGAATTGTCTGGAGAATAAGATTCATATATTGGGGATCATTTTCTGAGTTAGAAAATGTTCCGGAGTATTTGTATAAGGATTCTAGAAGGTTTCGGAATGTTCCGGAAGGTTCTAGAAGATTTCTTGGAGTTTGCTTGAAAATCAAGATAGGGATCAAGGAGTCCTGGTGCGTCAAGACAAGGAGTTGTGGGGGAGGAGGACTCCTCCCCCCTCCCCAATCCGCCGGCCCAAGGAGGTGGGGAGTCCTACTAGGACTGCCCCTCCCCAGGCGCCCTCCCTCCTTTAAATAGAAGGGGGAGGCGCCACCCCTTGTCTCTCCTCTACAACACCCAATCTCCGCCGCCTCTCTCCTCCTCCTTTCTTCTGCACAGGCATAGGCGAAGCCCTGCAGAATTCTCTACTCCTCCACCACCACCACGCCGTCGTACTGCTGGGATTCCGTGGAGAAGATCTACTACCTCCGCTGCTCGCTGGAACGAGGAGAGGAAGGTCTGCTTCGACTCCGCACGTGTGACCGACTGCGGAAGCGCTGCCGGAACGCGGCGCCGGAAGGATCGTCCACTTGACCGACTGCGGAAGCGCTGCCGGAACGCGACGCCAGAAGGATCGTCCACACGATCTTGAGATCGGCAAGTGATCGACTACATCAACCACGAGATCTAATCTCGTTAACGCTTTCGGATCTACGAGGGTTAGTTCCTATCTATCTCGTTGCACATGTCTAATAGATTAGATCTTGGCTTTTATCTAGATTAGATCTGGGTTTTGTTCGTTCTTGCAGTAGAAATTTTTTGTTTTCCATGCTACGAACCCATCAAGTCGAACATGTCATAGGTGATCTTGAAGTCCCGCTTCTTTTCCCTCACCCTGACGATGTCCTTTAGCCGGAGCTTGATGGAGTCAGTAGAGAAGTTATCCCGTGAAATTCGCATGGGATCCCTCCTGTCTTGGCTATACTTGCACATCAGCTGGGCACGGTGCTGCAGAGGCTAGATCCGCCTAACATACCAGCACATGGCAAGGTCCAAGCCGGTCAGACTTCCGTCTACAATCCATTCAATCTGCCTTACGGCACGATTGGCTTCATCATCGGAAGGAAGAGAGGCTGGGGTCCGCCATGTGGGCACTTCGGTGGTAGCTCCATCGACGAAGTCGGGTAGGTCTCAAGACGGTCTGGCAGAGGGACATCTGGTCCGTAGAAATATGTGCGTTGCCAGTTCTTGCAAGACTCGTGCCCTACGATGTCGGGGAAGCGTCGGCTAGGACGGATCTTAAAGCTAATGGTTTCGCAGGTCCGCAATTCATTCTTGGACTCTACAGACTCTCTCTTGACGGTGAAGAAATATATAAACATATCTAATCTAGGCTTAATCCCTAGATATCCTTCGCATAGAGCCACAAGGATGCTGTTAGAAGAGATGTTGTGGGGGAGTATCCAGAAGTACCGGAGGACATCCAAGAAGAAGTCAGAGACTGGCAGGCTTACGCCGCGTACCAGCTGAGACTTGAGGTAAACCTTCTCTCTGGCTTGGGGAGAAGGGACCACCTTGCCGGCTGGCGCCTCCCGCCAGACAAACTTCTCCGCCGCAGGGAGATACCCCTCGTCGACCAGCTCTTGGAGATCTTCAGCGGAGAGATCAAAGCCTCTCCACACCCCCTTGTGGGAGTCGCTTTCTTCTTCAGCGGCTTCGGGCGCCGCTCGTTCTTGGTCATCGACGGCGGATTCCGTCACGGCGGAGACGGGAATGACCACCCCCTCCAGGGGAACGATCACTCCCTGGGATGGCTCCGTCGTAGCCTCGGGAATCGCCACCGTGGAAGGAGCAGAGCTGCTGGAGGCCATTGAGACGGGAAGGTGGAGGAAGAAAAGGCTCTGGTTAGGCTTTTCGCAGAGGAGCTCGAACGGTCGTGCGGCTGGAGGAAGATGAAGACTGGGAGCGAATGCGGGTAAAAAGAAATAAATTGACCGCGGTGGAAATATATAAGCCTCGCATCAAGATTTGTGTAAAAGGATCTGATGGATGGAACGTTGCCAACGTGGAAGTGAACGTGCGCGGTAATTTCGCCACGTCCTCCGTCTTTTGCCGCTCCGCCGTTTAGGATTTCGCGCGCGTGAAAATAGCTAATGATTAATTTTTTTTGTTTCTGTGAGTTTCGAGGAAGTGTACCTGTACCCTACGTCATCCTCCTGACAGTTGCAGTGAAAGTTCACATCCTAAGATTCTATCGAAGACGGAAACTACCCGACTCTAGAAAGGAAGACTCAAGGAATCTCCGGCTACATTGCGAAGCCAGAGAGGATTGCATGGTTCTTTGGAAGACCTTTGAGATATTGCTTGATGGATTTCCGACATCACTTAGACGGGATATTCAGAGATCAACGAGCAAGACGACGCAATATTTCAATGTCCTCCGGGGGCTACTATTGGAGATATGCTATATGGATATCCTCATAGCATGTCACCAATCCGCCTAACCCGGATGACCCATAGTTGGTAGTAAGGCTTATGGCCTGCTGGGCGGCCCAGTTAGATGGATCCTGAAGGGAGGCCCATGCCGGATAAAGGAAAGTTACGCAGGAGTCATCGACATACTCGGAGCCTTGGAGTACAAGACACGGAAGACTAGTTCGTGTAGGTGTAGAACTCTTTACCTTGTCCGTCAAGGACCTTTCCCTATAAACCCTAGGTCTTGGCGCTTTTATAAGCCGGCCTACGGGAGCTTTAGGGCAGAAGCCAATAGATTGCTGCGTACAACGCGCAACACCTCGCACAACAAACCTAGTTCTGTAACTCGGCTTATTGTCATTATAGTGATTTATTATAGTGATTTATAGCAGCAGTAGAGTTTCGCCACCGTGAGACTTGAACCTGGGTAAGCTGTGTTACCTCGTACCCGCCAACTCTCCGCCTTACCCACGCGTCTAAACACGCACTGTGACGACCCCTTCATGACGTACTCATCGGCAATACCACGATAGGTAGATTTTTTCTTCACAGACTATATATTTTGAAACGGAGGGAGGACTACATTTTGTGGTGTTTGCGACAGTAATCGGAGTCACGATACTTACGTCTACACTGCTCTTATTATCTGCAGAGATGTTATCACCGCAAGCGTCAATCAAGTCGGTACTAGTAGTACCGCGCTGTAGTTTCAGTTCGTGTAGTTAAAGGCTTGAAGCAGCTAGCACAGTTGACTCGCAGAGCTTCAACCTTCCATTGCCGCGGAGACAGAGTACCGGAGCAGTAGCTAGCTGGGCTGTGCCACAGCCCACAGCCTACCAGTAGTACCACCACGCCCATAGCATGGCGGTAGTGGTTCGAGCGCGATTATTTATTGCCGTTGTTTGTGTAGCATCTGCATCTGCTCGCTCCGACATCGTGTCGCGCCAGGAGGAGTACGTGCGCGAGCACAGCACGTATTTACGAGGGGTGTTTATTTGATTCATCGTATCGCCGCGTGGTTCTGACCTCGCCAAGCGTGCTACTACTACCATCTCTCATTCTCTATTCTATTCAACCAAAATCTGTCTAATTGGGACGAAATGTTGCTCAACAATTCTTCCGAAACTCTCCTCTTTATAAGGGCATGTTCGAATGTGATCAATTAGGGTCCCTCTTTGAGTACTTTTCTAGGGCTTATTTGATTCGTACAGTCCCCTAAGCATTTTTTCTTTCTTTTAAAAAGGTTTTTTTCTTGCGTTGACATCAAATAAACATTGATACAAACGCGATACAGGCAAATTTTCGATGAGCATTGCATTGCGATCCTGCCTTTGTCTTTCCTTGCCACTTCGAGATCTTTGCAAATAAAAATAGCCACCCTGCATAGAGACATTTCCCCTTATTTCTACTACTCCCTCCGATCAATATTAGTTGACTCAATTTTTTTTAGATACAAATATATCTAGCACTAAAACTGATACATTCGTATCTGGATAAATCTAAGTGAACTAATATGGATTAGAGGGAGTACCTCCGTTCCACAATAGCATGCTAAAAAATCTTATGTTGTAAAACAGAGGAAGTATAAAGTAATGTGGTTGCCTAAAGTCGGAACCAAGCATATCGTGAATGGTGGATAACGACGGCGATGCCTTCTACTCCCTCCTTTTTAATGAATAAGACGCTCTAATTCAATGATGCAGTCGCCCCTTCCTCCTTGCTACAGTACCACTCGTTGAGAGTCTCCTTCAAAGGGTCGGCCCGAGCTGATGTGGCTCCTAGCAGCGATTCCGCTTCGGATGGCTGACGCAAGGTGTCGGGCTACGTAGAGTAGATTCTAGGGTTAGGGTCCTAGGCTGTTTACATGTAGTTTGGGCTGGGCAGAAGATCTTTGTAGCCGGATCTGCCGCTTCGTAGGGTTCTTCTGCGGTGTGCTGCTCCGCTCTCTGTCCGGATATGGATACGAGGGGAGAGGGGAGCTCCGGACGGCAACGAGAGTAGCGGTCTCCGAAAATAAAGACGTCGCTTTGTTTTACCGTCGGTGGTGGTTTGATGGTACACTGAAGAGATGGTGTACGAAAAATGCCTCGTCTCACGCCTCTCGCTCCTTTATCGCCCGTGTGGGCGGATAGGGGCCCTTGCACAGCATCGTCGTCAACCCCTCCTCTTCCCCGTCCCCTTTCTATCGCCGCTGCGGGCCGCCGGGTGTTGCCTAGGCGGTGCCGGTGACGGTGGTCGGTCATCCCCACATGCGCATGGTGAGGTGGCGCGGCACACAATGTCCGACATCGGTGAGGCTCGGCTAGGCAGCGGTCCGGCGAGGCTCGGTAGTCCTGCAGCGATGGAGCTGCGGCTTCACGACGGAGTGTCGTGGTAGCTCGAGGGCTACCAGCGAATTCAACTAGCACGGCCGGCGGTGCCTACCCGCCTAGATATGGGCCTTTTGGGCCCCATCTGGGTCAGGGAGGGCCTTGGGCGTGGTGGCGGCACCTCCGACGGATAGAGAGGAGCGAGGGTTGTTGCCAAGGGTGGTGGAAATAGCAGCGTGTCTACTGTACTGTGGTGGTAGAGTTTTACGGGTCCAATTCCGTCCAGTCGGGCCGATAAGGGTCTGGTGTGCTCCTGCTGCTACACCCGGTTGGCTACTGCTAACAACGGTGGATGTCGTTCCCTTCCGCGTACTGTTGTACTGCCATCCCTCATCGGAGTTCTTTCTTCTCGGTCTTGTCGGCCACACTACATGGGTCGACAGTGGTGGTTTCAAGACCCTGGCGGCGTGCGCTGGTGGGTGGCAAGCTTGGTGGAGAGTCGCGGGTCATCCGGGGGCGTGGTTTTTTGGAGGTCGGGAGAAATGCATGTCATTTCGGCCCAACGCGGTGACGCCTGTGGGTGTAGCCGTCCTCCCTGAAGGGTGTCAGGTGTACCTCTTTGTGAGATCCTATATATGGCTTAATGCGATTGATAGGATACCCATACCAATAAGTTGCAACTTCTTTTCTGGAAGCTCATCTGAAAAGAACTCTGAGGTTAAGTGTGCTTGGCTTGGAGCAATTTGAGGATGGGTGACCGACCGGGAAGTGGGTCCTGGGTGCACACGAGTGAGGATAAAGTGCACAGAAAAGACAAGTGTTGGTCTGTGGGGTCAATCTAAAGATCCTAGTAAGCTGCTAGGAGTGACACGCCCAGGGCCTGTTGTTGGATGGGGTGTTACAAGTGATATCAGAGACGATCCCCGTGGTTACACGGGCGTGTGCGGGTCAATGAAGGGACATGTGGAGCATGGCACCTGTGGCCTAGAGTGGACACGACATGGCACATGTGTCGTCACTAGATGCATATACATGTGCCAAGAAGGGACGTTCCTGGCTTGTGCTTGATCGATGAAGGTATCGATCTTCCAAGGGTGGGTGTATGTGAGATCCTACGCATAACTTAATAGGATTGATAGGATACCTATACCAACAAGTTGCAACTTATTTTTCGGAAGCTCGTCTGAAAAGAACCCTGATATTAAGCGTGCTTGGCTTGGAGCAATTTGAGTATGGGTGACCGACTAGGAAGTGGGTCCCGGGTGCGCACGAGTGAGGACAAAATGCGTAGAAAAGACAAGTGTTGGTCTGTGGGTCTAGTCTAGAGATCCTAGTAAGCTGCTAGGAGTGACAGACCTAGGGCCTATTGTTGGGCGGGGTGTTACAAGTGGTATCAGAGTCGATCCTCACGATTACACGGGCATGTGCGGGTCATTGGCGGGACATGTGGAGCATGGCGCATGTGGCCCAGAGTGGACACGGCATGGCACATGTACTGGCACTAGACGCATAGACGTGTTCTAAGAGGGGACGTTCCTGGCTTGTGCTTGATCGATGAGGGTATCAATCTTTCTGGGGTGGGTGTATGTGAGATCATGCGCATGAATTAATAGGATTGATAGGATACATATACCAACAAGTTGCAACTTCTTTTCCAGAAGCTCGTCTAAAAGAACTCTAACGTTAAGCGTACTTGGCTTGGAGAAATTTGAGGATGAGTGGCCGACTGGGAAGTGGGTCCTGGGTGTGCACGAGTGAGGACAAAGTGCGCAGAAAAGAAAAGTGTTGGTCTGTGGGGCCAGTCTAGAGATCCTAGTAAGCTACCAGGAGGGACACCCCCAGGACCTGTTGTTGGATGGGGTGTTACACTCTTCCCCACCTCCCACAGCGTACCGAGAGAAACCCTAGGACCTGTCCAGGCAGCAACGTCATTGTCGTCTCTTATTTCTTGAGGGTGTTGCTTGGTTCGCGAGGATTCAGAGCGCTATGAGTGTGTTAGGAAGTCTCCAAAGGGCGTAGCGGTTGCGAGTCATGTTCGTTTTCGTCAAGCCAACATTGTCGGCCTTGTTTTCATTTTCTTTCTTGGTTATTTTGGGCTTGATTTGTGATGTCTTCCCAGGTGTGGTCACAAACATGTATCATATGGTTGCTATATTAATATAGCAGGGTGAAAGCCTATTTCGAGGAGGATGGCATGGTGAATGGAACTCCGGGTGACCGTGGAGGCGAGGAGAGCTCTTATTTTAGGACACCGTAATTCTTTCTTCAGCGGCTATTGGAGTATAAGCTGCTGCTTTGAGCACATCACGTGGTGGCCGACAGAGTTGCTGTGATGCTTGGTCGAAAGGGTGACCTGATTTGGCGTTGGCGAGGCGTTTCTGTAACCTCTGTTGTGGAGGCCTTCCCTAGAACCTTGTGTCAGGCTCATGCTCCTCTTCATCCCCAAGTGGTGCGTCCTTGGGGGCATCGAGGTAGCCGGCGTCAAAGGTCACCCGTGGTGGAGAGGTCAGAGGACCTGATTGCTTTTTTAGCAATAGATCCAGGGTCCTCCTTGCAAATGTCTAGGACTGTTTGTAATTTTATTTTCTCTTTGGGGTCCTGATTGTATTTTCTACCCACAGGTCGTATACTAATGTAGCTTCTAGGGTCTACTAGGCCTCTCTCTTGATTATGTACAATATAATTCATATTTTGTTGCTTAATTTTTTTGTCAAAATTCATCTTACGATTGCGTGTGGGACTTATTCATTGAAACGTAGTAGTAACATTCACGTGGTGGTGGAGCTTCATGTGTGGCATGTCTTGGGTGTGAGAGAAGTTATTTAGCTTGACCATAGCCTAACCACTTAGCATTGGATAGATTTTGAAATGGCGGGATCCTACGACACGGTGAGCGACTGGGGCACCCCGCCCGGACGCTGGAGCTCTACTCTTGACCTTCCCTCCTAGCAACAGAGGGTAGGGAGGTACGTTCTAGATCTTGGCCGACAGCACGGAGGATGACGAGTTTGTCAGTGTCGCTAGCTCAGAGGTGAAGCCGCCGGTTTCCCCTTTGACACGGGCGCTGACGCCTGCCAAGGCAACTCTTGGGGAGTTCCTGAGAGAGGCAGCGAATCTCGGGGGCTCTCTGCACTCCGCCTGCCAGTCGGTGTTTGGACTGGAGGGCGGGGGTCGTGGTTCTTGTCCAGCTCCAAGGGAGTTTCTCTTGGCCACCCCGGGGTGTGAGACGCCATGGTGTGGGCTCGAAGGAGTGACGGCCATAGCTAGCAGGGTCGGAGTCGTTGGTCCATCTGGCGGCGCCCTCGTCGGTCATTGTACTAGGATAGGTGGGGCGGCCTCCTCCGCCGTTGCTGGTAAATGCACCGCCAGGGGAGCGGGGGACACTCCCTCTATGGACAGCCGGTTGTTGGGCCTCTACTGATCTTGGCCCAGGCTACAGCCTGGCCCCGGGCGGTATGGTTGAACATGGCTCGAGGGATGCTAAGTAGGGTTGTGCTATCTTAAGTTATAGGCCAACTACCACAGAGCCCATTTGAGCGTCGGTTAAGTGGTTTCAGATGTTGCGGGGCAAGGTCGACACTTTTCTGCGGGACATGCGGCGTGCTTAATCTAAAACCACCCACCTCATTCTCCCTTTCTCCATACGTTCACTCAAGTGATCGCGAAGGAGCAACCAAACTGTGAGGATAAATACTCAAAGGAGGACGATGACTCGAACGTTGCAATCATCAAGTTCCAGGAGGCCCCACTCTCTACGTATGCACTTCGTCGAGAACTATAGCACCTCATGGAGGTGGAGTGGGATAGGCAGGTCAACCATCTCGCGGAGGCGATTACTTTGTGGTCTTCTTTTCCAAGGACACGTTGCGGCTATCGACAAAGAGAGGAGAGATCTATCTCCCACTTAGTGGAACGGAGGCTAGCATTCGACTATCTGACTCTGATTCTACATCAATGGAGATGCTCTAGGAGGTTTGGGTACGCCTCTGGGTTCTATCATTCAAGATGCCCTAGGCGCACAAAGTCCTCGCAGGGATGGGCATGTTGGGGCACCCTCTGGAGGTGTATATGGCGCCCATCCGAGCTCGGTAGCTGATGCATTTTCTTCTGGTGAAGCTAGAATGTCCAACAGGGTAGGCCCATCACGTGAAGTTACTGCTGAGACTATAGGGCTAGGCGAAGCCCACCAGAAGCGACTTGACAACATATGGGAAAATTAGTCGACTTGAGGATCAAGCTACGTCCCAGTCGTCTAGACGATCATGGTTCCATAACTAACCGGGATCCTATCTTATAAAACCTAGCCAAGGTCCTGATATAAAACTCCACAGAGAACCCTAGATGATGATACTTTTGATTCGGATTACGGATGCAGTATAGTAGCTTTTTTACCTAGAATACCTAGGTTTAGTCGACCCTTGGAAAACAATTGCTGTAGGTTGAGGAACGTCTGCAAGACTTGTTAGTTTGCTTCAATCTCCGTTTACCGGATATTTATAGTTTGCTTCTAGTATCGGGGTTGTATCAATGGATGGAGATATGCCAGGGTTGAGGTTTCACCTGCAGCGAAGCATACATGTGGGATAAAGATAATAATAAGAACATCCATGTGTAAATGATCTAATATAGATAGGATCTGTGGGCAACATATTTGTAAATACTAAAGCGCATTCTAGCCACATGCATAACATAAAGTCTCTTAGTCCAACCGTTATACCATGAAGCACCGAGGTATGAACGATTATTAAGTAAAATATATAACAAAGCATTAAGATCATTGATGTTTCTATTGTTCCCAAGTTGATCACTAAATGACTACTATACTGCCCTTGTTGTCACTAGTTTCATGCATAGGCGTCGTTTACCACACATATCACCTTATACCTTGATCAATCATCGGGATCTTAGGTACCTGAAAAGTGCTTGGATTGAGGTAAGATACAATGATACAAATGCAAATATGTTATGCAATCACCACACAATATTCCCATGTAATTAGATGCACATAATCACTGCGAGGCTAATCCCCAACCCGTAGTGCGTGAGGACTACTCACTCATAATAAGATCAAGTATAGAAAATATTGTAGAATTACTTAGATCAATACAAAATATACTTACAATAGTTTCCAACCGCGAGGAGATCTTGAATACAAGTTATGGCTATGGCTATGGATGAAGGTGGAAATGGAGATGATTAACTATTGTGGTGGTGAAGCGGTGGATCTTCCTCGGTGTGTTTTCAGATGCAATCTACGAATGGCGGCTATCTTTTTGGTGGCTAGGAGTCTCGAAATATATAGGGCCCTTCATGGGAGTTTCTTGGTTTGACCTGGCGAAGCCGGCGTCGGGTGGTATGGGTGACGGTACGGGAATGTCTACTCGTATCGATGCTCATTAACACTTCTAGACGATGGCATTCGGTCCTGTTTGACTTGGTGGTGTAGGCATCGTCTGATTCTCCCTTGATTTCTCCAGATTTTGCCATAAAAGAGTGATTTTATGCACATCACAATTCAAAACAAGGATTTGCACATCTTTGCAATAATTAGTCATGTCAAGGCTAGAGAGATATTTTATCAATTGCTTGACTTAATATAAGATTTAAATGCGAATAAATATGGCTCTTTTACTAGCCATCCACATCCCCAAGCTTAAACCTTGACTGTCCTCGAGCAAGAAACCAAAAAATCATAAGGAACTCATTGTTTAAACTGAAACAACGAGAAAGCAAGTTCACTTACAATTGGTAGTCCCATTCCTCCATCACTTCTTTCACCTGAATACTTAGCATAGAAAGAGTAGTGGCAAGAGTATTATACAAGCTTAACTAAATCAAGATAATCACAATACAGGTTTTATAAGCATGAATAACTAGATGTGAAGCAACTATTCCAATTCCTCTAGTTAACTCTCATCTTTCGAAGGAACACTCAAAGATTTCATATTATCATATTAAGAGGGAGAGATCATGTTAAACGAAGCATAACATCGTAGTGTCTCAATAACTCCCACATCAATAAAACAAGACTATGAAGTACTTATTTTCTATTCTTTGACTCTTCAAGAACTTTCCAACTTAGTAGTAACGAGACCATGCCAAAGACTTAGTGAGTTCCACCGGACTATGTTGGCAAGGACTTTTGTAACCATTTCGGTCAAAAGGGTTGTTCTTTCTTTTGCTTGCAACGCAGACCATGAGAGTGCCATACTTTTAACCATTATAGAAGTTGTCTGTTGAAAGGACACATATGCGGCCTAGAGGGGGTGAATGGGCATTTTAAAACTTTTACATGATGTCCTTAAAAAATGCGGCATAAAACTAGTGTTTACTTTGTCAAGCACAAAACCTATATATACCACCTATGTGCACCAACAACCTATGCTAAGCAAGACAAGCAATAAGGTGATGACAAGATAATACTTCAAGCACGCAGGCTATCACAATATAAAGTTCATAAGTAGAGAGTTTGGGTATAGATATAACCAAGGCACGCGGAGACGGCGGTGTATTCTCGAGTTCCTCCCTTCAAGGGAGTATGTCTTGTTGGATGGGTGGGCGGTACTAAGACCACGAGCACCACAAGAGGCCTTACCCTATTCTCCCATGCACCAACACCTGATCCACTATGGGACACTTGAGTGTGGTCACCAAACCCGTACAAGTTTGGCTCAATCTCCACAACTTAATTAGAGGCTCCCAAGAATCACCACCAAGGCCACTAACTTGGGGAGAGCTCCACAATTTAACTAGAGGCCTCAACAACTCACCACAAAAGGCCACTTAACCATTTAGGGTTCCAAGGACCCAAGAGTAACAAGCTTGTTGATTTCACCAACCAAATACTCTAAGAACTCAAACCGATGCACCTAATGCAATGGAAAGTGCTTCACTCACAAATTCCACCAAAGCTACAAAAGTTATTGGGGGACTAAGAGAGGAAGAACAAATAGGAAAACCATAAAAGTATCCAAGATTTAGATCCCAATATGTTCCCCTCACTTAGAAGAGAGATGGGTTGGTGGATTTGTAGATCTAGATATCCTCTCTCTTTTCCCTCAAAAGGATGCAAGAATCATGGGAGGGAGATGTAGTACACAAACTCAAGAGGATCAAAAATGGAGGGAAAAACAAGCACAAGGACTTGAAAACAAATGGAGAAGAAGGGCCCCTTTTATAGGGGTGGAAATATGCCTGTTATGAGCCTGTGACTACCGATACTACTAGACCTGGCAGGGGTAGTACCAGACATGTCGGTATTATCGGCCTGGGACCAGAGTAAATAGTCAGGCGAGACTATGAGGAAGACAGAGAAGCTGGGATGGCACAGTTGACCATTGGTAGCGTCGAGTTCAGGAGCGGTACTATCGCTTACAGGTAGTGTCGGGCCAAGGAGCATGATGGCTCCAAAATTAGCCATCTTCCACCGCGTTTAAACATTGTTTTTGGTTAAGCAATTGATAAGAAACTCTCAATACTTTCCACTAATGACTAATAATTGCAAAGATATGCAAAACCTGTCTTTGAATTGTGTTGTACAGGAAATCACGATTTTTAATGCGAAATCATGAGTCATAATGAAGGTTTTGGAGGAAGTATACACGGCCAAGTAATTGTGAAGCCATTCCCAGGCGTCAGTATGCTTAAATACTACTGGTACGGGCAGAGCCCGCCTGTACCTTTTGCCCATACCAGGTGGCGTTGGCTTCGTCTCGTCAAACCCTACGACTTCCGTGAAGACACCTATATATTTTGAGGCTCTAGTTGCCGGCCAGAGAACCGCCATTCTCATATTACATCACAACACCACCAAAGGAGATCCACACCATTGTTCATCCATTGTTCATCACTTCCATCATCCATCCCCTCCTCTAGCCATAGCCATTGCTTTGTACATTAGATCTCCTTGTGATTTGGCGACCATTGTAAGAATATTTGATTTCAATCTAAGTATTTGTATGATGTTTTCTATCTCCGATCTATTTTTTATGAGTGAGTAGTCCTTGCAGGTTGTGGGTTGGGAAGAAACCTCGCAGGGATTATGTGCATCTAATTCATGGGAGTATTGTACTTTGTTTGCAATTGATATTTGTATCTTTTGTTTCTTTGTCTCTTGTATCAATCTGTGGACTTGTAGGTAGCCAAGATCCCATAGATTGATAAAGGCTTGAGGTGAGATACTTGGCTAGCGGCAATCTCATAGGAACCCTAATGACAGAAAGGGTAGTACAATCTTCGCTTAGCGACCCATTTAGGATCACAACAACATCACCACTTAAAGCTTTGATCTGTGTTTTACACTTAATAATCGATTGTAGCCCATTGCTTCGATGTGCACTCGGTTGGATTAAAAGACTATTGCTATGCCCGCTGCATCACGAGGGCTCTAGTATATTAGGATGTGTTGCCCATAGGAGATTATCTCCGTTCAAACATTACAAATGACTATGCTTATTATTATCTTTTATCCCATATGATGTGCACCTGCAGGTGGATCTTCAACCCTGGCCTATCTCCATCCATTGATTTAACCCATTATAAAAGTAAAGTAGATTGGTCTGGTAAACTAAGGTAAAACAAACAAACAAAGTCTTGTAGACGTGTCTTTTAATTTCCTTTTAGCATTGCTTTCCAAGGTTCGATTAGACCTAGGTCTTCTAGGGAAAAGCTATTATACTACATACGTGAATCTGGATCGAAGGTATCAACCCTTTTTTGAGCGTCGTTGTTGGGGAAGAAATTTCGCTATCCTGGCGAGGTCAGTAGATACCTTGTTTTTAGTTTTATTATTAGTTTGTATTTTATTTCTTATTATTAGTTTACTTTCTTGTTATCTATTTGAAACCCCAAAAAATTAGTTACTTGTTATTCACTTTCATTACTTAAAAATTACAAAAAATATAAGAGCCATGACTCAAAATAGATTAGGGGAGTATGCTACTTCCACTGATTTTATTTGTGCACCTATCACTCAACCCGCCGTTGATGTGGAAACATATGAAATAAAGCCAAACCTTTTAAGTTTGGTTCAGCAAAACCAATTTGGGGGCTCATCTACTGAAGATTCGGGTTTGCACTTAAACACTTTCACTGAAATTTGCGACATGATGCATATTAAAGATGTAGAACCAAATGTTGTTAAATTAAGATTGTTTCCTTTATCTCTTAGAGGAAAGGCTAAGGGTTGGTTGCTAGCTCTACCAAAGGGCACTATTAAATCTTGGGAGGAATGTACTAATTTGTTTATGACTGAATTTTCCCCCCAGCTATATCTATGCAGCTAAGATTCAACATTACAAGCTTTAAACAATAAGAGAGTGAGCTAGTAGCGCTTGCGTGGGAAAGGATGAAAGAAGCCGTAATGAACTGTCCTAGTGATGGGGTGGAAGAATGGCTTATATTACATTTGTTTTATACTGGTCTTAACCCGATGTTTAAGTCTATGCTAGATACTGCAGCAGGACGAACAATCATGGGAAAGCAAGTGAGTGTTGCAAATAAACTACTTGTTGATATGCAAAATAATCATGCCCAATGGCATGTGGAAAGAACCTCGAAGAGAGTAAGTTCAATTACCGAGGTAAATAATGAAGAGCTTACATCTAAGGTAGACGAGATGCTTAGCATAGTAAAAGGTAAAGAAGATACCCAAGTCAATGTTATCACTACCGATGTTAATGATGTCAATTTTATAGCTCACACTCCTTTTAATCTTGCATGGAAAAATCATTATGCTTCTAATGTTAAAAAATATTATCCTAATCCTGCAGGAGCTCCTTACAACAATTATGATAATACTAATGGAGCAAATCATGGCAATCTCTCATTTGAGCAAACTGTTAGAACCTTTATACAAGCTCAAACCGATCAAAATAACATGCTTATTAAAATCATGGAGAACCATGAAAGTAGTATAGAAAATTATCTAACCAGACCGTTGTAGTTAGAAATGATGTGCAAGCTCTATAGGAAAGGACAAAGACCGTGGAGGCTCACTTGGGTAATGTAGCTGAGAACCAAGCTCTCATACTAGCAAAGTTTGATGGAAAACCCAAGCAAAATCTAGTAGAAGACCTCAAGATGATGAGGGTGGTAACCAATGAAGAGAAACTTGAAGAGATGGATTATAGCAACGCTCTGACACCGGAATATACCGTGGAAGATCTACTAAATATGATCACCATGAAGAACCCCGTCATAGAGCAAGGTAATGATGCTATGTACCAACAATTTATACAACAAGTAGCATCTAAAGTTTGCGAGTTAGAGATGGAGTATAAAGCACTAGATGATAAGCTTCCTGCTAAGCTAGATGATATATTTGAGCCTACTATTAAAGTTAAGTTGGGAGTCAATGAGATATCCGCACTTTGTGATCTTGGTGCAAGCATCTCAACAATTTCCAAAAGCTTATTTGACAAACTAAACTTGGGGCCATTTGTCACTACCAAATTGAGACTCCATCTAGCTGATTCAACTTATAAACAAGTTGTTGGGATAAAAAATAGTTGTTGAAATTAAAGGTAGTCCCGCTCTTATTGATCTTGTTATTGTGGACATGCCTGAAGATCCCATAGCACCTATAATTTTAGGTAGGCCATTCCTAAGAACCATTAAGGCTTTAATTAATTTACTTGAGGGGAATATGAGAATAGGACTACCATCTAGAGATCCTTTTATAGCCCACTTCCCTAGGAAAAAGACGGCCAAGCTTAATGATGATGATGGTATAATTACTTTAAAAACCAACTATTCGGAGTAGGTATTCCACTTCTTAAATCTAAATGATTTCCATTAGGGTCAAGCTAATTGATCTTAACTAGAAGCGCTTAATGGGAGGCAACCCATGTGAAATAAAGTTTTTACTTTTGTGTTAGTCTTGTTTTGTTTTCTAATAAAGAGTGTTCAAGAAGACCTTTGGAGAGAGGAGAAGAAATAAGGTAATCCTCAATCTTTCATTTTACAAACACATGGCCTAAGTAGTATTGCTGATCTTTTATGTAGTATATTTGCTGTTATTTTGTCTTTTGATAAGATGTGCAAGGGCACACGAAGCTTCTAATAAAAAAAATTGAGTTTTGTAGCTCACAAGATGTTTAACAACCCGTGGTACGACCGGAAGGGACTGTACCATGCGCCCGTACCACATCGAACCATAGGAAGATAGAAATTCTGATTTTTGCCGCAGGAAACAATGCTCTTAACGACCACTGGTACGGTCAGACACGTCTGTACGACTCACCCAGACCATACCCTTGAGCAAACATCAGGTTTCAAGCAAAGATATAGAACTGATAACAACCAGTAGTATGTGTGCGCGCGACCGTACCGTGCGCCCGTACCGAGTGCACCACTAGAAGGGAGTCATCGCCCCAAGGTATGTCACCCGATATGGGCGGGCTTCGGCCGTACCACGTACGCAGCTGCCATAACCAGCCCGAGGATATGAACACGAGGATGTTGGAAATATGCCCTAGGGAGAAATAGTAGTAAGGACTATTATCATATTTTATATAGTTTATGATTAAGTTTTATATCATACTATAACTGTATTGAGTGGAAACATCAATACATGTGTGATATACAAACAACCAGAGGTTCCGAGTGAAACTCTAGTCACTGGTTCATTGGTCAACAGATGATGAAGTTTCCTGATCATGTGGCATTTATACCAGTTGGAAATGGAGTCAACTCATTCTGCGAAAGAGATGATGAACCAATACCCAACCTAAACATTGTGACCCGATCATTTCACGAAGTTCAAGTTACGATGATTAGAAATGGATCCTCGTAGACTATTCCTTAGACCGTGACGCTATATCAATCACTGTCTCCTGAGAGTGCTTTGATAGCATCAAGCGCCACTTGGTAATACAGTGGTTATAAAGGTGTGTTCAGGTACTTGGAGGACACTGTAGAGGCAATATATGTCAAGAGCGGGATTTGTCCGTCCATATACCGCGAAGATACTCAAGGGCCCACTCGGAGAGGTCATATCCAATAGCTGCGCAGCGTGTGATTTGATCATAGGGATATCACTTGTTGGAACGAGCCAAGTAGCATTATTCAGTAACGAGATTGAACACGACATGGTGATGTCATTGATTAGATCTCGGGCAATGCAAGTATCGAGATACAAAGGGAATAAGATACGACGGTCCCGGTTCAAACGACGAAAGATCTTCGTGGAACGCACAGGGGTCACATGGCCATCTAGGTCCCTCTGTCGATCATTGGTGTGGGAGTGTCCCGACCATGTCTGGAGTGTTCCTGACCCGTGGGGTATCACGCTTAAGGGCTTGATGATGCTTAGAGAGTGTTTATAGGATTGGTAGAATTGCCAAAGAATAGTAGAGAGAAAACCGGAAGGGTTTCGGTAAGTCCGGAGGATGTCCGGAGTGCAGGTGGAAGTGTTCCATAACCGCGGAGGTTGAATAATATGTGAATGAATGTTAATTATTGATTTAATCATTTATTCATAATTATTTAATAAAAGAGAAAATCATTTAAAAGGTCAAATGGCTTAATGGGCCAATTCCCAGAGGGGAGAGGGCCCATAAGGGAAAGGAGAGAGGGAGAAGGGGCAAGGGGGTGGCCGGCTGGGCCAAGCCCCCCGCGCGGGGCCCACTAGGGCTGGCCGGTAGCCTCCCCTCCCCCTCCTCTCCTTTAGTACCACCCCGGGACTTTGAGGGAGGTAGTACCTCCCCTCCCCTATATATAGTAGGGTATTTGGCCAGATAAATACACCCAATAATCAATAAAGGTTTTCCCACTTTTGGGAGGACCTCTAATTGATATTTTCTCTCTCTCCCTCTCTCTCTCATGACCATGGTCCTAAGTTTGGACTGCGCAAATGAGAGACATCTTCACTGCGGAGCGCCGTCGCGCTGCAGGACTTGGGTCCAGGAGCTCTACTTCCACAACTGCTGCTAGATCGGGGAAGCGGGAGTCATCGTCAGGCACCGGACTTGTGTAACTCCCCGCGAGGTGTCTCACTTGAGGCACTCAAGTCATTGGAGCCACGGGAGCGCAAGGAATTCATCACGACCTTGAGTTCGGCTTTGGCTCGTCTACATCAACCACACTCTCCTAAGCGTTGACAACGCTTTTCGGTCTTCAAGGGTAAGTTCGCGAAAAGCCCCTCCCGTTACTGTATTACTAATAGATAGGTCCTAGGAGCATCAAGGGTTCAGGGGCGTAGGGTAAAAATTTATTGTTTTCATGCGCGGAACCCCTACAATGGTGTTAGAGCTAGATCTATGCGCAGTAATGCTGGTACGGGTAGAACACACGAGATGTAGCGTGTGGGCCTTGATATTTTAGTTGTTACCCTCCTACGTGTACTTGTGTATACCGTATTAATGCTTGATGAAGCGGCCCCCAACCGACTTTACGCGTTCATTCGCGAGACTGGTCCACGCTTGACATACGGCTTGTATCGTATAAAGTGGCTTAGGGGGGTGTCTGTCTCTCTTGCATTAGTTGGTATTGCATTTGCAACAGAGGGCCCCGAAAGTGGTGTAGTAGAGACAACTACTTGATCATCGTTGCGCTGAAAGTTTGTAGGTAAGAACGGTTCTTGTGCGAAAGCCCATTCAACCATGTAAAACATGAAAAGATAGAGTAGAGGCGTCTAACTTTGTTTTGCAGGGGGGCTTTGCTTTGTGATATGGTTGTGGGAAAGGTAAATTTATTACCTTATGTTACATAGTAGTAGATAGTCACGGAGGTGACGGACTACCACGTCGGAATGACACCGGTACCCTTGTGTCTATAGCGCCATAACCCTGGCGCCGGAATCCGATGACGACGGATGGAGATCACGACGTGAAGGACCATATCACATCACATTTACATTCAATGTTATTGTTTGTATATCTAATTGTGTGCTAGTATTAGATACTCGATGGTAGCCTAATAAGATGATCCCTGTTAAAATTACCAATGATTGTGTTCCCCCTTAGTGTGCACCACCAAGAAAGTTCTTCGGTATGAGGCAGGCCATGATGATCGGGTGTCAGACATATCTATGTTCGCATACAGTGGGTGTAAGCCATTTTGCACAGCGAAAACACTAAGGTTGAGTTGGCGATCTTAGCATGTACAGACATGGCCTCGGAACATGGATGGTCAAAAGATCGAGCACTACTCGCATGAATGATGTGACCGGCGTTTAGCGTCCACCCTTGAACCCACATTGATGGCCGTGATGATCGGGGGAGATGTGGCTGATAGGGGTCGTGTTATCACTAGGAATCCTTATGGGGATAGGTGTTTCTGAGTGGAGTTATTATTAACTCATTTAATTATAAACTTAGTCTAAATTCCTTTTGCAATTGTAAATGTAGAAAAGTTCTCCCCAATGCAACCTTTCCTGTTGACGATTGATTGGTTAGAAGGAGAGAAGCTCAGAATAGATGGATCAAACTTCTCTATATGGGTTGCGCGTCTCCACGTTCTCCTTAGCGAAAATGACGTGGTCGACTACATACTTGACGGGATCGATTTGGATCAGCCCATTGACTTAGAGACCCCAGAGCAGCGGGAAGATCGCTATCTCCATCGGGAGATGGCCTCCTTCATTTCAGTTACAATGTGTTTCGGAATGGTGGATGAGCTGTGGCCTTTCGTGGGTGATGTCAACCCTCATACGGTAATTCTACAGCTTAGGACATATTTCGTGGAACAAGCACCCATATGGGAGCATGAGCTGATGGGAGACTTCCTCTCCATTAAGATGGAGGAGAACTCATCACTTGATGACCACTTGGAGCGCATGCATGATGTGTACATGAGGCCTGTATACTTCCTAGATAGCTGGATGACGGGCTCTTTTGCAAATGGCGTTGTGCTACGGTCGCTGCCACCAAGATACCAAGCACAAGTCAGGATTTGCATTATGAGAGGCGACGCGGAATCAATGGAGTTCCACCGGTTCATAACACATCTCAGGAATGTGTTAGTTGAACCAGATATCGCTCAGGTCATCAATGACAAAGGTATATATTTGATATACAATTTTATAAATGTTATAATCTTGCAAACACATTTGCAGTGTTAAGTATATTTGATACTTGTTCTGTTTTGTTGAAAACAGGTCCTTCTACATGAGAGGTGCTTGCTGGAGAGAAGGTGACGCTGCGTGTTGATGGCGAGCATGATGATGATGGCCGACGACACTCTCCCTCGACATTTATCATTTAGTTTATGTTTTGGATAGTTATTGTAATCAAAATATTATGAACTTCTTTAGTGTGTCTCACACTTTGTGAGCCGATTATTCATATGAGTTCGTAACAAACAGTTGTTCTACTTTTATGAATGATTTCTATTTGTGTTCATATCTTGTTTGATTATATGTGAATTATCCTTGTTGTTTGAAATTAATTGATAATGCATGAACATTTGTAAAATATTGAAATGCCTTAAAAATTACCCAATTTAATGATATGTTCATTAATGAATGAAACCATTGTTTAAATTCAAAGTTATATGACAATATGTGAAAGTCATTCGATTTCTTATCACATAAAAATCATGCCTAAGTTCAGCAAAATAACTTGAACACCGAGTATTAATTCAATACAAAAGTGTTTAATGAATTGTTAAAAGTAAATACATATTCGATGTATTGTGTTTTAACAAAATGGTAATTATCATTATATGATTGTTTAAATATGTAAAGAAGTTTACCAAAGGAAACATAAGTATGAAATTATTTGATATGATCAAAGTGTTTCATCAACAAAGGGTATAAATATAAAGTAGAATCTAATTACTACGATTTGATCAATAGTAATGAAATTCGACTTTACGACATAAAAGAAATTGTGAAATGCAAAGCGCTTTGAAACGTCAAAATGCAAAGAATCACAATATGATATTAGATATCAAATGGGTAAATAGATGGCACCAAATAAATCATTGTAGTTTAGATGTAGAGACCATTAGTTAGAAATAGTTAACACTTTTATAATATATAGTGAACCATTTGAATTCGTGAAAGCGCCTGCATATCTAGTATGGACAATCATAAAAGTTTTGGGGTTATTCGATATAACCAAAACAATAGCGAATAATTCCTTGTAGAGTATTCATTGGAAACTTTGAATACGAAATCCATAGCTGAAACCAAAAGAGAAGCAAAACTAGTATTGCTTGGATTTTGGTGCATTCTTGAGAAAGCTCACTTTTAGTGATATTTCTCGATTATGGAGCAAATGGAAGATAGTGGAAAACACGATGAGGATCCAAATCCATGCATCAGAGTGTTGAGAAGTGCAACAAAAACGTTCCTGAACGATTCTCTTCACAAAGGAAAGAATCAATGATATTGATCATTGTGTTTCCCCCTGGTGTTTTCACTACATGAAGTAGGATTCAAAATGGAACCCATATATTGTATGGAGACATTTGTGAATCATTTGTCATGATTCTTGGAATATGACATACCTACGAACTACTAAGGAAATAATGGTAAACTAAAATTATGAGAAATCCTAGAAGCAAAATTCACTTGAGATTAGAAAACAGTTCGTTGCTGAATCTCACAAGTAAAAGGGGTTACTTGGAATTTTCCAAAGTGGCTACAAAGCCATAGTGGAAAAAGGGGTGAATGACAAAGGCACAATTTGTTAAGTATTGGACGAATTCAAATGAATTTGATTCAAGTGTGTTGAATGTCTAGTGGATTTAAGACTAGTAAAAGTACTAGTATCTCATAGTAAATCTCCAAGTTTGATATTTGATCAAAGGATTTTGAAGTTGTTCAAAATAGTGACTGGATATGCAATTCGCATGAAATCGAGTGGGAGCTATGAAAGTCTTCCTAAAACAATATGTGAATGACATATTTTTGAGTGGGAGCAATATAAGTCTCAAATTCAAATATGTAGGAACATAGTTGGATTAAGAGTAGTGACTCATACCCAAATATGTTAGGAACATATTTTGAGTGGGATCTTATAGGAGTAGTTCTTAAGGATGTTAAGAATAAAAGGGCAAGTACCGATAAATAATGATTTATAAGGTGTAGAAGTTGATTATAATATTATGTAGTATTCCTTAAGGGATTCTGAAAAGGGTTTCAGAATAGAAGTTAATTAAGGAACTAGTCCTTAATAACTCAAGTTAGGAATAGCATTAAGTTTAACATCAATGGTTGAAAGAAAGAAAAGGATGATTATTGATGACCCACAAGTATAGGGGGTGTATCGCAGTATTTTCGAGGGAAGTGAAAACCAATTTATTGATTCGACACAAGGGGAGCCAAAGAATATTTATCAGCCTTAACAACTGAGTTGTCAATTTAGCTGCACCTGGAAACAATCTTGCTCACAACTGTTTATCAGTAGCAACAGTTTTGTAGTAGGAATAACAAAGTAACAGTAGTAGCAAAGCAAAGACAGTAGTAACAAAAGCAGTAACAGTGGGATTCGAGTGCGGTAGGCATAGGGATGGATGGACGGGCGTTGCATGGACAAGACAATTCACATAGCAATCAGAACATAGGGCAATTGCAGATAAATAAGATAAAGCACCCAAGTACTAGACAATCCTAGGCATGCGTTCCATATATAGTCATACGTGCTCGCAATGAGAACTTGCACAACATCTTTTGTCCTGCCAGCCCGTTTGTAGCGGGGCCTCTAGGGAACTACTGGCAATTAAGGTGCTCCTTCTAATAGAGCACCCGAGCAAAGCATTAACACTCCGTGAACACATGTGATCCTCACATCAAAGCCATTCCCTTCCGGTTATCCCGATTTCTGTCACTTCGGGGCCATAGGTTCCGTACAACAACGTGTGTATACAACTTGTAGATAAGACCAGAAACAATACTATCATAATGAATCAATAATAGGTTCAGATCTGAAATCATGGCACTCGGGCCCTAGTGACAAGCATTAAGCTCAACAAGTCGCAACAAAGTCATAAAGCACTAATAAAAGATACTAGGCACCATGCCTTATCAATCTGATGCCATTACATGAACGATCTCATCCAATCCCTACCATCCCCATAGCCTACAGCGGTGGATTACTCACTCATAGATGGGGGAAACATGGATGGTCGATGGAGATGATGGTGAAGATCGATGGAGATGGCTCCGGGGGCACTTCCCCGTCCCGGCAGGGTGCCGGAACAGAGATTTTCGGTCCCCCGAATCTCCCCTTCGGTGGCGGCGGTGCAGCAGAACTTTTCGTGGAAAAACGTCGAACCCCCCCGAAGTTTTTAGGTCAGAAGGCTTCTTATAGGCGAAGAGGGAGACCGAGGGGGTGCCTAGGGGCACCACACCATGCCTTAGCGCGGCCAAGCCCAGCCCGCGCCTGGGAGGGGGGGGGGTGGCCAGCCCTTGGCCCTCCTCCGTCTAGTATTCTGGCTCCTGGAGTCTTCTGGAAAAATAGGCACTTTAGCTTTTGTCCCGTCCAATTCCGAGAATATTCATTTTCTGACTTTCCTGGAACCAAAAACAGCAGAAAACAGGCAGCTAGCACTGTGGCTCTTGTTAATAGGTTAGTCCAAGAAATCATATGAAAAGTACTCCAAAGTGTGGACAAAACACAAGAAAGTGGATAAAACCAAGCATGGAGCATCAAAAATTATAGATGCATTTGCAATGTATCAATTATCATCCACTATGTTGAGACATAGGTTCTATCTTAGAAAACCATGATGATAAGTTAACATAATATGTGATCCAATAAGATACATTTAAAAGTGATTAAGTTTGAATCACAGAATGTTGAGCTTAGTTTGTCCGAAGTGTCTAATAGAGAACTGTAGACATATTTTCCAAGTCCATAAAGGATGACATATCTTAAAACAGAAAGGGTTATGTTATAAGGGAATATGTTGGAATCTCCTGTAAATACCGATTAAAGTCAAGTAGGAAGCGAGGTGAACAAAACATCAAAAGTTCACTAAGTGCACTAGTGTTTCGATGAATACATTTATAATAATAGATAAGGGTACTATCTAAAGTGATGTATAATGTTATGGCGGGGCTAGTTCGCTTTTAACGTAGAATGATGTGTCCTAGGGCACAGTGCCCTTGAGAAAGCCCTCGAGGCTGATCTAAAGTCACTGTAGGCTCCTGGAATCAGGCCTCGTTCTGCTGCCATAGCAACGATGCATACACACAGATGTTATCATATGATGATAAAGTATTAATGCCAATCAAGGTGACATCAGTAAGTTGCAAAGGATTTGGGACTGTAAAGTATAGACCCAAGACTCAACCTCTTCCATGAGCAAGCATGTTCAGGGTACCGGATAAATGGTGCCAATGATTAAAGAACAAAAGTAGCTAGTGTATTTGTACTCTAGTGCAAGTGGGAGACTGTTGGAAATATGCCCTAGAGACAAATAGTAGTAAGGAATATTATCATATTTCATATAGTTTATGATTAAGTTTTATATCATGTTATAACTATATTGAGTGGAAACATCAATACACGTGTGATATACAAACAACCAGGGGTTCCCAGTGAAACTCTAGTCACTGGTTCATTGGTCAACAGATGATGAAGTTTCCTGATCATGTGGCATTTATGCTAGTTGGAAATGGAGTCAACTCATTTTGAGAATGAGATGATGAACCAATACCCAACCTAAACATTGTGACCTGATCATGTCATGAAGTTCAAGTTACGATGATTAGAAATGGATCCTCGTAGACTATTCCTTAGACCGTGAGGCTATATCAATCACTGTCTCCCGAGAGTGCTTTGATAACATCAAGCGCCACTTGGTAATACAGTGGTTATAAAGGTGTGTTATGGTACTTGGAGGAAACCATAGAGGCAATATATGTCAAGAGCGGGATTTGTCTGTCCATGTGATGGGAATATACTCAAGGGCCCACTCGGAGAGGTCATATCCAATAGCTACGCATCGTGTGATTTGATCATAGGGATATCACTTGTCGGAACGAGTCAAGTAGCATTGTTTGGTAACGAGATTGAACACGGCATGCTGATGTCATTGATCAGATCTTGGGAAATGCAAGTATCGAGAGACAAAGGGAATAAGACACGACTGCCCTGGTTCAAACGACGAAAGATCTTCGTGGAACGCATAGGGGTCACATGGCCATCCAGGTCCCTCTATCCATCATTGGTGCAGGAGTGTCCCAACCATGTCTGGAGTGTTCCTGAACCGTGGGGTATCACGCGTAAGGGCTCGATGATGCTTAGAGAGTGTTTATAGGATTGGTATAGTCAACGAAGAATAGTAGAGTGAAAACCGGAAGGGTTTCGGTAAGTCTAGAAGATGTCCGGACTGGAGGTGGAAGTGTTCCATAACCACAGAGGTTGAATAATATGTGAATGAATGTGAAATATTGATTTAATCATTTATTCATAATTATTTAATAAAAGAGAAAATCATTTAAAACGTCAAAGGGCTTAATGGGCCCATTACCGAAGGAGAGAGGGCCCATTAGGGAAAGGAGAGAGGGAGAAGGGGCAACGGGGTGGCCGGCTGGGCCAAGCCCCCTCGTGTGGGGCCCACTAGGGCTGGCCGGCGGCCTCCCCTCCCTCGCCTCTCCTTTAGTCCCACCCCGGGACTTTGAGGGAGGTAGTACCTCCCCTCCCCCTATATAGTGGGGTATTTGGCCAGATAAATACACCCAATAATCAATACAGGTCTTCTCACTTTTGGGAGGACCTCCAATTGATATTTTCTCTCTCCCTCTCCCTCTCTCTCTCTCTCTCTCTCTCTCTCTCTCTCTCTCTCTTTCTCTCTCTCGTGATCATGGTCCCAAGTTCGAACTGCGCGAACGAGAGACATCTTCACCGTGGAGCGCCGTCCTGCTGCGGGATTCGGATCAAGGAGCTCTACTTCCACAATTACTGCTGCATCGGGGAAGCGGGAGTCATCGTCAGGCACCGTACGTGTGTAACTCCCCGCGAGGTGTCGCACTTGAGGCACTCAAGTCGTTGGAGCCACGGGAGGGCAAGGACTTCATCACGACCTTGAGGTCAGCTTCGGCTCGTCTACATCAACCATGCTCTCCTGAGCGTTGACAACGCTTTTCGGTCTTCAAGGGTAAGTTCGCGAAAATCCCCTCTCATTACTATATTACTAATAGATAGGTCCTGGCAGCATCAGGGGTTTAGGGGCGTAGGGTAAAATTTTATTGTTTTCATGCGCGGAACCCCTATAGAGGAGCCATATACGTGAGATCGTTGTGGAGTCTTCCGCCCACCCAATTATATGTTGACCCTCGAGTCACTTGGTATCGAGTTCACCAAGGAGTTTCAGCTGACCTGTTTCAATCATCTCAAGCTCCGAGAAATCAGGTCCACCAAGTGTGCGTGTCCTTATATCCTGAACCAACTTGGCATTTGTGCTGATTTCGATTTACTTTGCAATAATGTTGGTTGGTATGATTTTGTCTTTTAGGATGTTGCCACGTATCACCGCTTGACGCTTGAGTTCTTCAGCACTTTGACGCATACAGTGGATCCTTACGGTTGCATCGAGGAACAAAGGCCCGGAGTTGATCTCATCAAATTCCGCCTTATGAACTGTGTGTACATCCTAACACTCGAACAATGGGCTCAATGTTTTGGGTTTGCCAACAACACCACCGATGTGCGCACAACTACTTTTCTTTTAAACGCTTCACCCTAGGAGTACTTTAATTTAATGAGAATTTATGGAAACACACCCAAGGGGAACCAAATTGATCATCCTGCTATTCGCTATTTATTTTATGTGATTGCTAACACCTTGTAGGCACGTGGTGAGTTTACTAGAGCTAATGAGGAGGACATGTTGATCCTTGCAAAAGCTGCTATTATTAATTGTAACTTAACGCCAAATTTGGGCGCTCTTCTTGAGTTTTACCTTAAGCATCAAGCTCTTCAATCTTGATGACCCATATGCGAGTGGGAGTTTTGACTGTTCTTGCACGCACACTTCACATCAACCTAGGTAACATCCAGCCATTGATAGGAGGTCACTGTCTCGATCTCCCTACTCTAAGGGCATGTGGTATGGTTTCTAAAACTCATGGTAGATACTTCCTTGATATACCTGGAGCAGATCACTTGATCCCGGCTCCTTTGCCTAACAGTTTATTCTCTATCGAGGATGGACATTTGCGTTTTGACGCGTAGATTGAGGCTAATCTACCCCAACAAGAAATACCCATGGGAGGAGGAGAAGATGAAGAAGTAGAGCAATGTGGACCCGAACAAGACGAGCATCCACCAAACTACTACACCACCTATGAAGACATGTATGCACTCAAAGGAAATATCCAAAAAATGAGAAACCTCTCCATCAACCATCGAGATGCTACTGCAAGCCTCGCCACCTAGTTCCACGATTGGAGCAGCCAATGGAACGTGGGAAACTATCCACCACCACCACCACAATGAGCAACAAAAGGGCTTGCAAAATCCTGAGCTTGGGGATGTGTTTCCCCAACTAATTCATTTGTGTAATAACGAGGTTGTACTCTAGCACCTTGAGAGCTTTGAAACACTCGTGTTGGCTTGTTCCAACACTTTTCTTTTTTCCTTTGCTTTTTAATTTTTCTTTCGTTTTTAGTTTGATTTTTCGTTTGTTTTTCTTTTCTTAAAACCCTTGCTTGGTTGCAAGTTCTTTTATATTCTTTAATCCCTATCCTCATCAATCCAAAAAGATTTTTCCGTTCTTCCTTTTTCGTAAATGTGGATTCACACTTTGCCTCTTTGCTTTAATATTATTATGAGAATAATCGTGGTTGTGGTTTGAAGGAACACATCCCTATAAATAAGATGATCATGGAGTCACTTATGAGATGTATGTCCTATGTATCCCGCTTTTGAAGTTTGAGTTGTTTATCTTAGTTGGTTGATTTGCTAAGATGCCATGCTTGTGGGAGTAATTTAATATGGTTAGAGTAAAGCTTTTTATAAGTATGATGATTAGTTGTTGAAGCTCTTTCTCTAGTTCTTTTAGCTAACAAAGTCTTTCCTTGGAAATAATATTTCCAAACAAGTACAATAAGAAAAATTCTGAAATTTATGACTTGTTTGATGAATGATTGTCTTGATAATATACCCTTGAAGATACTTAATCCCATAGATATTTTGATAGTGTTGACAACACTCATGAAAGGAGTTGTTTGATTGAAATAAAGTCTAGTGGTAATTGTGATGCATGCCAAAGCTAACCTTGTGGATCAAACAACGGTACTAGCTCAAAAAAGAGAACAGAGACAATTTTGTTTTATGTCTCTAATGCACACCTTTGGGATGCCAAATACTCCGCTAGCTTTTGAACGATCTATGGTATAACCCCGCATTTTGGCTATGAGTTGATGACATGAGTGGCATACGTGTCAATATATGGGAAAAATATTGGTACTCTCAAAGGTTGTGCAAACACTTACAAAACAAACAACTAGCGATCCTTGAAAGAATAAAAAGAAAAAGATATCTATGAGGATCCACATAACAAGTCCTTGGCATGGTCTCATTACTACTCTTTGATTTTTTCTTGTAAAACAATGATTGGATTGTGTTTTTGATAGACTTGATGTATTGATGTGTGTGTAAATAAGTCACATCATTGTTATGCTACTTAGGACATGAAACTCTCTTACTCAATTATGCTATTTAAACATCCTAGTGTTCCTTGGCAAGCTGAGAGTTAACTAGAAGAATTGGATTGATTGCTACACTTCTAGTTATTTATACTTATATTAAACTTTACTTTGATTGTCTTGACTTACCGAAGCTTGTATAGTACTCTTGTCATCTCTCTAACTTTGATAATCCTCACAAATGAATGAAGTGCTAAGCGCATATGACTACCAACCGTAAGTGCACGCTTATTCTCATTGTTTCAAGTTTAAACATTGAATTCCTTATAGTTTCTTTGTTTCTTCTTGCTCGAGCGCGGTCAAGGTTTGAGCTTCGGGGAAGTTGATGGCTCCAAAATTAGCCATCTTCCACCGTGTTTAAACATTGTTTTTGGTCAAGCAATTGACAATAAACTCTCAATTCTTTCCACTAATGACTAATAATTGTGAAGATATGCAAAACCTTTCTTTGAATTGTGTTGTGTAGGAAATTACTATTTTTAATGTGAAATCAGGTGTCATAATGAAAGTTTTTGAGGAAGTCTACACAACCAAGTAATTTGGAAGCCATTCCCAAGCGTCAGCATACTTAACGACCAGCGATACGGGCAGAGCCCGCTCGTACCGTCCACCCCTACCAGGTGACGTTGGCTTTGCCTCGTCAAACCCCACGACTTTCTTGAAGACGCCTATATATTTTGAGGCTCCAGCCGTCGGCCAGAGAGCCGCCTTTCTCACGTTACATCAGAACACCACCAACAGAGATCCACGTCATTGTTCATGACTTCCATCATCCATACCCTCCACTAGCCATAACCATTGCTTTGTACTTTAGATCTCCTTGTGATTTGGCAACCATTGTAAGAATATTAGATTTCAACCTAAGTATTTGTACGATATTTTCTATCTCTAATCTATTTGTTATGAGTGAGTAGTCCTCACGGGCTGCAGGTTGGGGAGAAACATTGCAGCGATTGTGTGCATCTAATTCATGGGAGTATTGTACTTTGTTTCCAATTGAGATTTGTATCTTTTGTTTCTTTGTCTCTTGTCTCGATTTGTGGACTTGTAGGTACCCAAGATCACGTAGATTAATAAATCCTTGAGGTGAGATACTTGGCTAGCGACAATCTCATAGGAAATCTAGTGACAGAAAGGGTAGTATGGTCTTCGCTTAGCGACCCATTCGGGATCACAACAACATCACCACTTAAAGCGTTGATCTGTGGTTTACACTTAATAATCGTCTGTAGCCCATTGCTTCGGTGTGCACTCGGTTGGATTAAAAGATTATTGCTATGCCTGCTGAATCACGGGGGCTCTAGCATATTAGGATGGTTGCCCACAAGAGATTATCTCTATTCAAACATTACACATGACTATGCTTATTATTATGTTTTATCCCATATGATGTGCAACTGCAGGTGGATGTTCAACCCTGGCCTATCTCCATCCATTGATTCAACCCATTATAAAAGTAAACTAGATTGGTCTGGTAAACTAAGGTAAAATAAACAAACAAAGTCTTGTAGACGTGTCCTTTTTATTTCCTTTTAGCATTGCTTTCCAAGGTTTGATTAAACCTAGGTCTTCTAGGGAAAAATCTATTATACTACATCCATGAATCCGAATCGAAGGTATCAGATTGGTACTACCGCTAAACTCTGGTAGTACTGGGAGGTGGTACCGTATGCTCCAGAGGAGGAGCCCCAACTTGATGTTGGGTGCAGACGAGTCCGGTACCTCAGGCCGGTACTACCAGACAAAATTTCCGGTACTACCGATCAAGGCTGGCTGTTCAAGCTACATCAATAAATGGAATAACTTGAGAAACCGATCTCTGAATGAGATGAATACAATTTTGTTGGAAACATTTGGTATCACCAAGAGAGAAAATACCATGAATAAAGAAGTGATAAACCTCCCAAGGTGTGGATCTAGATAACCTTAAAGACCAAAAACATAACGAGATATTATTCCAAAATCCGTTTTTGATGAACTAGAGCTTGTTATGAAGATAACCACAAGCTATAGAACCTCACGTGGATAAGATCCAAATAATAGCTACCAAAGATGATGCTAAGTATGCAAAGGTTTTAGCTCTCTTCTAAAGATACGGTCGAGTTACTCACTCGAGAGACCCTCTTGATACTACGACTATGAACCCTAAATCCAGTCTCCCAACTAACAACATGATGAAGGAAATATGCCCTGAGAGGCAATAATAAAGTTGTTATTATCGTACTCCAATTATATGATAGATGTTTATTTTGCATGCTATAATTGGAAACATTAATACATGTGTGTTTGATAAACAAAATACGAAGTTCCTAGTAAAGCCTCTCATATAAACTAGCTCGTTGATTAACAAGATGATCAAGGTTTCCCGATCATGGACATTGGATGTTGTTAATAACGAGGTCACAACATTGGTGGAATGATGTGATGAACATTCATCTAAATTATACCAATACTATCAAAGTCATTGTGTTTAAGTTGCTATAACATCATGCGAAGTAATTATAGTCCTTAGACCATGATATCATGTCAATCACTAACACTAGAAGAGTAACTTGATAACATCAAACGTCACACTGTAAAAGGGTGACTATAAAGGTGGGTTCAGATACTCCGAAGGTGTTATGTAGAGGCTCATGGATCAAGAGTGGTATTTGTCCACCCCGATGACGGATAGATATGCTCTGGGCCCTCTCAGTGATATCACATTGAGATAGCTTGCAAGCAAGTGATGTGATCACTAAAATGTTATATCACGGGAACGAGAAAATAGTGCATGTCGTTAATGAGATCAAACTAGGTATGGGGATATTGATTATCGAATCTTGGACATGTAATATATCACGAGACAAAGGGATTTAGTTACTAACGTTAAAGGTTCTCACGATCACAGTAGTCAACATTGAATGTATAGGAGTCAGTATGGATCTCCAGGTCCCGCTACTGACTATTGATCGGAGAAGGGTTTCGATCATGTCTTCTATTATTCGTGAATCATAGGGTGACACACTTAAGGGATACCGACACCATTTGAAGTGAATATGTTCTAGAGAAAAGAATTGCAAAGCGGTGGAATTATTTCAATGGATACAAGAATTGTTTCGGGTGAAATTGCTGAAATTAGTTCTGCATGTGATATTGAAATGTTGTAGGGGGGTTTATGTGAATGTTCGTTAATTAAAGTAATTAACAAAATTCTGAATATAAAAATAAAAAGAGTTTTATTAAATGAGAGTTGCATTAAGTTTGCTGGAAATTTAATGGGGATAAGTGGAATATTTGAGTGGATGCTAAATTGATGTGAGTGGGAGCTCCACCCACATGAATGTGGAAGAGGTGCGGGCACCTCCATGGCCGCCGGCCATGGGAGGGGGCTGCCCGCTCTCCCCTATAAAAATCCCCCTCCCTCCTCTCATCTCGCACCTCCTCGTGAATGATCTCTCTCCCCCTCTAGAATTATTCCCCCATGCTTTCGGATTAGCGAGATACATGTTCCCGGTGGCTTTTCATTTGGAAGGAGTTGCCGCTTCCGATGCGTCGCTGGAGCGAGGAGGCGGAGGTTGTTCTGTGGACCGGACGTATGTTCGATCACGGATGCGCTGCTGATTTGCGGCGATGGACTTCCTCTTGATCTTGAGATCGGCAAGAGTACGACTACATCATCTACGAGTCCAACCTCATAACACTTTGTATGTCTTCAAAGGTATGTTCTCTATGGATATATATCCACCTGTTGTTTGTATCTAGGTAGATAGATCTTGGTGCTTAGTAGTTTCCATTGTAAGATTTTTTTGTTTTCTATGTTGTGAACCCAATAGTGGTATCAGAGCCTGATCTATGCGTAAATGCTTTGCACGGTTAGAAAACATAAGAGTATGTGGGCGATGATGATCGTGTTAATGCATCTTAAATGTATTTTGGATATTGGTGGCATAGTGGGATGAAGCGGTCTGGATTAACTTTACATGTCTACGCACATGAGATCTGTTCCACGCTTGACATGCAACTAGTTTTGCATAAGTGGCTAGCGTTTGTATTTCTCTCCTACTATAGTCAATGTTTGATTTACAATGAGTTACTAATAATTTGGTTATCATTGTTGTGGTTCCATGTTCGTAGGTGAGACAGGTTCTATCTTCAAAAGCCCTAAGCCACGTAAAACTTGTTGCAATTGATAAATTAGAAGCGTCTAGTTTATATTGTTGCTGGGCTAGTGTCATGATATGGTAATGTTATAATTTGAAGTATGGTTGATACTCTTGGAAATTATAGCATACCTAATGTGTAAGTTCCATAGACCTTGGCCTTACACATAAACGAATGATAAAGATCATACCATCATGCACCTGATAGTGATCAAGTGCAAGAACCATACCATTTCACTTTATGCATATGATGTTTGTTTGCATCTTATATTGCTTGTGTGGTGATTTAGTAGAATTATAAGATGATCCCTCATTTAGATATCAAGATAAAATGTGTTCTTCGTTAAGTAAGCATCATTAAGAAAGTTCATCGTTTCGAGACACCACATGATGATCAGGTGTACCTGACTCTATGTTCGCGTAGAACGGGTGTAAGACAGTTTGACACACGTGAGTACTAAGGTTCTTTCTTGGTGAGCCTAGCATGTACAGACATGGCCTCGGAACACGGCCCGAAAGGTTAAGCATGAGTCATATGGTTGATATGATACCCATATAGATGCTCTCCTTTGAAGCTACACCGACTCACGTGATGATCAGACTTGGTGTAGTGGATTTGTTCATGTAATCACCAAAAAGACATGAGGGATGTTGTTTTTGAGTGGGAGTGCATTTGTAATTTGGATTAGTTGAACTCAATCTATCATAAACTTAGTCTAAATAAACTTTACAAATTCTGTTGTAGATGGCACCACCTGCTTTTAATTTCAATGTGTTCATGGAGAAATAGAAACTTGCGACGAATGGTAGCAACTTTACCAACTGAGCCTTGAACTTGAGGATTATCCTCACTGTTGCACAAAAGAAATATGTGCTAGAAGCACCGCTAGGCCCCCCACTAGCTCCTGATGCCCCTAAGGAGGAAAAGAATGTCTACTTGACTCATCAAGAGGACCACAATTTGGTTCATTGCGGCATACTATATGGGCTAGAGCTGGAACTTCGAAAGTGTTTCAAAAATGGCAATGCCTTTGATAGCATGGGTGAATTGAAAATTATTTTCGATAGCCATGCTACCATAGAGAGTTATGATGCTTCTGAAAAGTTCTTTAGTTGCATGATGGAGGATAACAACTCTGTTAGTGAGCATGTACTCAAAATGTCTAGGTACGCTGATAAGCTTGTGTCCTTGGGAATAAAGATTCCCATTGACTTAGGCATACATCGTGTTCTCCAATCTCTGCCACCTAGCTACAAGAGCTTTGTGATGAAATATAACATGTAGGGCATGAAGAAGTCTCTCCTCGAGCTTCTGTCTATGCTTAAGACTGGTGAAGTGGAGATTAGGAAAGAACATCAAGTATTGATGATCAATAAGACCACCGGTTTCAAGAAATAAAAGAATGATAAACAGAAGGGAAACTTCAAGAAGGGCGACAAATCTATTGTTGCACCTGAGAAGAAGACCCGGGATGGCCCTAAGTCTGATACCGAGTTCTATTATTGTAAGGGGACTGGCCACTAGAATTGCAACTGCCCCAAGTATCTGCCAGATAAGAAGGCTGGCAAGATGAACAAAGTTACATTTGATATACATTTTATTGATGTGTACTTGACTAGTACTCGCAATAGCACCTGGGTATTTTATACTGGATCGGTTGCTAATATATGTAACTCGAATCAGGGGCTGTGGAACAAGCGACAGCTAGCAAGGTATGAGGCCGCGATGCGTGTCGACAATGGGTCAAGAGTTGATGTGATCGCCATCGGAACGCTGCCTCTCCATCTACTGTCGGGACTAGTTATAAATCTAAATAATTGTTATTTGGTGCCTGTGCCGAGCATGGACATTGTATCTGGATCATGTTTATTGCAAAGCGGATATTTGTTTAAATCTGAAAACAATGATTGTTTGATTTATATGGATAATATCTCTTGTGGTCATGCACCTCTAATGAATGGTTTATTTCTATTAAATCTTGATAGTAGTGGTGCGCATATTCCTAATGTTGATGCTAAAAGGATTAAACTTGATAATGAAATATCTGCATATATGTGGCACTACCGTCTAAGTCATATTGGTGTTAAACACATGAAGAAGCTCCATTCTGATGGAATTTTGGAATCACTTGATTTTGAATCATTTGATACATGTGAGCCATGCCTCATGGGCAAGATGATTAGAACCCCGTTTTCCGGTACAATGGAGCGGGCGACAGATTTATTGGAAATCATACATACTGATGTATGTGGTCCAATGAGTGTGTCGGCACAAGGTGGATATCGTTATTTTGTTAATTTCATGGATATATCTATTTGATGAAACACAAGTCTAAAACCTTTGAAAAGTTCAAGGAATTTTAGAGTGAAGTGGAAACTCATTGTAATAGAAAGATTAAATTTCTACGGTCTGACCATGGAGGTGAGTATCTAAGTTACGAGTTTAGCACACACATGAGTGTGGAATAGTTTCACAACTCACGCCTACCGAAACACCATAGCGTAATGTTGTGTCGAAGCGTCGTAATCATACCTTATTGGATATGGTTCGATATATGATGTCTCTTACCGACTTGCCACTTTCATTTTGGGGTTATGCACTGGAAACCGTTGCATTCACTTTAAATCGGGCACTATCTAAATCCGTTGAAACGACACCGTATGAATTATGGTTTGGAAACAAACCTAAGCTATCATTTTTTAAAGTTTGTTTATGTGAAGAAACTTCAACCTGATAAACTCGAACCCAAAGCAGAAAAATGCGTCTTCATAGGATACCTTAAGAGACAATTGGTATTCCTTCTATCATAGATCTGAGGGCAAGGTTTTCGTTGCCAAGAATGGATCCTTTCTAGAGAAGGAGTTTCTCGCGAAAGCTGTGAGTAGTTGGTAGGAAGAACTCGAAGAGGTTATTGAACCTTCACTTCATGAAATGGCGGGTGGGGTAGCGCTAGAAATTGTTCCAAAGTTGACTTCACCGAATGAAGAAGGAACTAATGATAATGACCATGAAACTCCGAAAGAGGACACTACCGAACCTCGCAGGTCAAGTAGGACACGTGTAGCTCCTGAACTGTATGGAAATTCTATCATGAGTTTCATGGTAGATGGAATTGATGACCCTACGACGTATGAAGAAGCGATGATGAGCCCGGATTCCAACAAATGGCTAGAAGTCATGAAATCCGAGATGGAATCCATGTACGAATACCAGGTTTGGACCTTGGTGGACTTACCTCACGAACGAAAGGTCATTGAGAATAAATGGATTTTCAAGAAGGAAACTGATGTTGATGGTAATGTGACCATCTATAAAGCTCGACTTGTCGCAAAGGGGTCTAGAAAAATTCAAGGAGTTGACTACGATGAGACATTCTCGCTCGTAGCGATACTAAAGTCAGTTAGGATTATGTTAGCAATTGCTGCATAGTTCAATTATGAATTATGGCAGATGGATGTCAAAACTGCATTCCTCAATGGTAATATTGAAGAAGAGTTGTATATGATACAACCTAAGGGTTTTGTCCATCCTAAGGATGCTGATAAGGTTTGCAAAACTTCAGCAGTCCATCTATGGACTGAAGCAAGCATCCCGGAGTTGGAATCTCCGCTTTGATGAAGTGATCAAAGAGTTTGGATTTGTCCAAACTTATGGAGAGGCTTGTATTTACAAGAAAGTGAGTGGGACCAATGTGGCATTTCTAATATTATATGTGGATGACATATTATTGATTGGAAATGATATAGATCTTTTAAATAGTGTTAAAAGTTATCTAAACAACAAATTTTCGATGAAGGACCTTAGTGAAGCATCATACATATTAGGCATTAAGATCTATAGAGATAGATCAAGACGCCTAATTGGGCTATCACAAATTACATACCTTGATAAGATTTTAAAGAAGTTTAAAATGAACGGAAGTAAGAAGGGGTTCTTACCTATGTTGTAAGGCAATACATTGAGTAAGACTCAAAGTCCGGCTATAGCGGAAGAAACAGAGATAATGGATAAAATCCCCTATCCCTCAGCCATAGGCTCTATAATGTGTGCCATGCTATGTACAATACTAGATGTGGCTCATGCTATTAGTTTGACTAGTATGTACCAATCTGATCCAGGTTCGGAACACTTGATAGTGGTCAAGAATATCCTTAAGTACTTAACAAGAACTAAGGATATGTTTCTTATGTACGGAGGTGAAGAAGAGCTGGTTGCTGAGTGTTATGTCGACGCTAGCTTTGACACTGATCCGGATGACTCTAATTCTCAATCCGGATACGTATTTCTCATGAATGGAGCAGCAGTTAGTTGGAGGAGCTCCAAACAACCTAAGGTGGCAGGATAATCAATGGAGGCGGAATATGTTGTTTCTTAGAAGCAGCGCAAGAAGCGGTTTGGATGAAGGAGTTCATAACTGAACTAGGTGTGGTTCCTAGTGCGTTGGACCCAATGGTGATCTATTGTGACAACAATGGAGCCATAGCCAATGCCAAAGAACCAAGGTCTCACAAGAATTCCAAGCATATCAAGCGTCGGTTTCACTTCATCCGCGAGCATGTCAAGGATGGAGATATAAAGATTTGTAAAGTACATACGGATCTGAATGTAGCGGACCCGTTGACTAAAACTCTCACAAGGGAAAAACATGATCAACACCATAACTCCATGGGTGTTAGATTTATCAATATGTAGACTAGATTATTGTCTCTAGTGCAAGTGGGAGACTGAATATAATATGCCCTAAGAGGCAATAATAAAGTTGGTATTATTGTATTCCAAATATAAGATAGATGTTTATTTTGCATGCTATAATTGTATTAATTAGAAACATTAATACATGTGTGTTTGATAAACAAAATATGAAGTTCCTAGTAAAGTCTCTCACATAAACTAGCTCATTGATTAACAAGATGATCAAGATTTCCTAATCATGGACATTGGATGTTGTTAATAACGAGGTCACAACATTGGTGGAATGATGTGATGAACATTCATCCGAAGTATAGCAATACGATTAAAGTCATTGTGTTTAAATTGCTATAACATCATACAAAGTAATTCTAGTCCTTAGGCCATGAGATCATGCCAATCACTAACACTAGAAGAGTAACTTGATAACATCAAACGCCAGACTGTAACAGGGTGACTATAAAGGTGGATTCAGATACTCCAAAGGTGTTATGTAGAGGCTCATGGATCAAGAGTGGGATTTGTCCATCCCTATGATGGATAGATATGCTCTAGGCCCTCTCGGTGATATCACATTGAGATAGCTTGCAAGCAAGTGATGTGATCACTAGAATGTTATATCACGGGAACGAGAAAAGAGTGCATGTCGGTAACGAGATCAAACTAGGTATGGGGATAATAATGATTGAATCTCGGACATGTAATATATGGCGATACAAAGGGATTTAGTTACTAACATTAAAGGTTCTCACGATCACAGAAGTCATCGTTGAATGTGTAGGAGTCAGTACGGATCTCTAGGTCCCACTGATGACTATTGATCTGAGAAGGGTCTCGATCATGTCTGCATTATTCGCGAACCGTAGGGTGACACACTTAAGGGATACTGACACCATTTGGAGCAAATATGTTCCATAGAAAAGAAACTCAAAGCGCTGGAATTATTTCAATGGACACCGGAATTGTTTTGGGTGAAATTGCTAAAATTGGTTCTGCATGTGATATTGAAATGTTGTAGGGAGTTTTATGTGAATCTTTGTTAATTAAAGTAATTAACAAAATTCTGAATAGAATAAATAAAAAGAGTTTTATTAAATGAGAGTTGCATTAAATTTGGTGGAAATTTAATGGGGATGGGTGGATTTTTTAGTGGAGGCTAAATTGATGTGAGTGGGAGCTCCACCCACATGAATGTGGAAGAGGTAGGGGCATCTCCTTGGCCACTGGCCATGGGAGGGCGCTGCCCCCCTCTACCCTATAAAAATCCCCCACTCCCTCCTCTCATCTCACACCTCCTCATGAATGATCTCTCTCCCCCTCTAGAATTATTCACCCATGGTATCAGATTAGCGATATACATGTTCCCGACGGCTTTTCATCTGGAAGGAGTTGCTGCTTCCGCTGCATCGTTGGAGCGAGGAGGCGGAGGTTGTTCGGTGGACCGGACATATGTGTGATCACGGATGCGCTGCTGATTTGTCCCACTGGACTTCTTCTCAATCTTGAGATCGGCAAGCATACGACTACATCATCCACGAGTCCAACCTCGTAACACTTTGTCGGTCTTCAAGGGTATGTTCTCTATGGATGTATATCTACCCGTTGTTTGTATCTAGGTAGATCGATCTTGGTGCTTAGCTGTTACCATCTTAGGAATTTTTTTTGTTTTCTATGTTGCCAACCCAACACATGAGACCAGCAAAAGGGAAAACCTATCAAGATCATATCTTTGCCTTGAACATTCCACTTGAGCTTGATGTAGATGATCTTGTCCTTGTCAATATGGAACAACTTTCTTGATTGCTCTTGCCCGCGCTTGCTTGATGAAGACTTGTGAATTGCTACCCATACACCATGGGGAAACCTCTTCTTAGAACTTGTCTTCGTCGATCCATGATCACCGAGGATGTCAAGCTTCAAGTAAGAGATCTTCTAGAGATGGCGTATCTTGAACTTGCACACCTTCATTTCTTCTTGAGTGTTGATCCATTCTTCGTATTGATCAACCTTGAATTATATTCTCTCATCAACATGATTCCAATAGGCCTAAAGACATTGGACAATGCTTATTGTTCTTCATTTCTTCAACCTTGAAGCCAACACATGGTCCAATTGATGCCAATAGACAATTCCCACAAGTGCAACTCAATGCAAATATTAGTCCATAGAGATTGTCATTAATTACCAGAACCACACACGGGGCACACATGCCCATTCACCTGCTACTAATGTTTATTCAACGCATAACCAAAATCCAAGAGTTTCCTCCATATGAATCGTTTGTAGTCTAGCAGAGTTGTGGCATACCATGAGTGCGACAGTGGTGCAGACACGTGTAAAGCAATATCATACTTTGATTAACATGTCAAGTTTTGGCATGTATCTCAATTACCGCTAAGCATTAGTTCCAACGAACAAAATCCTTTCAAGAGTACTATCAAGTTTGTCATTAAATCTATGGAGGTGAGTATCTTCAAGGCTAAAATCTTAAGACAATTAAACATCACACAAATCATAGTTTGAGACTTTTTATTATTGTAGTTGTTTGACAATATTATTTCCAAGGTAAGACTTGGTTAACTACAAGAATTAGAGCAAGATCAAGCACAACCAACTAATCATACAAATAAAAGCTTTAGTCTAACTCTCAAGATTTACTCCCACTAGCATGACATCTTAACAATACCACAAACTATCATAACCATTCAAACTTCCAAAGTGGGAGACATAGGACATACCTCTCATGAGTGACGACATAATTCTCTTCCATATGAAGTGTTCCTTCAAAACTCAGAGTAGACCACTCTCATTAATAAAACTGAAACAAAGAAGCAAATGGCAATCCACTTTTCATGAATAAATATAAAAGGAAAATAGTTTGTATTTTTGAAGGCTAGGTTTAAAGAAAAGAAGGATTGGCGAAAAAGCAAGGTAATCAAAACGAAAACAAAATTAAAAGGAAAATGAAGTGTTCGAATGAGCCCAACATGAGTGTTTCAAAGGTCACATGGATCTAGAGTACAACCTCATTATTAAGTAAATATATTACTTAGGGAACACATCCTGAATCTTAGGCTTTTGCAAACCCTCTTGATGCTCATTGTGGCGGTGGAGGAAAGTCCTCCATGTTCTATTGGCCACTCCATTGATTAGACTAGGACGAGAGGTGCACGGTGTTGTTTCGGAGGCTAATGGTGAGGTTATTCATGTTCTGAATGTTGCCTCCAAGTGCGTACAGGTCCTCGTACATGGTGTAGAGTTTTGTGGCTACTGCTCCTGATCAGGTCCTTCTTGTTGTTCTTCTTCATCGTCCTGTACTTCGGGTACTTCCTTACATGTTAGACTTACTTCAACCTACGTGTCATAACACAAACGTCCCTCCTTGATAGATAAGATACCATGATGTATGGGAGATTGGATCCAATGATCGGCTCCAGGTATATCAACAAAATATCTACTTCGTATCCTTTTAACTATGCCACAAGTATTAAGAGTAGTGACATCGAGACGATGAACACCTACCAACGGTTGCAAGTTACCTATGTTGATATTGAGTGCTCGGGTGAGGATGGTGATCACTCCTCTATAGCAAATGGGTCCATTGGTTTGGTGAACTGACACTCCAAATAGAATGAGAAGAGAGCCCATGTTTGGTGTCAAGTTGTATCCAAGGATGGCAGCTCTTGAGAGGACCATCATTTCCTCCTCACTGCCTCTTGTAATTTCACCACAGGCCTGCAGGGTGTTAGCAATAACATAATACAAATAGTGTACTATAGGACATTCAATTTGATTACCCTTGGGAATAGTGTCATTTATTCTCATTATGCTGAAATAAGAGAAAGTGGTAGGATCAATCATGCATAAAGTAGGAGCACTGTGTCGGTGATGTTGTTGATGAACCCAAAGCAATCGCTCCATTAGTCGAGTGACAAAGTATACTCACGATTCATTGTACGGAAAGAGATCAAGTCTCCTCCCATTCTATCCTCCTCTGAGTAGTAACTTTGACCCACTGTGTGCTTCAAAGGTGCTAAGGAACTCGAGAGTAATCCCGTGATAGGTGGTAGCATCTTGAAAGACAAAATCAAGCAAACCAACATTGTTGTAAAGTAAATTAAAATCAAGGCGAATGCCTAGTTGGTTCAAAGTATATGGACAAGCCCATTTAATAGACTTGATCTCCAGGTCCTTGAGAGAGTCGAAATGGTTGCAGTGCGATTCCTTGGTGAGTCGGTTGCCAAGTGATGCAAGGGTAGCATGTTCAATGGGTGATGCAACTTGTGCCCCACCGCACGTGAACAATTCCATGTGTTCATCAAAAGATAAAAATTTGAACTAATTGAACTTTTGATCCAATAGAAATAGATAATGAATAATCCTCTACACATTCTACAAAAGAATCTCCTCTAAAAGTCAAAACTAATCATGATCATTAAGAAAAATGGTTCAAGGAAAGACCTAGGTCTATATGGATTGTTGGTGCACGAGGAATTGAATCAAAAAGAGTAGATGTGGAGATCCAATTGAGGTGGTTTGAGGTTTGGAGGAAGAAAAAAGATAAAGAGGGGATTTGTTTTAGGTTTACCTCCTCCCTGCTCGATATAGGCTGGTCGTGCACATGGTACGGGCGGGCGGTATGGTCGCGACCCTCCCGTACTGAGGGTTGTTACCTTCGATTCTTTCGATCTCAGGCGATGACCTCAGTACGGGTGCGCGGTACCACCGGACGCGCTCGTACTACTAGTCATTAAGATTGCAGTAATTTTTCACGAAAATCACTGTTTGCTTGGTGACCTCGGTATGGGCGCACGGTACAGGCGGACTCTGGTCATACTAGTGCTCATTAATTCTTTTGTCTTCGGTAGCAAAAATCGAATTTTGTCATTTTCTCTTCTGTGAGGTGGTACGGGCGCGTGGTACGGCCGGCTCCACCCATATGGCTGATCGTTAAGCTTGCAGTAACCTACAAAAATGTTTTTCCACACAAAATATCTTCACACGCCTTTGCACATCAACAAAAACTCGAAAATGGCAATTCAGATTTATAATCAAATCAGTACTTCCGTTAGCCAAGTGTTAGTAAATAACTGGGATTGAGATTCACCTTGTTCTTCTCCTTCTGCAAAGGATCTTTAAACACTCTTTATGAGCATAGAAAAATGAAACAAAAACAAAAACTAACACAAAGACTTAAAAACTTATTTCACATGGGTTGCCTCCCATGAAGAGCTTCTAGTTAAGGTCAATTAGCTTGACCCAGATGGTGATCACTTTGGATTTGGAAGTGGAATACCCACTCCAAAGTAATTATATTTCAAGGTTATCATCGTATCATCTTTGGTCTTAGCCTTCTTCTTTCTAGGGAAGTGAACTATGAATGGTTCTCTAGATGGTAGTCCTATTCTAACATTCCCTTCGTGCAAGTTAATCGACGCATTGATAGTTCTTAAAAATGGTATACCTGGAATGAAAGGCGATATAGGATCTTCATGCATATCAACTATAACAAGATCGATAATTGCGGGACATTCTTTGATGTAAACACCTATGGTTTCTTTAATTCCCATAGCTTTCTTGTAAGTAGAATCATCTAGGTGGAATTTCAGTTCAGTAATTGCAAATTGCCCAAGGTTTATTTTATCAAAGAAACTTTAGATTTTTGGAAACACTAGCACCTAAGTCACAAAGTGTAGTAATCTCGTTAACTCCTATATGAATCTTAATAGTGGGTTAAATTATACCATCAAGCTTAGTTGGAAGTTTATCAACTAGCCTTTTATACTCCATTTCTAACTCACGTACCTTTATGGACACTTCATTTATAAATTGTTGGTATATGGCCTCATTACCTCCTTCAATGTCTGGATTCTTCAATGCAATCATCTTGACTAGATCTTCCACAGTAACTCTTTAGGTTGTTCATCTTTATTTTCAGCCCTCATCATCTTGAGGTCTTCAACTGGATTTGTCTCGGGCTTTTCTGTGAACTTCGCAAGTATGAGAGTTTGACTATCGGCAATTTTGCCTAGTTGTGCATCCACGGTGTTTGTTCTATCCTGTAGAGCCTGCACATCATTTCTAATAGCAACAACTTTATTAGAAATTTTGCCAATAATTGCATCATGATTCTCCGTTATTTTAATAAGAACATTGTTTTGTTCAGTTTGAGCTTGCATAAATGATTTAAAGGAATTTTGAAGCTGGAAATTACCATGGTTTGCTACAATACCATTATTAGAATTATTGTTTGGAGCACCTGGAGGATTATAATATTGTTTTTGAAAGTTCCAAGCCAAAGCTTTGACTCTTCCATACAGGATTATAAGGATTACAAGATATAAATCTACTTCCTCAATAGTAGTGTTGGTGATGGCATATACCTGGGTATGTTCCTTACCCTTTGTAATAATTAATAGCTCATCTACCTTTGTCGTAACCTCTTCATTCTTCTCCTCGATGCTTGAATTCACCTTCCTTGAGGATCTTTCTACATGACATTGGGCATGGTTGCTTTGCATGTCATCAAGAAGTTGTTTGGCAACATTTACTTGCTTGCCCATGAAAGTTCCTCCTACAACAATGTCAAGCATGGATGTAGATATAGGATTTAAACCATTATAAAATAAATGTAGGATTAACCATTCTTACATCCCATGGCTGGGATAATTCATTATTGATTCGTTCATCCTCTCCCATGCAAGCACTAGTGGCTCGCGATCTTCTTGTCTAAAGCCAGTAATATTAGATCAAAGTTTTGTAGTCTTAGCTAGAGGGAAAAACTCATGAAATATAAGTACATTCCTCCCAAGAAGTAATAATGCCTTTAGAAAAAGCTAGCAACCAATCTTTTGCCTTTCCTCTAAGTGGGAAAGGAAATAAGCGTAGCTTGATCGCATTGGGATCAACATCTTTTATATGCATCATATCACATATTTAAGTAAATGTATTTAGGTGCAAACCTGAAGCCTCACAAGCTGAGCCTCCAAATTGGTTCTGTTGAACCAAACTTAAAAAGTTAGGATTTATTTTATAATTCTCTGTTGTTACATCAGGCTAAGTGATAGGTGCACACATTCATTAGGGTTGCATATTCCCCAAGCTTCTTTTGTGCCATACTAGTATTTTTTAGGTTTTTGAGGTTAAGATAAACAATAGAACAAGGAACTATTTTTTTGGATTTTCAATAGATAACAGAAATTAAATTAATAACAATATATAAACTAAAAAAAAAATTAAAACTAACTAGCAAGGTCTATAGTAACCTCGCCAGGGTAGCGAATTTCCAACCCGACAATGGCACTAGAAAAAGGGTTGATAACTTCAATACGGATTATGGATGTAGTATATTAGATTTTTCCCTAGAAGACCTAGTTTTAATCAAGCCTTAGTAAACAATTGCTATAGGTTGAGGAACGTCTACAAGACATGTCAGTTTGCTTTAATCTTCGTTCACCGGGCCTTTCCAGTTATGCATACATATGGGATAAAGATAATAATAAGCACATTCATGTGTAAATGATCTAATATATATAGGATTTAGGGAAAGCACATCCATAAATACTAAAGCCCCTATGAGCCACATAGATAGCATAAATTCACTTGGTACAACCATTATACCACGAAGCACCGGGTTATGAACGATTATTAAGTATTACAAACCAAAGCATTAAGATCAATGATGTTGTTGTTCCCAAGCGGATCACTAAACGACTACCTACTCCCCTTGCTATCACTATGTTTCACGCATAGGCGTTGTTTACCACACATCTCACCTCATACCTTGATCAATCCTTGGGGTCTTGGGTACCTACAAGTCCTTGGATTGAGGTAAGAGACAATGATACAAATACAAATCTGTTATGCAATCACCACACAATATTTCCATGTAATTAGATGCACATAATCGCTGCGAGGCTAATCCACAACCCGTAGCCAGTGATTACTACTCACTCATAATAAGATCAAGGATAGAAACCATTGTAGAATTACTTAGATCAGTACGAACTATCCTTACAATAGTCACCAACCATGAGGAGATCTTGAGTACAAGTTATGGCTATGGCTATGGATGGAGATGGAGATGGATATGATGAACTATGGTGGTGGTGAGGTGGTGGATCTTCCTTGGTGTGTTTTCACGTGCAAGTTGCAAATGGCAACTCTCTTTGTGGTGGCTAGGAGTCTCGAAATATATAGGGCCCTTCATGGAAGTTGCTTGGTTTGACCTGGCGAAGCTATCGCCGGGTGGTATGGGCAGACGGTACGGGCAAGATCTGCATGTACCGATGCTTGTTAGCACTTCTATACATTGACATTCGGTCCTGGTTGACTTGGTGGAGTAGGCAACATGCGATTCTCCCTTGATTGCTCCAGATTTCACCATAAAAGAACAATTTTCTGCTCATCACAATTCAAAACAAGGATTTGCACATCTCTGCAATAATTAGTCATCAGTGGCAAGGCTAGAGAGATATTTTATCAATTGCTTGACTTAATATAAGACTTAAACGCGAATAAAGATAGATGTTTTCACAGCCATCAAAGGACACATTACTTTTCATGCCATAATGCAATAGCCACATAGCCCTAGTCGACACGTTGCCTTAGGTGCCCTTGGAATCAATCTAGTGCAATAAAATCTCAATTAGGAGTACGTATTTACCTATTAATGAGAGGGGTCCAACCTGGGTAAACTCTGTGTGCTGAATCTTGCTCTGGAGATTCCTAAGCTTCCTACACTCTCCACCTCTCATAAGTGACCCCTGTAGTATCCACTAGATCTATGCGCTAATAGTTGGAGACCATCGTGGCGTGTGTGGCTTCAGGTGTGTAAGGGTACATTGCCCCTATGTGTGGTTTTGGCAATTAATGACAGTCCCTATGGACTAATGTTTTTATTAAATTTAATAAAAAAGAATATTCAATAGGAAACGCTTGTAGTCCATGTGTTGTATTCAAGTATGGGTGTCATCAAGATCATCGACTTGAAGATAAGAATATGATATGATCAAGAATAAGAAATGAACATGAGTTTCTTGTGTGGAACTCATTTTAGACATGCTCTAACTTATGTGTTAAGCAATGGATAATCAAGATCTTGAGAATTTGATCTCAAGTGAAGAATTCAAGAGATGGATCTAAGTTGACATCATGACTATCTCATAAGTTGATCTATGGTTAACTAAGATTTAGAACGTGCAATCAAATGAAGTGTTCTTTATGTACCTCAAGATATTGAGATAGAGCATGATACGATACATGGTTGACCATTACAAAGAGTGAAGATTGGATTCAAGTTGGTCAACACATGAAGCATAAAGAACGTACCACATAGTATCTTGTGGTATGGTATGCTTTGCCAATTATGCTTAATGAACTGAACTATTATATATGTGCCTTTGTGTTATCTATGTGGATTAGGTATTTTTTCCATGGGCATGCATCAAAAGTAAAGATTTCATATAGCCCGTGAGAGGATGGCATCAAGTGGTGATCATCATTGATGTCTAGGTTCTTGCACCAACAACAGGGTTATTACAGTACTTGTAGTAGCAAATATTTATTAGAGAGTTCATCCCACACAATTTTGAAACTAGAGATAATAGAACCTAGAAACTATGTTATTAGGCGTAACCACGTTCGCACCCAAACCGTGGTTTGGAAATAGCCTATTCTATAATTCACTAGAATAGTGATAGTTGAGAGATTATGAAGAACTACTTGAAACAAAGTAAAGTAAACTAGAGGGGATGTAATTGTAGGGTTGAATAGAGTAAAGGCTGTGTCTAGGCTTTCGGTATCATTAGTACTAGAGGGTCAACTATGTAGCCATCTATTGGAATTACAAAATATACTTATTTAGATAAATAAATGACCCTCAATGGTTTCGTGTTGTCACATGTGTGTACTACATAGAGACTCACACTGGTGTCTGATATGTCCAAAATGTATCTACTTTTCCAAAAACTTTTGCTATTGTTTTTCCTCTAAACTTGTGTGATTTGGATACAACTAACATGAACTGACGCTGTTTTCAGCAGAATTACCTTGGTGTCTAGTTTTTGTGTAGAAAATCAACTCACGAAAAATCCCGTAAAATATGCCAAAAATCCTATTTCACCAGAAGAGTCACGGGGCCAGAAGACGAGACGGAGGAGGACCACGAGGGGCCCACACCATCTGGCCGCGCGGGCCAGACCAGGCCACGCCTGGGGGGTGGTGTGGGCACCTCGGTCACCCCCTCGGCCTCCCTCTTCGCCTATAAGATGCCTCCTGACCTAAAAACCAAGGGGGGTTCGATGTTTTTCCAGAAAGAGTTCCGCTACACAGCCACCACCAGATTCTGCGATTAAGAACCAGAAACTCCATTCTGGCACCCTGCCGAGACGGGGAATTGGAGGAGATCATCACCATCATCATCACCATCGCTTCTCCATCAACCATCCATGATTCCCCATCCATGAGTCAGTAATCCCCCGCTGTAGGCTATGGGATGGTAGGGATTGGATGAGATCGTTCATGTAATGGCATCAGATTGTTAGGGCATGGTGCTTAGTATCTATTATTAAGTGCCTTTTGACTTTGTTGCAACTTGTTATGCTTAATGCTTGTCACTAGGGCCCGAGTGCCATGATTTCAGATCTGAACATGTTATTGATTCATGATGATAGTATTGTTTGTGATCTTACCTTTAAGTTGTATACACATATTATTGTCCGGAACCAAAGGCCCCGAAGTGACAATAATCAGGATAACCGGAGGGAACGGCTTTGATGTGAGAATCACATATGTTCAGAGTGTTAATGCTTTGCTCCGGTGCTCTATTAAAAGGAGCACCTTAATTGCCAGTAGTTTCCTTGAGGCCCCGCTGCAAACGGGCTGGCAGGACAAAAGATGTGAAAGTTCTCATTGCGAGCACGTATGACTATATATTGAACACATGCCTATGATTATCTAGTACTTGGATGCTTTACCTTATTTATCTACTAATGCCCTATGTCTTGATTGCTATATGAATTATCTTGTCAATGCAACGCCCGTCCATCCATCCCTATGCCTACCGTGCTTTAATCCTACTGTTTACTGCAATTGTTACTACTGTGTTTACTTTTAGGGTTAATTGGATAGACGCCACTCCAATTCTGGCCTATTTAAGAAACACCACTACAACTTTTAACTTTTGAAAAATGCCATTACAATTCTGCATACATTTCATATACGTCATTATGGCCATTTCAACACACATACCCCACAATATACACTTGTATTTCTATCATACATACGCATATACTGTAGCCCTCACTAGAATCAGCTTAGGCCATGTGTATTTCTTTAGATGACTGCTGACTATGCTTCCTCCATGTCATAGAAAACAGTATTAAAGCCATAATTTACAATGAGTTATATGTATCTCTATCAGTAAGCACCACAAAAGCTAAAATTTATTGTTAACTAATTAAATAGTGTATAATAAATTAGCGTAGCCTAAGTTAAAAAATAGCAAGCGAAAAGAGTACTTCATACGTGCAGCCATTTTATTCTCGAAGAGCATAAATACAACACGTGTGTATTGATTTATTACAAATATAATATTAAAAAATAACAAAACCATTATTACACACAAATGAATTGGCAAAAAAGGTTAAATATGGTGAGGCGCACCTTGTATACGTATGTACGGCAATAATATAAGTGTATATCGTGTTGTACGTGTGTGAAAAATAGGCATTATGGCGTCTATGGAATGTATAGAGAATTGTAGTGGCGTTTTTTAAAAGTTGAAAGTTGCAATGGCGGGTCTCAAATAGCTAGAAATTGTAGTGGCATCTATCTAATTAACCCTTACTTTTACTACTGCTATTACTTTCTTATTGCTACTACAAAACTGTTGCTACTGATAAACTGCTGTGAGTAAGATTATTTCCAGGTGCAGCTGAATTGATAACTCAGTTGTTAAGGCTTATAAATATTCTTTATCTCCCCTTGTGTCGAATCAATAAATTGGGTTTCACTTCCCTCAAAAATACTGCGATACACCCCCTATACTTGTTGGACATCAAGACTATTTTCTGGCGCCGTTGTCGAGGAGCAGCTCTATTTATCAAGTTCACTTGGAATCACTATTGTTCGCTGCCCTCCATTCATCATGGGTAAGTCTCGTGATGGAAAGGTTCCTATATTACCATCCACTACAAGGAGAGGTACGGTTCTGAACACCTCTGTTGCTCTTGATTCACCATCTGTGATGAGTAAGCTCCTTACACCATCACATACACATGCTACACATACTGTTACTACCGCTGAATCTAAAACTTCTGATACTCATGATGCTGATTCTACAGTGCTTGATAAGAGTGGTTCATTAGGTCCTTTCCTAGATGCTACGGTTGCTAGAACTATAGCTGGAAACACTAAAACTCCTAATGAAGATACTACTACAACTGTCTGTTCACCTGAGTCTATAGAGAGCTATGATATTGAAGATGGATATATTGAAATGAATGAGCAATTTATTAAAGAATGTCAAAATACTCATGGTAAAAGTGCTATTAAGAGTCTCCTTGAGGGGCGTACTATAAAACCCAAATTATCCCCTAATGATAAGTTTGCTACATCTCCCATAAACATTAAAGATAAGGATTATGATTTCTCTCTTGATTTATCTTACATAACTATTGTTGAGAAAGAACCTTTTTGTGGGACTAAGAATGAAAGTGCTGTAGCACATATGACTGAGCTTTCTACCATGAGTGGCATGTTTTCTGATGATATTAAGATGCACACCTACTTTGTTGCCAATTTTCCCCCTTTTCACTAAAAGGAGAAGCTAATGCTTGGTTTAATAATTTACCTCCTGGATCTATTGATAGCCCTGATTGCTTGATTAGTACCTTCCTTCATAAATATTTCCCTCCTAGTGCTAGACATGCCATTTTGCAGGAATTTTTTGATTTTAAACAGGGAGAAAAAGAGATATTGCCTAAATCATGGGCAAGGTTTTGTGCTTTTATTCATGCGCAGGCTGGATGTCCATTACCTAAAAATGAGCTTCTTGATATATATTATAATGGACTAACTGAATAATCTAGAGCATACCTGGATAGTTGTGTTGATTGTGCTTTCAGGAATAGAACTCCCAAGGAAGCTGAGGAATTAATGGCTAAAATAATCCATAATTATGATGACTGGACTCCACCTGAGCCAACTACGCCTAAGACAACTACACTTGAGTTAACTGTGCCTGAGCCAACACCAACACAAAGAAGAGAGGAGTGATTGAACTCAATGATGAAGTGATACAGGAAGCTAAGAAATGTCTTAAGGAGAAGGGTATTAAAGCAGAAGACATGAAGCATTTACCTCCTATTGAAGAATTATGTAAGCAAATCTCCCACTCATCCATTATTGAGGTACACTCTCTCCAACATTTTGATGAAGGTAATATTCCTTACTCTAAACCTCCTGATCAATGCTTGGAAGAATTTGATTTTTTTATTGTTAAGCAAGATAATTTTAATAAAAGGGGGCAAAATCATTTAATGGAAAACTCTAGAGCTATTATTGAGTTAAGAGATATTGTGGAAAGAACCTCTAATGATGTTAAAATTCTTGTTAAACATTTCCAAATGGTTCAAACTCAAATTGATCAGCTTATTAAAGTACAAAAAGATTTGCTAGTTAATGCTTCTAAGGAAAAACAAGCTTATGAAATTAGAACTAGAAGTGGTGCTGCCACTCAAGATCCTCTATATCCCGAGGGGCATCCTAAAAGAATTGAGCAAGACTCTCAACAAATTTAAAATAGTGGTACTTCTCCTAAGAAAAGGAAAAAGAAACATAAAACTATTGTAGAGTCTTCTGAACCTGCTAAAGATCCTAATAGTATATTTGTCTCTTATGCTAAAACTGAAAGTGGTAATGAGGAAAATGATGCTCCTAATAAAGAAAAAGTTGAAGAAGAACCTGAAAGGCACACTAAAAATACTAAATACACTAAATAAGATTTTGTTGCTAAGAAACATGGTAGTGAAAGAGAGCCTTGGGTTCAAAAAGCTATGCCTTTCCGTGATAAGAAGCACGAGTCAAAGGAAGACGAACACTATAATAAGTTTTGTGAGTGGATGAAACCTTTATTTTTGCAAATTCCTTTAACTGATGATATTAAATTACCTCCTTATTCAAAGTATATGAAGGATATTATCTCTAATAAAAGAAAGATCCCTAATGAAGAAATTTCTACTTTGCTTGCTAATTATTCCTTTAATGGTAAGGTTCTAAAGAAACTTGGAGACCCATGGATTCCAACTATTCCATGCTCTATTAAAAATATTTATGTTAGAACTGCTTTGTGTGATTTGGGAGCAGGAGTTAGTGTTATGCCTTTTTCTCTCTATAAGAGACTTCAATTGGAGAAACTAATACCAACTGATATATCTTTGCAAATGGCTGATAAATCTACTACTATTCCTGTTGGTATATGTGAGGATGTACCTATTCAAGTGGGTCATAATTTTTTGATATTAACTGACTTTGTTGTTCTTGAAATGCCTGAAGATGGTAATATCTCTATTATTTTTGGGAGACCTTTTCTTAATACTGTAGGGGATCTTATCAATTGTAATCAAGGAAAGGTAACTTTTAATGTTAATGACAAGGATCATACTGTCTATTTCCCCAAGAAGATTGATAGGACTTATGGCTTAAATTCAATTGAACATGTTGAGGGAATCCAAGTTGGAGAAATATATTGTCCCATACCACGAGAAAAATATGAAACTATTATGATTGGGACCATTGCTATCAAGGTTGAGGTAACATAATCATCAATGGAATACAAAGTTTTGTTTCATATAAAATTGTTTTGTTAACATGACCTGATCAACCTTGTTAACAAAGGGATTTTAATGAACAAAGCAATGTCTTCACCATGATTATCTTTGCTTACTTTTATTTTATCCTTTTTAATTTTTGCTTTCACTTAGTTTACTTTTCTTTCGCTAGTAGCTTGTATATTAGAGTGTCTTAGAACTTCTGAAGTTTTAGTTTCGTTTTGTTATTTGCATCATTCTAAAAACATCTTTCTGCCATAAATTATTCATCAATACCTGAAAATTGCTAAAAAATAAAGTGTCTCGAAAAATTCCAGAAAATTCATATTAAATTTTTACGTGAAAAAGGGGCAGAGGGGTACCTGGAGTGACCCAGGGGGCCCCACCAGGTAGGCACACCACCTAGTGGTGCGGCCACACCAGGGGTGCGCCTGGCCATGTTGTGGGCCACCCCTGGCCCTCCACTTACTCTCTCACTTGCCACTTCTTTCTCTCTCCCAAGAAAACACCAGTTCATTGCTCAAACTCGCGTTCCTGCTATTCTTGCTCGCAATTTTTCGATCTCCTTGATCAGCCCATCTTTGCTACTGAAATTGGGAGCATTTGTTCTCCGGTATATGACTCCTCCGCTTGTCCAAGTAGATTTGTGTTTAGTGAATTATATCTTGAGTATTTTTCTATTATAGGTGACAGGTTATGTGAGCTAGTAAGCTTGTTCAATGCTTAGAGAAATTGTTTTGATGCATGTTTAGGCCTCTTACAAGTCCCTATGAGTAGTTCCTTGCATTATGTATTCACTTTTCAATCAGTTGTATGATGGTTGTCTAAAAATTTCAGAAAAGAAGATGAATGAACACCAACTCAACCAACATGAATTAAGGGTGCCTGCAGTCTTGAAGGTTCACCATGAGGAGGAAGTCTTTCCCTCTACCTATCCATGCCCCGAATTCATGAGGGTAGCAGGGATTTCTCAAGATTTCCATACTTTGATTACTAATGCAGGATTGGAGCATTTTGTGGAAGACGAACCTACCCAATATGTGAAACTAACTATGTCTGTGGTGCAGGATTTCCAATTTAGTTTCTCCTTGCCTAACCCCATGGTCCACTACAAAATTTACAATGTAGTTGTCGATCTCCCTTTTGATGACTTTTGTGCAGCTATTAAAGTACCATAGTGGGGTTTGTGTGGAAGTATTAGAGAGCGACCTACACCACTCATGGACTTGTACGCGGAAATTTGCCAAGGGAGCAGCTTCTCAATGGAGAGTGGTAAAATTCGTAATATTCATCTCCCGTCTATTCGATACTTTGCCTACTTTATTGCCAAGTGTGTTCTCGCTAGGAAAACTGCTAATAAATTACCCTCATATGATCTAGCCTTCATCTCAGCTCCTTTAAAACAAGATAGGACTTATAATTTGGGTGCCTTGATAGCTTTCTGTCTTGCTGCTAACCGCGAGAAAGGTGGAATTTGTGGAGGCCTCATCGCTTCTCGTTTAATAGTTTTGCATGGTGTAGTGCCTCATCATTTAGATCTACAGTTTCCCATAGAGAGGCTTGACCTTAATTCCATGATACAACATAAATTCGTTTCTTCTCGGGCTAATTTGAGTGATTTATCCTATGAAATAACCTTCCTCAAGGCGTGTTGGAGAAGGGGTAAGTTCGAGCGTGTTGTTCTTTTGCCTGCACCTGCTTTGTTTAACCTTGATGCCAGGGTAGGATGGTCACTCACTGAGGAAGAGCTCGATACATACCTAGGAGAGCTCTCCCAACAGGAGCAGGATACTAGAAGGGAGGTTACAGATGATTCGGTCCAGCCCTCGAATGAGGGGGAGTCTTCATACCAGCAGCCTACCTATGATTGGGGAGCTTCTTCTTCTACACAAGGGCCTAACTATGATCATTCTTATGATGACCCGCCGTCTTGCAGTTCCTACCCGCGTTGGGGTTGATACCCACTTAGACCAAAAGCCTAAACTTGGGGGGAGGTATACCGACATCACACTCATCTACATATCTTGTTCAGTCGTTAATTTGTATATCCATGTTTCGTTTTTCTTTCATTCTTGCTTTATTTCTACTTTCCAAAACACAAAAAGACCAAAAATATTTTTGTTATTTCTCTTTGCTTGCTTCTTTTTCTTTTTTCCTTGGTTTGCCTCTTTCTTTCAGCTTTGTCTTAATTATTCGAAAAACCCAAAAAGATTTTGCTTTGCTTGTTCTTCCTTTTCGTTCTTGCCTCTAAAAATCAAAAACATCAAAAATATTTTCTGTTCTTCTTTGGTTTTGTGAAGTTCGTTGCAGGGTTCAACAGTCCTAAGTGGAGTTTGGTTTCATGTTATTATTCAAGCCACACAAGTGAAGGGCAATAATGAAGATTAATGACAACTTGAGGTGTGGTAAGAGGCTAGTAATGAACTCTATTTGTTTTCATTTTTGTACATATACTCATCATTATGGGCATTCTTAGTCTGTTCATGTAAGGTGTATGTTATTTATGGATGCTTAGTAGTTCTTGCTTTCTTATGATTAGCTCCAACTTGCTAATGGTTTGTAGCATGTCATATGAATGTTTGCTTGCATTGTTCTATTCATAACTTGGTATGCCATTATGGTATCCTCCTCTGAATGTTTCACTTGAATTGACTTGGCACATGCTCACGCATGCATGTGACTGAAACAATCAGTTAAGCCTCGATGAATTATTTTGCCTCAGGGTTCTTGAATCACTTTCATGCCATAATTAGTCATGTTTTGTTGTAAGCATGATTATGACAGTTATTGCTCTCTCGTTTGTCGCTCCCTTACTATTGCTAGCCTTCAGTTGCACTGAGTATGAGCTCTGCTCATGTTTCCAACCCCCCAAAACCAATATTGCCAAAAGTGTCCACCATACCTACCTATTAGCATCATTTGCTATTCCGTGCGTATTTCAGTATGCCTTGTTTTCTTCCGGATAAAATGTTTGCTTGTTATCAGAAAGTTAGTTAGTAAAGCTCTCACGAACTTGATGGCACACTTTATTTCTTGCACTTAATAAACCTGAACTATTGTGATTGTCCATGAAAGTTATATGCTTGCAAATTATAGGCTGGGGATTAGCAGAACCGTGCTGTCACGGGGAACACTTTCAACACTTGTAGATATATACCCCATTGATATCATGCTCTTTTGTTTACGGATGTCGTCATTGTGAAATAAAAGGGGAGCTTGTAAGTCCATGGAGTTTTGTATGTGTGTTAGAGAAATGCCTGGGCGGCTGGTCTAATCCATGCCTAATCATGGTGGAAACCTGCAGCATAACCATAATGAGCAATCTATGAAGCATTCTTCTTATAAAAAAAGAGAGATAGTTATTGAGAAGAAAACGAGAAAAAAATGAGAAAAGAGGAAAGAGAGAAAAAACACCATTTTTCCATGGTAAATAAGAAGATGCTGAGATGCTTATTGCCTTCTTGCCTTATCATTTTGAAATGGGGATTCTTCCGTATCATCGGGCAAGGGGTACCCCGTTGGGGTTCTCTATGATACACATGTATTTACTATGACAACTTACCGGTAACTAAAGTTGAGTAGCATGAGGAGCGGCCCTCGTACTCAAGGGACATGAGATTTCCAGTTTATGGTCTGTCAAGCATAAAACTTGTATTGGACCTCACTTTCACCTTAACCATTTAAAGATGCTTATGATAGGGGCAATGAGATCTCAAAGGTAATGAGTACCATACTTTCAGCATTTGGAAGCGTTTCAAACTTTTCAAAACCTTTTCACTTCCTTGTTGAGTCACCACTCATTCTATGAGAACTTTGTTGAGAGCATAGTTGTCATTCTTAGTGTAATGTGCTTGTCTCAAAACTTGGTTAATTGTGTCATGACTTTAATGCGTGTATCTTTGATATCTTTACTTCTAGTCTTCACTTGAACTTCAGAGGTGCCTTGGCATTTATGTTTGCTCTACAATCAAAGGCAAGTGAGATACCACTCAATCATACCTTTTTATGAGCATTGCAATGTTGCTTATGTTTATGCTTCGTGCTACTTATTATTTTTGAGCTGGAATCTCTTCATAGCTTGCAATGACTATTAAGTAAACTTATTTGCATACTCTTTATTATGAACTGCCAAAGTAGTTGATCATATGCTGAGAATATATACATCTTATGAAGCAAATGTGTTCGTGAAAGATCTTTTCTCGCACTCAGTTTTCAACTGAATTTCTTGAGGACAAGCAATAAGCTAAGCTTGGGGGGAGTTGATATGTCCAAAACGTATCTACTTTCCCGAACACTTTTGCTATTGTTTTTCCTCTAAACTTGTGTGATTTGGATACAACTAACACGGACTGACGCTGTTTTCAGCAAAATTACCGTGGTGTCTAGTTTTTGTGCAGAAAATCAACTATCAGGAAAAATCCCAGAAAATATGCCAAAAATCCTATTTCACCAGAAGATTCACGAACCCAGAAGACGAGACGGAGGAGGGCCACGAGGGTCCCACACCACCTGGCCGCGTGGGCCAGGCCAGGCCGCACCTAGGGGTGGTGTGGCTGCCTCGGTCACCCCCTCGGCCTCCCTCTTCGCCTATAAGATGCCTCTTGACCTAAAAACCAAGGGGGGTTCGACGTTTTTCCAGAAAGAGTTCCGCTACACCGCCACCACCAGATTCCGCGATTCAGAACCAGAAACTCCGTTCTAGCACCCTGCCGGGACAGGGAATTGGAGGAGATCATCACCATCATCATCACCATCATCATCACCATCGCTTCTCCATCAACCATCCATGATCCCCCATCCATGAGTGAGTAATCCCTCGCTGTAGGCAATGGGAATGGTAGGGATTGGATGAGATCGTTCATGTAATGGCATCAAATTGTTAGGGCATGGTGCTTAGTATCTATTATTAAGTGCTTTTTGACTTTGCTGCAACTTGTTATGCTTAATGCTTGTCACTAGGGCCCGAGTGCCATGATTTGAGATCTGAACATGTTATTGATTCATGATGATAGTATTGTTTGTGATCTTACCTGCAATTTGTATACACATATTGTTGTGCGGAACCAAAGGCCCCGAAGTGACAATAATCGGGATAACCGGAGGGAACGGCTTTGATGTGAGGATCACACATGTTCACAGAGTGTTAATGCTTTGCTCCGATGCTCTATTAAAAGGAGCACCTTAATTTCCAGTAGTTCCCTTGAGGCCCTGCTTCAAACTGGTTGGCAGGACAAAAGATGTTGTGCAAGTTATCATTGCGAGCACGTATGACTATATATGGAACATATGCCTATGATTATCTAGTACTTGGATGCTTTACCTTATTTATCTGCAAATACCCTATGTCTTGATTGATATATGAATTGTCTTGTCCATGCAACACCCATCCATCCATCCCTATGCCTACCGCACTTTAATCCTACTATTTACTACAATTGTTACTACTGTATTTACTTTTACTACTGCTATTACTTTGTTATTGCTACTACAAAACTATTGCTACTGATAAACTTCTCTGAGCAAGATTGTTTCTAGGTGCAGCTGAATTGACAACTCAGTTGTTAAGGCTTATAAATATTCTTTGGATCCCCTTGTGTCGAATCAACAAATTGGATTTCACTTCCCTCGAAAATACTGCGATACACCCCCTATACCTATGGGACATCAGTGTCACATGCGCAAGTAAGTAATCCACGCCAGACCAAAGGATCACATGAACTCATATATCTCCTATTTGTCACTAGAAGAGATAGTAATATATTAGATCTCTCAGAGTGAAACACCATTCCACTAGTATTACATCCATTAGAGTGATACAATAGAAATAGCAGGTCCAAGGCATGTTTATAGATTACAACTCAAAGTCTTACAAAAAATCCAAAGAACCTTCTCGATACTGCAAGGAAAGTAAAAGAAAATTAGAAATAACAACTCGAGAACTATACTATGAATCAGCCTACATTACTATTTGTCTTGCGATTTTTTCTACAAAAATTCCCTACATAAATAGGTTCTATGAGTTAGATATGATACATCTATCTATTCTATAACTATGCCTCCACTTTGCTTGATGTAGACATTGACTCTATTGGCTTCTTTGAATAACTCTAGCTTCTTGTAGTAATTCTCCTAAGCATCGGTTGGTGTTGATGATGTATTCAACGACATTAGAATCTAGCAATGGTTAATAAGGTATAGTTGAGTAGGAGTGTGAAGGAAATATGCACTGAGAGGCAATAATAAAGTTGTTATTATGTTTTCCTCATATAGGATAGATGTTTATTTTGCATGCTGTAATTGTATTGATCGAAAACGTCAATACATGTGTGTTTAATAAACAAAAAGGGTTCCTAGTTATGCCTCTCTTATAGACTAGCTTGTTGATTAACAAGATGATCAAGGTTTCCTGATCATAGACATTTGATGCTGTTAATAACAAGATCACAACATTTGTGAAATGATGTGATGAACATTCATCTGAAGTATAGCGATACGATCAAGTCATTATGTTTACATTGCTATAACATCATACGAAGTAATCTTTATCCTTAGACCATGAGATCATGCTAATTTCTAACACTAGAAGAGTATCTTGATAACATCAAACGTCACATCGTAACATGGTGACTATAAAGATGGGTTCAGTACTACAAAGGTATTATGTTGAGGCTCATGGATCAAGAGTGGAATTTGTCAATCCCGATGACGGATAGATATACTCTGGGCCCTCTCGGTGATATCACATTAAGATAGCTTGCAAGCAAGTGATGTGATCACTAGAATGTTATATCACGGGAACGAGAAAAGAGTGCATGTCGGTAACGAGATCAAACTAGGTATTTCGATACCGATGATCGAATCTTGGACATGTATTATATCATGAGACAAAGGGATTAAGTTACTAGCGTTAAAGGTTCTCACAATCACAGAAGTCATCGTTGAATATGCAGGAGTCAGTATGGATCTCTAGGTCTCGCTTCCGATATTGATCTGAGAGGAGTCTCAATCATGTCTGCATTATTCGCGAACCGTAGGGTGACACGCTTAAGAGTTACCAGACACCATTTTGGAGCACATATCTTTCAGACGAAAGAATTGCAGACCACGGGAATTGTTTCGATAGAAACCGGAATTGTTTCAGGTGACATTGCAGAAAGTGGTTCTGCATGTGATATTGAAATGTTGAAAGGGGTTTTATGTGAATGTTTGTTAATTAAAGTAATTAACGAAAATCTGAATAAATTTAATGAAAGAGTTTTATTAAATGAGAGAGCATTAAACTTAGAGAATTTTAATGCATTTAAAGTGGAGACTTTAAAAGGGAATGTGAAGAGGCATTTTAATGTGGAGGGAGTTACCACCACATGAATGGAGGAGGTGAGGGGTCACCTCCATGAGGCGCCGGCCATGGAGGGGGTACCCCCTTCTCCTATAAAAGTCCCCCCTCTTCCTCCTTCTTCCACACACCTCCTCGTGAAGGATCTCTCTCCCCCTCTAGAATTATTCCCCCATGGTCTCGGATTAGCGAGATACATGTTCCCGGTGGAATTTCGTCTAGAAGGAGTTGCTGATTCCACTGCATCGCTGGAGCGAGGAGGTGGAGGCTGTCCGGTGGCTTGAACGTGTGTGCGAGGACGGATGCGTTGCTGATTTGCGGCGCTCGGACTTCCACACGATCTTGAGATCGACAAGCGTATGACTACATCAACCACGAGTTCCTACTCGTTAACAAAACTCGTTGTCTTTGAGGGTAAGTTCTCGATGGATGTATGTCCACCTGTTGCTCTGTATCTAGTAGATAGATCTTGGCGTATAGTTCTCATCGTAGGATTTTTTTTGTTTTCTATGCTGCAGACCCAACAGTGGTATCAGAGTCTGATCTATGCGTAGGTGCTTTGCACAGGTAGTACACATATGTTTGTATGTGGGCGATGATGATCATGTTATTGCATCTTCTATGTATTTTGGATATTGGTGGCATAGTGGGATGAAGCGGCCCAGACCAACCTTACATGTCGTCGTACATGAGACTGGTTCCACAACTGACATGCAACTTGTTTTGCATAAGTGGCTGGTGGGTGTATTTCTCTCCTACTATAGTCAATATCTGATTTACAACGAGTTGTTAATAACTTGGTTATCCTCGTTGTGGTTCATGTTCGTAGGTAAGACCGGTTCTATCTCCGAAAGCCCTAAGCCACGTAAAACTTACAATTGATAAATTAGAGGCGTCTAGTTTAGATCGTTGCTGGGCTAGTGTCTTGATATGGTATTGTAGTAAGTAGATGTATGAAAGATACTCTTACAACACACTCAACATGTAAGTTCCATAGACCTTGGCCTTACACACAAAGGAATGATAGAGATCATACCACGATGCAAATGATAGAGATCAAATGCGTGGAGCATATCATCTCACTTTACACATTAGATGTTAGCGTCTTATACTGCTAATTTGGTGCTTTTTGTAGCATTGTAAGATGATCCCTCATTTAGATATGAAGATAAAATTTGTTCTTCCTTAAGTATGCACGGTTCTGTGGATCGTGTTTCGAGACATCACGTGATGATCGGGTGTACTCTACGCTTTCATAGGAACGGGTGTAAGACAGTTTTACACATGTGAATACTAAGGTTCTTACTTGGCGAGCCTATCATGTACAAACATGGCCTCGGAACACGGACCGAAAGGTTAAGCATGAGTCATATAGTTGATATGATGCCCATATAGATGCCCGCCTTTGAAGCTACACCGACTCACGTGATGATCGGAGGGATGTCGTTTTTGAGTGGGAGTTCATTAGTAATTTGGATTAGTTGAACTCACTCTATCATAAACTTAGTCTAAATAAACTTTAAAAATTATGTTGTAGATGGCACCACCTGCTTTTAATTTCAATGTGTTCATGGAGAAAGAGAAATTTGTTGTGAATGGTAGCAACTTCACCAACTGGGCTATGAATTTGAGGATTCTCCTCACTGCTGCAAAAAAAGCAATATGTGCTAGAGGCGCCACTAGGCCCCCCACCAGCTCCTGATGCCCCTAACGAGGAAAATAATGTCTATGTGACTTGTCAGGAGGACCACAACTTAGTTCATTGCGGCATACTGTATGGGCTAGAGCCAGAACTTCGAAAGCGTTTCGAAAATGGTAATGCCTTTGATACCATGGGAGAATTGAAGATGATTTTCGATACCCATGCTGCCGTAGAGAGTTATAATGCTGCTGAAAAGTTCTTTAGCTGCATGATGGAGGAGAACAGCTCCGTTAGTGAGCACGTACTCAAAATGTCTAGGTATGCCGATAAGCTTGTGTCCTTGGGAATAATGATTCCCATTGAGTTAGGCATACATCGTGTTCTCCAATCTCTGCCACCTAGCTACAAGAGCTTCGTCATGAACTATAATATGAAGGGCATGAAGAAGTCACTTCCCGAGCTTCTGTCAATGCTTAAGACTGCAGAAGTGGAGATTAGGAGAGAACATCAAGTGTTGATGATCAATAAGACCACCGGTTTCAAGAAGGACAAGAAAGGCAAGCACAAGGGAAAGAAGAGTGGCAAATCTATTGCCACACCTGAAAAGAAACCCCGAGCTTGCCCTCAGTCTGACATCGAGTGTTACTATTGCAAGGGGACTAGCCATTGGAAGCGCAATTTCCCCAAGTATTTGGCGGACAAGAAGGCCGGCAAGGCAAACAAAGGTATATGTGATATACATGTTATTGATGTGTACTTGACTAGTACTCGCAGTAGCACCTGGGTATTTGATACGGGATCGATTGCTAATATATGTAACTCGGTTGAGGGGCTGCGGAACAAGCGACAACTAGCAAGGGACGAGGTCATGATGCGAGTCGGCAATGGATCAAGAGTTGATGTGATCGCCGTCGGGACGCTACCTCTCCATATGCCATCGGGATTAGTTATAAATCTGAATAATTGTTATTTGGTGCCTGCACTGAGCATGAACATTGTATCCGGATCGTGTTTGATGCAAAGTAGTTATTCCTTTAAATCTGAAAACAATGGTTGTTTGATTTATAAGAATGATACCTTTTGTGGTCATGCACCTGTGTTGAATGGTTTATTTCTATTGGATCCCGATAGTAGTATTACGCATATTCATAATGTTGATGCTAAAAGGATTAAACTTGATAATGATATATCTGCATATATGTGGCACTGCCGTCTAGGTCATATTGGCGTTAAACGCATGAAGAAACTCCATTCTGATGGACTTTTGGAATCACTTGATTTTGAATCATTTGATACATGTGAGCCATGCCTTATGGGCAAGATGACTAGAACGCCGTTTTCCGGTTCAATGGAACGGCGACAGATTTATTGGAAATGATACATACTGATGTGTGTGGCCCAATGAGTGTGTCGGCCCGAGGTGGATATCGTTACTTTGTTACTTTCACGGATGATTTGAGTAGATACGGGTATATCTATTTGATGAAACACAAGTCTGAAACCTTTGAAAAGTTCTAAGAATTTCAGAATGAAGTGGAAAATCATCATAACAGAAAGATCAAATTTCTGCGGTCCGACCGTGGAGGTGAGTATCTAAGTTACGAGTTTAGCACACACATGAAAGAGTGTGGAATAATTTCACAACTCCCGCTTGCCGGAACACCACAATGTAATGGTGTGTCGGAACGTCCTAATCGTACTTTATTGGATATGGTTTGATCTATGATGTCTCTGACTGACTTGCCACTGTCATTTTGGGGTTATGCACTGGAAACCGCGGCATTCACTTTAAATCGGGCACCATCTAAATCCGTTGAAACGACACCGTATGAATTATGGTTTGGAAACAAACCTAAGTTGTCATTTCTTAAAGTTTGGGGATGCCATGTTTATGTGAAGAAACCTCAGCCAGATAAACTCGAACCCAAAGCGGAAAAATGCGTCTTCATAGGATACCCTAAGGAAATGATTGAGTATACCTTCTATCACAGATCTGAGGGCAAGGTTTTTGTTGCCAAGAATGGATCCTTTCTTGAGAAGGAGTTTCTCGCGAAAGGTGTGAGTAGTCGGAAGGTAGAACTCGAAGAGGTTATTGAACCTTCTCTTCATGAAATGGCGAGTAGCGCATCATCGGAAATTGTTTCGGAGTTAACTTAACCTAATGAAGAGAGAGCTAATGATATTGATCATGAAACTCCGAAAGAGGACACTACCAAACCTCGCAGGTCAAGTAGGACACCTGCAGCTCCTGAACTGTACGGCAATCCTGTTGTGAATTTCATGGTTGATGAAATGGATGACCCTGCGACGTATGAAGAAGCGATGATGAGTCTGGATTCCAAAAAATGGCTAGAAGCCATGAAATCTGAGATGGAATCCATGTACGAAACCTAGGTTTGGACCTTGGTAGACTTACCTCAAGATCGAAAGGCCGTTGAGAATAAATGGATTTTCAAAAGAAAAAGCGATGCTGATGGTAATGTGACCACCTATAAGGCTCGACTTGTCGCAAAGGGGTTTCGACAAATTCAAGGAGTTGACTACGATGAGACATTCTCTCCTGTAGCAATGCTAAAGTCGGTTAGGATTATGTTAGCAATTGCTGCATATTTCTATTATGAAATATGGCAGATGGATGTCAAAACTGCGTTCCTCAATGGTAATATTGAAGAAGAGTTGTATATGATAGAACCTAAGGGTTTTGTCGATCCTAAGGATGCTGATAAGGTATGCAAAGTTCAGCGATCCATATATGGACTGAAGCAAGCATCCCGGAGTTGGAATCTCCGCTTTGATGAGGTGATCAAAGAGTTTGGATTTGTCCAAACTTATGGAGAGGCTTGTATTTATAAGAAAGTGAGTGGGAGCAATGTGGCATTTCTTATATTATATGTGGATGACATATTATTGATTGGAAATGATATAGATCTTTTAAACAGTGTTAAAAGTTATCTAAACAGCAAATTTTCGATGAAAGACCTTAGTGAAGCGTCATATATATTAGGCATAAAATCTATAGATATAGATCAAGGCGCCTAATTGGGCTATCGCAGAGTACATACCTTGATAAGATATTAAAGAAGTTTAATATGGACGGAAGTAAGAAGGGGTTCTTACCTATGTCGCAAGGCAAGAATTGAGCAAGACTCAAAGTCCGGCTACCGCGGAAGAAAGAGAGATAATGGATAAGATCCCCTATGCCTCGGCCATAGGCTCTATTATGTATGCCATGCTATGTACAAGACTGGATGTGGCACATGCTATTAGTTTGACTAGTAGGTACCAATCTGATCTAGGTTTGGAACACTGGATAGCGGTCAAGAATATCCTTAAGTACTTGAGAAGAACTAGGGATATGTTTCTTGTATACGAAGGTGAAGAAGATCTAGATGCTAAGTGTTATGTCGATGCTAGTTTTGACACCGATTCGGATGACTCTAAGTCTCAATCCGGATACGTATTTCTCTTGAACGGAGCAGCAGTTAGTTGGAGGAGTTCCAAACAACCTGTGGTAGCCGGATCAACGACAGAGGTAGAATATGTTGCTGCTTCAGAAGTGGCGCATGAAGCGGTTTGGATGAAAGAGTTCATAACAGAACTAGGTGTGGTTCCTAGTGCATTGGACCCAATGGTGATCTATTGTGACAACAATGGAGCCATAGCCAATGCCAAGGAACCTAGGTCTCACAAGAATTCCAAGCATATTAAGCGTCATTTTCACTCCATCCGCGAGCATGTCAAGGATGGAGATATAAAGATTTGTAAAGTACACACGGACCTAAATGTAGCAGACCCGTTGACTAAAGTTCTCCCTAGGCCAAAACATGATCAACACCAGAACTTCATGGGTGTTAGATTTATCACTATGTGAACTAGATTATTGTCTCCAGTGCAAGTGGGAGACTGCAGGAAATATGCCCTGAGAGGCAATAATAAAGTTGTTATTATGTAGTCCTCGTATATGATAGATGTTTATTTTGCATGCTGTAATTGTATTGATCGGAAACATCAATACATGTGTGTTTAATAAACAAAAAGGGTTCCTAGTTATGCCTCTCTTATAGACTAGCTTGTTGATTAACAAGATGATCAAGGTTTCCTGATCATAGACATTGGATGTTGTTAATAACAAGGTCACATCATTTGTGAAATGATGTGATGAACATTTATCCGAAGTATAGCATTACGATCAAGTCATTATGTTCACATTGCTATAACATCATACGAATTAATCTTTATCCTTAGACCATGAGATTATGTTAATTGCTAACACCAGAAGAGTATCTTGATAACACCATAACAGGGTGACTATAAAGATGGGTTCAGTGCTACGAAGGTATTATGTTGAGGCTCATGGATCAAGAGTGGAATTTGTCAATCCCGATGATGGATAGATATACTCTAGGCCCTCTCGGTGATATCACATTAAGATAGCTTGCAAGCAAGTGATGTGATCACTAGAAAGTTATATCACGCGAACGAGAAAAAAGTGCATGTCGGTAACGAGATCAAACTAGGTATTTCGATACCGATGATCAAATCTCGGACACGTATTATATCATGAGACAAAGGGATTAAGTTACTAGCGTTAAAGGTTCTCACGATCACAGAAGTCATCGTTGAATATGCAGGAGTCAGTATAGATCTCCAGGTCCTGCTTCTGATTATTGATCTGAGAGGAGTCTCAATCATGTCTGCATTATTCGCGAACCGTAGGAAAGTGGTTCTGCATGTGATATTGAAATGCTGCAAGGGGTTTTATGTGAATGTTTGTTAATTAAAGTAATTAAAAAAATTCTGAATAAATTTAATAAAACAGTTTTATTAAATGAGAGAGCATTAAACTTAGAAAATTTTAATGCATTTAAAGTGGAGACTTTAAAAGGGAATGTGAAGAGGCATTTTAATGTGGAGGGAGTTACCACCACATGAATGGAGGAGGTGAGGGGTCACCTCCATGAGGCGCCGGCCATGGAGGGGGTACCCCCCTCCTCCTATAAAAGGCCCCCTCTCCCTCCTTCTTCCACACACCACCTCCTGAAGGATCTCTCTCCCCCTCTAGAATTATTCCCCCATGGTCTCGGATTAGCGAGATACATGTTCCCGGTGGCATTTCTTCTGGAAGGAGTTTCTGCTTCTGCTGCATCGCTGGAGCGAGGAGGTGGAGGTTGTCCGGTGGCTTGAACGTGTGTGCGAGGACGGATGCGCTGCTGATTTGCGGCGCTCGGATTTCCACACGATCTTGAGATCGGCAAGTGTACGACTACATCAACCACGAGTTCCTACTTGTTAACAAAACTCGTTGTCTTCGAGGGTAAGTTCTCGATGGATGTATGTCCACCCGTTGCTCTGTATCTAGTAGATAGATCTTGGCATATAGTTCTCATCGTAGGATTTTTTTTGTTTTCTATGCTGCGGACCCAACAGAGTGTACTCAGAAACTTAATTAAAGAGGATTGTTTGATGCACTGTCTACAGCCACAAACCATAGATCATAGGCTATGCAGGTTTTTGTAAACATTTCTTCAAAGGTTGCTTTTATTTTGAAGATATATTTCTGTTAGCCTTCATAGGTTCACTCGAACTTCATGGAGTTTCTTTCCTACCGTGTCCATAGCTCTTTTCTCGAATGTAACATGTCACATTTTGTACACTCTGTAGAGCTGCTTCCCTTTACCCATAAGAGATCTTCGCTTTGATGAACATCCGGGACACATGTCACATTCACACTTCCATGGTATGAGGCCGAGACTAAGATCCCAGCCGTGACCACAACCCTTCTCCACAATCCTGCATGCCCACTCAATGGCTACCAAAACACTGTAGAGTACTGAGGGCGTAATGACCACCAGTATGGGAAGATCCCGCCCGTACCGTACGGTCATATCACCCTCCGACGGTTTTGCCTCATCAACCAGAACAACATCTGTGAAGGCCCAATGGGCATATTCGGTCCCTAGATCCATTGATTCGCAAAACCTACCCCCACATGCCTATTTAAAGAGGGGAAAACCCTAGAAGAGGGAGAGTCCACACACACGCCATAGGGGTGGAGTGGAGCCCTGCCGCTCCGCCGCCTCCATAGCCACTGCCCATAATATCTACACCACCATACCACTCAAGGGAGATATGATACTGGCATCTTGAAGGGCTACACATCGATCTTCATCACCATCTTCATCAATAACGTCTCCAACTTTGATCCCCTTTGTTTACTTTGTTGTGATCCAATCTCTATTGTGGACACTTATATTCAATTGTACCATCATATTTCTTCCATACTATTGCCATGATGTTGATCCCCTTCATGTATGAGTAGTTTCCTTGATCTTGGGGAGAGATGGTGAAACCCTAGTATTATTATGCATTGAAATAAAGATGGTCTATACTTGTGTCCATTGACTAATTGGTCTATGATGTTTTTATGATATTGTGTTTGATCTCTTTGTTTAGATGGTACGTGTAGTTAGCCACATATCATTTGCCTTCGGGACTAAATAAAATGGTGAAATACTTAGGATGCGTTTGGACGTATGCCCAATCCTATTATGACTTGCGCTGTCTTATAACCCACACGATCTAAGGAGAAATAAAGAGAAATTCACTAAGCTAATTACGATATCCATAGGGAGACCCTTAATTGTAGTGGTATGTATGGGTGATTGCTCTCATATATCACGGTGGTTATTTAGAGATGACCTCATCCTTGGCTCAACAAAGTGACCGCGCCTACAAGCCTTGCGGTGAACATCTTATTATTGATCTCTCTCCTCACATATCATGACACAAGAAATAGGTTATCCTAATTATTCATAAGTCTCCATGCTAGTGGTGAATCATACACTCCTTGAGAACCCCTCAACCATATCACAGAACACTTCATAGACACTCTCTTTCTTTAGTTTACTTTTGTTTTTTACTTTGTTCTTGTTTACTTTAACACTTATTCAAACAAACTCTTTATACACCATTACTTGGAATTAGAGATAACCTACAAGTACTCTCTAGTGAATAGTAATGAGGGGCATAAAGACCTCTACCAATAGCTCTTTATGGGATCAATACTCTTATTTCAAAACTATCTACAATTGATCTGTGCACTTGCAGTTATGAAGCTACTTTCTGGCACTGTTGTTAGGGAGCTAAGCGCTTTTGGTCTTTGCTCTTAGTTGCTAATTTATTGTTGCTGTACTAAATTTTTTTTACGAGTTTCAAGTCATTTCTATTTATTGTTTTTAGTGTTTTTACTTATTTGAAAAGAACAAAAAAATTATCAAATCAAAAACCCATAAAAAATTATAAAAAAACTGTAAAAACATTTGCAACTAATCACGTCTTCCGAGGTTGTTATTTTTGAGCAGATGAAGCTCGCAATGGAGGATAACAAATTTGAACCTTTGGATATTATGTTACGAGGCAAGATACATTAGAAGAATGGTTGGAATGGTTGAATGATTTTTCCTCCATGTTATGTGCCTCATAAAAAATTGTTTGTGAAAATTTTGGAAGCATAGATCATATTAATTATCAATGTGAGGGCAGTATTGATACCACATTAGCATCTTACAATAACTGTAACGTAGGCTTTGTTGATGTGGAGGTTTTAGAACATGTGATTTTTACTGGTAGTTGTGAGTTTCTAGCTCGCATGAGAAGATAAATGAAGAAGATAAAGCACTAGATAGAATCTATGGAGTAGTACATCATATATATAACTTCAGTAGTAATGCATTATTGACCACTTCTGTTGTCGAAGAGACTAACCTTTTGCAGGACTCATAGAAGAAAGAAGAAAAGGATGTACACCGCAGTGAACATGCTACTGCCGCTAGTATGGGTTTGTTTAACTTGTATGACCTATTAGATGGTTATGCAAAATCATATTGTAATTCATATCATGAGGTTTGTGATAAATGTATGGCACTTGGCCACCTTAGTTTTCAATGTTCCATGACAATAGCAGGATGGAAATAGTAGTTCGTAAATCGTCCAATGAGAGAGACATTATAACCGTATCTCCTGTGGAAAGTTAGAGTAGAGAATGTAAACAAACATGTTCAGTTACTAATAATTCACAAAGAAATATATATATATATATATATATATATATAGTTCAATGCATGGAGTTTAAGCCTAACAACAACGAGTTTACTTAGTAAATTACAGGTATATCAAGTAAATAACCTGTTAGTTAGAAATTTAGCACGAATACAGTACATTGCTGAGAAATAAAATCGCGTAGGGAGATTTGTTTACCTCGATCGGGGCGGTGTCTAGGCATCCTCCGTATCCTCGCGGGTCACATCGAGGTCATCGAAGGTGCTGCAGTTCTAGTGAGTGCCGACATCATCCGTGGGCGGGCGAGGATAGGATCAGAGCGATGGAAGACATCATCCGTGGTGGGGCAGTCAATAATGTGATCGGCTCACTGGAAAAAAGGTCGGTTAAGCAGATTAGGTGTGGTGGGTACACTGGCTAAAGTGAAGCGTGGATGTTTCTATCGATGAGGTATTCCTGGAGGAGAGAGTGGGGGTAGGGTTTGGGGGAGGGGGGAGAGGTTACACGGGGAAACTACACTGAATCTAGGATATAGAGGTAACTTATAGTACTCAACTAGAAAAAATACGTGTGAAGCCCCCACCCACTAACATCACTAGCGATGTAATGAGAATGTCAAAGTATCTGAAACTTTGGGGTACGAAATATGTTGGCATAGGTGGGAGATTTGGCCACTTTATTTGGGTTTTGAATTTGGTCATGGTCCATGTAATAATAGAAAAATGGTAGACCATACTCCCTCTCTGTTCAGAAATCCAAGGAGGGAGTCACATCAACTGTTTCACAATAAATGTAACACCTCAAATGATCATCCATGGCCATACTCACTCTATTTAGGAATCTCGAAGAAGAATGGATATTATATTATTTTGCCATTGCCAAGAGCTAATTAATTAGGAGTACCAAAAATCAGATACTAATAAATATGAGAAAAATGTCAAAAAAGATGAGAAAAAGCAAATACTGATGAAAACTATCATAACACGCACAAACGGACCCGTACACAGCAACATTAGCAATTTCAAATATACTCTCTCCGTTCCACAATATAAGCCCATTTTAGCAAATAAGAGCAGAAGGATTTATTTAAATATTTTTGTAAGACATGTTTACAAATAAGTGGCTAATGACATAATCATATCATCACATAAACACACACCCACAAAACAAATAGACGTCATACATCATGAACCTGCAAGCCGGATCTACTTCTAGAAGCTGCTGTTGTGCAGCCGCAGAGCAAAATGAACCTGCAAGCCGGATCTACTTCTAGAAGCTGCTGTTGTGCAGCCGCAGAGCAAACAAAGGTGCATACATAGTTGATTTATTCTTCTTGCCCTTTATGTAAAGTGAGAAGTCTTATCCTATTTTTTTGTTTTTTCTAGACAAGAAATGTTAGGGGTATACCTGTAAACTTGGAACCACCAAAATTTTAATACAGCTTCTAGGACACTCGAGGTCTGTTCTGTTCAAAAAAGGACGCAAGAGAGAGATGGCCATTTTTTAGATCATAGGGATGCCCCTTTATTGTACTGTATGATGGCGGACAGTTCCATTTCCAGTTTACTTCGCACCCCTATTCCCCACAAAATAATTCACACCGCTATTTTGAGAAATTCTCATCCATATATATTCATGGTATAACCTCTATTTGTCCTACCTTTAAGAATAGGTCCCACCTAGCCTAGCTATTGGAAAATTTAAAAAAATTGGTAATTAGGGTGGTGGCATTCTAAGACATACTAGTAAGTTACACGTGGCTTGCATGTGAGAGCTCGTATAATGAAAGTATGGTATATCATCCGAAAGACGTCTCTTATGATGAAAGTATTCTGTTGTTTTTGACCTCCATATGCAAAACATAAATGACTATTTATAAAAATACAGTACCAACACAAGATAAGATAAAAAATAAAAAAGACAGTTCTATTAGAAAATTAAGTTGAGATATTTTAAGCATAGAATATTGTAGAATGGTAGAGAAGTGTGTTTTGAGGTCTGTGCATAGTTATGCTAAATTGTAACAATAGAGTCTTCTAGATGCTAAAAGTGACATAACCTAATGTACTGAAAGAGACCCAAGGGTCAATAATGTTGGGGTTTGTAAATCTATATCCAACGATCGATGTTGAAAGTTATTCATACAGTATATCCTAATTACTAGTAAGTTGCACGTGTCTTGCATGTGAGAATCAGATAATATAAATATGATATATTATTTTTTATGTAAAACTATAATAGGTGAAGTTCAAAAAATAATTATAATTTCGAGCCATGTCCATAAAGTATCGTGTGTATATTTGGTTCTTGTAGTTTATATCATGTAGAAATCGACCTATTAGCTACGTAATACTCGACAAGTTCTAGAGAAATGATGGAAAAGATTATAGAATTATTAATAAGTATGTTTTGAGATTTACGCATAGTATTCATTGTGTTAAAGACTGTAACATCCCAAAATTTCATCTGAAATCATCATCATTGCACTCATATCATCATGGCATGTTTTTGCATTGCATTTAGAATGTCCTCCAAAAATCTGGTGCAATTTTGGGCCATGGTTAGGAATTTATGAAAATGGAACCAAAGAAAATGCTATATTACCTATTAAGACCAAGTAAGTACTTTGGATTAAAATAGTAGGTAAATATGTTTTATAATACCCTAAAAACCTAGTTTGAGTTTTTACAAATTTTCACAAATTGGTTAGAATCAATTTGAATCATTAAATCAAAAGTTTTAAAGAAAACTGAATTAGAAAAAGAAAAGGGAGGGAATAAATTCAAACAGCAGCAGCATTTTGGCCCATTCTGCCCCAATAGGCAACAACCCACCCGGACCACTCCCTCTCCCCTTCTCTGTCTTTTCCCACCCCCCCCATCTCTACTCTCTCTCGCTGACAAGCCGGCCCCACGCCACGTCACCCCCCACCCCGTCGTCTTCAACCGCGTCGTCGAGCAAAACCCCCCCTTCTCAGCTGTTTTCAAAACGATTGAATTCCGGCCGTTTCTCGCAGTGATTCTCCCTGATGAATGCTCCTACTTAATCCTCACCCCCTCCTCGTCATTTTCCCCGAGTCGCCACCCCTAGAGAGCCACCAGGCTCCCCTAAATTCGAGCTCGAACGCCGCTCACTGACGGCAACTCCGGCGACGATTCCCGTGAGTCTAGGCCGCGCGGCGCCCTCCCCTTGGTCCTATCTATTTTCCCATCTCCTGGCGTACCTACTGACCGAGCCACGCATTTTCTTTTGCCCCAGGTCGACGACACGGACAATTCCGGCGAACTCCTCTGCCGCCACCGTCAGTCGCCTTCTCCGGTAAGGGTAGGTCTCCCGCCGCCCCTTTTTGGTCTTTACTAGGTCGTGCAGACGTTTGCGCACCTCGCTGACCTCTTTGCCGGTTGGTTTGAGCCCCAGGTCTTCATCTCCGTCGCCGAGCCGAGAGTTCCGCCGGCAACAACAACTCCGACGAAGGATCCAGGCCAAGCCCGAGCACCTCCCGCACCGCAGTGACCTCCATCAAGATCGCCACGACCCCCTCAACCTCTGGTACGTGTCCACGGTCTCCCAGCCCTCGTAGAATCGCCAGAACCCCATCGGCCGACGCTCCGCCGCCGCGCGCCGTCGTTAGCACCGCCAGTCTCCGGCGAGATGCTTAGCAGCCGTTCGATCAGATCCTAGCGGTTAAGATTAAATCACTTAAACGAAAGGGTACGGCTGATCTGATCCGTCCAACGTCACTTAAATCTGACGACCCACAGCGGTCGATCCGGCCAAACCGGTATCAGCCAATAAGGAAGCGCCACGTCGCCAGATTATTTCGTTTAAATAGAAAAATAGACTGATTTAGTATTTAACTTAGAAATTCAATAACTTTTGATCCACAAATCAGAAAAATACAAATTTGGTGTCTATGGATTCAGAAAATGAGACCTTTATTATGGAGGCCTTGTTTCACACTTTTGCCTCTGGAAAAATGGAATTATAAACAGAACCTTTTTAGGAGTATTTTATTCACAAAAATTGTTCTATAGATTTTTTTTTGAGTATTTCTTATACATTTAGTTGAGGTATTCTATCCTCAGTACTGTAGACTCTGTAAATTATAGAGTTGTGATCATATCTTTGCATGTGGCATGCATTCATGTTTTTGTAATGTTTTATTGATTGAATTATTATTGTTGTATTGATCTTGTGTAGATTGTGTGCATTGTGAAGTTTGTTGCTGTGAGGATTGTACCTATTCCCCTAGCTACCAAGGCAAGTGATATTTCATCCCATGTCCTATTATTTTCACTATTGCACTAGTGATATTTTGGTAGAGCTTGACATGATAGAATTATTCCTATATTGCTATACTATGCTATGCTATATAGATTATATCTTGGTAGTATTCCCTAGTTAAGGACTTTGTGTGCTAGAATGCTTAGCTATGCTATTAGAATTTGTGGGTGGAAAATACATATCAAGATAGTATGGAATGATATTATTATTTTTTTACTAAGAAAACAACTATTATTAATGAAACACCTGGGTGCATTGGAACTTGCTTGGAATATGTTGAGTGGTTACTCAGGGACCATGTCTATGGTCAGCTAGTGTATCACACTTGTGGATGGCCACCCAGGAACAAAGAGATTGGAGACATTCTTGTCATAAAGCTTCCAGTGCAGCCACATGGCATATGGGCTCTCTGCCTTGACCAACTAAGTTGCAAGAACTCAGCCAGACGGACAGAGGGTGGTAGTGATGATAGGATGGAACGCGTCCGTGGTGGTTTGAAGGATTGCTTCTGAAAAGTCTTGTCTCGATGCATGTCGAGTCTTGTGGGGAAAGTGCACCACCTCGAGAGAGGGTAAAACTAAGTACTTAGCCGTGTCCCCGGATATGGACAACTTCTGAGCCTCAAGACAATGAAGTAGTTCAATAATCTCCTCATCCAAATTTCTCTAAGTTAAAACTTGTGGGTAAACAGGGATATAGGTTCAGTGATGTCTATCATTGGTACCTTATAGCTTGAATGAAAAACTTCTTCAAAAACTATAAGTTAAACTATTTTAGCAAAACCAGCCATAACCCCCACTTAGCCATATATTCATGTAGTTGTTGGATTATACTAAGTATCTTTGGTATCACTTGCCAATACAATTCCAAATGTATTGACCCTTGTGGCTGTAACTTATTATGTTGCAGGTTACTCTGATGATGAGTAGGGTTGCGAGTCTACACTCGACATGCTTCCCTGTGGCACATGAAGACTAAGGACTCTATTATTATTATATGTTATGTGAACTTGTGTCTTAGCCTTGGGCTAAGTGAGTTGTAAGAACTATTATACTCCTGGATGTGCGATGTAATAATGACCTTTGCTTCTGTGTACTTCATCTTAAACTGTGGGTGCTAGCATTTTGATCCAGGGACTAGCACTACAATCACAGGGATCTTACCTTATCATGGTGAGATCTTACAGATGGTATCAGAGCACTGTGTTGCCTGTAGGATCGTGACCCTAGAATGGATTAGACTAAGGAAAACCCTTAGGAAAACTCTATATTCCAACTTTACACTTGTCTTTTCATCTCGTAAAACTTTTCCTAATCATCCTTCTCATCTATTCTTGTAGATGTCCACCATCAATGAATCTGTCAAGAAGGGACCACTGATGACTATGACCCTAGAGTGTGAGACAGAATTCCCCAATATACTCAAGAACCTCATGCTTGGCTTGGGAATGAATGGTGAAGCTGTGTACAAGGGATTTCCTGTGATGGACGAAGGACAAGAGTATTGGTGGGTGCAACTCCATTTGTACAAAGACAAGGAGGAAGATCCCAAGAGTACGGGATTTTGCATGTTCACCAACTCTGAAATGCACCCGTCATTCTTTGACTCTGCAAGGAATGCTGCATGGAGAGCTATTGAGGAACTTGGGGAGAGACTCAATTATAGAATGCTCAATACTCAGGAGGATCTCAAGGAGGAGAAGCATCTTGCCCAAGACTCAAAGGCCACGGTGAAACTCCTAAGTAAGGATATCATAGGCCTAGCCTTGGAGCTATGTGACCAAGACAAGCAGATTTTTGCCAAGGATGCCCTGATTGCCACCTTGGTTAAGAAGGAGTGAGATATTAGTTGGACCACCACCCTTGGCATTCTATCACGTAGTATCTCGACCATACCAACCTATGTGGTATGGCAAAAATAAAGTTATGTCTGGAACCTTGAGTGCTTAAGTTGAATTAATGTATTGCTACTTGGAATGTTTTGTTGGTTGAACTCTCTTTTATTTTGTGACTTGTATTTTCTTTCTCTATGGTGTGTTACTAATTTTCTCCATACTATGCAAAAGATGCCGAATTTTGTCTACAGCACGGCCAAGGATTTCAAGGGGACTCGCTTTGGGACTCGTATCTTGGAGCTAGTCCAAGTGCTCGCTCTTCCAATCCCTACCATTCAGGGACTTCAGCTGAGGAAGTTTCAGAGGAAGGACTTATGGGGATTCAAAGTTACCCAGCCAGGACGTGAGACGGAGCCCCAAACTGGGGAAATTACCTTCAAGATACTCCATGATGACATGGAGAGGGGCCTTGACGTCGCTATGCAGGAGCTGTTGGGACGCCTATGTGGACGTCATTCTTCTGAGATCAAGAGCCACTACTTCCATTTCTTTGGGAGGCGCGACGAGGAAGGAGAGCCTATTGTATTAGATGAGGCCACTAAGGAGTCTATCAAGCCCGTGCGTCACTACCTCCAGGATTTAGAGAGCCTCATTAGACACCTTGATACTGATAGGACTAATGTGATGCTTAGCAATGATGAACTACGAGTCCAACTCAAGGAGAAGGACAAGGACTTCCAGGAATAGGAAAATCGAATCAAGGAAATGGAGAAGAAGTTTGAATACCAAGATAAGAAATTCAAGAACCAAGAGAAGAGAGTTCAGGAGAAGAACAAGAAGATTAGAGACTTGGAGACCGAGTTAGAGCTAGAGAACATTGAGCTGGAAGCAGATCACGAGGTGATAGAGAGGCTACGCACACAGAAGAGAGAGTTACAGACGAAGATCGATGCTCTGACTACCAGCTTGGAGGAATACAAGGCAGGATTCGCATCAGCAGGACTTGCTCTAGTGGAGGAGGAAGTCGACATGGAGGAGTAGTGATACTGTTCCATCTACCTATCGTTCCATTATTATTGAGTGCATAGGTCATACCGACTTGTGGGTGACTATGCTAGTATGTTATCTTTGCAGACTCTGTTATTGTTGTGATGTTAGAACTTGCATGCTTGTTTGTCTGAATTGTTGTTTTATTTGGGTTTTCTATCATTACTTACCCTTACTAAACCCACAGATGCCTCCCCGACGCAACAACGAGGATAACAACGACAATGACAATGGAATGAAGTAGATGATGGCTGCACAGACCCAATTGATGCAAATGATGACTCAATTCATGGCGAACCAGAACTAGAACAACAATAATAACAATAACAACTAGAACAACCCACCACCTTTGGATATGCTGACCAGATTTCTAAGGCTGAGACCTGCCAAGTTCTCAGGTACCTCAGACCCCATGGTATCAAATGATTGGTTACGCTCTGTGAATAAGGACCTAGTCACGCTTGGATGCACGGATGCAGAAAAGGTCAGATTTGCAGCACACTTGTTGGAAGGTCATGCAGCTGCTTGGTGGGATAATTTTCAAATTACCCACCCTATTGAGGAAGTGACTTGGGCAATGTTTGAAGATGGGTTTCGCACCACTCACATCTCTACTGGAATAATGGGATTGAAGAAAAAGGAGTTCCATAACCTCAAGAAACGCCACCGTACTATCTCTGAATACATCGAAGAGTTCGATAATTTGTCACGTTATGCAGCCGACGATGTTGACACTAATGCAAAGAGAAACGAGAAGTTCCTGGATGGGCTGAATGATGAAATTGCTATGCAACTATCTGTTGCATATGTTCCAACTTATCAATCCTTGTGTGATAAAGATACCATCCTAGAAAACAAGATGAAGCTAGTGGAGGGTAGAAAGAGGAAGCACCATTTCGATAAGTTTGGATCAGGATCTCCTCACAAGCGCCCTCATGGTGAAGGAAGTGGGAGCTCAGGATTCCACAAGAATGGGAATCATAATAACCACCGTAACAACCACAACCATGATGGAAACAATCATCGTGGGCACAACAAAAGATTCAGGAACAATCACAATAATCATGGCCATGGGAACCAAAATGGTCAGAACCGTCACAGTCAGCCAGCAAAGAAAGACATCAGTCAGGTGGAATGTTTCAAGTGTAAGAAGATAGGACACTATGCTAAGGAATGCCCAGAAAAGAAGACTGATGGGGCTAAGCCAAACCCATTCCAAAAGGTCCATGTGAACCACATTAATGTGGAGGAAATCCAAGAAGGATCTGATGCCGTGATCGGTAAGTTCAAAATTAATGCACTTATCCTTTTCGATACTGGCGCATCGCATTCATTCATTTCAAGAGCATTTGTAATCAAAAATAGACTCACCACTGAAACTATTGGATGTCCTATTAAGGTAAGTTCTCCGGGTGGAGAAATGATAGTAAATTCAGGGTGCCGACAGATCATCCTAGAAATTGGAAAACACAAGTTCCCGATTAGTTTAATAATCCTAGAGTCCTAAGGATTAGATGTCATATTAGGTATGGACTGGTTGACCCGTTATGAAGGAGTGATTGATTGTGCCAAGCGGACTGTTATGCTTACCACCCCAGAAAAGAAAAGGATCAGGTTCAAGTCTAACTTTGAACCCAAGGGGAGCAAGGTTAATTCTCTTAAGGGAGTTAGCCTAGACAGTGTGCCAATAGTGAAGGAATACCCAGATGTGTTTCCCGAAGAATTACCTGGCATGCCACCAGATAGGGATGTGGAGTTTCTAATAGACCTACTGCCAGGAACAGGGCCTATAGCAAAGAGACCTTATAATATGTCAGTTGACGAGTTAAAAGAACTTAAGAAGCAATTAGGAGAACAACTGGAAAAGGGATTTATCCAACCAAGTTCATCGTCTTGGGGAGCACCAGTCTTGTTTGTTGAAAAGAAGGACCGAAGCCAAAGGCTATGCATAGATTATCGTTTACTTAATGAAGTGACCATAAAGAATAAGTACCCCCCTGCCTAGAATAAATGACCTCTTCGATCAACTAGAGGGAGCATGTGTGTTCTCAAAAATTGATCTCCGATCAGGATACTTTCAACTCAAGATTAGAGAACATGACATACCCAAGACTGCATTCACCACTAGATACGGGTTGTATGAATATACAGTGATGCCGTTTGGATTAACTAATGCACCGGCCTATTTCATGAACATGATGAATAAAGTATTCATGGAATTCCTTGAAAAGTTCGTAGTGGTATTCATCGATGATATATTGGTATATTCCAAAAGCAATAAAGAACATGAGGAACATCTACGCCTGATTCTAGAGAAACTCAGGGAACATAAACTTTATGCCAAGTTCAGTAAATGTGAATTCTGGCTGAACGAAGTGGGTTTTCTTGGGCACATAGTATCTAGAAGTGGTATAGCTGTTGATCCAGCAAAAGTGGCAGCGGTGACAGAATGGGAACCTCCTAAATCAGTTAAAGAAGTCCGTAGTTTCCTTGGTCTGGCGGGGTACTATCGAAGGTTCATTGAAAATTTCTCTAAGATTGCAAAGCCCATGACTAATCTGCTGAAGAAGGAGAATAAGTTTAATTGGACAGAAGCTTGTGAAACCAGCTTTTAGGAATTGAAAAAGAGACTGGTGTCAGCACCAGTGTTATGTTTGCCAGATCTTGAGAAAGATTTTCAAGTCTATTGTGATGCATCTCACCAAGGAATGGGAGGTGTACTGATGCAACAAGGTAAAGTTGTAGCTTATGCATCAAGACAACTCAAAAATCATGAAGTGAACTATCCTACTCATGATCTAGAGTTGGCATCAGTTGTGCATGCACTAAAAACATGGAGGCATTATCTTATGGGAAAGCGTTGTGAAATGTTCACCGATCACAAGAGTTTGAAATATATTTTTACACAGAAAGAGCTCAACATGAGACAAAGAAGATGGCTAGAACTCATCAAGGACTATGACTTAAGTTTACAATACCATCTTGGAAAGGCAAATGTGGTAGCCGATGCATTAAGCCACAAGGTCTATGTGAATGGCCTCAACAAAGGAGAATTGCCGGAGGAGTTGTGTGCTCAATTTAGAGAACTGAGACTCGAAATTGTGCCTGAAGGGTACCTTGCATCCTTGGAGGTGCAGCCCACACTAATGGATAGAATTCAAGAAGCCCAAAAGTTGGACAAAGAAATAGATGAAATCAAAAGTAAAGTTAGTGAAGGGAAGGCAAAAGGATTCCATGTAGATGAACAAGGAATCTTATGGTACGAAAAACGTATCTGTGTTCCACAGGATCCGGAACTTAAGAAGTTGATCTTACGAGAAGCTCACAATTCACCATATTCAATTCACCCTGGCAACACCAAGATGTATATGGATGTTAAGGGAAGATTTTGGTGGAATAATCTAAAGAAGGATATAGCGGAACATATTGCTCTATGCGACATGTGTAGTCGTGTAAAGGCAGAACATCAAAAACCGGCAGGACTATTGCAACCGCTACCAATACCTGATTGGAAATGGGATAAAATCGGTATGGATTTCATCACTGGACTGCCAAGGACTAAATCTGGATACGATTCCATATGGGTTATCGTTGATCGTTTAACAAAAGTGGCCCATTTCATACCAGTAAAGACCACTGATACAAGTGCAAAGTTAGCCAAGATTTACATGAACAGAATTGTATGTTTGCATGGGGTACCTAAGAGTATCATATCTGACAGAGGGACTCAATTCACTTCACACTTTTGGCGACAACTTCACGAGTCACTGGGAACTCGGTTAGAATTCAGCACTGCATTTCATTCGCAAACAGATGGGCAGACAGAAAGGACCAATCAAATATTAGAGGATATGCTGAGAGCATGTGCCTTAGATTATGGGTCCAGTTGGGATGAAAGTCTACCGTACGCCGAGTTTTCTTACAATAACAGTTATCAGTCGAGCCTAGAAATGGCTCCATTTGAATTCCTTTATGGAAGGAAGTGTACTACACCATTGCTATGGAATGGAGTAGGAGAAAGAAACTTGTTCGGGCCAGACCTAATCAAAGAGGCTGAGGAGAAAGTCAAGATAGTAAGAGATAGGCTGAAGGTAGCTCAATATCGGCAAAAGAGCTATGCTGATCCAAAACGTAGAGAGGTTACCTACGAGGTTGGTGATAGAGCTTATCTCAGGGTATCACCACTTCGTGGTGTAAAGAGATTTGGAATCAAAGGAAAACTAGCACCACGCTATGTAGGGCCTTTCAAGATTTTGAGTCGCAAAGGAGAAGTAGCATATGAGATAGGATTACCAGAATCTTTGTCAGCAGTTCACAATGTATTCCATGTCAGTCAGCTGAAAAAGTGTCACCCAGAGATGGAAGAAACTTCGTTGAAAGACACTATACCATTGGAGGAAGTTCAGCTAGATAATGATCTCACTTATGAAGAGACACCTATTAAGATTCTGGAGACTGCAGAAAGAATTACCTGTACCAAGACCATCAAATTCTGCAAAGTGCAGTGGAACCATCACACTGAATCATAAGCAACCTGGGAACGAGAGGATGAACTTCGGAGAGATCACCCTCACCTATTTGCTAGCTAACCCCAATCTCGAGGGCGAGATTCATCTTAAGGGGGTTAGATTTTGTAACATCCCAAAATTTCATCTGAAATCATCATCATTGCACTCATATCATCATGGCATGTTTTTGCATTGCATTTAGAATGTCCTCCAAAAATCTGGTGCAATTTTGGGCCATGGTTAGGAATTTATGAAAATGCAACCAAAGAAAATGCTATATTACCTATTGAGACCAAGTAAGTACTTTGGATTAAAATAGTAGGTAAATATTTTTTATAATACCCTAAAAACCTAGTTTGAGTTTTTACAAATTTTCACAAATTGGTTTGAATCAATTTGAATAATTAAATCAAAAGTTTTGGAGAAAACTGAATTAGAAAAAGAAAAGGGAGGGAAATAAATTCAAACAGCAGCAGCTTTTTGTCCCATTCTGGCCCAATAGGCAACAGCCTACTCGGACCACTCCCTCTCCCCTTCTCTGTCTTTTCCCACCCCCCGTCTCTACTCTCTCTCGCTGACAAGCCGGCCCCACGCCACGTGACCCCCACCCCGTCGTCTTCAACCGCGCCGTCGAGCAAACCCCCCTTCTCAGCCGTTTTCAAAACGATTGAATTCCGGCCATTTCTCGCAGTGATTCTCCCTGATGAATGCTCCTACTTAATCCTCACCCCCTCCTCGTCATTTTCCCCCAGTCGCCACCCCTAGAGAGCCCCCAGGTTCCCCTAAATTCGATCTCGAACGCCGCTCACTGACGGCAACTCCGGCGACGATTCCGGTGAGTCCAGGCCGCCCGGCGCCCTCCCCTTGGTCCTATCTATTTTCCCATCTCCTGGCGTACCTACTGACCGAGCCACGCGTTTTCTTTTGCCCCAGGTCAACGACACGGACAATTCCGGCGAACTCCTCTGCCGCCACCGTCAGTCGCCTTCTCCGGTAAGGGTAGGTCTCCCGCCGCCCCTTTTTGGTCTTTACTAGGTCGTGCAGACGTTTGCGCACCTCGCTGACCTCTTTGCTGGTTGGTTTGAGCCCCAGGTCTTCATCTCCGTGGCCGAGCCGAGAGTTCCGCCGACAACCGCAACTCCGGCGAAGGATCCAGGCCAAGCCCGAGCACCCCCCGCACCGCAGTGACCTCCATCGAGATCGCCACGACCCCCTCAACCTTTGGTACGTGTCCACGGTCTCCCAGCCCTCGTAGAATCGCCAGAACCCCATCAGCCGACGCTCCGCCGCCGCGCGCCGTCGTTAGCACCGCCAGTCTCCGGCGAGATGCTTAGCAGCCGTTCGATCAGATCCTAGCGGTTAAGATTAAATCACTTAAACGAAAGGGTACGGCTGATCTGATCCGTCCAACGTCACTTAAATCTGATGACCCACAGCGGTCGATGCGGCCGAACCGGTATCAGCCAATAAGGAAGCGCTACGTCGCCAGATTATTTCGTTTAAATAGAAAAATAGACTGATTTAGTATTTAACTTAGAAATTCAATAACTTTTGATCCACAAATCAGAAAAATACAAATTTGGTGTCTATGGATTCAGAAAAATGAGACCTTTATTATGGAGGCCTTGTTTCACGCTTTTTCCTCTGGAAAAATGGAATTATAAACAGAACCTTTTTAGGAGTATTTTATTCACAAAAATTGTTCTATAGATTTTTTTTTGAGTATTTCTTATACATTTAGTTGAGGTATTCTATCCTCAGTACTGTAGACTCTGTAAATTATAGAGTTGTGATCATATCTTTGCATGTGGCATGCATTCATGTTTTTGTAATGTTTTATTGATTGAATTATTATTGTTGTATTGATCTTGTGTAGATTCTGTGGATTGTGAAGTTTGTTGCTGTGAGGATTGTACCTATTCCCCTAGCTACCAAGGCAAGTGATATTTCATCCCATGTCCTATTATTTTCACTATTGCACTAGTGATATTTTGGTAGATCTTGACATGGTAGAATTATTCCTATATTGCTATACTATGCTCTGCTATATAGATTATATCTTGGTAGTATTCCCTAGTTAAGGACTTTGTATGCTAGAATGCTTAGCTATGCTATTAGAATTTGTGGGTGGAAAATACATATCAAGATAGTATGGAATGATATTATTATTATTTTTACTAAGAAAACAACTATTATTAATGAAACACCTGGGTGCATTGGAACTTGCTTGGAATATGTTGAGTGGTTACTCAGGGACCATGTCTATGGTCAGCTAGTGTATCACACTTGTGGATGGCCACCCAGGAACAAAGAGATTGGAGACATTCTTGTCATAAAGCTTCCAGTGCAGCCACATGGCATATGGGCTCTCTGCCTTGACCAACTAAGTTGCAAGAACTCAGCCAGACGGACAGAGGGTGGTAGTGATGATAGGATGGAACGCGTCCGTGGTGGTTTGAAGGATTGCTTCTGAAAAGTCTTGTCTCGATGCATGTCGAGTCTTGTGGGGAAAGTGCACCACCTCTCGAGAGGGTAAAACTAAGTACTTAGCCGTGTCCCCGGATATGGACAACTTCTGAGCCTCAAGACAATGAAGTAGTTCAATAATCTCCTCATCCAAATTTCTCTAAGTTAAAACTTGTGGGTAAACAGGGATATAGGTTCAGTGATGTCTATCATTGGTACCTTATAGCTTGAATGAAAAACTTCTTCAAAAACTATAAGTTAAACTATTTTAGCAAAGCCAGCCATAACCCCCACTTAGCCATATATTCATGTAGTTGTTGGGTTATACTAAGTATCTTTGGTATCACTTGCCAATACAATTCCAAATGTATTGACCCTTGTGGCTGTAACTTATTATGTTGCAGGTTACTCTGATGATGAGTAGGGTTGCGAGTCTACACTCGACATGCTTGCCTGTGGCACATGAAGACTAAGGACTCTATTATTATTATATGTTATGTGAACTTGTGTCTTAGCCTTGGGCTAAGTGAGTTGTAAGAACTATTATACTCCTGGATGTGCGATGTAATAATGACCTTTGCTTCTGTGTACTTCATCTTAAACTGTGGGTGCTAGCATTTCGATCCAGGGACTAGCACTGCAATCACAGGGATCTTACCTTATCATGGTGAGATCTTACAAAGACTACCAAAAGAATCTTCTAGATTCTAGAATGGATAGAAGATCCAATATTTATCAATGTTGGGATTTGCCAGTCTTCATCCAAACGTTAATATTCAAAGTTATTCATACACTATATAGTGGTAAGACTAGTAAGTTGCACGTGAGATTCAGATAATAGAAGTATGGCATATCATCACTATAAAATTATAATAGGTAAATCTCAAAAAATAATTATAAATTTGAGCCACATCCATAAAGTATTGGGTGTATAATTGATTATTGTACTTTATATCACATAGAAATCAAACTTTATTAGCTACTTAATACTCAAAAAAATTGGTAACATGCTCCAAAGAAATGAGAGAGAAGTTTTTAGAATGATGGAAAATTGTATTTTGAAATTTGTGCATAACGATCATTCGCTAAATATTATTAATAGAATATTCTATATGCTAGAATGGAAAAGAAGATCCAGCATCTAGTAATGTTGGGATTTGCTAGTTTTGATCTCACGGTCAATATTCAAAGTTATTCACACACAATATAATGGTAAGATATTAATATTAGTTGTAAGTTGCATGTGCCTTGCATGTGAGACTCAAATGATAGAAGTATGACATATCATCACTATATAAAAAAGTAATTTGCATGTTCCAACACGTGAGACTGAGATAATAGAAGGATGGCATATCATCACTATATAAAATTATAATAGGTAAAGCTCAAAAAATTAGAAATTTGATCCACATTAATAAAGTATGGGTGTATATTTAGTTCTTGTACTTTATATCATATAGAAATCAATGTTTATTAGCTACCTAATAATTGAAAATTTTATTAACATAGTCTAGAGAAATGACGGAAACGATTTTAAAATGACGGAGAAGTATTTTTCAGGTTTGTGTATAGAGTTCATTGTGATAATTAAAGACTATCAGTTGAATCTTCTAGATGCTAGAATGGAAAATAAGATCAAACATTGTTGGGATTTGTAAGTATTGATTTAAAGGCCAATGTTCAAAGTTATTCTTACACTATATAGTGATAAGAACTAGTAAGTTATACGTGCCTTGCACGTGAGGGCTCGATAACGGAAGTATTACATATCATTCGAAATATTTCTCTTATAATTAAATACCCCATTTTAACCTTCATATACAAAACATAGATATAACCTCGACACAAGATAAGATAAAAAACAATGGCAATTCTATTAAAAAAGTGAGTTGGAATATTTTATGCATAAAAGATTGTAGAATGATAGAGAAGTGTGTTATGATGTTTGTGTATAGTGGTCATGGTGCTAAAAGCTAATAATAGAATCTTCTAGATGGTAAACATGACATAATCTAATATACTGAAAGAGATTGAATGGTCATCAACCTTGGGATTTGCCAATCTTTATCGAACGGTCAGTTATATGTACACTTGGTATTAACTACACAGCAAAAACAAATTTATGTTCGCTTGGAAAATTGAAAATGATTGTTTATTCATAAAAATGGAAACTCTTTGCATAAAAATTGTTTACCTGCCATGATGCACTGATTTACCAAATATAGATGCGCACCTTATCATAAATTATGATGTAGATATGTCCATGACTATGTTCATTTGGTTTAAATTGAAATTCTACCACAAATTTGGATCTTTCAAAACTCTCCATGGTTTTTTTAGCGGGGAACTCTTGATGGTTGGTAATATAGGGACTGCTTGGTTACCTTAACATGATTGTCAGAAATCTTGGAAGCAAGTTATGACAACACTTTATAGTTCAAAATTAACCTATTTTTGGTAAAGCGACATAAAGTTGTTTAACCAAGCGAAGTTAGATAGAAAACTTGAAAATTATCCATATAACATGGTCTAATTTTATGTCAGGTGGTTGTATTCTGGGCCATATTCTTTGTACTTTCTACGCCCAAAAACAATTATGCCACTTGGATAAATTAAATGATTTTTTTGTTCATAAAAGCTAGAAGCTCCTAGTGGCAACATTGTTTACACTACCAAGATACACACATCTACCATATATTTGTATCTTATATAAACTATGATGTACATATTGTCATGAATTTAGTCATTAGGCCTCAAACCCAACGATCTTGCATACTATTCATGGTAGGCCATGTTACAAAGCAAGTTTTTCAAAAGTTGTCCATGTTACGAAGCATGTTTTTCAATTATGGTATGGTTTGTGGAAAGTAGTACACATAAGAGACTGCCATGTCAAGCTTTTAATTTTTTATCTTCTCTTTATTTTTCTTGACTTTTTTGAAAACATGTCAAATTTGTTTGCATGAAAACTCATATAAGAAATTTAAAACTTTCAAAAATCTTGCTGGTTTTCGATATCATGTCTACTTGGGTGCCTTATAATGATTTACTAGAAATTTTAGAAGCAAGATATCATAATCTCATAGTTCAGATTTTTCCTAATTTCGATAAATTGTCCTAAAGTTGTTTTGATTGGGGTTGGTGGTATTATAGGCTATATTTCTGCATTTGTACTTCCTAAAATAAAAATTCTATCCCTTGGAAAATTGAAAATGGTTACTTAATTGGTTCATGAAAGTTGGAAATTCATAGTATAATAAAACATTGTTTACCATGATGATACACACACAACTACCAAATATAGAAACGTTTATCATAAAAATTTAAGGTAGGTGTGGCAATTACCTTGATCATTAGGCTTGAAACCCAAAAATGTTCTTACATGGGAGGCCAACATATTGTGAAGCAAGTTTTTAACGTCAAAATTAATGTTTGACATTTTTCATGGATACATGTAAGAGTATGTCATGCTCAAGTTTTCCATTTATCTATATTTTCTCTGATTTTGTTAAAACATGTGACTCCCAGCGTGATGACCACATGTACCTTCATGTATCTCGAGGAGGACGGATCTTCTGTCGCCATTGGAGACGCATCGTTGAAGGACTCTTGTGATGCTGCACTTGTACAATTTGCCATTGATAAATGTGAAGGATTTTGAGCGTCACACTATGTGTCGCGCATCTGTTGGGTCATCTGGTAGACGTTTCCTGAGCAAGTATGTGATGTACGGCTGTGTCCAGGCTGGCTCGATGAGCATGACCTCAATGGGGCCTTCGAGTCCGTCAGGCTTTTATTCTTTTTCGTCTAGTTTTTCGAGTCCTCCAGGCGGCGCAGCCCCCGAGTCCTTCGATGTGCTGGCTGGTTGCTCTAAGCCTTTGGCTTGATGGAGCGCTCGCAGATTTGCTCCTGGAATATTCCGGGTGGTACCAGAGCACAGGTGGAGCCTATGTTGGCAAGTGTATCTGCCTTCTTGTTGCTTTCGCGACCCACATGCCGCAACTCGTAGCCATCAAAATCTCCTTCGAGTGCATCGTAGAGGTTGCAGTAGGCGATCATATTGTCGCTCACAGCGTTGCACTGGTTCATGGTTTGATCTACCACGAGTTTGGCGTCGCTGTAGATGACGAGTCGCGTGGCGCCGTAGGCCTTGGCCATCCGCATCCCATGGATTAGGGCCTTGTATTCAGCTTCTTTGTTGGAGGCATGGAACTGCATTCGCAGAACATATCTCATCTAATCGTCGTGTGGTGATGTCAGGATGACGCCGGCGCCGGCCCCTTATCAATGTTTTGATCCGTCAAAGTGCATTATCCATAGGCAGGACATGTCTGCTGTATCAGGGAGCTGGTTTTCCATCCAGTGGAACAAGAAATCTGGGAGCACTTGCGATTTAATCACGTCTCTCTTCTCGTATGTGATGTCTCGTGGAGACAGCTCGATCCCCCAAAGTGCGACTCGCCCGGTGGCGTCGAGGTTGTTGAGGATGTGCCTCAGTGGCACGTCGTTTACCACAATGATGGGGTGCTCCTGGAAGTAGTGGCGCAGTCGCCATGCCATCATGAAGATGCCATATGCCAGCTTTTGATAGTGCGGGCACCGCTGTTTTGTCGGCGTGAGCACCTCACTGAGGTAGTATACTGGGCGTTGCACCCCGTGGACTTTGTTCTCCTCGGCTCGTTCCACTACTAGTATAGTACTGACCACCTGGTTGGTGGCGGAGATGTATAGCAACATGGGCTCCTTTTCTCTGGGTGTCACCAGTACCGGTGAGGTGGAGAGTAGACGCTTGAGATTTTCGAAAGCCTCTTGTGCTTCATCCGTCCACTTGAACTTCTTAGCTTTGCAGAGGAGTTGGTAAAATGACAACGCCTTCTTGCCCATTCGACTGATTAACCGACTAAGCACTGCGATTCGCCCAGCTAGCTATTGGACGCCTTTAAGTTCTTCGGCTTCTCCATGGCCACTATGGCCTTTATCTTCTTCGGGTTTGCCTTGATTCCTCTTGCAAAGATGAGGTACCCGAGTAGTTGCCCGGATGGTATACCGAAGGTGCATTTTCCGGATTTAGCTTCATCCGGTAGCGGTTGAGGTTATCGAAATTCTGAGCGAAGATCCTCGAGTAACATGGCTTCCTCCTTAGTTTTGACGATGATGCCGTCGACGTATACCTGGATGTTTCGGCCAAGTTGGCTCTTGAGGCAGACCTGCATGCACCGCTGGTAGGTGGCTCTTGCGTTCTTCAGCTCGAAGGGCATTGTTGTGTAGCAGAAGACACCGAAAGGTGTGATGAAGGCCGTTTTCTCCTGGTCCTCCTCCTTCATCCGAATCTGGTGATAGCTTGAGTAGGCATCGAGGAAGCATATGCGCTTGCATCCCGTGGTGGAATCAATTATTTGATCGATCCTAGGTAATGAGAAGTGATCCTTCGGGCAATGCTTATTGAACAAAGTGAAGTCCACGCACATCCGCAGGATATCTGTGTCCATTTTGGAACAAGCACGGGGTTAGCTACCCATGTGCTCTCCTTGATTTCTTGTATGAATTTAGCGTTGAGGAGTCTGTTGACTTCCATACCAACTGCTTTTGCCCTTGGCTCTAACAGTCGACATATCGTCTACTTCATTGGTCTAGCTTCGAGGTTCACGTTAAGTGAGTGCTCGGCGAATTCCCTGGGAACTCCTGGCATGTCCGCTGGACACCAGGAAAAAATTTCCCAATGCTCATGGAGGAATTTGACGAGCGCGAGTTCCTATAGGGGACTCAAGATGTTGGCGATGAGGGCCATCTTGGTCGGGACCGTCGGATGGACCTAGACCGGCTTGGTGTGCACCGATGAGTCGAAGGATTGATCAGGTGCGTCTGGCTTACTAGGACGAGGAAGACTGTTGTCTGTCGACTTCTTCAGCCTTGCCAGCTGCTCCTGCATTCCAAAGGATTGGGAGATTCTGTTGAATTCTCTATCGCAGTTGTCTGACTTGGCGAAGTTTCCATTGATGGTGATGATGTCATTCGGTCCTGGCATTTTCATCTGCAGGTAGGCGTAATGTGGCACCACCCTGGACCTCGCGAACACGACACGTCCGAGGATGCAATGGTACTGCGAGGGCCAGTCGACAACTTCCAATTCTAGGCGCTCTCGCCTAAAGTTAGCTGGCGTGCCAAAGATGACTTCCAAGTTAATCTTGCCCAAGGGGTATACGCCTTTGTCTGGGACGATGCCGTGGAACATTGTGTCCGAGGCCTCTAGACATGATGGCGGGATCCGCATGGCGTGCAAGGTTCTTTGGACATCAGGTTGATGCCGATGCCGCCGTCCATGAAGACGCGAGTCATCTCGAAGCCTCCAATTGGTGCATCAAGCACCAGGGGACAATGACCTGGGCAAGGTACTTGACGCGGGTGATCACGCTTGTCGAAGGTAATGCAGGACTCGCATCCACTAAGGTACTCAGTGGTTGAGGGTGGAGCGTTGATCACCAAATTGACCTGGCGGGTGATTGATTTTTGCACCCGATTTGATGGGCGTCCTTTCTGGATCATGTCCATATTCTCCAGCGCAAGTGGGTACTGCTCGCCTCCATTGTTCTGTGTTGGTGCAGCCGTAGGCACTGGCGACCCAGGTGGTGGCGGTGGTGCTCCATGAGCTACAACGCCCGGCACAACTCTGTAACCCCGGTTTATCGCGTCGCGATTCATCTGGGCATTCCTTTAGGAGGTGGCTGGACTTTTTCTTACCGTCGTGCTTGTCAATGTAGAAGTGGATGTTGCAAGGTCCAGATAGTTTTTCCTGGATAGATGTCCCAGGTGCCTCATCACGGGTACAGCATTGCCATACCTGCATGGTCTTCCCCTATCATGTTGTCCACCACTGCGGTATCCGCTACTGCGTTTCCCATCGTCACATCTATTGGCATAGCCAGCCGCAACCATATTGACCTCCTCACGGTCTTAATAACCGCACATTCAACATTTTCCTCGACGGTCGTGTCTGGGGCCGAGGTCGTCATCGTTGTCTGAGTGGACACAGTTGTTTTTCACCGAATCCTCTCCATCGGCCCACCTGTTCATGATCTCCATCAGGTGGTCAATTATTTTGGGCTTCGAGCGGCCCAGCTCCTCCCTGAGCTCCTTGCCGCACACGCCACCATTGAATGCATTGATTGCACGGTCCTTGAAGATGTCCTCTACAGAGTTTTTAATGATGGACCACCTCTGGAACTAAGAGCACGGTGACTCGCCGGGCTTTTGGTAGCAGCCCCTTAGCTCCTCGATTTACGTGCGCCTTTTGTAGGTGCCATTGAAGTTTCACATGAAGCTATACACTAGTTCATCCCAGGTGCGGATCGATCCGCGGGGAAGGTTGTTAAACCACGTGCGGGTGGCGCCCTGCAGCTGTAGCTAGAGGCATTGCATAGCTGTGCTTGTGGTTTCGCTGTGCAACCTAAGGGAGGAGATGTGATCTTCCAGCCAGATCTTTGGATCCTGGAGGCCGTCAAACTTCGGATTCTCTAATGGGAGTTTGAACCTGTTGGGAATTTGTTTTTGCCGTATGGCTCTGCTGATGCAACTAGTGCCGCAGAGCTCTGTTCCGTCATCCTCTGAGTCCATCGAGTGAGCGCGCCTCACACGCATCTTGTCGACCTTGCGTTGCTTGATATCATCATGCGCGTCATAGCGGTGGTCACGTCAATGTGAGAGGCGTCGCCGTGACAAGTCATGTTCGTCATTTCCGGAGGAGGAGGGAGAGTAATATTTGACCAGAGCCTTACTTTTCTTCGGCTCCGGTGCTGGATCCTTGCTGCGGGCAGCTTCGACCAATCCCAGGCCCGCGATCGTAGATCGGTGCATGGCGGATCGTGGATCCCCAGCTGGTGGTTGGTTGTTGAGTAGGTACATGGTGGCTGCCATCACCGCCGTGTGTGGCGTTTTGGGGAGTACGTTATCCCTTGAATCCACCATCATGGACGAGAAGTCAAGGACTCGAGTGGCCTCTTCTCGCTCCCTATCAGTGAGGTGAGCTAGTCGAGAGCGTCTTCTGGTGATTGCATGATCATTTCCTCTAGAGGAGGATCTTCTGATGGAAGAGAGCGCAGCTTGTCGGAGGCTCGACTCATCCGTCGACCTCCTGCGCTTGTCGAGCTGGGCGATTACTTGTTGCTGGCACTTGAACTCCTCCATGAGCAGCCAGTGATAACCCATCAGCATTGTTTGTGATGAGTTTGGTGGTAGGGGGTTGCCCCGTAGGGCCTCCCTACAGCGGGCCCACTCAGCATCATTGAGCTTGATTAGTTGTCACTCTTGGGTATGTTCATTCGCAAGGAGGTGCGGCTATCCTTCTAGGATTGGTCCGTCCCCAGGGGGCCAGCCTGCTAGCCTGTTGTCGGTGGGGGTGCCGTTGGAGGGGCCCCCGTTCGCAACTGGGATACCACCATCAGTACCGGTGTTTCCGTGAGTGCCGCTGCCACTCCGCCTGCATTGATGATGGTGCACATGTAGTGGCTGGGGAAGCTGTTGCTCCCACAGCTTTCAGATCTGGAGCCATAGGCTCCGTCTTCTGTTTCCAGATCACCTAGATCAAACTCGCAACTACTGTTGTTATCCATATTCCCGACCGATGTCGAGGTATTAAACTCGCTCAGGGTGCCAATCGGTGGTGGAAACCACGATGTAGGGGAAATCGTAGGAACCTTCGCCTGATCAGGGAGGTGAAGTGTGCCCAGCTGACCAACTTGGAAGAGTAAGCGCCCAATCGCCAAGCGATCCCATCGCCCACGGACTCGAAATTCGGGCGAGTTTTAAGCGTGTGGACGGTGAAGTCAAGGGCACCAAAAAGGAGGCGAGTCTCTGCTGCTGCGGAGTCGTAGATCGCGGTTGATGGGATCGAGGAATCCACAACATCAGCACTCCCATTTCCCACAGACGGCACCAATTGACGACATGTTAACTCATCAATGCCCATCGTTGATTGACTTATGTTCGAGGAAGTGTGGAGCGGTGGAGGCACCGATCGTCTAGCAAATAAGCACACAGGTGACACGAGGTTTACCTAGGTCCAGGCTTCGTACAAGACCCTACTCCTGCTTGTCTGCTCTTGATTATGGGGGAGTCGAAGATTACAATGGTGCGCAAATGCAATCTTGTGGTGTGTATGCGGGGGTGTATGCGTTTGTCCTCCTCTCCGCCCCTCCTGGCCTTTATATAGGGAGTCCAGGTCTCGGGGTAGTAGATCAGGTTGGTTACAAGTTAGGGTTTTCTTTTAAGTTTCTATATATACTTCGCCGTGTCCTCTAAGAATTTGAACTCCAGCATGCCACGTGAATCTCTGTTGGGCTTTGATTGCAGAGTGGACTCCTTGGACCGAACCGTATAGGGTAATCTTAGGTACCTGTAAGGTATACCCATGTCAAGTTGTGTATCCATTACTCAGATCATTCTCCCTGAATTCCTTTCTGATTAAAAATGGCCCTCCAACACCATGATTTCCAACATTCTTGCCCCAAACAAGTCCTTTTACTCCATTGTTCACTCTCCCCCTTAGGGTTTTCTAATGCTCTTTAACACCGTATCTACCACCATTTGGCTACTATAGCTCTGTACATATCTACACTTATACCTCTATAAGACTTCATAAAGATTTCTACGGTGTACCCACACAACTGAGGATATCTGAGGTGATTTCTATAAACAACTACTTACACCTAAAGTTTGTTGATCTCCTCTAAAAGGTAAGGATCTTAACTAAAGAATCTTAAAGAGTTGAAATAAAGTCCATTCTAACCATATTTGCCTTACTTTCAATTTTCTGAACCTCCACACCTTGGAAAACCCGACTCCACCAAGAGTCATGGAAGATGGTTGCTTTAATTTCATACTTCTTTAGATCTTACTTAACTTAGGCCAAGTTTTATGCTCTTTATTACCTACCAAGACAACTTAGTTATTTAACCCAATAAGATGTCAACTGCGGATTATTCTAGGGTGTATGAACTATGGATTACCCTATAGGTTTTCAACTTCCTCTTGGTATTCTCTCTGAAGATTACAGAGCTTGCATACCACTTATTGTTTTATCATGTCATAATACTTCCATGATCTTAAGTATAGATGACTTAATTAAGTTCACTACAAATAACACCTATTATGAGGATCTTTGTTCCACCTTTCATAAACTTAATACTTTTCTTCATTAAACTTCCTTCTTGTTACCACTTGATAATGATTTGAACCTGATGCATCCTTCAAAATTGTGTTGATAATCCTTACACTTCTCTTCATTATTCATGCAAATCTTCATCTTGGCCCTTGGAACTCGTCACTTGCTTACATCAATTCCCTTTTCTATCTAGGTCTATAACAACAAGTAATAACTTGATGATGCAACATACATTTGCACATCAAGTCGACTTCGTGTACAAATCTAGTCAATCAAGAAGATCCAAGAAAAACCAAAAAATCCAAATAACACTCAAACATATACCATGCATTAGACATAGGTCTCTAGATATTACAAGCAAACCATACTCCTAACTATGGCTAGTCGCTCACCTAGTACAATACCTATATATTTTACAAGAGCTTTCTTGCCTATGTGAGCATACTCTCACTTATTAAGTCAAGCCTCTCAAACACTACATTACATATTACCAGATATATACATTATTCAAGCACTCTACCTCCAAGGATTGCTTCTTCTTCTTACTTTCATCCCTCTTCTTAGTGCCTCTTGGAGTTTCAACCATGATGACTTGAAGTCCGACGACTACCTACTAGAGCATATGAACATCCATGAGGTGCGTTTTCTTGAGTAGAAGTACCTAGATTCAGGTTAGCCATTGAAAATGACTTGAAATTATCTGATCTCCTTCAGGATTCTCATGCCCATCTCCCAACAAATTTTCAAAGTAAGTTGTATTCTTTGCCTTTTCCTTGATCCAGTCATATATATTGGTGTTATAACTACCAGGACATTCTTCTAGATTAATCTGATTGACACTGCCCCCATATGGACCATAGGTCTCCATATTATTGTAACTAGAGTCTACTCCTTCACCAGAATCACAGGGTATAGGATTCCCCATAGTTCCTGCATAAGATTTGATTTCCCATCCATTATAATCCCCAACTAGAATATTTGGATTGGGTGCTTCCCAAGCTTTCTGTCCTACCTCATATTTGTTCCATGGGTCTTCAGGTTTCTATGGTTCAATTTGATAGTGCGCATAGGTTTTGGATTTTGGATCATCGAATTCATCCTCCTAATACACTTCCCCTGAAAAGGGTGTTTTAGGATGTCTAGCTTCTTTATCTAACTTCTTTCTACGTGCTATTGCCTTAGCAGGATCAGTAAAATCCTCAATGACGGTATCCAACTCCTGGACTAGCACTTGATGAGTGTTATGGAAAGTATTAAGTAAAGACCTGTAATGATCCATATACTCGATAGCCAAAGTAGGTTTAGTACGCACAAGAGCAGAATGATCTAACTCATGCTCTGAACTTAATGTTTCATGAGGTATCGTAGTGTGAGTACTACCTTCTAGATCCTTGGATTTATGTTTCCGAATCATGGTTATTTCTTCTCCTACGGAAATCTGGTATGTCGCTGCCATACATCTCGCCTCTCCAGATGGCATTTGTTCAGTTATCGGCAACTTTTTGGGTAGCATAAGCACACCACGATACTTAGCTAACACCTTCATGTCATAGTGACTATAAATATTGATGAGAAGTCGAGGTTCACAATCCATACTCCGTAGTAGTTGCCTCGACAGGTTAGTACATTCACCTTCATAATCATCTAAGGTCCTATTCAACACTTAAACATTTCAGCTTGTATACTGAGGTGCCATTCCTAGCTGAAGAGAAGAAATTATCACTAGTACTAGTTAGCCATAATTAGCTAATACTTTCTATAATCAACTCCTGGTATTTATGATGCACCATAATAAAGAATTTCCACACAAAAGATATGACAAAATAAGATTTGGAATAGTGATCTTAACTTCTCTTAGCCACAACTTTGTACTTTTGTTCCTAAATAAAAGAAAAGTACGTATCTGGTGTCCATGGGCTCGCGTTGACTCGCCTTTCCCCTGTTACTGTTTGGTGACGATGACTAAGGGAGTTATCCCTAAGCCATCCGTGAAAAGGTGCAACTTCTCCATTTGTAGGAAGCCCACGGGTGAATGATCACGAAAATGAGTGTGTGAAAAACCACTTCATTTTTATTCATCAAAAGTGGTACTCCTAGATAGAATGCTTGTACCGCTAGATCCAGCCAGCGCATAAGGCTTTTAATGTCGGGGCAGCCCCCGATCATTTCTGCTCGTTTGGTGGATCAACAACCATTGGAGACCAACCGCGGGCCCAGCTATGCCCACTGCCCTGATGGTGCGTCCATCAGGTCAGTAGGTGAGGCACGCAGGGTGATCCCGCATGGACTCACGCGCTGCACGGCTAACTCTATAGCGTGCAACCTTATTCTGGAATGTGCTCGGGGGCACCCCCGAGCGTTTCTGCTTCCTTTGGTGGCTCGACCATGATTGGAGACCAACCGCAGGAAAGCCTAGCTATGCCCGTTGCTATGATCGTGCGCCTATTAGGGCAGTAGGAGAGACACGTAGGGTGATCCCGCCTGGACTCACACGCTGCACCGCTAACTCGGCAGTGCTCAACCTTATTTTGGAGCACCTTACGGGTAGAATTTGCGAAGATGCTACTCGTTCAAGTGCTCGATATTCCACGAGTTCTCCACTTGGATACCTTCCTCTGTCTCTAGGAGAACAACTCTGGGCCTAGAGACTTGCACCACCCGGTAAGGGCCCTCCCACTTTGGTTGCAACTAGTTTATTCCCTTCTCGGGACATGCCCGACGAAGGACTAATTTGCCTAATTCTATGGTTCACAGTCGAACCCGGTGGCTGTGGTAGTAGTGCAGGCTCTGCTGGTAGTGAGCGGCATGCACAACATCCAGGTTCTAAACCAATTCGGGAAAGTTGATGTCATTGATTCTTCATTCCCCTAGGTGGCCTCTTTGTAAGAACACTCCCCAGGGGATTTGTGCTATAGTTCAGTGGGTAGCATGGCCTCGTCTCCATAGACCAGAGAGAAAGGAGTCTCTCTTGGGTCCCTGCTCGGGGTGGCCCCTATCGAGTAAAGGATGGTTGGGACCTGCTCAATCCAGTTTCGTCTGCTAGTTTTGAGCCGGTCAAAGGTCTGGGTTTTGAGCCCTCGTAGCACCTCCGCGTTGAGGCGCTCCACTTTCCCATTACTCTGGGGGTGAGGCACCGAGGCGAAGCAGATTTTGGTATCGAGGCTACTAGAGTAGGCGATGACGGCTCCACTGGTGAACTGTGAGCCATTATCGGTGACGATCCAGTTGGGCACGCCAAAGTGGCACATGATGCCCCATGTGGACTTGATGGCTTACTGAGAGTTGATAGCCCGCACTAGATCCACCACAGTCCATTTGTTAAATTTTTAGATGGTGACAAATAGGTACTAGTTCCGTCCCACCGTCCGTGGGATTGGCCCAACGATGTCAAGCCCCCATACGGCAAAATGCCATGACAACATATTGGTTTGAAGGGCTTGAGCCTGCTGGTGGGTGTCCTTGGCGTGAAACTGGTAGGTGTCACAGGTTCTAACCAAGTATTCTGCGTCTGATAACGCCATTGGCCAGTAGAAACCTTGATGGAATGCCTTCCCTGCTAAAGTCCACAAGGCAAGGTGACTCGTGCACTCCCCCTCATGGATTTAGGCAAGGAGCCTGCACCCTTCTTCTTGAGAGATGTAGCGAAGCTTGATACCGGATTGTGTTTCCTATAGAGGTATCCGTCTATCAGCATGTACATCTTGGCTTGGCAGAACACTCCCTTGGTGTCAGCGCGGTCGGCGGGGAGCTCATGGTCCCGGAGGTACCTCAGTACGTCAGTGGACCAGGGTATCCTAAGTGCCTCCTCTGATCAGATGGCGTGCTTGCCGGGAAGTTTTCCTTTGTCCTCTTACCTCGGGGCACACAGTTCCGCAATCATCGATTCACATACAATTTTGGACGACGAGGGCTCGCCGCAGGGTATCTAGATGGAGGGCCCAATTAGCCACTTCCATCTTCTGTCTTCGTCCCTGGGGCACACAGCTCCACAACTATCGCTTCACATATGATGGCAAACACCGAGGGCTCGCCCCGGGGTGTCTAGACGGAGGGCCTAAATAGCCGTTTCCATCCTCTCTCTTCGTCCTGGGGAAACACAGCTCCGCAACCATCAAATGCACGGAGCCGAGGGCTCACCCAGTGGTAACTAGACGGAGGGCCTGAGTGGCCACGTCCATCCTATGTCTTCATCCCTGGTGGCATGGCTCCACAACAACTACTTCGCATATGATGGTTGGAGCCGAAGGCTCGCCCCTGGGTATCTGTATTTTGGGCCTGAGTAGCCACTCCAATCTTTTGTCTTCATCCCCAGGGGCACACGGCTTTGCAACCATCACTTCGCATACGATGTTCGGTGCCAAGGGCTCACCCCGGGGTATTTGGATAGAGGGCCTGAGTAGCTTTCATCAACGGGGGCACACGGATCCGTAGCCAGTGCTCACCCCAGGGTTCTATGCTTGCTTGATCGCGGGTACCTTGACGGAGGGCCTGAGTAGCCGTTCCACAAGAACTTCCGGGGGTACGCATCCCTGGGAAGACACGATCTTCGATAACTCGTGTGCGACAATGTTGGAGCTGCGGGGGACGTGCTCCATCCGGAGCTCGTCGAAGTGCTGCTCCAACTTTCCGACTTCTTCGACCTAGGGGGCCATCCGCGGGGAGTTGTAGTCTTTGTTGATCTGGTTGACGACCAACTGTGAATCCCCGCAGACGACTAGTCTCTTGATCCCTAGGTCCTTCGTGATCCTAAGGCTAGCAAGTAGGCCTTCGTACTCATTGGTGTTGTCGGTCGAAATGCTCTCCATGATATAGCATCTTGACCATTTACTTTAGTTGGCCTCTTGTCAGCGACACGAGGAGAACACCATCCCCGAGCCGTCGATGGAGTTAGAACCAACGAAGTACATGGTCTAGTCATGTGGATCGACTCTCTCGAGAAGGGAAGAGGTAGGTTCCTCCTTGTCCTTTGGCGTGGGAGTCCATTCGGCGACGAACTTAGCCAAAGCCGAACTCTTGATGGTTTGGGTGTGGGTGAAATGAGGGTCGAAGCAAGATAGATCCATGGCCCATTCTGCCATGCGCCCCATGGCTTCTCTATTGCGCAACATGTGCTCCAAGGAATGTTTGGTCACCATTGTGAAGCGATGGGACTCGAAGTAGTGCTGAAGTTTCCTGGATGCAATGAGGATACCGAGAAGGAGATTTCAGAGCATAGGGTAACGAACCCGGGCATCACGCAACACAGTGCTGATGAAATACACGGGGTGCTGCACCTTTCACTGCTTCGGAGGCTCCTGCTGCTCCTCAACGCTCGAGTTGCGGTGCCTGGGAGGGGCGCTTTTAGGCATCCAGGGTCGTTTCCTGACTCTAAGAGTTCAAGAGGTGTGCATGGCTAGTTCTTTGGACCAGGGTCCTCAGCGATGACGTCTGTGTCATCTCCCTCCACGGGCTCCACCTCATTAGGATTGGGAAGAGGTGCTTCCAAGCATCTAGTTCAGGAGGTGTGACTGGCTCAGTCTACTTACTGGGGCCCTTGGCGATGACTCTCGGGTCATCTTGTTCCTTTGCCACAACAAGCATTGCGCTAACCACCTGAGTTGTGGCAGCGACATATAGTAATAGAGCCCCCCCAAGCTTAGGAGCCACCAATACCATAGGGTAGGTGAGGTAGCGCTTCAGGTCTTGAAACACTGCCTCCGCCTTTGGGGTCCATTCGAGAGACCCCGACTTCTTCAAGATCTTGAAGAAAGGAAGGGCCGCTCTCCTAGCCAGGCGATGAAGCGTTTGAGGCCCGCGATGCACCTATTCCGATGATGCACCTCCTTGAACCATCTAGGAGCCTCCATTTGGTCGATGGCCTTGATCTTGTCAGGGTTAACCTTGATGCCCTAGTGAGAAACCAGGAAACCGAGCAACCGAGGAGACCCCGAAAACGCATTTTTCGGGGTTGAGATTGGGGTGGACCTTGTGCAGGTTATTAAACGTCTCATCCAAGTCCCTGAACAAGGTGCGGTCGTGCTTGGTCTTGACCACGATGTCATCGATGGAGGCCTCCATGTTGCGGCCAATCTAGGTTCCTAGACATGCCAGCATGGCACGCTAGAACATGGCGTCAGCGTTGTTCAGACCGAAGGGCATGCAAGTTTAACGAAAGCATCCCTCCGGGGTGATGAATGTTGTGTTTTCTTCATCTTCTCTTGCCATCTTGATCTGCTGGTAGCCGGAAAAGGCATCGATGAAGCAGAGGAGATCACAGCCCATAGTGGAATCGACAATCTGGTTAGAGGCAGAGGGAACGAATCCTTAGGGAAGGCCTTGTTCAGGTCCGTGAAGTCGATGCATAGCCTTTTGCCACTGATGTGCGGTTTGGGCACCATGACAGGGCTCCCAACCCAAGTCAGGTGCCATGCTTCACGAATGACCTGAGCGGCCTTCACCTTACGGACCTCTGAGATGATGAAGTCATGCTTGTCATGCGCCTGGCACTAGACATTTTGCTTTACAGAGTGAGCTCCCAGGCACACTGTCACTCGGTGCTCGATCACCTCCCTCGGGACCCCAAGAAGACCCTTGGGCTCCAAGGCAAACACATCAGTGTTGTCCTGCAGGAAGGTGATGAGTGCGCTTTCCTATTTGTTGGTGAAGCATTCCCCAATGGTGATAGGACAGCCTCCACCCTCAAGAAGAGGGACCTTTATGGTGAGGTCGCGATCCTCAGTCAGGCGCTTCTTCCGCATAGGTAATGGGACCAACGCATTAGGGTCCCAAGAGTCCTAGGAAACATCTACCATGGTCTCCTACTAAGATTGCTCCATGTAGAAGACGACATCCCAAGGACCGGCCTTGACAGTGATGACCCCTTTTGGAGCCGGGATCTTCATAGTGTTGTAGGCGTAATGCATGGCTGCCATGAATTCACCAACGCAGGATGACCGAGTATGTCAATGTAGGGCAATAGGATCTTCACCATGTCAAATGTGATGTTCTTCATCCGGATGTTTCCGGGCATCCAAACATGACAGGTAGGGTAACCTGACCCAGGGGTTAGGTCGCCCCGGGTGGATTCCCTAGAACGCTCCCGTGGGGACAGACGCTCGATGGGGATTTGGAGTTCTCTCATAGGTTGGGCGGACATGAGGTTTAGGCCTGCACATCTATCCACTAGCATCTTGGTCACTCTGATGTTGGTAGTATTCAGAGATACTACCAATGGCAGGATCCCCATGCCCGCAAATCAGTCGGGTGATCCTGAGCGTCAAAGGTGACCGATACGGCTGACCATTTGAGGGGGCTCTATGCCTCCATGCTTGGATGGATAGCACACACCTCTATGGTGAGTTGCGTGATGGCAATGTGCGAGGGAATCCCGTGTAAGAATAGTACATCAAACAATCTGAAGTTTGACCAGACGCGCCCTCACGATGCTTTGGGACGGGCGTACATCCGTGGCCTATGGGGGAGACGGACAAGGTGCCAGTTTCCCCCTTGAAGATTTTGGGTCTCCTCCCCCGAGGCACCACAGCGGCTAGGGGGGATGAACTCGGCAAGGTGAGGGCATGTCGACTGGTGGTGCTACAGGGAGTACCCCACTAGATCCATGCTTCGAACAAGACAAGGTCCCACGCCCGAGCCATTTCCGATTACCTTGGAGGGAATAGCGAGAGGGTGTCAGTAGCTCCTAGCGCAACCCCCAGCCCGAGGAAGCTCCGAGGGAGGCGGTGGTAGCTCGCTAGCTGCACGGTCAGTCCATCTTCGATCGCCCCTCCTGGGTGGGTTGGATCCGCCTCTTCCTAGGAAAAGAATGCAGTCACGACCCTGCTGCCTGCGGGGCTGTCGCTCCTCATTCTATGGAGGATGCAGGCGATCCTTCCTGCCCATTCCACCGTGTCGATCCCCCTCCACCAACGCCCGCTTCGATAATGTTCCGCCATGCATGAAGAGAGAAACGGGCCTCCGACAAAACTTGCTTGCTAGCATGAACTAGCCACGTCCCTCTCCGAGGGAGCATAGCCACGCAGGTGACGGGAATCCCCAAGAGAACGCCACCTTGCGTGCTGGAGGTGTTGGCTGGGGCCACACTCGCGTGCAGCCGGACCTTCTCCCGTAGTCCTGCTTCCCCCGGCGGAGCTAGGGAAAGCTATGAATCGAGAACTTCCACCGAGCTCCCGGGCAAATCTCCTACTTGCTCGGGGCTGATGAAAGCCTTGCCTTGTTCACCATGCCCGAGCATGTCCACTTGCTGATGAGATTCCTATGGGGATCGCCTTAGTTTTACCCCTACCTAGCGCGCCAGATGTTGTGTCTTGATATTCGACATCGGGGATAGGGATCCCCTTTGTTAGTTCTACCTGGGGCATAACCTTCGGCGAACTCGATCAGTGAGCTAGAAGAACACACACCCAAAGAGACACATGTTTTTTTACTCAGGCTCAGGTCTGCGACATGTGGAGCCCTACGTCGCGCAACTATCAAGTATTTGGGGGATGATCACAATTACAATCGTTCCTTCCCAGGGAAGGGTGTAGCAAAAAGAACCCTCCCCTCTTACGTCTGACCTAGGCCTCCTTTTATAAGGGAAAGGGGACATCAAGGGGTTGGCCAACACGTGGCATCGAGGCAATGTCCATGCTTACAACATGGTGGTGCACTCTTGCTGCCATTCCATGTGTCTATTGCCACTTGCACCGTACAATTTGGCACTGGCGTTTGTCCACCAGTCTTAGTTTGGTCCGAGGTTGGCTCTCTGGGTGCACGTCTCCCGGTCTCCCAGCCGAGGTCCCAGAGGATATCTCGACCAAGACCCCGCGATCCTTATGGAATGTAGGCTTGCAACATGGCGAACTAGTGGTGCCAGTGGGCACAACATGACTTGACAATGCTGTTGACGCCCTAGGTAGGCCGGACGAGGTGTGGTTATCAGTCTGTCCCCTGAGTCAGGCATCATTAGCAACCTATCCTTTCTTCTCCTTCGGGGTGGCTTCTGGCTCCCCGCCCCCAGGATCTATGCTCGGGATACTTGGTCGCGCTCTCCGAGTCCCTAGCACTGTGCTCCCAGTCTGAAACCAGTTTGATGAGGGATAACCTCGGCAATGCCAATGGTGATGGGCTTTGGGTTTTGCGGAAAATAGAACGATGGGGATTTTGTTGGATGTCAGGCAAACAAGGGAGTCGAAATCTCCTTGTAACTTGATGAACAACACTATTATAGATTGTTGGGTTTTTTCGGTACCTTCTCATAGGCTTCTCCCGTCCTATATATAATAGGCCGGGTCTCAAAGCTATATGCGGATAGGTTACATATGTATGATTACAATACCAACACAATGTCGGTTCATGTTTCCTTTCCTAATACAACCAAGGCTTTTATCGGTTGCTTCTTTGGCCCATCATCTTGAATCTTCATGGGCCGTGAGCCTTTATGTAGACATGGTAGCGAATCATAAGCACCCGAGTAATTGTACCTATATCAGTAGCCCCCAAGACTCTATCTACACCGTAGATTCTGGTTGAGTCTCAAAGATTTTTCAATTATTTCCTTTATTTTGTATTATTTCCATAGTTTTTTAGGGATTTGGTAAAACAAGCCTGATGCATCCGATGGATCAGGAAAAATTGCTCCTAGGCAAAAACAATGTTGACCTGCATCAAATTCAAGTCCTAGGCCTGAACTTGGAATTATAACTGGCATAACTCAGTTCGAGCCGCTGAGGTCTTATCGAATACTGAATTCCAGTTCTATTTTATCGGGTACCCAACGTGTCCATCGATATTTTTCATCATATCGTTGATATGGATATTTTACTGGCAGAGCGCATTCTTATGCGATTACCAGGCCACACAGGACGAATCCTAGGGTCTTACCTTCATGTATTTAGACACAGCATTTGGAGTTTTGTCGCGTCGAGTGCGATCCCGAGATTTTTGTATTTGATTTTTGTTAGCTACCTTATTTGGCTGTTGGAATTGTTGATGTTTTCTAGTTTCTTTAGACACCCCCGATAGGAGTCATTCAAGGAAGCTTATTTGTTTTTCTTTGTCAGGTGCGCGTCAGCGCTCCTGATGGGAGTATCCCCCAAGGCTATGTTCAGATGTATTCATCGGGACATAGGCTCGAAAACTTGTAGTGCATCTATGGCGCCAATATTCCTTTGAGGCCAGCGCTCCCGATAGGAGTAGCCCCCGAGGCTATAGTCGAGATATTTGTATTCAGTTGTAGTCTCAAAGTCTCTTTCACTGAGAAATTTACTTCGACTCCAAATTTTCTTTTCTTTGGATCCTTATCGTTTTTATAGGGCCGCACTTTTCCTTGTGACTTGCATTGTATGACGTCACTGACGACGAATTTACACCGTGGATTTCTAGAAAACATGTCTCGATGGGATGCTTCAAATGTGGGACCTTGCATCAGTAATGATGACGCGTGGGTGGCATATTTAGCGAAGTTTTTTACTGCACGTCTCCTTTTTTGTGCGAAGATCGAGGCGTCATGCGAGGTTCCCCCATTTTTACCGTAGTAATAACTACTTAAGATTTTTCCCTTAGGAAATCCTTTGACACATTTCACCATCTTGTGCATTTCCGACGGTTCCATTTTACATCGAACGGTCTAAGTTGTGTGTTGTTTCTCTTTATAAAGGAAAGGATATTTCTTTTACTACTTTTTACCTCATCTTTGCTGGCTTCATCTTCTTCCTTGCGCCCTTCCCTTCCTCTGCCTCTCTCGCCTATTCCTGCTTTTTCCGCGTGATATTGCTGCTCCTCAACCACCATGGCAAGAGCAGGGTGGGTACTTCTGCTACGGCCACCAAGGCCACCATGAAGAGGGCTATAGGATGGGCCCCTTCGAAGTGCATTGCGTGAGATTTGCGTGAGGCACGGAACTTTGGCCATATCGAGTAGGGCACTTTCAAGCTCCCAGGGGATGAAGCTGCTCCAATCCCTGAATCTGGCTAGAGGGTAATGTTTCTCTCCTTTTTATTCTGTGGCCTTTCTCTCACTGTCCATGAATTCCTTCGAGGTCTCCTTTTTGTCCATGGCATGCAGCTGTATCAGCTCATGCCCAACTCTATCCTCCATGTTGCTTGCTTCGTTACTCTTTGCGAATGCTTCCTCGGGATCCATCCCCATTGGGGCCTATGGAAGTATTTCTTCTATGTTTATCGGAATGCCACCGACACCATTGTTCATGGCATCGATGGCACCATTTTCTCTGTTCACTCTGATGTCGACTATTTTGATTTCAAGGTCACTGATTATGTCCAAGGGTGGAAAACCAAATGGTTTTACATCAAGGATCAGACATTCGAGGGCCAATATTTCGACTTAGCTCCTTTTGACCCCAAAAAATCTTGTCGAAAACTTGATTCTTGGGATCATCATCCCACTCCCGAAGAAATGATGGAGATTGAACCCCTTCTTACCTGTATTTCCAAACTGCGTCATGAGGTTGGCAAGGAACTACCGGGACTTCAAATCCTGGCGTATTTTTGCAGATCCGTGTCCAGCCTCTTTAGGCAAGGCTTTCTGGTATGTTGGCATATACTAGTAAGAAGGACCCGATGAGGATTTCACCAGATGATCTTGCCCTCAAGGTCTATGAAAAAGGGTCCAGAACTTCACCACGCTGACCAAGAAAGTCTTGGTTCCCTCTAATTTCCGTGTAGAGCTATTTGGCAAGAAGAACCGTCTTCCAGAGGTAAATTTCCCATGGCTTGCTATTCCGTGCGATTTTGATTTTGTTCTTTTATGATTATCCTCCTTTGTGATTGTTGAACTTTTGTCATATAGGATTATGATCATCTATCCTCCCTTCCTCCTCTCCTCGAAAGCAGTGAGCTCCCAGCCGATCCTTCTGCATCCGACGATCTTCCTATGACTGGGACTGCTGCTGATCAGGAGATGGAGGCGTTTGTCACAGAATATTCATCGAGGACGTAGTCTCTTCCATCGGCTCGTTTTGAAGATTTTTGCGTAGCGCCTGTTGGCGAGAAAATAAAGCATCCTGACATAGCAGAGATGAATGAAGACTCTGATGACTCCACTGGCTCAAAACCTCTGTGCGCCATCCCATTTTCGCCGGCTCCTTCCTAGATGAATCTATTCTGCTTTATGCAGGGCATTTCTTCGTAAGTGCACACTGCCCCTTTCTTGATTTTTTGGGTGAGCAAGTTGTTGAATTTTGTGTGTGTTTGCTTTTGAAGTGGTGATGACGGGGAAGATCCTCCCTTGTCTCCTCCTGGTACATCTGTTTCCCCTCCTTTGATGAAATCTCCACCGCCATCCATAGATCCAAAGGATTTGTACGCATCTCCTATGGATCAGATTATCCAGAAAGATGTTGCCACTTCGCCAAAACCTCCATAGTAAAGAAGAAAATCGGCTAGAAAAGGCGTGGTGATATCTGAAAGCCCTGTCGAGGTGGATATGCAAGACGTAAGTGCTTCTATGTTTTTAACTTGGCCATAGCTTCTCCTTTTCTTGTTTTTCCTAATGTATTTTGCTTTGATGTGTTCTGCAGCCTTTGATGTGTGAGATGGTTGAAATGGCCTCTCACTTTATCAAGATTTGTAATGAAGCCGATTATCTAAAAGGTATATTCTTTTTGTCTTTACGACTTTCAGCTCTTCCACATCCCTCCTTTTTCATAAGTTTTTGTATTACCCTCTAATTTCTCGGCCACTGTCAAAGAGTCTGGGGTCATCCGAGACGATGCGATAAAGCATGCCGATGATCTGGAGGCCAAACTGCGGGTAGCCGAGATGGCTTTGGAGGAGGCCAAGCACAGAGCTAGTGCCGATGCCGAAGAGAAGGCCAAACAAGTTGCCACTCGAGATGAAGATCTTCGGAAGCGCTTGGAGACCCTCAATGCTTCCTTAACTCGTAAGTTTTATGTCTTCAAGGAGAAATTTCTATTTTAGTCCCCCTTTTTTCTAGTTCTCAACCCTTTTTCGTACGTGCAGAGCTGACTGACCAAAATTTCGTACGTGCAGAGCTTAATTCGTAAGTTTTATGTCTTCAAGATGAAATTTCTATTTTAGACCCCTTTTTTTCTCTTGACCTTTTATCGGATGTTGTTGGCACTTTAGAGGCTAACAGTGTTCGTGGGTGCAACCTTCTTATCCGCTTACGTCACACCTTCAAGATCTTACATATCGAGGTTTTCCCGGTGAAGGAGGTGACAGCTGATCTGAACGATCTTGTTGCTGTTTTCGGCACTAATCCGAACCCGCTTGTTTGCTATAGTGTCACGCGGTCGAAGATGGTGCTATGGCATCCCGCTAAAACCACTACTAGAAAATCGCATTGTTTTTGTGCATTGCATCATCATGTCCGCATGCTCATGTCATCATGCCACATTGCATTTGAGCATCGTCATGTCATTATGCATTTTGTTTGTCTAAAACTATTTTTTTAAAGCCTAGTTTTGTTTTCTAAATATTTCCCATCTTAATTTCAAATCAAAACTCCAGTCTTTTCCGGGTCTTTTATTTGTCTAAAAACTATTTACAAAAGTCTATTTTTAAATTAAAATAAAAGTTTGCATTATTTTTGGGAGGCCGCCCGCCAGGCCCGAAAGCCTGACCGGCCACCTCCAAACCCTAGTCTAAACTATCTAGTCCTATTTCTACCCAACCCTATTCTACCCAGCCTCCCTCCACCTCACTCCCACCAATCGCCGCCTGCCACCTCACCCCCAGCCGCCACCTGCTGGCCCACCTGGCACCACACCGCCCGCCAACCGTCCACACAGCCAGCCACCACCACACGCACGCAGCCCCACACCACCTGGTCCGCCCGCCCGCTCCCACCTGGACCCACCTCACATGCCACCAACCCCCTGCCCAGATCCCAACTCCACACCCCACCCCACCGACAGTTCTCCCGCCCACCTACCTCGCTCGACCCGCAGACACGCACATCACGCACGCCACCCGGCCCCACCACCTCGCCCTCACCCACCTACCGCAACCCCTCCTCCCCGCATCGCCTCTGTCGACCCCGACCCGCAGCCGTCTCCCCCGCCTCACCCTCTGTTTCCCCTGGTCGCCGTCGACCTCGGCGACGCCCCTGCGACCCCCGGCCTCGCCTCCGCCGACTCTGGCATTCGGCCTCCCTTCTCCTCTGCATCTCCGGCCGTGCCTCGGCCTCCGCCCTCCCCACGTCACCCCGACGCCGGCCGGCGTCCGCGCTCGCCGTTGGCGTTTTTCCCGACCCGTCGCCTTCCGAGCACCACCGCGAGAGCCCTGCCGTTGGCCGCCGCCTGAGTCGCGCTCGCCACCGCCATGGACACAGCCTCCCCGAGCTTCCTCTCGGCCTCTAGTTCCCCTTCGCCACTCGCCGGTGCTCCGTCCCGCAGCAGTCGTGCCGCCGTCCGCTCGACCCTGCGACCCCGCTTCTCTGCTGGTCGTCCTCCGCAGCACCGAGCCACCAGGCCCCGCTCGTCCTCGTCTTTCGCGGTCTTCCCCAGGCGCGACCCCGAGCGGCGCTGTGGCGACCACCCTCGCCTCTGTGCCTGGCCCCGCTGTCCTCTGCCTCAACAACCACCAGTTCTTCCACGTCTCCTACGCAGTGACGCCAAGCATGCCGCTGCGACCACTTCTGCCCCGTTTTACCTCGCTGCCTTGTGCCGCCAAGTACTTCTTCGCGGAGCCGAACCCGAAGGTCGTCGTGGTGGAACACCAAGGACTTCTACACGAACCATATGGCGCCACACCCCAAGATCTCCGAGAAGGAACGACAAGTTCTCCATCCCGGAACAGCAAGATCGACCGCACGGAACCCCAAGAGCTCCCCGCGCCGAGACCCGAGTCCGACACCGACAACCGACACTGAGGACCCGACAAGATCTTCGTGACGACTAGATCGACACCGACCAGGGCGAACCCGATGCGCCCCTGACGCCAAACTAAGTCCTTCTTCCCGGAACACCAAGCTCTCCTTCCGTTGTGCGAGAACGATCCCATCGATCCGAACCCCAGATCCGATCCCCGTCGAACCTTGCCGAACCCCCGAACTCCCGGAACCAAGATCTTCCGAACCCAGATGTGTGACCCTAAGCCTCTATTTTTATAATATGACATATACCTGTCGCATCATTAAATCATCATGGTTGCATACATGTCATCTGGTGCGTTGGGTTAAATAGTCGATTCACCTAAATTAAATATGGAGTCTATATGCGGGCTATTCTAGTCTTATTCCGGACTCCATTTAAATTGGTCTAGCGAACCGATGCCATGTTTCCCCCTGTTAATACAACATTTAAATTGCAGGGGTTCTAAATAACTTGAACCGTGTAATTAATTATCGGGCCCCCGGTTCCGCTTAATATTGCCTAATTGCACCGCATCTGTGCCATTGCCATGCATCATATCATAAGCATGCCGGATCTTCTGCCATAGTATTAAATATTGTATCCGGTGTTTCGTCTAGTGTTTGCTTCTTCGCGGAATAGGCCGATGAGTTGATGCGAGTATCGACAAGTCCTCCGGATGTGATCCTTCGGCAGTGTTTTCCCAGGCGAGCATCTCTTCCCCTTCCACCTATTTTGCATTTATAGTCTTTATTTCCTCCTGTTGATCTATTGCTATCCGTGTCGCGATGCTTTAGTTTCCGTACCCCAGTCATATTCCGTGCAGCCTCTATATTGCCTTGGACACCTCCTACTACCTGTGTTTGGAAGATAGCTGGCCTTATGAGTCCTAGTTGCGTGCTCAGGTGCGATCTCGTGTTGTCGAGTACCCCAGTTGTTGGAATGCTGGCAGATGCTTATGGTGGAGATGTTTATGGTGGAGATGATCATGACTTTAAATACAACTATTAAAATGCTAGATATAACTAATGCAAAGGCATCGGTGGGCAATAGATGTTATTTGGTTCTTCCACGCTCACTTGTGTCCCATAGGACCCCGAGTACTTGATACATGTTCCTTGACTATTCGCACTATCCACATCCGGGAGGCCTTATGGACCCCCTGAGCTAGAGCTTGATTCATTTCTATTTCTTGGGGCCACAGAGTAGTTTGGGGCTTTATTACTATCCTGTACTTATGCCATGTTACTGCTTTATTTACGATTGTGCGTGGAGCACCTGTACTGTTTAGGATCGTGACACGTTTTCGCTGTATCGACAAGCCCAGTCACACTTTCGGGTTCCTAGTAGTTTACAGCCGTCCACACAAACCCTGGGTCCATTCCGGAGCGGGCCAGCTTCGTTGTGGGTAGCTTAGTGGGGTGGCCCCGTGAAATATTTCTGAATCCTGTGATCGCTTTGTCGTGAATGCCTCATTGGGTTTTGAGTTGGTTTTTCCGAGGTTGATCGAGTGTGTGTTGCTATTTGTGCACCCCTGCAGGGTAAAACTTTCTGAAAGCCGTGTCCGCGGTTATGGACGACTTGGAGCACAGTATCTCGATCATAGACAAGCATAACTAAAGTAGTGCTATAAATTTGACTTAATATGTGACTAGTAATCAGCTCAAGTATAACGGAATGGATATTAAAAATGCCAACAACTGGTGGATCTGTGGTGATCTGTGTCATACTATACCGGCCTAGTAAATATTGCAACTCCAATGGAATGTGATAAAAGTGCCAATAACTGCTGGGTTTTGGGTTACCTCAGGACTATTATATCTGACTAGTAAATGTTCCAACTACAACGGAATGGTGATTAAAACTGCCCACTACTTATGCTATCAGGATGACTCACGCTATATATCTGATTAGTAATTGCTGCAACTATAACGGAATGAGTAAAACTGCCAACCGTGTGAGTTCCTTGGTCCAAATTCCTCATTTGGTCTCGAGGGGGAAATACCAGGAGGGGTATGTTTGGTGTTAGCATCAGGTAGGATCCGAATAGGTCTTTCTTACCCCTCTCTAATAGCCGCCAGTGATACCGAGTCTCTATAGGTTGTTTAGTGCCGCTGTGCTGCCGCTTCAGTCCACCATACCTATGTAGGCGAGAGCCGCCGAATTCTAGCCTCGCCGTGTACTAGCCTCAGTACTAATGCTCCTCTTTTTCCTTTGTCCTTTGTCAGCACCCCTTTTGTTTTAGCAGGTTTGAGATCGACGTCCTTAGCAGGTATGGTGGACTAAAGCGGCAGCACAGCGGCACTAAACAACCTATAGAGACTCGGTATCACTGGCGGCTATTAGAGAGGGGTAAGAAAGACCTATTCGGATCCTACCTGATGCTAACACCAAACATACCCCTCCTGGTATTTCCCCCTCGAGACCAAACGAGGAAGTCGGACCAAGGAACTCACATGGTTGGCAGTTTTACTCATTCCGTTATAGTTGCAGCAATTACTAATCAGATATATAGCGTGATTCATCCTGATAGCATAAGTAGTGGGCAGTTTTAATCACAATTCCGTTGTAGTTGGAACATTTACTAGTCAGATATAATAGTCCTAAGGAATCCCAAAACCCAGCAGTTGTTGGCACTTTTATCACATCCCATTGGAGTTGCAATATTTACTACGCCGGTACAGTATGACACAGATCACCACAGATCCACCAGTTGTTGGCATTTTTAATATCCATTCCGTTATACTTGAGCTGATTACTAGTCACATATTAAGTCAAATTTATAGCACTACTTTAGTTATGCTTGTCTATGATCGAGATACTGTGCTCCAAGTCGTCCATAACTGTGGACACGGCTTTCAGAAAGTTTTACCCTGCAGGGGTGCACAAATAGCAACACACACTCGATCAACCTCGGAAAAACCAACTCAAAACCCAACGAGGCATTCACGACAAAGCGATCACAGGATTCAGAAATATTTTAGGGGGCCACCCCACTAAGCTACCCGCAACGAAGTTGGCCGGCTCCAGAATGGACCCAGGGTTTGTGTGGACGGCTGTAAACGACTGGGAACCCGAAAGTGTGACTGGGCTTGTCGATACAGCGAAAACGTGTCACGATCCTAAACAATACAGGTGCTCCACGCACAATCGTAAATAAAGCAGTAACATGGCATAAGTACAGGATAGTAATAAAGCCCCAAACTACTTTGTGGCCCCAAGAAATAGATATGAATCAAGCTCTAGCTCAGGGGGGTCCATAAGGCCTCCCGGATGTGGATAGTGCGAATAGTCAAGGAACAAGTATCAAGTACTCGGGTCCTATGGGACACAAGTGAGCATGGAAGAACCAAATAACATCTATTGCCCACCGATGCCTCTGCATTAGTTATATCTAGCATTTTAATAGTTGTATTTAAATTCATGATCATCTCCACCATAAACATCTCCACCATAAGCATCTGCCAGCATTCCAACAACTAGGGTACTCGAAAACACGAGATCGCACCTGAGCACGCAACTAGGACTCACAAGGCCAACTATCTTCCAAACACAGGTAGTAGGAGGTGTCCAAGGCAATATAGAGGCTGCACGGAATATGACTGGGGTACAGAAAATAAAGCATCACGACACGGATAACAATAGATCAATAGGAGGAAATAAAGACTGTAAATGCAAAATAGGTAGAAGGGGAAGAGATGTCGCCTGAGAAAACACTGCCGAAGTATCACATCCGGAGGACTTGTCGATACTCGCATCAACTCATCGTCCTATTCTGCGAAGAAGCAAACACTAGACGAAACACCGTATAGAATATTTAATACTGCGGCAGAAGATCCGGCATGCTTATGATATGATGCATGGCAATGGCACAGATGCGGTGCAATTAGGCAATATTAAGCGGAACCGGGGTCCCGATAATTAATTAGACGATTCAAGTTATTTGGAACCCCCGCAATTTAAATGTTGTATTAACAGGGCGAAACATGGCATCGGTTCGCTACACCAATTTAAATGGAGTCCGGAATAAGACTAGAATAGCCCGCATATAGACTCCATATTTAATTTAGGTGAATCGACTATTTAACCCAACGCACCAGATGACATGTATGCAAGCATGATGATTTAATGATGCAACAGGTATATGTCATATTATAAAAATAGAGGCTTAGGGTCACACATCTGGGTTCGGAAGATCTTGGTTCCGGGAGGCGTGAGGGCGAGGTGGTGGGGTCAGGTGGCGTGCGCGATGCGCGTGTCCGCGGGTCGAGCGAGGCAGGTGGGCGGGAGAACTGTCGGTGGGGTGGGGTGTGGAGTTGGGATCTAGGCAGGGGGTTGGTGGCGTGTGGGGTGGGTCCAGGCGGGAGCGGGCGGGCGGACTAGATGGTGTGGGGCTACGTGCGTGCGGTGGTGGCCGGCTGTGTGGAGGGTTGGCAGGTGTTGGAGATATGCCCAAGAGGCAATAATAAAAGTGATTATTATTATATCTTTGTGTTTATGATGAATGTTTACATCCCATGCTATAATTGTATTATTAGGAAACACTGATACATGTGTGTTTTGTAAACATATAAGAGTCCCTAGTAAGCCTCTTGTTGAACTAGCTTGTTGATTAATTGATGATCATGGTTTCCTGATCATGGACATTAGGATGTGATTAATAACAAGGTCATATCATTAGGAGAATGATGTGATGGACACACACCCATAGTAAGCGTAGCATAAGATCAAGTCATTCAGTTCGTATTGCTGTAAGCTTTCAATCACATAGTAACCTATTCCTTCGACCATGAGGTTGTGTTAATCACCATCACCGGATGAATACTTTGATGACATCAAACGCCGCTTCGTAACTGGGTGGTTATAAAAGTGTCATTGGGTATTCTGAAAGTATGTGTTGAAGCGCATGAACCAAGATTGGGATTTGTCCATCCATATGAAGGATAGATATGCTCTGGGCCCTCTCGGTGGAATGTCATCTAGTTAGCTTGCAAGCATGTGACTAGGTCACAAGGGATGACATATCACGGAACGCGTAAAGAGTACTTATCAGTAGCGAGGTAGAACTAGGTATGGAGATACCGACGATCAAACCTCGAATAAGTATAGTATCGCGAGACAAAGGGAATTAGTTTCGTATGTAAATGGTTCAATCGATCACGAAGTCATCGTTGAGTATGTGGGAGCCATTATGGATCTATAGGTCCCGCTGATGGTTATTGATATGAGATGTGTCTCTATCATGTCTACATATTCACGAACCGTAGGGTGACACACTTAAGGTTCGAAGTTGTTTTAAGTAGATATGGAATGTGCATTGGAGACCGAATGTTGTTCGGAGTCTCGGATTGGATTCGGGACATCACGAGGAGATCCGGAATGGGCCGGAGAATAAGATTCATATATAGGAGATCATTTTATGAGATAGGAAATGTTCCGGAGTGTTTGTATGAGAGTTCTAGAAGGTTTCAGAATGTTCCGGAAGGTTCTGGAAGATATCTTGGAGTTTGCTTGAAAATCAAGATAGGGATCAAGGAGTCCTGGTGGGTCAAGATACGGATTCGTGGGGGAGGAGGACTCCTCCCCCCACCTCCAACCCGCTGGCCTAGGGAGGAGAGGAGTCCTACAAGGACTCCCCTCCCCATGGCGCCATCCCCTCTTTAAATAGAGGGGCAGGGGGCGCCCCCTCCTCGCTTGCTCTCATAATCCCCAATCTCTGCCGCCTCTCTCCTCCACCATCTTCTGCACAGGCATAGGCGAAGCCCTGCAGAATTCTCTACTCCACCACCACCACCACGCCGTCGTGCTGCTGGGATTCCGTGGAGAAGATCTACTACCTCCGCTGCTCGCTGGAACGGGGAGAGGAAGGTCTGCTTCGACTCCGCACGCGTGACCGACTGCGGAAGCGCTGCCGAGTCGTGGCGCCGGAAGGATCATCAACTTGACCAAGGGCGGAAGCGCTGCTGGAACGCGACGCCGGAAGGATCGTCTACTTGACCGAAGGCGGAAGCACTGCTGGAACGCGACGCCGGAAGGATCGTCCACACGATCATGAGATCGGCAAGTGATCGACTACATCAACCACGAGATCTAATCTCGTTAACGCTTTCGGATCTACGAGGGTTAGTTCCCATCTATCTCGTTGCTCATGTCTAATAGATTAGATCTTGGCTTTTATCTAGATTAGATCTAGGTTTTGTTCGTTCTTGCGGTAGAATTTTTTTGTTTTCCATGCTACGAACCCATCAGTGGTATCAGAGCCGTATCTATGCGTAGATCTGTTGCACGAGTAGAACACAATGTTTTTGTGGGCGTTGATGCTTTTGTTGTCGGTGTCTTAGCGTGTACTTTGCATCTTGCGGCATGGTGGGATGAAGCGGCTCGGGCTAACATTACATGTCATCGCACATGAGACTTGCTCCACGCTTGACGTGCAACTTGCTTTGCACAAGTGGCTTTGCGGGTGTCTGTCTCTCCCACCATAGTTAAGATTCAATTTACAATGAGCATCTTGACAACACTTGTATCAACGTTGTGGTCCTTGTTCGTAGGTAAGATCGGTCTTATGCAAAAGCCCCAAACCACGTAAAACTTGCAAAGAAAATTAGAGGCGTCTAACTTGTTTTTGCAGGGGTTCTGTGATGTGATATGGCCAACATGTGATTGTGATTGTATTTGATGTATGCAATGATCCTTGTTGTAATATGGCAACCGGCAGGAGCCTAATGGTTGTCTTTAATTCTGTTAAGACCTGCGTGTCTATTCATCTTGTAATAGCTTTATTCCAAGTAGTTGTAATAGTTGCTGGTGATGATGAACAACCATGAAGCGGTGCCACTGACCTTGACGCAATGCTGGTGATGATGGAGATCATGTTCGTGCTTTGAGATGGAGATCAAAGGCGCAAGAAGAAAAGGCCATATCATATCACACTTATTATGAATTGCCTGTGATGTTAATCCTTTATGCATCTTGTATTGCTTAGATCGCGACGGTAGCACTATAAGATGATCCCTCTCACTAAATATCAAGTAATAAAGTGTTCACCCTTAGTTGGCACCGTTGCTAAGACTCGTCGTTTCGAAGCATCTCGTGATGATCGGATGTGATAGATTCTACGTGTGCATACAACGGGTGCAAGCCAGATTTGCACATGCGGAAACTAAGGTTGTCTTGACGAGCCTAGCATGTACAGACATGGTCTCGGAACACGGAATACCGAAAGGTAGAGCATGAGTCATATAATTGATATGATGAACATGAAGATTGTTCGCCAATGAAACTACATCTTCTCTCGTGAAGATCGGACTTGGTGTAGTGGACTTGGTTCGTGTAATCACTAAGACAATGTGAGGGATGTTGTTTTGAGTGGGAGTTCACCTAGTTAGTTTAATAATTAAATTTGAACTCAATTTGTCATAAACTTAGTCTAAACTACTTGCAAATTGATGTAGATTATGGCGACCCCCTCCATCAATTTCAATGCGTTCCAAGAGAAAGAAAAGCTTAAAAATAATGGAAGCAATTTCACGGACTGGTTCCGTGGACTGAAGATCGTCCTCAGGGCTGGTCAGTTGACCTATGTGCTCGATGCACCGCTAGGTGACCCACCTGCAGATAATGCCACCGATGACGAAAAGAATGTTTTCGCCACTCGGAAGAATCATTACTCCACAGTTCAGTGTGCCATCCTGTACGGTTTAGAAGCGGAGCTCCAACAGCGTTTTGAGCACCACGACCCGTTCGAGATCATTAAGGAGCTCAGGCTAATTTTTGAGACTCGCGCGGCCATGGAGAGCTATGAGGCCTCCGAGAAATTCTTTAACTGTAAGATGGAAGAAGGAAGCTCCGTTAGCGAGCACGTGCTCACCATGTCTGGGTACGCTAAGAAGCTCCAAGAGTTGGGAATATCGATTCCTAATGAATTGGGGATTCACCGTCTCCTTCAATCACTGCCACCAAGTTACAAGAACTTTGTGATGAACTACAACATGCACTGCATGAACAAGACGTTGCCTGAACTGTCGTCCATGCTGAAAACTGCTGAAGTGGAGATCAAGAAGGAGCAACAAGTGTTGATGGTCAATAAGACCACCAATTTCAAGAAACAGGGCAAGCCTAAGAACAAGGGCAACTTCAAGAAGGACGGCAAGAAAGCTGCCGCACCTGCTAAGAAACCCAAGGCTGGTCCTAAACCTGAAACTGAGTGCTTCTATTGCAAGGGAGCTAGTCACTGGAAGCGTAACTGCCCCAAGTACCTGGCGGATCTGAAGAACGGCAACATCAAGAAGAAAGGTATATTTGATATATGTGTTATAGATGTGTATCTTACTAGTAATCGTAGTAGTGCCTGGGTATTTGATACTGGTTCGGTTGCTCATATTTATAACTCGAAACAGGAGCTGCGGAACAAACGAAGACTGGCAAGAGACGAGGTGACGATGCGCGTTGGAAATGGCTCCAAGGTTGATGTGATCGCCGTCGGCACGCTCCCTCTACATCTACCTTCGGGATTAGTTTTAAATTTAAATAATTGTTATTTGGTGCCTGCGTTAAGCATGAACATTATATCTGGATCCTGTTTATTGCGAGACGGTTACTCTTTTAAGTCTGAGAATAAAGGTTGTTCGATTTATATGAGTAATATCTTTTATGGTAATGCACCTGAGATGAATGGTTTATTCTTACTGAATATCGATAGTAGTGATACACATGTTCACAACATAGATGCTAAGCGAATTAAATTGAATGATAATTCTACATACATGTGGCACTGTCGTCTTGGTCACATTGGAGTGAAGCGTATGAAGGAACTCCATTCAGATGGACTTCTTGAATCACTTGATTTTGAATCACTTGAAAGATGCGAAGCATGTCTAATGGGAAAAATGACTAAGACTCCATTCTCTGGTACAATGGAGCGAGCTATAGACTTATTGGAAATAATACATACCGTTGTGTGCGGTCCAATGAGTGTAGCATCGCGTGGTGGATATCGTTATGTTCTCACTTTCATGGATGACTTGAGTAGATATGGGTATGTCTACTTCATGAAACATAAGTCCGAAACTTTCGAGAAGTTTAAGGAATTTCAAAGTGAAGTGGAGAATCATCGTAACAAGAAGATTAAATTTCTGCGTTCTGATCGCGGAGGTGAATATCTGAGTTACGAGTTTGGCATGCATTTAAAGAAATGTGGAATACTTTCACAGTTGACACCGCCGGGAACACCGCAGCGTAATGATGTGTCCGAACGTCGTAATCGAACTCTCTTAGATATGGTTCGGTCTATGATGTCTCTTACAGATTTACCGTTATCATTTTGGGGCTATGCATTAGAGACAGCCGCATTCACTTTAAATAGGGCACCATCTAAATCCGTTGAAACAACACCGTACGAATTGTGGTTTGGTAAGAAACCTAAGTTGTCGTTCCTTAAAGTTTGGGGTTGCGAAGCTTACGTAAAGAAGTTACAACCTGATAAGCTAGAACCCAAAGCGGAGAAATGCGTCTTCATAGGATACCCTAAAGAAACGATTGGGTATACCTTCTATCATAGATCCGAAGGCAAAGTTTTTGTTGCAAAGAATGGATCCTTTCTTGAGAAGGAGTTTCTCTCGAAAGAAGTGACTGGAAGGAAAGTAGAACTCGATGAGGTTATTGAACCCTCTCTCGGATTTGAGAGTAGCGCAGCACCGGAAGATGTTTTGGTGCCGCCTGCACCAATTGAAGAGGAAGCTAATGATAATGATCATGAAACTTCGAACAAAGTTACTACTGAACCTCGCAGGTCAACGAGGATTCGTACCACTCCTGATTGGTATGACTCTGCCTTGAACGTCATGTTAGTGGACAACGATGATGACCCCGCGACGTATGAAGAAGCTATGGTGAGCCCAGATTCCGACAAATGGCTAGAAGCCATGACATCCAAAATGGGATCCATGTACGAAAACCAAGTGTGGACTTTGGTGGACTTACCGGATGGCCGTAAGGCTGTCGAGAACAAATGGATTTTCAAGAGAAAAACAGATGCTGATGGTAATGTTACCATCTATAAAGCTCGACTTGTCGCGAAAGGGTTCCGACAAATTCAAGGAGTTGACTATGATGAGACATTCTCACCAGTAGCGAAGCTAAAATCTATGAGGATTTTGTTAGCAATTGCTGCACATTTCGATTATGAGATTTGGCAGATGGATGTCAAAACGGCGTTCCTTAATGGTGACATTGAGGAAGAGTTGTATATGGTACAACCCAAAGGTTTTGTCGATCCTAAAGATGCTGACAAGGTATGCAAACTTCAGCGCTCCATTTATGGACTGAAGCAAGCATCCCGTAGTTGGAATCAACGTTTTGATAAAGTAATCAAAAACTTTGAATTTATACAAACTTATGGAGAAGCTTGTATTTACAAGAAAGTGAGTGGGAGCTCTGTAGCATTCCTAGTACTGTATGTAGATGACATATTGTTGATTGGGAATGATATAGAACTTCTTAATAGCGTCAAAACCTATTTGAATAATATTTTTTCAATGAAGGGTCTTGGCGAAGCGGCATACATTCTAGGCATCAAGATTTATAGAGATAGATCAAGACGCCTAATAGGGCTTTTACAAAGTACATACTTGGACAAAGTTCTAAAGAAGTTTAGAATGGAAGATAGCAAGAAAGGGTTCGTGCCCATGTTGTCAGGTAAGACCTTGAGTAAAACTCAAAGTCCAGCTACGGCAGAAGATAGAGAGAAAATGAATAAAATTCCCTATGCCTCGGCCATAGGTTCTATCATGTATTCCATGCTGTGTACAAGACCAGATATAGCACATGCTGTTAGTTTGAGTAGCAGATATCAAAGTGATCCTGGAGAGGAACACTGGACAGCGGTCAAGAATATCCTAAAGTACCTAAATAGGACTAAGGATATGGTTCTTTCTTATGGAGGTGATGAACAGCTTGTTGTCAACGGTTACACCGATGCTAGTTGGAACACCGATCCGGATGACTCAAAGTCACAGTCGGGTTACGTATTTATTTTGAATGGTGCTGCAGTGAGCTGGAGGAGTGCGAAGCAAAGCGTTGTGGCGAAATCTTCAACTGAATCAGAATACATAGCTGCTTCGGAGGCTGCACAAGAAGCCGTTTGGATGAAGGAATTCATTACTGAACTCGGCGTGGTTCCCAGTGCGTTGGACCCGATGGCCATCTACTATGACAACACAGGTGCCATAGCTAATGCGCAGGAGCCAAGGTCACATAGCAAGATGAAGCACATCAAGCTACGTTTCCACGCTATTTGCGAATATGTCCGAGATGGTGACATAAAGATTTGCAAAGTACAAACTGATCTGAATGTGGCAGATCCGTTGACTAGACCTCTCTCTAGGGCAAAGCATGACCAACACCAAAACGCCATGGGTGTTCGGTATATTACCATGTAATCTAGATTATTGACTCTAGTGCAAGTGGGAGGCTGTTGGAGATATGCCCAAGAGGCAATAATAAAAGTGATTATTATTATATCTTTGTGTTTATGATGAATGTTTACATCCCATGCTATAATTGTATTATTAGGAAACACTGATACATGTGTGTTTGGTAAACATATAAGAGTCCCTAGTAAGCCTCTTGTTGAACTAGCTTGTTGATTAATTGATGATCATGGTTTCCAGATCATGGACATTAGGATGTGATTAATAACAAGGTCATATCATTAGGAGAATGATGTGATGGACACACACCCATAGTAAGCGTAGCATAAGATCAAGTCATTCAGTTCGTATTGCTGTAAGCTTTCAATCACATAGTAACCTATTCCTTCGACCATGAGGTTGTGTTAATCACCATCACCGGATGAATACTTTGATGACATCAAACGCCGCTTCGTAACTGGGTGGTTATAAAAGTGTCATTGGGTATTCTGAAAGTATGTGTTGAAGCGCATGAACCAAGATTGGGATTTGTCCATCCATATGACGGATAGATATGCTCTGGGCCCTCTCGGTGGAATGTCATCTAGTTAGCTTGCAAGCATGTGACTAGGTCACAAGGGATGACATATCACGGAACGAGTAAAGAGTACTTATCAGTAACGAGGTAGAACTAGGTATGGAGATACCGACGATCAAACCTCGGATAAGTATAGTATCGCGAGACAAAGGGAATTAGTTTCGTATGTAAATGGTTCAATCGATCGCGAAGTCATCGTTGAGTATGTGGGAGCCATTATGGATCTCCAGGTCCCGCTGATGGTTATTGAGATGAGATGTGTCTCTATCATGTCTACATATTCACGAACCGTAGGGTGACACACTTAAGGTTCGAAGTTGTTTTAAGTAGATATGGAATGTGCGTTGGAGACCGAATGTTGTTCGGAGTCTCGGATTGGATTTGGGAAATCACGAGGAGATCCGGAATGGTCCGGAGAATAAGATTCATATATAGGAGATCATTTTATGAGATAGGAAATGTTCCGGAGTGTTTGTATGAGAGTTCTAGAAGGTTTCGGAATGTTCCGAAAGGTTCTGGAAGATATCTTGGAGTTTGCTTGAAAATCAAGATAGGGATCAAGGAGTCCTGGTGGGTCAAGATATGGATTCGTGGGGGAGGAGGACTCCTCCCCCCACCTCCAACCCGCCGGCCTAGGGAGGAGAGGAGTCCTACAAGGACTCCCCTCCCCATGGCGCCATCCCCTCTTTAAATAGAGGGGCAGGGGGCGCCCCCTCCTCGCTTGCTCTCATAATCCCCAATCTCTGCCGCCTCTCTCCTCCACCATCTTTTGCATAGGCATAGGCGAAGCCCTGCAGAATTCTCTACTCCACCACCACCACCATGCCGTCGTGCTGCTGGGATTCCGTGGAGAAGATCTACTACCTCCGCTGCTCGCTGGAACAGGGAGAGGAAGGTCTGCTTCGATTCCGCACGTGTGACCGACTGTGGAAGCGCTGCCGAATCGTGGCGCCGGAAGGATCGTCAACTTGACCAAGGGCGGAAGCGCTGCTGGAACGCGACGCCGGAAGGATCGTCTACTTGACTGAAGGCGGAAGCGTTGCTGGAACGCGACGCCGGAAGGATCGTCCACACGATCTTGAGATCGGCAAGTGATCGACTACATCAACCACGAGATCTAATCTCGTTAACGCTTTCGGATCTACGAGGGTTAGTTCCCATCTATCTCGTTGCTCATGTCTAATAGATTAGATCTTGGCTTTTATCTAGATTAGATCTAGGTTTTGTTCGTTCTTGCGGTAGAAATTTTTTCTTTTCCATGCTACGAACCCATCAGCAGGCGGTGTGGTGCCAGGTAGGCCAGCAGGTGGCGGCTGGGGGTGAGGTGGCAGGCGGCGATTGGTGGGAGTGAGGTGGAGGTAGGCTGGGTAGAATAGGGTTGGGTAGAAATAGGACTAGATAGTTTACACTAGGGTTTGGAGGTGGCCGGTCAGGCTTTCGGGCCTGGCGGGCGGCCTCCCAAAAATAATGCAAACTTTTATTTTAATTTAAAAATAGACTTTTGTAAATAGTTTTAAGAAAAATAAAAGACCCGGAAAAGACCGGAGTTTTGATTTGAAATTAAGACGGGGAATATTTAGAAAACAAAACTAGGCTTAAAAAAAATAGTTTTAGACAAACAAAATGCATAATGACATGACGATGCTCAAATGCAATGTGGCATGATGACATGAGCATGCAGACATGATGATGCAATGCACAAATTCAATGCGATTTTCTAGTAGTGGTTTTAGCGGGATGCCACAGGTGCTGAGACTACAATGGCCTTGGTGATGGCTCACGGCAAGAAGGTCAACTGGCAGAAGGTTAGCTCCTCTGTCCTAGTCACCTCCAATGGCCAAGCAGGTTATTTGAAGCCTTGCACTAAGAGGGCCAAGAAGTACTATCGGCTAATCTTGGGCATAGGTGCGGGTCTAGAGAAATCAGCTGCCCCTTCTTCGACTGGTGCCCCTTCTTCTGTTGTTGCCCCTGTTATTCCTGCAGCTAGTGCTCCATCTGCTAGTGCGACCTTGTCTATGGAGAAGAATACTCCGTAATTTTGTTTAGTAGCTTTTAGCGTCTTTTGCTCTGCTACTTGTAATGAACTTGGCTTGTCTTGCTTTTAAGCACCTCCTTTGGATGAGAAAACCACTTCTGTATATATCTATGTGAGTTGCCCTTTGTATGCTGAAGGCTCTATATTTTTCGTGTACCCTGCCAGATATTGAGCGATTCGGCGGATCCTTCTGCATCTACCCAGACATCGGATGCGATCCCATCTTCATCTGGGTTGGATGCAACAAATACTACAGTTGTACATACAGTAGACCCACCATTGTATGTAGATAAAATTGAGAAAGCAATGAGACTTGAAGGAAAACTTTGGGTTGTTCAATCAATGGTGGATGTTGCTCAGTCAAAAACACGCCAGGCCCTGGACCGTGAAGCATACTTTTTGGAGGAAATTTACAGGGCGAGCGAGAAGATGCTTTGTAAGTTCTCCATGTTATTTTTGGCGTTGTTCCCTTTTGTTTCCAGGGTATCAACTTTTCCTCTCCTCCTCTTTTTTTGTAGGCATTCGATTGTGTGAGAGGGAGGAAACCCAACGTCTGCACAATCAAGTTCAAGCTCTTCTGTCTGCTTCCCAAAATTTCGAAACGAATTTTTGGATTGACCACCGCCATGCTTACGCTGTGGGATTTTCTTCAAGACCGTGTGTTAGAAGTGGAGCAGCTTGTCGAATGCCGCCGTAGGTCATTGGCCATTGTCTACAATGCCATGTTTCCTTGGGATCCTCCGCCTCAAACTCTTTCTGATTTACTAGCAAAGTTTCGGTAGGGTGAAAGGATTCATCATTTTGTGAAGCTCTAGCTTGTGGCGGGTGCCAAACTTGTGCTTCCCTAGGTGCACGCGCATCATCCGATGCTGGATTTGGATGATGTATCGTCGGGAATGCTCCCCTCCTCATGGTGGTTTTGTTAATATGGTGCCTCATTAAGCCGCCGCCCGTAGTCCTGCAATTAGTATCGTCCGAAGGTACCTAGAGGCAGATGAGGATTTCTTTATAAATTAAGCCATCTAACTGTTTTTCTTGATTGTGTACCTTTGTATTGTAGAGAAAATATTGTGTGATGCCATTGTATTTGTCAAAAAGGTCGTATGTTTATACGAGATTTTGCTTATTTGCGTAGGACACCCTTTGTTTGCATGTTATATAGGAACCAACAATTTGGCGAGCTTGGCATAATTGTCGAAGCCCCCGTGTACTGAATTGCGTAGATCTCGAAACCCCATTGTGGGAAACTCTTCTTTATTGATCATCGAATGTTGAGGGATACATTGTTTGGCGTGTTCGCCTGGCAATTGGCCTTATTGATATAAAAATGCATAAAAGTAAAGAATCCTCCTAAAATTCGCGACTTCTGTTCGAGGTCCGCTCACTGAGGACATGTCCCTCATGTAGTAGTTCTGCATGCGCTATTTTCAGCTGGCTAAATTTTTCCTCCATCCCAAAGGATTCTGATATTTTACTGAATTCTTGATCATAGCTGTCCGAGTGGCTGAAACTTCCTTTCACTGTTATGACCCCATTGGGAGCTGGCATTTTTAGCACCACGTATGCATAGTGGGGTACTGCCATGAATCTAGCGAAAGTTGGTCATCCTAGGATCGCTTGGTACTGCGATGGCCAATCCATGATTTCGAACTCCAGTTTTTCACGCCTGAAGTTGTTCCTTGATCCAAAGACTACGTCGAGGTGGACTTTTCCTAGACGAGCCTCAGCCTTGCCTAGAACTATCCCGTGAAAAGTTGTATCTGTAGGCGCAAGATTTGTTAGGGACTAAATCATTGCCCGTAGAGTTTTGGCATAGATGAGGTTGATGCTGCTCACTGCATCCAGGAAGATCTTGCTCATGGCAAACCCACCGATTTGTGCTTCCACTATTATTGTTGATTGGCCCGATCGTGGAACCCGAAGTGGGTGATCATCTCTATTGAAGGTAATTTCTTGTTCTGACCAGTGGAGATACTCAAGTGTAGGGGTAGTGCTGTTATTGCCATATTTTCTTGCCTGGTAATCAACTTCTGTGTCCTAATAGAGGGCCATCCTTTCTGTATCATTGACATTGCTCCTTTTGACCTAGGGTACTCATCTTCTTGGTTTGTGGTGTTTTGTGGCTGCCCAACTGGCGGATGCATCGGCAGTGGTGGTGGTGGTGCATCGATGGCCAAAGCGCCAGGTGTAGTAGCGTAGCCTCGGTTTGTTTCCTCGGTTGCCCATGCATTGCATTGCTCCTGCATCTTTAAAAATGTTTGCCAATCCTTTAGGAGGTGATTGGATTGCCTTTTCCTGTTGAGTCGATGTAGAATTGCATATTGCAGGGTCCTTCCAACATTTTCCCTATAGACATAGGTGGGTCCCGATTTTTTGGCTGATATCGTTGCTTTGGCTGGCTTCCTCCGGCGTCGTCCCTACTACTGCGATACCCATTATTGTAGTCGTCGCTTCTTCGGTTGTCTCCTCCAGAGAAACCAGCTTCAATGTAACTTGGTCTGCTGTCTTCTTCGTGTGAACGGGCTCTTTTATTGTGTAATGCATCTTCCCCGTTGGCCCAGTGGTTAGCCATGTCCATCAGCTGTGAGATCTTCTTGGGCTTGATTCGTCCCAATTCTTCGATGAATTCTTGTCGACGAAGCCCATTGTTGAAGGCATCGATTGCTCTTTCATCAGATATGGCCTCAACCGAGTTTTTTATAATGTTCCACCACTGGATGAAGGCCCGTATTGGTTCCCCTGGTTTTTGTTTTCATGCTCGTAATTACTCCAAAGACGCGGGTCGCTTGAATGTGGAGTGGAAGTTTCTGATGAATTTGCCCTCAAGATCATTCCAACTGCTGATGGAATCTTCGGGTAGTTGCCTTAACCAGGATTGTGCTGTGCTAGTGAGATGCAGCAGCAATCTCTACATTGTGGTGGCCTTGGAGCCACCCATTAATTTGACAATTGCCAGATAATCTGCCAACCAAGCTTCGGGATCTTGGAGACTCATAAGTCCAAAATTGAAGCATATTTACCTTTTGTTTTTGCATAAATAGAGTAGGGATTTTTGTATTTCACAGTGTCTACACGCGCTATTTGGTTCTTGTTTCAACAGGATCCCAAATCATGGAGTCATATATGAACATATCAATTAGATCTTTCATATTGTGTAAGTATATGATATTTCCAAGTGATAAAAGTCATTTTATGAATTTACCTTCGCACCTAGAAGAATACCAAACAAGGAGGAGGCGCCAGTACCGATAACAACCACTGGTACGGGCAGAGCCCGCCCGTACCATCCGCCTATACCAGGTGCCATCGCGACCGGCTCGTCAAATACTTTCTCCCGGCGAAGACAAGGACCAGATCAGACATTCACAGCCACTAGAAACCACGAAAAAACAAATCCTAAATCGATCTGAAGGAGGAACTTGGCTGGGGCAAAATCCCAGCTACTTCATGGATCATTGGAGGACAACGCGTCATCCCTTTCATCATCAACCAATGCATCTCCATTACCACCATTACCCCCATCTCTCATCTATTAGATCTCTTTGTAATTCTAGATTCAATCATGGTTTGCATTAGATCTACTTTTGTACTTTTATCCATCCATTTGATTATGATGATGTTGTTGATTGTTTCCATGAGTGAGTAGTTCCTTTGTTCTTGGGGAGATGGATAAACCCTAGCACCATTATGAACTTGTAATGAAGATGGTCTATTCTTGTGTCCGTATGACTTGCTTGCCTATGATACAATTATGATTTGTGTTTGATCTCTCTCTTTAGATGATATGTAAAGTTGACCACATATCAATTTCCCTTAGGACTAGAGGGACGGAGAAATCCTTCGGATGTGTCTTGGAAGCATACCTGGAATGCCCCGTGATAGATTGGCACCGGCTTGTAAACTACATGGTCAAAGGAGGGTTAAAGAGGGACTCCCTAAGCTAATTACGATATCCATGGGGAAACCCTTAATTGCAGTGGTTTGTATGGGTGACTGCTCTCAGATAACGAAGTGGTTATTTAGAGGTGACCTCACTCTTGGCTCAACAAAGTGGCTTCCTACGAGGCTTTAGTGAACATCTTATTATGGGGCTCTCTCCACACATATCATGACACAAGGAGTATGTTATCTAGATTAGATATAACAATAATACAATGCTAGTAGTGTATCCTACATCCCCGAGAACGTTTTAGCCCTATTGAGTTCAACCATGCTTTCATACAATCTTGTTAGTTGTTTTCTTTTACTTGTTTTAATCACTTTTGTATAAAAAACCATAAACCTTTCAAGCACCCTTTACTTGATATCAAAGACGACTTATAAGTATACTTTGGTAGAGAGTAACGAGGGGCATAAAGACCTTGACCAATAGCTCTCTATAGATTTGATATCTTTACTTTGAAACTAGCTATAATTGGTATGTGCACTTGTAGTCATCAAGCTATTTTCTGGTGCCATTGCCAGGGAGCAAAGCTATTTTGGTCTTTGTTCTTATCTACTTATTTTACTCATTGTTTTACTAAAGTTGATTATTAGTTTCAGGTGATACATTATGGGCGAGTGCCAACATATCAAACAGCTTGAGGCTGTAAAGAATTCTGGTCCGCCCATGGACGCTTATTTAAAATCCAATAACCCAAGGGGGAGTGATATTAACCCCATGCTTTTGGATCTTTTGCAAGCAAATAAATTTACAGGAGATGGGACAGAAGATCCTGTTGGGTCCGCAACATAGAAAACAAAAAATTTCCTATGATGAGAACTACACGCCATGATCTATCTACTAGGTACAAAGCAACGTGTGGACATACTTCCAACGAGAACTTACCCTCGAAGACAACGCGTTTTGTTAACGAGTAGGAACTCGTGGTTGATGTAGTCCTACACTTGCCGATCTCAAGATCGAGTGGAAGTCCGAGCGCCGCAACTCAGCAGCGCATCCGTACTTGCACACATGTTCAAGCCACTGGAGAACCTCCACCTCCTCGCTCCAGTCATCCAGCGGAAGCAGTAACTCCTTCCAGACGAAATGCCACCGGGAACATGTATCTCACTAATCGAAGACCATGGGGGAATAATTCTAGAGGGGGAGAGAGATCCTTCACAAGGAGGTGTGTGGATAGAGGAGGGAGTGGGTGGCCTTTTATAGGAGGAGGGGGGGTGCCCCTCCTCTCCATGGCTGGCGCATGGGGGGGTGACCCCTCACCTCCCCCATTCATGTGGTGCTAACCCCTCCATATTTAAATGCCTCTTCACATTCCATTTTAAAGTCTCCACTTTAAATGCATTAAAATTCTCCAAGTTTAATGCTCTATCATTTAATAAAACTCTTTTATTAAATTTATTCAGAATTTTGTTAATTACTTTAATTAACAAACATTCACATATAGCCCCTTGCAATATTTCAATATCACATGCAGAACCACTTTCTGCAATTTCACCCGAAACAATTTCCGGTTTCTATTGAAACAATTCCTGCGCTTTGCAATTCTTTCGTCTGAAACATATGTGCTCCAAAATGGTGTCCGGTAACTCTTAAGTGTGTCACCCTACGGTTCACGAATAATGCAGACATGATTGAGACTCCTCTCAGATCAATAGTCAGAAGCGGGACCTGGAGATCCATACTGACTCCTGCATATTCAACGATGAATTCTGTGATCGTGAGAACCTTTAACGCTTGTAACTAAATCCCTTTGTCTCGCGATATATTACATGTCTGAGATTCGATCATTGGCATCCAAATACCTAGTTTGATCTCGTTACCGACATGCACTCTTTTCTCGTTCACGTGATATAACATTCTAGTGATCACATCACTTGCTTGCAAGCTATCTCAATGTGATATCACCGAGAGGGCCTAAAGTATATCTATCCGTCATCGGGATTGACAAATTCCACTCTTGATCCATGAGCCTCAACATAACACCTTCGTAGTACTGAACCCATCTTTATAGTCACCCTGTTGTGGTGTGACGTTTGATGTTATCAAGATACTCTTCAGGTATTAGCAATTAACATGATCTCATGGTCTAAGGATAAAGATTACTTCGTATGATGTTATAGCAATATAAACATAATGACTTGATCGTAATTCTATACTTCGGATGAATGTTCATCACATCATTCCACCAATGGTGTGACCTTGTTATTAACAACATCCAATGTCCATGATCAGGAAACCTTGATCATCTTGTTAATCAACAAGCTAGTCTATAAGAGAGGCATAACTAGGAACCCTTTTTGTTTATTAAACACACATGTATTGATGTTTCCGATCAATACAATTCTAGCATGTAAAATAAACATCTATCATATATAAGGAATACATAATAACAACTTTATTATTGCCTCTCAGGGCATATTTCCTTCAGTCTCCCACTTGCACTAGAGACAATAATCTAGTTCACATAGTGAATAATCTAGTTCACATAGTGATAAATCTAACACCCATGGAGTTCTGGTATTGATCAGTTTTTCCCTAGGGAGAGCTTTAGTCAACGAATCTGCTACATTTAGGTCCGTGTGTACTTTACAAATCTTTATATCTCCATCCTTGATATGCTCGCGGATGGAGTGAAACCGGCACTTAATATGCTTGGAATTCTTGTGAGACCTTGGTTCCTTTGCGTTGGCTATGGCTCCATTGTTGTCACAATAGATCACCATCGGGTCCAACGCACTAGGAACCACACGTAGTTCCGTAATGAACTCTTTCATCCAAACCCTTTCCTGCACCGCTTCTGAAGTAGCAACATATTCCGCCTCCGTCGTTGATCCAGCCACCACAGGTTGTTTGGAACTCCTCCAACTAACTGCTGCTCCGTTCAAGAGAAATACGTATCCGGATTGAGACTTAGAGTCATCCGGATCGGTGTCAAAGCTAGCATCAACATAACACTTAGCGACTACCTCTTCTTCACCTCCGTATATAATAAACATATCCCTAGTTCTTCTCAAGTACTTGAGGATGTTCTTGACCGCTATCCAGTGTTCTGAACCTGGATCAGATTGGTACCTACTAGTCAAAATAATAGCATGTGCCACATCCGGTCTTGTACATAGCATGGCATACATAATAGAGCCTATGGCCGAGGCATAGGGGATCTTATCCATCATCTCTCTTTTTTCGCCGTAGCCAGACTTTGAGTCTTACTCAATGTCTTGCCTAGCAACATAGGTAAGAAACCCTTCTTACTTCTGTCCATATTAAACTTCTTTAATATCTTATCAAGGTATGTACTCTGCGATAGCACAATTAGGCGCCTTGATCTATCTCTATAGATTTTAATGCCTAATATATATGACACTTCACCAAGGTCTTTCATCGAAAATTTGCTATTTAGATAACTTTTAACACTGTTTAAAAGATCTATATCATTTCCAATCAATAATATGTCATCCACATATAATATCAGAAATGCCACATTGCCCCCACTCACTTTCTTGTAAATACAAGCCTCTCCATAAGTTTGGACAAATCCAAACTCTTTGATCACCTCATCAAAGCGGAGATTCCAACTCCGGGATGCTTGCTTCAGTCCATAGATGGATCGCTGAAGTTTGGATACCTTATTAGCATCCTTAGGATCGACAAAACCCTTAGATTGTATCATATACAACTCTTCTTCAATATTATCATTGAGGAACACAGTTTTGACATCCATCTGCCATATTTCATAATCGAAATACGCAGCAATTGCTAACATAATCCTAACCAACTTAAGCATCGCTACGGGAAAGAATGTCTCATCATAGTCAACTCCTTGAATTTTTTGAAACCCCTTTGCAACAAGTCGAGCCTTATTGATGGTCACATTACCATCAGCATCAGTTTTTCTTTTGAAAATCCATTTATTCTCAACGGCCTTTCGATCGTGAGGTAAGTCCACCAAGGTCCAAACTTGGTTCTCGTACATGGATTCCATCTCGGATTTCATGCCTTCTAGCCATTTGTTGGAATCCGGGATCATCATTGCTTCTACATATGTTGCAGGATCATCCATTTCATCAACCATGAAATTCACAACAGGATTGCCGTACAGTTCAGGAGCTACACGTGTCCTGCTTGACCTGCGAGGTTCGGTAGTGTCCTCTTTCGGAGTTTCATGATCAATATCATTAGCTCTCTCTTCATTAGGTTAAGTCAACTCCAAAAAAGTTTCTGGTGCTGCGCTACTCGCCATTTCATGAAGAGAAGGTTCAATAACCTCTTCGAGTTCTACCTTCTGACTACTCACACCTTTCGCGAGAAACTCCTTCTCAAGAAAGAATCCATTCTTGGCAACAAAAACCTTGCCCTCAGATTTGTGATAGAAGGTATACCCAATTGTTTCCTTAGGGTATCCTATGAAGACGCATTTTTCCGCTTTGGGTTCAAGTTTATCTGGCTGAAGTTTCTTCACATAAACATTGCATCCCCAAACTTTAAGAAATGACCACTTAGGTTTGTTTCCAAACCATAATTCATACGGTGTCGTTTCAACGGATTTAGATGGTGCCTGAATTAAAGTGAATGCAGCTGTTTCCAGTGCATAACCCCAAAATGACAGTGGCAAGTCAGTCAAAGACATCATAGATCGAACCATATCCAATAAAGTACGATTAGGACGTTCTGACACACCATTATGTTGTGGTGTTCCAGTAGGCGTGAGTTGTGAAACTATTCCACACTCTTTCATGTGTGTGCTAAACTCGTAACTTAGATACTCTCCTCCACGGTTAGACCGTAGAAATTTGATCTTTCTATTACGATGATTTTCCACTTCATTCTGAAATTCCTTGAACTTTTCAAAAGTTTCAGACTTGGGTTTCATCAAATAGATATACCCGTATCTACTCAAATCATCCGTGAAAGTAACAAAATAACGATATCCACCTCGCACCGACACACTCATTGGTCCACACACATCAGTATGTATGATTTCCAATAAATCTGTCGCCCGTTCCATTGAACCGGAAAACGACGTTCTAGTTATCTTGCCCATAAGGCATGGCTCACATGTATCAAATTATTCAAAATCAAGTGATTCCAAAATTCCATCAGAATGGAGTGTCTTCATGCGTTTAACAACAATATGACCTAGACAGGAGTGCCACATATATGCAGATATATCATCATCAAGTTTAATCTTTTTAGCATTAACATTATGAATGTGCTTAATATTACTATCGAGATCCAATAGAAATAAACCATTCAACACAGGTGCATAACCATTCAATAGAAATTAACATTATGAATGTGCTTAATATTACTATCGAGATCCAATAGAAATAAACCATTCAACACAGGTGATGATATATGCAGATATATCATCATCAAGATATCATTCTTATAAATCGAACAACCATTGTTTTCAGATTTAAAGGAATAACTACTTTGCATTAAACACGATCCGGATACAATGTTCATGCTCAGTGCAGGCACCAAGTAACAATTATTTAGGTTTATAACTAATCCCGATGGCATATGGAGAGGTAGCGTCCCGACGGCGATCACATCAACTTTTGATCCATTGCCGACCCGCATCCTGACCTCATCCCTTGCTAGTTGTCGCTTGTTCCGTAGCCCCTGAACCGAGTTACATATATTAGCAACCGATCCCGTATCAAATACCCAGGTGCTACTATGAGTACTAGTCAAGTACACATCAATAACATGTATATCACATATACCTTTGTTTGCCTTGCCGGACTTCTTGTCCGCCAAATACTTGGGGCAGTTGCGCTTCCAATGGCCAGTCCCCTTGCAATAGTAACACTCGGTGTCAGACTTAGGGCTAGCTCGGGGTTTCTTTTCAGGCGCGGCAACAGATTTGCCACCCTTCTTTCCCTTGTGCTTGCCTTTCTTGTCTTTCTTGAAACCGGTGGTCCTATTGATCATCAACACTTGATGTTCTTTCCTAATCTCCACTTCTGCAGTCTTAAGCATTGACAGAAGCTCGGGAAGAATCATCTTCATGCCCTGCATATTATATTTCATCACGAAGCTCTTGTAGCTAGGTGGTAGAGATTGGAGAACACAATGTATGCCTAAGTCATTGGGAATCATTATTCCCAAGGACACAAGCTTATCGGCGTACCCAGAAATTTTGAGTACATGCTCACTAACGGAGCTGTTTTCCTCCATTTTGCAGCTGAAGATATTTTCAGAAGCATTATAACTCTCTACGGCAGCATGGGTATCTAAAATCATTTTCAATTCTCCCATGGTATCAAAGGCATTGCCATTTTCGAAACGCTTTCGAAGTTCTGGCTCTAGCCCATACAGTATGCCGCAATGAACTAAGTTGTGGTCCTCCTGATGAGTCATATAGACATTCTTTTCCTCGTCAGGGGCATCAGGAGCCGGTGGGGGGCCTAGCGGCGCATCTAGCACATATTGCTTTTGTGAAGCAGTGAGGAGAATCCTCAAATTCATAGCCCACTTGGTGAAGTTACTACCATTCGCAGCAAGTTTCTCTTTCTCCATGAACACATTGAAATTAAAAGCAGGTGGTGCCATCTACAACAGAATTTGTAAAGTTTATTTAGACTAAGTTTATGATAGATTGAGTTCAACTAATCCAAATTACTAATGAACTCTCACTCAAAAACGACATCCCTCGTGTCTTTTTGGTGATTACATGAACCAAATCCACTACACCAAGTCCGATCATCACGTGAGTTGATGTAGCTTCAAAGGCGAGCATCTATATGGGCATCATATCAACTATATGACTCATGCTTAACCTTTCGTTCCGTGTTTCGAGGCCATGTCTGTACATGCTAGGCTCGCCAATTAGGAACCTTAGTATTCGCGTGTGTAAAACTATCTTACACCCGTTCCTATGAAAGCGTAGATTCGAGTACACCCGATCATCACGTGATGTCTCGAAACACGATCAATAGAACGGTGCATACTTAAGGAAGAACACATTTTTATCTTGATATATAAATGAGGGATCATCTTATAATGCTACCAAAAGCGCCAAACTAGCAGTATAAGATGCTAACATCTAATGTGTAAAGTGAGATGATATGGTCCATGCATTTGATCTCTATCACTTGCATCATGGTATGATCTCTATCATTCTGTTGTGTGTAAGGCCAAGGTCGATGGAACTTACACATTGAGTGTGTTGTAAGAGTATCTATCATACATCTACTTACAACAATACCATATCAATACACTAGCCCAGCAACGATCTAAACTAGACGCCTCTAATTTATCAATTGCAAGTTTTACGTGGCTTAGGGCTTTCGGAGATAGAACCGTTCTCACCTACGAACATGAACCACAACGAGGATAACTAAGTTATTAGCAACTCGTTGTAAATCAGATATTGACTATAGTAGGAGAGACAGACACCCGCTAGCCACTTATGCAAAACAAGTTGCATGTCAGTCGTGGAACCGGTCTCATGTACGATGACATCTAAGGTTGGTCCGGGTTGATTCATCCCACTATGCCACCAATATCCAAAATACATAGAAGATGCAATAACATGATCATCATCGCCCACATATAAACATATGTGTACTACCCGTGCAAAGCACCTACGCATAGATCAGGCTTTGATACCACTGTTGGGTCCGTAGCATAGAAAACAAAAAAATTCCTATGATGAAAACTACATGCCAAGATCTATCTACTAGGTACAAAGCAACGGGTGGACATACACTTGCCCTCGAAGACAACGAGTTTTGTTAACGAGTAGGAACTCATGGTTGATGTAGTCGTACACTGGACGATCTCAAGATCGAGTGGAAGTTCGAGCGCCGCAACTCAGCAGCGCATCCAACTCGCACACACGTTCAAGCCACCGGACAACCTCCACCTCCTCGCTCCAGCGATCCAGCGGAAGCAACAACTCCTTCTAGACGAAATGCCACCGGGAACATGTATCTCGCTAATCTGAGACGATGGGGGAATAATTCTAGAGGGGGAGAGAGATCCTTCACAAGGAGGTGTGTGGATGAAGGAGGGAGTGGGTGGCCTTCTATACGAGGAGGGAGGGTGCCCCTCCTCTCCATGGCCGGCGCATGGGGGGTGACCCCTCACCTCCCCCATTCATGTGGTGGTAACCCCTCCATATTAAAATTCCTCTTCACATTCCCTTTTAAAGTCTCCACTTTAAATGCATTAAAATTCTCCAAGTTTAATGCTCTCTCATTTAATAAAACTCTTTTATTAAATTTATTCAGAATTTTGTTAATTACTTTAATTAACAAACATTCACATATAGCCCCTTGCAATATTTCAATATCACATGCAGAACCACTTTCTGCAATTTCACCCGAAACAATTTCTGGTTTCTATCGAAACACATCCTGCGCTTTGCAATTCTTTCGTCTGAAACATATGTTCTGCAAAATGGTGTCTGATAACTCTTAAGTGTGTCACCCTACGGTTCGCGAATAATGCAGACATGATTGAGACTCCTCTTAGATCAATAGTCAGAAGCGGGACCTGGAGATCCATACTGACTCCTGCACATTCAACGATGACTTCTGTGATCGTGAGAACCTTTAACGCTTGTAACTAAATCCCTTTGTCTCGCGATATATTACATGTCCGAGATTCGATCATCGGCATCCAAATACCTAGGTTGATCTCGTTACCTACATGCACTCTTTTCTCGTTCACGTGATATAACATTCTAGTGATCACATCACTTGCTTGCAAGCTATCTCAATGTGATATCACCGAGAGGGCCCAGAGTATATCTATCCATCATCGGGATTGACAAATTGCACTCTTGATCCATGAGCCTCAACATAACACCTTCGTAGTACTGAACCCATCTTTATAGTCACCATGTTATGGTGTGACGTCTGATGTTATCAAGATACTCTTCAGGTGTTAGCAATTAACATGATCTCATGATCTAAGGATAAAGATTACTTCGTATGATGTGATAACAATATAAACATAATGAATTGATCGTAATGCTATACTTTGGATGAATGTTCATCATATCATTCCACCAATGGTGTGACTTGTTATTAACAACATCCAATGTCCATGATCAGGAAACCTTGATCATCTTGATAATCAACAAGCTAGTCTATAAGAGAGGCATAACTAGGAACCCTTTTTGTTTATTAAACACACATGTATTGATGTTTCCGATCAATACAATTCTAGCATGTACAATAAACATCTATCATATATAAGGAATACATAATAACAACTTTATTCTTGCATCTCAGGGCATATTTCCTTCAGATCCATATGAGCATGTGTTGGGGGGATACCCCCGTGTAGGGTCATGCCGGGGTATAAAGGCTGAGTTAGCTGAGGTATGTAGCATCCCATCTGTCTAACATCTGTAATGCTACATGGTCAAATAATAAAATGCTACTTCCTACATATAATTGTTGCATCATAATTATATCATGCTCATGTCATCATGCCACCTTGCATTTGAGCATCATATAAAACCCTTTTCATTTGGTTCTTATCTCATATGCACTATTAATTGTATTTGCCTCTTGATATATTGTATTGGGTTCTTGATAAATGCTTGATGCCCAAGTTGAGTTGCGGGCATATCTTTTATTAACTCCGCCACCTTTTCTTTGTCACCACCCCATAATTCCACCATCCAACTATATGTGAGCTTTGCATTTTATTTCGGTTTACCTCTAGCTCATGTGGGTTGGGATGGGTCCACTTACAATTCCACATGCTCCCATATATGCATCATGTTGTTTTCACATTATTGATATGTGGAGAGCCACATGGCCACCTTTGCATGGTATGTGAGTGGAGTGCCTTGTCAAGCTTCCATATGGTTTAAATTTGACTATAAGCTCATGGAAGAATACAATTGTGGTTCATGTTGGCTAGTGGAATATACACACAAGCTTGTCCACGTTATATTCATGCATGATCTTGTATTTAGTCCTTGTGCTGAACAAGCTCTCTTTTCTTTTATTGGGCCTTATTCCAAAAATTGGGAAGCTTGCTTATACAAATGCCATGAGATAATCTAGTGGTTTTCACTACTAGAGGGGGCATTTACTATATATGAATGGGCCATGCAAGATCATCTTTTACTCTCTTATTTTGGCCTTTTATTGGATTTTTGGAGTGGGGCATGGTTCTATTGGAATCAAGTCAAGATGGGTCAAGTTGTTTGAACTCCACCATCCTTATGGAATCTACACTTGGTTATGTTAAGCAACATGGCATGCTTATATTACATGTGAAGATGTCTCTTTTCCTTCTTAACCAAAATCTTTTCTCTCATACCCCAAAAAAACTACTCCTACCCCACCTCCAAAACCTCAACACCCCATGCTTTGTCACCACCTTTCCTATCTCTTGTCTTTGAATAGATGGGGTTTTATTTGTTGAGTCATACTCTTTTGAAACAATTCAAATACAAATTCAAAAGCCCTATCTACCCCACCTAGCTCAAGCCTTAACCTAAGCTATCTCTATACCCTATCTGACCTCACCACCCTTCCTTCTACCCTAGGCGCCACCACACCTTGTGGTTTGGCTCGAACCAACCCCCCCCCCCAAACCTAGCTACCCTGCTCAACACCACCCCAGGTACCCCTCATGCCAAGCCTCCCCTCTCCCTAGCCTAGCCGAGCCACCCCTTCCCCTCTTCCCCTCTTTTTCCTCGCTGCCAAGGAGACCCCCGAGCCACTCTGTCCCGCTCCCCTCTGGCCCCAGCTGCAGCCCCTCCTCGGGCCTCCCAAGCCTCGCTGAACACGTGAGGAGGAGGAGGAGAAAAGGTGGCTACCACCACCTTTTTCCACCCCGACCCTCACGACATCTTTCCTCCCAGGCCTTATGTACCCCCCTCCTCTCGTACCTGGCGTTGCCCCAGATACACCCAGGGCCTTGCCCTTCTACTCCTCCTTCCCCATCTGTCGCTGCCTTCCTACCCTCTCCCTTCTACCCCCACCGTCGGCATCGGTTCTCCACCACTGTAGCTAGGAGGCGGGCGCGGTGTCTGGCCGTTGAGGAAGCGTCGGGCGTCCACCTGCATCACCCCTGTACACGGAGGCAAGGAGGAGACGGCCCCGTACCTGCTGCAGATCCTCAAGCCTATGCAAAACCCTAACCCCAGGTGCACCAGCTCCCCCGTCGATCCCCTGCGCTCCACGCCAAACCACCACCACCAACACACTCTCGGTGAGCTTCCGATCCCCCCTGACATCCTCTCGCACATCGTCTCTTCCTAGACGAGCATAATGTTCTGCTAAGCACTCTCTGTGCGTGTCGTCGCTTCCGCCGTCGCGCCGTAGAGAGCTTATCTAGTCGCGCAGCGTTTACCCAGCAACAACCGCCGCTAGACGCAGCGGTAGCCGCCGCCGTGCGTGCGCTAGATTGCGAGGTTGATCCCCGGCCACGCCTCTGTTTCCGTCACGCGCGCGTCGACAGTTTCGTCAGACACCGGCGTGAAGAAAAACAGTACCCAGTGGCGGTTTTCCGTATAACCCCCCACCCATTTTGCGTTTCAACCCGCACTCCTGTCCAGGCCCACATGTCATCGGCTGTGTCGTTTTACAAAAAGGCACCCGCAAAAATCTTGGCCACAACCCACGGTCCCCGGCTGCCACGTGGCGCCCGCCCGTTCAGCCACTATCGCGTGGGTCTGTATGGCCGCTGACCCCACCTGTCTATCTCCCTGACTAGATAGCCCTGCGGTGAGAAAAGCCTGCCGCGCGTCGATTCTGCCAGATCAGCGCAGGCCCCACCTGTGTGTCTCCTCGGCTAGTCCACCCCGCGGTGGGAAAAGTCTGCCGCGCGCAGTTTTTGCCAGCTCAGCGTGGCCCCACCCATCAGCGTCTGTGGTTAGAGATCTCTGTGTACAAAAAGTCAGTCTGTTCTCTGTTTAATAAAAATGTTTTCCAGAAATGTTTAAAATGATTTTAAATCCAGAAATTAATAACTTTTAACTAATAAATCCAAATAATACAAATTATATATATTTTGGAATCAGAAAAATGTGAGGATTTCAAATATGCCATCCAAAATAATGTTTGACTAATTCAAATTTTCGAAATTGTTTAATTGCAATAAAAATACCTTTTCTTAAATATTAATAACTTTAATTCTATAACTCCAAATTCGACAAATAATATGTCTAAAACGATCAGCGCGACGAGCCCGTTCTGGTTGTGCATTCTATGTTCTGAATTGCAGCATGCATCATATTAATATTAAAAATCAGAACTGTTTATGGTAATAAAACTTGACCAAATAATTAATAAAATGATTTATTCTTGTCCCCACACCTCACCCTTGCCATGCTACGTTATTGCCATGTAATTTGTGCATCATTCATCATGACATGCTTGTTTGATTGTCGCATTTTATTTATATGCTTGTTCACTTTATTTATGTTGGCGCTTATTTGTTTGGTTCTTCTTTCGAATAGACGCCGATCAGGGGAAATATCAGGAATCCCATGAGTAGTACCCAGATCCATCTCTCACTTCAACTGAGGTGCCAGGCAAGCACAACCACATGCTTGCATACATATAGTACCTATTTTTTCTATCTTATTCTTGCATCATGGAGTAACAAATGCATTAAATTGAATCCCAAGTACTGCATAGCCTTTACTTTTAAACCCCACCAAGCTTGTTTCTCCATCCCATGAGCCATTACTACAGGAGTTGTTTGAGCCATGCAAGTCATAGAACAGCATGTGTAGGGTATGTGAGTGTCTGATGGATAACGAGGTACCTATACAACTTAACCTGAGTAGTAATGGGATAACTAATGAAAGAGGCGCTGGTGGGCAATATCTGTCATTTGGTTTTATGTCCACTTGTGTCCCGTAGGACCCCGAGTACTTGATACCTGTTCCTTGAATATTCTCACTATCCACATACGGGAGACTCTATGGATCCCCCTTTGCATGAGCTTGATTTGTACTTTATTTCTTGGGGCCACAAAGTAGTTTGGGGCTTTATTACTATCATGTACCTATGCCATATTTTACTGCTTTATTTAAGATTGTGCGTGGAGCACCTAAACTGTTTTGGATCGTGGAATGTTTTCGCGGTATCGACAAGCCCAGTCACACTTTTGGGTTCCCAGTCGTTTACAGCCATTGACACAAACCTTGGGTCCGTCTCGGAGCTGGCCAACTTCGTTGCGGGTAGCTTAATGGGGTGGCCCCCTGAAATATTTTATGAATCCTGTGAATGCTTTATCGTGAAAGCCTCGTTCGGTTTTGATTTGGTTTTTCCGAGGTCGATCTTGTGTGTGTTGCTATTTGTGCACCCCTGCAGGGTAAATCTTTTTGAAAGCCGTGTCCGCGGTTATGGACGACTTGGAGCACAGTTTCTCGATCATAGACAAATATAACTAAAGTACCGACTTTAATTTGACTAAATATCTGACTAGTAAATAGTACAATCTTCATGGAATAATTAATAAAACTGCCAACGGACAGGTTGTTTGTCCGCTTTCTCGTTGGTAAGCGAGAAGGAGGATGGATATGTTACTTTATACTGTCATAACTGTTGTTACTAATTAACGGGCATCTGTCTATCATTGGTTAGGCGGATGGTTAGTGAGTATCTATAGGTTTGTTAGTTATTATCTTTTGCTGCAATTGCGTCACCCCAGGTATATGTCCCCTTTAGAGGCATAAAGACTTGATGAGTACCCCTAGGGTCTCACACGATAAATTGTTTGATTCAGATGAACATGTATATTCGCAAGATGGATACTGGGTGGAGGAGACAGATGATGTTGCAACGATCACTTGGTGTGGAGATTCTGGGGATGGGAATCCGTGAGATCTGTGGGCGGGATGTGCTTATTTATGTGGCATCTTATGCCGATTTGCTTCTTACCCGTACTCGGATCTTGTTTCCCGCTTCCGCTTGATACTCTATTGGTTGATGTATGAGGAGCTATCCTATACTATTATAACTATCTAGGATATTTGGATCTTGCCGTATGGCGTTGCAATATTTTTATTTCTTTTAGATGGTATGGCTTTGAGAACTATTGTAAGGTAGCTTGCATACATACTCACTTGTGTATGTATTTGATCTCTTCGCATGTTGCCTACGCCGCTCGTTCTTGTCCCGATGTTCTTGGAAGTGGTTAGGGCGGCCGACGGGCCTACACATGGGTGGCCCTGGGCCTCCGCTGTACTTCTTTAACCACTTTTGGTTCATCCAGGCTTGAACTTAGAGCGTAGGATCCGAGGTTGTTACAATTGGTATCAGAGCCATCCTGCCCTTCAGGGTCTTAGCCAAATGGTCATTGTCAGTCTAGCAAATATTTTGGTAGTTATGTATACTAGGGAAAAACAAAACGCGAGAGTAGGACTGCTTCCATTTTTCTTCTTACCCACCCACCGACCCACCCTTTTCTGGTAAGGAAGTGTAACGTTTTCAATCCTCTTCTAAAATTCAAACTAGGATTCACATGTTCTGGGTTCCGTAGTACCATAGGTTGTGTGAGTGTGTGTGTAATTCCTTGTCTATCTATTGCATCCAACTTATTATCGCTATCTATCTTTTGGTTATCAACTGTTGGTACATTCCATACCGACAGGCTTTTGTAAACCGACGCGATCTATCTGATTCGTTGTAAACCGACACGATATGTCTTACTCTTTGTTATCCGATGCTATCTTGTTTGGGGTGTTTGTTTTCCGTAGTTGCTATTCTTTAGGTTCATCTTAAGAAGGAAGGGGGTTGGGATATGTGTTTTACTTATTCATGTGCAGAGTAATGATTTGAGTGCCGGATGGAGTCGCGACCATACCACTACTTTTATCATTCGCTCTTGTATATTGAATTGGTAGAGTTACTAATCTTGATTCGCTAAGTGGTTTTGCGCATATAGTGGTATTTTAATTCCGAAATTTGCGATTTTTTTTCTTTGATAGCTTTGTGTATCACACTCCTTGTTCAGTCATGTGTGATATGCTTAATATCTCTAGGTGCTTCGAACTTTGTTGATATTTTAATATCATCTTAGTGATTTGTATCCTTTAATCTTGGTTAATTCAATTTTGGTACTATTTTGGATTATTATTATTCTCCATTATGGTACTGACTTGAGTTTTATATCAATCCCAGGATGGCACCACCACGCCGCAATGAGGAGGACATACCACCTGAACTGGGGGCTGCGTTGGCAAGTATTGCTAATGCCTTGGGAACAATGCAACAGAACCAGCAACGCTTTGAACAAAGTGTTAGGAGGAATGAGTTTGTTCCGCTACCTCCACCTCCCAAGCGAGGAGACATCAAGGGCTTTCTAAAGTTTAACCCGCGCCACTTTGAGGTGTCTGATCAGCCACTCGATGCTGATGATTGGCTTCGTGAGATGTCAAGGTTGCTGATGACTGCTGATGTACCTGAGCAAGAATGGGTAAAATGTGCCACTCACCTTTTGAAGGGAGACGCAGCTCTATGGTGGGAGAATTACCTGAAGGCAAACCACTCTGGTTTTTAGCCTACTTGGGAGCAGTTATCTGGGGCTTTCAAAGAGCAATACCTGTCAGAAATTGTCATGGAAAGGATGAAGGAAGTGTTTCTCAACCTCAAGCAAGGCAATGACAATGTCAATACCTATATCAGAAACTTCATGAATCTTTCTCGGTATGGTGGCGATGAGATCTCTGATGACAAGAAGAAGCAAAAGAGGTTCAAGCAAGGACTCAATGCATCTATCAAATATGCAATCACGCATGCAAGGCCAGGGTCTTTTCTGGAACTCCAACATACAGCTCTATAGGAAGAAGCCAATAGGCAAGTGTTCGAGGAGTCCAAGAAACACAGCCGTGACGCAGCAAGCTCTTCAGCTATGACAGCTCCTTCTAAGCGCCGCGTGTGGGTTCCTAATACCGCACCGCCGCTCCCGGCTCCACCCAGACCTTCAAGCTACACGGCAAGGCCACCAAACTCCTTCACCACTGCTCCTAGGGGCTACAATCACAACTACCCTGGAGCGCCTAGCGAAGTCCCTGACTACGCTGCTCCATGTCCACCTAGTGCTTGTTACACTTGTGGGAACACTGGGCATCAACACTGGAGTTGTCCCATGAACAACAAAGCTCTTCCTCCACCACCTCCAAGACCTGCATTAAGTTCTTCTATGGTTCGGGCACCTCCACCTCGGGCTCTCAACATCAACACCAAGCCCGGGTCCAGTGTTGCTCGTGCCAACTGTGTCAATGTCGCTCAAGCTGAATATGCATCTGGAGTTGTGATGGGTACGCTTCCCGTTAACTCAGTTCCTGCATGAGTTTTGTTCGATTCTGGTGCATCGCATTCTTTTGTTTCTCACAAGTTTGCAAATGAGCATGAGCTAACTATAGACCAACTGGATAAAAAGTTTATGGTTCTTTCTCCCGGGGCAAGAATGCTGTCTACCAAGATCAGTCATGGCAACCAAATTCTAATTGGTGGTTCTTCATTTCTGGCTTCCTTAATCATTCTCGGCAACTCTGACATTGATGTCATCTTGGGCATGGATTGGTTAACGGCAAAAGCAGCTGTGATTGATTGTGCTGAATGCTCGGTTTCTCTGAAAATTCCTGAAGGTCATATAGTCTATTCTCCAAGTCTGACTCCTGCAATTCAGCTTTTCTCTTTGGTGGCTCTGAATGATGATGCTATGGATGCTATTCCGAGTGTTCCGGTGGTCCGCGAGTTCCCAGATGTTTTTCCTAAAGAGTTACCAGGTATGCCTCCTGGGCGAGAGGCCGAGTTTGTGATTGAGCTTGAACCTGGAACCGCTCCTATCTCCAAGCGGCCTTATAAAATGGGTCCTTCTTAGTTGGCTGAACTCAGACGTCAGCTTGATGAACAAGAGAAGTTGGGTTTCATTCAGCACAGTACTTCTTCTTGGGGTAGTCCAACCATCTTTGTGAAGAAGCGAGACCGCACTGATAGACTTTGTGTTGACTATCGGGCTCTCAATGCTAAAACCATCAAGAATAAATATCCCTTCGATGGATTAATGATCTCTTTGATTAGCTAGCTGGAGCTGTGGTATTCTCTAAGCTTGACTTGAGAAGTGGATATCATCAAATCAAGATTCGCTAGGAAGATGTTCCCAAAATAGCTTTCACCACCCGCTATGGCCTGTATGAGTACACGGTCATGTCTTTCGGTCTCACCAATGCACCTGCCACCTTTTCGAGGCTTATGAACTCGGTTTTCATGGAGTATCTTGATAAGTTCGTTGTGGTCTATCTGGATGATATTCTAGTCTATTCTAAGTCAAAGGAAGAACATGAAGAACACCTTCGGTGTGTCCTAAACAAGCTTCGTGAGAACCGCTTGTATTCGAAGTTCTCCAAGTGTGAGTTTTGGCTGCCTGAAGTCACCTATCTGGGTCACGTCATCTCTGCTAAGGGCATCGCCGTCAACCCAAAAACTGTTCAGACAATTGTTGAGTGGCTTCCACCCAAAAATGTCAAAGAAGTCCAGAGATTCCTTGGTTTGGCTAGTTATTGCCGTCGCTTCGTTCAGAATTTCTCGAAGATTGCGACGCCTCTTACCGATCTCCTCAAGAAAGGCAAGAAATACCTTTGGTCTCCTGCATGTCAAGCTAGCTTTGAAACACTCAAAGAGAAGCTCACTTCCACACTAGTCTTGATTCCTCCAGATACATCAAAGCCTTTCCAGATATTCTGTGACGCCTCCTTGCAAGGATTGGGTGCGGTCCTTATGTAAGAAAAGCAAGTCGTTGCTTTTGCTTCTCGTCAGTTGAAAACTCATGAGCTCAACTATCCAACACATGACCTCGAACTCGCAATAGTTGTCTTTGCTTTGAAAGTATGGAGGCACTACTTGCTTGGCAACCGTTGTGAGATCTTTTCTGATCACAAGAATCTGAAGTATATCTTCACACAACCTGATCTCAACCTTCGTCAGAGGAGGTGGATTGAAGAATTAATGATTTCGATCTGACAATCAACTACACTCCGGGCATAGCTAATGTCATGGCCGATGGTCTCAGCCGAAAAGCTTATGTCAACAACCTCATGGTGGAAGAACAACAGCCTATCTTGTGCGAGGAATTCCGCCAGCTCAACCTTGAAATTGTGGATAAAGGGTATCTTCTGAATCTTCTGGCCACCCCTCTCTTGGAAGAAAAAGTTCGCTCCATCCAACTTGGTGACCCTTACACTAAAAACATCATCTCCAAGATTCAGCTTCTGAAGTATGAACCTTTCCACCTTGAGGACCAAGGAACTCTATTCTTTAAGCATCGGATGTTCGTTCCGAAGTATCCGGGTTTGAGAGAGCAAGTTCTCAAAGAAGCTCATGATTCTGTTCTTTCTATCCACCCTGGCAGCACGAAGATGTACATGGACTTGAAAACACAGTATTGGTGGCCTGGATTGAAACGATATTGTGCCAAGTATGTCTCCGAGTGTGATGTCTGCCGCAGAGTTAAAGCTGTCCATCAGAAACCTTCCGGTCTTCCACAGCCATTGAAGCCTCCGGAATGGAAATGGGAGAAAGTAGAGATGGACTTCATAACTGGGTTTCCTAGGTCACAGAACGGCAACAATGCAATCTTTGTTGTCATCGACAGACTTTCTAAAGTGGCTCACTTCTTTCCCGTCAAGGAAACAATTTCTGCAATTCAGTTGGCTGAGCTCTATATCAACAGAATTGTCTCTCTGTATGGGGTTCCTCTTGAGAGCTCAAACCGTGGAAGCATCTTCACTTCCAAGTTCTGGGGAAGTTTCCAAAATGCTTTGGGAACAAAGTTGAACTTCAGCACAGCTTACCACCCTCAGTCGCAAGGACAAGTTGAAAGGATCAATCAGATTCTGGAAGATATGCTCCGTGCTTGCGTCATCTCTTTCGGCATGAAGTGGGAAGAATGCCTTCCTTATGCTGAATTCTCTTACAACAATAGCTTCCAGAAGAGTCTAAAGATGGCACCATTTGAGGTTCTCTATGGACGCAAATGCAGAACTCCGATTGGTTGGTCGGGCACAGGTGAAAGAACATTTTTTGGCCCCGACATTGTAACTCAAGCGGAGGAGAAGGTTCACATCATTCTTGAAAACCTGAAGGTTGCTCAAAGTCGCCATAAGAGCAACTATGACAGAAAGCACACGGACATGGAGTATGTCCCTGGTGATCTCGTTTACCTTCGTGTCACTCCCATGAGAGCCACGCACCAGTTTGGTATCAAAGGAAAGCTGGCTCCTAGATACATCGGTCCTTTCAAAGTTCGTGGAAGAAGAGGAGAAGTTGCTTATGCTCTTGAGCTCCCTGAAAAACTCAAGGTCCATGATGTTTTCCATATCTCTCAACTCAAGAAATGCTTCAAGGATCCCGGCAGGATCGTGGACCATGAACTCATCAATCTCCAAGAAGATCTGTCTTATCAAGAACACCCCACAGAAATCCTAGAAGTCGCAGAAAGAAAGACTCGCAACAAGTCTATAAAGTTCTGCAAGGTGCAGTGGTCGCACCATTCCGTTGATGAAGCCACTTGGGAACGCGAGGATGAGCTCCATGCCAAGTATCCTACCCTCTTCGTGTCTTCTTCTTCTTCTTCCTAGAATCTCGGGGTGAGATTCCTGTTTAGTGGGGGAGAGTTGTAGCATCCCATATGTCTAACATCTGTAATGCTACATGGTCTAATAATAAAATGCTAACATCTGTAATTATATCATGCTCATGTCATCATGCCACCTTGCATTTGAGCATCATATAAAACCCTTTTCATTTGGTTCTTATCTCATATGCACTATTAATTGTATTTGCCTCTTGATATATTGTATTGGGTTCTTGATAAATGCTTGATGACCAAGTTGAGTTGGGGGCATATATTTTATTGACTCCACCACCTTTTCTTTGTCACCACCCCATAATTCCACCATCCAACTATATGTGAGCTTTGCATTTTATTTGGGTTTACCTCTAGCTCATGTGGGTTGGGATGGGTCCACTTACGATTCCACATGCTCCCATATATGCATCATGTTGTTTTCACATTATTGATATGTGGAGATCCACATGGCCACCTTTGCATGCTATGTGAGTGGAGTGCCTTGTCAAGCTTCCATATGGTTTAAATTTGACTATAAGCTCATGGAAGAATACAATTGTGGTTCATGTTGGCTAGTGGCATATACACACAAGCTTGGCCACCTTATATTCATGCATGATCTTGTATTTAGTCCTTGTGGTGAACAAGCTCTCTTTTCTTTTATTGGGCCTTATTCCAAAATTTGGGAAGCTTGCTTATACAAATGCCATGAGATAATCTAGTGGTTTTCACTACTAGAGGGGGCATTTACTATTTATGCATGGGCCATGCAAGGTCATCTTTTACTCTCTTATTTTGGCTTTTTATTGGATTCTTGGAGTCGGGCATGATTCTATTGGAATCAAGTCAAGATGGCTCAAGTTGTTTGAACTCCACCATCCTTATGGCATCTACACAGTTTCGTCAGACACCGGCATGAAAAAAAATAGTACCTAGTGGCGGTTTTCCGTATAACCCCCCACCCTTTTTGTGTTTCAACCCGCACTCCTGTCCAGGCCCACATGTCATCGACTGTGTCATTTTACAAAAAGGCACCCGCAAAAATCTTGGCCTCAACCCGCGGTCCCTGTCTTTGCCGTGTGGCGCCCACCCGTTCATCCACTGTCGCGTGGGTCCGTATGGCCGCCGACCCCACCTGTCTGTCTCCCTGACTAGACAACCCTGTGGTGACAAAAGCCTGCCGCGCGTCGATTCTGCCAGATCAGCGCAGGCCCCACCTGTCTATCTCCTCGGCTAGTCCACCCCGCCGTGAGAAAAGTCTGCCGCGCGCAGTTTTCGCCAGCTCAGCGCGGCCCCACCCATCAGCGTCTGTGGTTAGAGATCTCTGTGTACAAAAAGTCAGTCCGTTCTCTGTTTAATAAAAATGTTTTCTAGAAATGTTTAAAATGATTTTAAATCCAGAAATTAATAACTTTTAATTAAATAATTCCATATAATACAAATGATATATATTTTGGAATCACAAAAATGTGAGGATTTCAAATATGCCATCCAAAATAATGTTTGACTAATTCAAATTTTTGAAATTGTTTAATTGCAATAAAAATATCTTTTCTTAAATAATTAATAACTTTAATTCTATAACTCCAAATTCGACAAATAATATGTCTAAAACGAGCAGGGCGACGAGCCCGTTCTGTTAATGCATTCCATGTTCTGAATTGCAGCATGCATCATATCAATATTAAAAATCAGAACTGTTTATGGCAATAAAACTTGACCAAATAATTAATAAAATGATTTATTCTTGTCTCCACAGCTCACCCTTGCCATGCTACGTTATTGCCATGTAATTTGTGCATCATTCATCATGGCATGCTTGTTTGCTTGTCGCATTTTATTTATATGCTTGTGCATTTTATTTATGTTGGCCCTTGTTCTTTTGGTTCTTCTTTCGAATAGACGCCGAGGAGGGGAAATATCAGGAATCCCAGGAGTACTACCCAGATCCATCTCTCGCTTCAACTGAGCTGCCAAGCAAGAACTACCACATGCTTGCCTACATATAGTATCTATTGCTTCTATCTTATTCTTGAATCATTGAGTCACGAGTGCATTAAATTGAATCCCAAGTACTGCATAGCCTTTACTTTTAAACCCCACCGAGCTTGTTCCTCCATCCCATGAGCCATTACTACAGCAGTTGTTTGAGCCATGCGAGTCGTAGAATAGCATGTGTAGGGTATGTGAGTGTCTGATGGATAACGAGGTACCTAAACAACTTAACCTGAGTAGTAATGGGATAACTAATGAAAGAGGCGCCGGTGGGAAATATCTGTCATTTGGTTTTTATGTCCACTTGTGTCCCATAGGACCCCGAGTACTTGATACCTGTTCCTTGAATATTCGCACTATCCACATACGGGCGACTCTATGGATCCCCCTTTGATACCTGTTCCTTGATTTGTACTTTATTTCTTGGGGCCACAAAGTAGTTTGGGGCTTTATTACTATCATGTACATATGCCCTATTTTACTGCTTTATTTAAGATTGTGCGTGGAGCTCCTGTACTGTTTTGGATCGTGGAATGTTTTCAGGGTATCGACAAGCCCAGTCACACTTTCGGGTTCCCAGTCGTTTACAGCCATTGACACAAACTTTGGGTCCGTCTCGGAGCCGGCCAACTTCGTTGCGGGTAGCTTAATGGGGTGGCCCCCTGAAATATTTTATGAATCTTGTGAATGCTTTTTCGTGAAAGCCTCGTTGGGTTTTGATTTGGTTTTTCCAAGGTCGATCGTGTGTGTGTTGCTATTTGTGCACCCTGCAGGGTAAATCTTTCTGAAAGCCATGTTCGCGGTTATGGACGACTTGGAGCACAGTTTCTCGATCATAGACAAATATAACTAAAGTACCGACTTTAATTTGACTAAATATATGACTAGTAAATAGCACAATCTTCATGGAATGATTAATAAAATTGCCAATGGACGGGTTGTTCGTCCGCTTTCTCGTTGGTAAGCGGGATGGATCTGTTACTTTATACTGTCATAACTGTTGTTACTAATTAACGGACATCCGTCTATCATTGGTTAGGCAGATGGTTAGCGAGTATCTATAGGTTTGTTAGTTATTATCTTTTGCTACAATTGCGTCACCCCAGGTATATGTCCCCTTTAGAGGCATAAAGACTTGCTGAGTACCCCTAGGGTCTCACACGAAAAATTGTTTGATTCAGATGAAAAGGTGTGTTCGCAAGATGGATACTGGGTGGAGGAGACAGATGATGTTGGCAACGATCACTCGGTGTAGAGATTCCGGGGATGGGGATCCGTGAGATCTGTGGGCGGGATGTGATTTATGAGGCATCTTATGCCAATTTGCTTCTTACCCGTACTCGGATCTTGTTTCTCGCTTATGCTTGATACTCTGTTGATTGATGTATGAGGAGCTATCCTATACTATTATAACTATCTAGGATATTTGGATCTTGTCGTATGGCGTTGCAATATTTATATTTCTTTTAGATGGTATGGCTCTGAGAACTATTGTAAGGTAGCTTCCATACATACTCACTTGTGTATGTATTTGATCTCTTCGCCTGTTGTCTACGCCGCTCGTTCTTGTCCCGATGTTCTTGGAAGTGGTTAGGGCGGCCGACGGGCCTACACGTGGGTGGCCCTGGGCCTCCGCTGTACTTCTTTAACCACTTTTGGTTCATCCAGGCTTGAACTTAGAGCGTAGGGTCCGAGGTTGTTACAAGGTACGACATGGTCAAAGCAATTGTAGGCCGGGTCACCTCAAGGCAGGCCGACATACGGAGTAACCCGGCCCATGGGACAACTCCCTAACATTAACCTGGCCGGCATTAAATATATGTCAGCCATGTTTGTCTCTTTTTCGTGCAGGTACCCTCGTAGCCGGGTTAGCAATGTGATGGTCGGACTACCACTTGGCTTCCAAGAGAAGGAAGGAATCTTCCACTGGTCAAAAGGTGGCCTTTGCTAGCTGAAGCGTGAGCAAAGCAAAGCAGAGGGAAGTACCAGCGTGGCAGGGGAAACCAAGATGACGCAGTGTCGGCTGACGTAGCCCATGTATGGTGATGCTTAAAGGCATGTATTACGTAGAGGGTTACGTCCATAGTCCGGACAAACTGTTAAAGAGAATAAAGAAGCATCTAGCTTTAACCAAGGGGCATATTTGGGGAATATGCTGCCACGTGTGCCCTAACTTTGTAACCTGGGCTTCCCTATATAAGGAGCACCAGGGCCTCTATAGAAGGGGATCGATCATTTTCTCTGTCTAAGGTAGAACTCTAGAGCTAGGTTATGGGGGGTAAGAGACATAGTCTCCTTCTCACGAACAGCTCGTATAGCACTTGTAACCACCATGGATAAAGGAAATATAACAACATTTGCGTGTTGAATCACCACATTTTCCCTCCCTGGGTTCCCCTAGCACTCATTGGACCCATCTTTATCCTATCCATGGCATCTGTCGTTCCACCACCACGACAGTTGGGGCCCACCGTGGGGCCAACGGTGCTAGCAGGAGTGAGAATCTGGATGGGAAGCATCTCCAGCACCAGCGAGCACGTAGTCTCCGGCCTGGTTCAACGCTTTGGAGCGCTGGACTACGTCAGCGACAATGCAGGGAGCTTCGGCAGGCGTCCCCCTCTATGCAACAGCCTCTTCATCAAGCTTGGCGCGCACAAGATCTACGTCGACATGGACGAGTCCTACGTTCATCCACGGCACGTTGTCGAGGGAGGAAATTCGCCTCTCAGTGCGGCTCGCGGTGCGCGTATCACTCGCCCCGCTAGCAGCGTTGAGGTCATGATGGCCGCGCCAGACGCGGGAGCAAGGAAGGACCTGGCACCAGAGCCGGAAGTCACGCCAAAATAGGCAAGGTCTAGGTTCCCACCACTAGAAATGCCAGAGAATGTACTCCAACAAGCAATAGATAGCCTAGCGACACCAATAGCTCCTGTGGTAGATCCGGCTCAGGTGCAAGCTGAGTTGGAGGAAACTAGGCAGAAAATGCTAGCTGGATCCAAGAAGGTAGCGGAGTTATAGCAATCCTTGAACATCACTTTGAGGGAATATGCAAAGGCAAACCGCATAGACGGGGTGAAAATCCGAGGTAGAAACCTGATTACTGAGATTTACAAAGAGTACGAGCCTAGGTCGGGTCAAACATCCACAATTGTAACAGGAGGGATGGAAAGGTATAGTACCTTGGCGAAGAACCTCAAGGCAGCAAACACAGCTACATCCGAGTTAGAGGGTTTAACCGGAGACGCTCGGGAAAGGCAATAGGAGAGGGTGAACCACTTGCTAAGGCTTGCTTGCCAGCAAAACAAAGAAATTAACAAGGCAAACCCGGCAGCACCAGGAACGTCGCACATGGTTCATTCAACTAGAAATAACCCGGCCAAGTCCGGCGGAGCCGCGTCATCTCCGGGTCATAACCCCAGGAGAGAAGAGGTGGTAAACTCCGGGGGAAGAGACAAACATATGGTTCCCTACAACCCGATGAGAGTTGGGAAAGGCAAAACGGCTAAAGTGGATGAGGATCGCCACAGTACCAGCTGAGGTAACCGCGACCAAGGCAATGTCGGTCAAAGGAATGTTGCCAACGCCAATGCCGGACAGCGTGATCCGACGGCGGCAGGGCAAAATGCACCTCGGCAGCAGCAATAGCAAAATGCACCTTGGCAGGAGAGAAGTGCTGGCCAGGCGGTACAACAACAAAATGCTCATCCGGATCAGGAAATATACAATGATGGTTATTCGGTGATGGTCAACGATGGATATCCAAGACCAGAGCACCATGCGATTGGCTCAAGGCTGGATATCAGAAATTTGCCACCAGATGCTGCGAGGTTGAAGCTTGAATGGATTTACAGGTCAAAGATGATCGAAGTACAGGGACCTCCGGGCCTGGCGTGTTTTGGCCCCGGATCATGAAAGAGCCACTTGTGCCGAATTTCCAATTGGCGAGAGGAACAAAGACCTATGATGGAAGCACCAAACCTAAGGATTGGCTCACTGATTACGCAACAACAGTCAAGATAGCAATAGGAAATTTGAGATGGGCAGTGTGGTATGTGCCCCAGATGTTGGAAGGACCCGCGAGAGTTTGGCTAAACAACTTGCCACCAGGAAGTGTCAACTATTGGTTGGATTTCGAGGAGTTGTTCGCCAGCAACTTCTCAAACACCTACAGGAGGCTCAATAGGCCATAGACTTTGGCTTTATGCCAGCAGAGGCCAAATGAGCCTGACCGAGATTTCCTAACTTGGTGGTGCAATGTGCGTAACTCATGTCAGGGGGTAATTGAATCACAAGCAATTGTGTGGTTCGCCCAAGGCTGTAGATATGGAAGTATGTTGTGGCAAAGGCTACAACAAGATATGCCAACCACTTTTGTTGAGACGATCTGGATCACATATTTCTATGCTTTGGGAGACCCAACTGAACCTCGGCTAATGTCAAGTGAGGCAAACGAGGAGTATTACAACCGAGATGGCTCCGGGTCATCAAGAAGAAACGATTTGCGAGGAAAAAGGAGGGACGAGCGTCCGGATTACAGATATAGCTCGCAGCAGGTGGCAATGGTAGACCGAGGTCAGCAAAATGCCGGAGCTAGCCAACGCCAGAAAACTGGAGGTCAACTGTGGCAGCAAAAGGGTGAAGGTAAGCAACCTTGGACCCCGGAGCAAAAGAAACAGTGGCAGAAGCGAAAAGATCATCCGAGGTATACGTTCAAGTCTATGTTGGATCAACCTTACAAATTTCATACGCCATGTCCGAATAGCCCGACTAATCATATGACCCGGCACTGTGAGTGGATGAGGAAGCTAGAATAGGGTAGTTCGGGGAATGCTCAGGCACCTCAGAATGAAGCACCTCAAAACGAAGCACCTCGGCAGCCATTACTAAAAGGGGAATGGACATCAATTGATGTTGCCTCCACCTCCACCGAGATATGAAAATCAGGAAAGGTTACCACATAGACTTGAGCATAATAACCAACAGCAAGATCGAGATTACCACGCAAACCAGGGAGCATCACCAAAGTTACTGCGTATTTACCACGGAAGAAACTAACCGGAAAAGCTTGCAGCACCGGCATATGGAGGTAAATGTAGTAATGATGGCAATGGTGAGGTATATGCCTTGGTCGGATCAGGAAATTACGTGGAGTATCAAGGATCACTCGAAGCTCATGCCCAATCCAGGGACCTACGCGCTGGTCCTGGATTCGATGTTCATCGGGCCAAACATCAACGTAAAGTTTTCCAAGGTACTGATAGATAATGGGAGTAGCATTAACATCATGTACAATGATACCATGCACAAGTTGGGAATATCAGACAATATGCTGCAAGCTACAAGGACCACATTTCATGGCATAGTGCTAGGTATCTCCTGTGAGCCGATTGGTAAGGTCCGGGTTGATGTGCTGCTTGGTACAAGGGACAATTACCGGACTAAAAATTTGGAGTTCGAGGTAGTAAACTTGGAAATCGCTTACCACGCGTTACTTGGCAGGCCCGCGCTGAACAAGTTCATGGCAAGCACTCACATTAGTTACTTAAAGATTAAACTGCCTAAACCAAGGGGAATGATAACCATAGCCGGGGACTTCATGCGCTCTATTGAATTTGCATCCGCCGGATCTAATCTGGCCGAGTCACTTGTGATTGCTCAAGAAAAGAGGAAAATACTGGAAGTGGCTGCACTGGCTCAGTCCGCACAGCAACATATGTCGGCCCTAACCAATCCACATGGTAGTGTATCATTTCAAGCGACCAAGGACACTAAGAAAGTGCCAATTGATGACTAGTTCCCAGAGCCCACCGTAACTATTGGTGCCGGGTTAGTCGACAAATAGGAAAGCGAGCTCGCCAACTTCCTACGTGAGAATTGGGATATTTTTGCTTGGTCCACACAGGATCTGCAAGGTGTGCCGAGGGAGTTGGCCGAGCACTCTTTGAATGTGAGACCTAGGGCAAAGCCGGTGAATAAACCTCTCCGCCGCTTTGCCGAGGATAGGAGAAAAGTCATTGGTGATGAGATAGCTAAGCTCTAGGCGGCCGGATTTATCATGGAAGTACTTTACCCAGATTGGATCTCTAATCCTGTGCTGGTGGAGAAAAAGAAGGATGGTCCGAATGTGGCAGTGGTATGGCGTATGTGCATTGATTACACGAACCTGAATAAGGCGTGTCCAAAGGATCCATTCCCATTGCCGAGGATAGATCAGGTCATAGATTCGACTGCGGGGTGTGAGTTATTGTCCTTCATAGATGCATATTCTGGTTTCCACTAGATACCCCTCAATCCGGATGATCAAATAAATACTGCATTTATTACCCCGTACAGGGCTTATTGCTATCACACTATGCCGTTTGGGTTACGTAATGCAGGAGCAACGTACCAGTGATGCATGCAAAAATGTTTGCATGACCAAATAGGTCAGAATGTACAGGTCTATGTGGATGATGTGTTGATAAAAACTAAGGAAAGCAATACGCTCCTTGATGATATCCGGCAAACATTCACGAACTTCAGATGGTTCTGAATGAAACTTAACCAGGAGAAATGGACTTTTGGTGTACCTGCAGGGAAATTACTTGGTTTTCTGGTGTCTAGATGAGGTATTGAAGCTAACCCGACGAAGATCCAGGCTATCGAAAGAATGGAATTACCAAAATGTCTTAGCGATGTGCAGAAGTTCACTGGTTGCCTGGCATCGTTAAGCCGGTTCGTATGCCGGCTGGGAGAGAAGGCCTTGCCCCTCTACCAGTTGATGAAAAAAACAGAAAAATTTACGTGGACACCACAAGCTAATAGCGCGTTTTGAGAGTTAAAAAAGATGTTGTCTACTGCACCAATCTTAGCCACACCACTACCCAAGGAGCCAATGTTGCTCTATGTAGCCGCGACCAACCGAGTCGTAAGTGTAGTAATGTAGTGGAGCATGAAGAGGAAGGAAAATCAGTACAGAGGCCCATCTATTACTTGAGTGAAATGTTATCAGCTTCAAAACATAACTATCCTCACTATCAAAAGATGGCGTATGGCATGTATATGTCTGCCAAGAAACTCAAACACTACTTTGAGGAACATCCCATCAAAGTGATATGTGAGGCACCAATATCAGAAATTATGAGTAAGAAAGATGCCAATGGCCGAATAGCAAAATGGGCCATTGAGTTGGCCCCATATGCACCACAGTTCGATTGAAGAGATGCGATCAAATCGCAGGTTGTGGCGAATTTTTTCGTGGATTCGTCCGATATCCAATACGAACCACCTTTGCCATACTCCAACTATTGGCGGATGCACTTTGATGGGTCAAAACTGAAAGGTCTAGGCGTTGGTGTAGTACTTACCTCACCCAAGAAAGATCAGTTGAAGTATGTCCTTCAAATCCATTTCAGCACCTCGAATAATGTTGCTGAATATGAAGCACTTGTGCATGGGCTCAAAGTGTCAAAAGAAGTAGGAATACGTCGGATACATTGCTTTGGAGACTCGGATTTGGTGGTGCGGCAAGTATCTGGCAACTGGGATGCCTTGGATGCCAACATGGCCCTTTACAAATTTCATGTGCAAAAGATAAGCGGATTTTTCGAAGGATGTGAATTTCATCACGTACCTCGGATTGAAAATGAAGCGGCTGATACACTGTCCAAATTGGGCTCATCCCGGCAGCCAATCCCGCCAAATGTAGCTTTGGAGCACTTGAGAAAACCATCTATTACTCCATCTCACCAGAGTCCGAGTCAATTTATATCCTGGCTCTCTCCGGGTCAGAGGGTACACCTATGGAAATAGACTGGGGGAGCACTTCGGTAAACCCGGGGACTGCTTCAGCAAACCCGGGGGCTACCTCAGCAAACCCGGGGACTGTTTAGCCAAACCTGGCAGGAGTTATGTTGGTAGAGGAAATGGAAATCGATGAGGAAATTTTCCCTATCCGAGCTATACGCGCTTGGGCCAAGCCAATATTTGACTTCCTGAAAGAGCGAATGTTGCCGAATGATGAGGTACTCTCAAGGCAAATCCAAAGAAGAGAAAAGGCCTATACCATTATCAATGCCGAAGTATACAAGAAAAGTGTAACCACTGTGTTGCAACGATGCGTTGATCCAGAAGAAGGGCTAGATATACTCCGGGATATTCACCAAGGAGAATGTGGTCACCATGCATCTTCAAGAGCATTAGTGGCAAAAGCTTTCCGGCATGGATTTTATTGGCCAAGTGCTTTGGAGCAAGCAAAGGATTTGGTGAGGAAATGCAATGGCTGTTAGAGATATGCCACAAAAACCCACCTACCAATGTCAGAACTCAAAACTATTCCCATCACTTGGCCATTTGCTGCATGGTTCCTAGACATGGTAGGACTATTTAAGCCAGCTAAAGGAGGAATGACCCATATCCTAGTTATGGTGGACAAATTTACCAAGTGGATTGAAGTGAAGCCAATCAGGAAATGTGATGGGGCGACAGCAGTAAAGTTTCTCAAGGATATAATCCCGAGATATGGCTACCCCACAGTATCATAACTGATAATGGCACTAATTTTGCTGAAGGAGCATTTGCGAGGTTTTGCTGAGAAAAGAAGATCCAGTTAGATGTGGCCTCCGTGGCCCACCCCACACCAAATGGGCAAGTGGAAAGATCCAATGGACTGGTGTTGTTCGGGATAAAAGCCCGGCTCATGGAGCCGCTACAAAGATCAGCGGGGTGCTGGATAGAAGAGCTACCAGTGGTACTATGGAGTTTAAGAACAACTCTGAATCGATCAACAGGCTATACGCCATTTTTCTGGTATATGGGGCAGAAGCTGTACTACCAGCTGACATAGAGCATGATTCGCCAAGGGTCACCCAATACTCAGAGGCCGAAGTGCGCGAAGCCCAGAAAAATGATGTTGATCTGCTGGAAGAAGTGAGAGAACTGGCCTTGTCCAGATCCGCCATATATCAGCAAAATCTCCGACGCTACCATAGCCGGAAAGTAAACCCCTGAGTTTTCCAAGAAGGTGATTTGGTACTCTGATTGGTGCTGTGCACTGCAGACATGCATAAGTTTTCCCCTCCATGGGAAGGACTTTTCATTATAAGAAAAGCTTTGCACAATGATTCCTACTATCTTATTGATGCACAACCACAGGGAAAGAACAAGGCGGACAGGTCCAGAGAGGAATCTAAGCGACCGTGGAATGTAGCACTACTTCATCCCTTTTACACCTAGAAAAGAGGTGAATGTATCTGAGTCACTCGTATGTCGGTATGTATGTCGGCAGCGAGCTTATCAATGAAACTTCAGCACCCCTAGTAGAACCTCGAGGACTGCCATAATAATTGTCTTTTTGTTTATATGTTCTTTATATGTCGGCTGGCTTACATTACTTGTACCTTAGTCGGATTAGTAGCGTGTGAGCACCAAAAACCCAACTCTTCGACTTTGCTGCTGTCCAACAAGAATTGGCTTCATGGCAAGCAAGAGAACAAGTTTGGAATTGCAAAGAACATGAAAAATGACTAAGGGAAAGAACCTAAGCGCGCTGACATTTGCTATTTAGACTAACCACTTGTTTACTTTATCCGTCTCTTGCCGGATTATTTTGAGCTAATCTCAAAGTTTCATGTATTGTTAAGTCAATTTTTTGAACCTCGGACTCGTAAGTTGAAAAACCGAATCAAGATGGATGCGAGCCGAGTCAAAAATTGGGGGAAAAAGACAAGGAAACTCGGGGACTTTGCCCATGATAATCCGACAATAAAAACTTAGTAGCAAACAACAATGATTGTAGCGAAACCGAACTACAGTACTTAGATACATCTTCACCCGTCATTCCGGGGATTTGACAAATATGGTTAAGTGTTTTTATGCTCAAGAGGCAGGGGCAGAAGCTAAATCATCAGCTGAAGGAGGGGGTACTTCGGAGTTTTTGGGCGGGGCGCTAGCCTCGGCCTCATCTTCGGGGTTGGCCTCTCCATCTTCTAGATCTTCAGCTCCGTCGCCAAGTTCGGAGGCCTCGCCCTCACTCTCCTCGTCTTCCTCACCCTCAGAAGCACCATCATCATCAAATGCATCAGGGTAGCCCGGCCCCTCATTCCAAGCATGGCAGAAGGAGTATTGGATAAGCTTGTTAGCGCAGGCTTTGCGACGAGAAACGCACTCCGGATCACCGGACCACTTTGATCCGATGCGCATGCGGGTGAGCATCCCCAAGTCTATTCCTTCATACCACGCGAGGACGAACTACAGTGCTATGTTAGCCCCGGCTCGTGCAACAGATTCTCTCCATAAGTTCAACCGAGTCTCGCACTCCATCAATTTGGTTATAAGAGCAGCATTTCCCTTGGAAGTGGGCTCAGTGGGCCAGAGGGAGTTAAGCATCCGCATCACCGCCGGCATGATATCTACACCATAATTCTTTACCAGATCCATGCGAGCAACAAGGCTCGCTAGTAGATCCTTTGTCTCGTACGGGATTGACCCGGTAGCAGGACCTGTGGGAATACCACTTTGCTCGCGAGACCAGGTTATAGCGGTAGCAGCGAGAGTGTCACCTTCTGGGAACTTGCCTGAGAACAGAATAGAGGAAACAGTGAGTAAGAGCACTAAATACGGAGAAATGAAAACTGAGCAAGGGAAAAGAACTCACGGGATATCTAGAAGAGAAGACGTTGGAGCTCGGCATGGACATTGGCACTGTTGGCTTGGAGTTTTTCATATTCGGAGGTTACCGACGTAAGTTTTACGTCAGCTTCCTGCAACAAGTCCTTATCCTTGGAAATTTGTGTGGTCAGACGCTCCTTTTCCTCGGCAAACTCCTGGTCAGCCTTTTCTAGCTCGGATGTATGGAGGTCCTTAAGCCTCTGGATTTCGGCATTCAGCCGAGTAATCTCCGAGTCCTGGAAGCGCAACCGAGCTATCTCGTCATCCTTCTTTTTCAATTCAGCTTGATGCTTTCCTACTTGTTTGAGAAAATGTGCCATCATATCAGGAATAGATACACTGTATTCAAGGGAAACTGCAATAGTGGGTTAATCCGGCGGATCCGAAGTATAAAAACCTACCAAGTCAAGGAAAGAGCGCACAATGATCATGAGAACAAGACAAAATACCTTGGATTTCAGCCAGATTTTTTCGCATGATAATGTTCTCAGCATCAACCTCAGCTGCATAGTTCGAGTAACAAGTTAATACAGATCATGGCCATAACTCGAACGAACACGAGTGAAAAAGGAAAGTCTTGAGTAAAGAGAGTTACCCTTCCTCTGGTGATCCTCTAAGAGCTTGCCATAGCAGGCGTGAACATCTTTGTAGGAGTCCAGCAGGCGTTGGAACTGAGTAGTTCGGTGGTTAGTTGTAATCTGAAAAAACAAGACAATGTTAGTTCATAGGCAAAGTAAGAATAATTCGAAGTCTACAAGATCCGGGCCAAGTGGAACTTAACCCGGCTCTAGGTGTGTGGATATTCGAAGTCTACAAGATCCGGGCCAAGTGGAACTTAACTCAGCTCTAGGTGTGTGTATATTTGAAGTCTACAAGATCCGAGCCAAGTGGAACTTTACCGGCTCTAGGTGTGTGGATATTCAAAGTCTACAAGATCTGGGCCAAGTGGAACTTAACCAGGATCTAGGTGTGTGGATATTCGAAGTCTACAGGATCCGGGCCAAGTGGAACTTAACCCGGCTCTAGGTGTGTCGATATTCGAAATCTACAAGATTCAGGCCAAGTGGAACTTAACCCATCTCTAGGTGTGTGGATATTCAAAGTATTCAAGATCCGGGCCAAGTGGAACTTAACCCAGCTCTAGATGTGTGTGGATATTCGAAGTATTCAAGATCCGGACCAAGTGGAACTTAACCCGGCTCTAGGTGTGTGGATATTCGAAGTATTCAAGATCCGGGCCAAGTAGAACTTAACCCGGCTCTAGGTGTGTGGATATTCAAAGTCTACATGATCCGGGCCAAGTGGAACTTCACCCGGCTCTAGGTGTGTGGATATTCAAAGTATTCAAGATCCAGGCCAAGTGGAACTTAACCCGGATCTAACTTTATCACTATTTGAAATTGCTAAGGACGCAAACTAAGATCTCTAGGATCATCCGACCGAGTAACAAGTTACTCCCTTGGAGGCTCGGGGACTAGGGAATATATCTATAAGCATTCATGCATGTAAAGCAGCATAGTAGAAGAAACGGGTTACCTCCATCATGTGGCCAGCCAAAGAGATGGCCTTGGTGGCGGAGTTCATCTGAGCTCTAAACTTCGCTGCGCCGAACTTCTCTGGCAGATCATCTTTAGGATCAATAAATTTGGCGTTGTGCCAGTTGTTCACATATTCGAGGAGCAAAGGGTTGTAGCTTTCACCGCTGAGAGAATGACTCGCCACCAAGCCTTTGATATGGTACTCTCGCCTCGCGGATTGGGCAGCAGCAGGACTGGTATGCAGGACCAGTTGCCTACTGCCTTCTGATCCGGTAGCGGGAGACCTGGAAGTGGTGCCCTTGGCTGGCCCGACAGCTTTCTTGAGCTTGTCGGATGATGCAGGACATTGAAGAAGATCTGAGGATGCTGATCCGGATGGCGCCTAGGAAGCTGGCTGGAAGATGTCCGCGATGGACACCGTAGATTCGGAGGCAGCAAATGGAGATTTTTCTCTTTGGAGGCTTGGTGGAGGTTGTTGCTACTGCTGGCTTTGGTGCCGAGGCTAGTGCTGGTGCTGACGCTATTGGTGCTGACGTTACTGGTGCTGATGCTACTTATGCTACTTGTGCTGTTGGTGGTGCTGTTGGTACTGGTACTGCTGCTTCAGAAGAAACTGGGGTTGAAGAAGAAGGTTGTTGGGGCAGTGCCGATGAAGCTGGCACCTCAGAACTGGGCGGTGGTGCCGAAGCGGAGGAGCTAGGATGATCCGGCATAGCCGTATCCAGGGCTGCCCCACTACCCCCCACACTGTTGTTGCCCTCCTCGTGACGAGGTGGGCTCGGATCAGGCGCTGCCGCGGAGTCCTGTTGAATAGGACTGAGCGGGTAAACATCATCGTCACGGGGGGGGGGGGAGAAGGACTGCTCTGGAGCAGAGAAGCAATGCCGGAGCCGCTCCAGGGAATGACCCTAGGAGCTCTAGAAAATAAAAGAGAAGCAAATCAAGAAGAGAAAGAATGACTTACTCATCCGAAGTTGGAGGTGCCCGAGGTTTGGGTGCCCTCCGGACCATGCTTTTGGCCGCTGGCTTGGTCGAGGCTTTCAACCCGGACTTCTTTTGCCTCTTCTTGGGTGGCGGCGCCTCCGAAGCTGTGGCCGAGGTAGCCACACGCTTTTGGGAGGGAGCAGGGACCGGACCACCCGTGGCGAGGGGGGAACCTCGTGGATCTGACTAGCCGGGTTAGTTGAAGATTTGAACATAACCGGGAATGCATAAGAGATGGGCACCGGGTCAAGTACCTCAAGAACCTCAACATCCGAGTCATCGTCATCTGACCAATCCCTTAAAGAAGAGGCCTTACCAGAGGTGCGCTTGACGGTGTCCGGAGTGGGGAAAAAGCTCCCCGGATCAGGCTCCACCTCGTCCGGCTCAGCACAATCCGACACACATTTGCTCGCCAGCTCCTGCCCATCCTCGAGTGGCTACTGAAGGAATCGATGAGAACAAAGCAGCAGTGGTTAAGTTAAAGAAGTTGTCCGACATACCAAGAAGACCCGGAAAAACAACAAGAGAGAAATTTACCTTTGGAGGTGGGTTGTCCCAGGTATAGGGCGCAAGCCCCCACTCCCAAGCCTCCAAGAACTCCTTCTCCATGTTGACAATAGCCTTGACTCGGCGGAACACCACCGAGTTATGGAGCTCGAAAGAGGAAGTCCGGTGGGGATCGAGGGGGCCGCTCAAGTAACAGATCTTGTGGGCGCGTTTCTGCAGGGGGAGACTCGGCTACGAATGAAGGTGATCATAATATCCTTGCCCCGCAGCTTCTCCTTGAGGAGCTCCTTGATCCGGCGGTCAACTAGATTCGCCAGATTCGTGGGTCGCTTTGGAATGCTCTCCCAAAGAGAGGTGTCCGGGGCTCCGAGCTTGAAGGGAAGGAGCCGAATCAAGTCCTCGTCCCTAGTGTTCGGGAAATAGAAGAAGGTCCGAGCCTAGCCTTTGAAAGACTCGAGCCTAGTGACCCGGGGAAATGCGGAGTTCTTGCGGGGAGATATGGAGGCTCCACCGCATTGGGTCAGATGCTTCTCCGCCGGAGTGAGATGCTTATCCGAAAGAACGTTCTTCCACAGACCGAGGAACTTGATCCACATCTCCTTGGAGGGCCAGAGGCCGAGGTACCCCTCTATGCTGGAGGCAAAAGAGGAGAGAGATGTCATAGCATTGGCGGGGAGATGATGTGGTTGCAATTGGTAGGTGGCAATAAAATCGAAGAAGAAATCAGAAACGGGAAGGCCGAAGCCGCGTTGGAAGTGGGAAAGAAAGACAACAAACTCCCTTGGATTTGGAGAGGGAGAAAAATCTCGTTGGCGGCGAGGCAGCAGGCGACGCCCGTGGGAATGCGGCGCTTCACGTACAGCCAATCGACGTCGTCTTGGCAGACGAAGGCGCCAGCCCATCCGCCACGCTCAGGGGCTTCCTCACCTTCTTCTTCCTGGGCGACGATGGCGGCTTCTTCTTCAGTCATTGCAAGGTCAAGTTCCTCGAGAGAGAAATCAAAAAAATGGTAGCCGGCCATGGGGAATCTGGAAGCACAGGGCCCCGTGGCGAGAAATTTGAGCAGCGGCACGGACGCGAAGAGCGATTGAGCATGGTCACGGTGGTGCAGCGCAAGCGCAGAAGCGTCGGTGGCGGAGGCATTGCAACAGAGAAGAAGAAAGGCAGGGGGCGCTAAGTATGGGGAAATCCCCCAGGATGGCCTCTACCCTCTATTTAAACGCGAGGTAAGATAGTTGGATCGTTTGCGGCCACCCAACCGCACGGTGTGGCCATGTACACGGCGGAACAGCCAATCAGATGTGAACCACAACAAGGGGCACAAGGAACAAAAGATCCTATGACGTGACACAATGATGTAGTTAACGAGCCGCTACTGCGACAGGACATGCGGAGCAGTTATTCCTAACATTACTACAGTAACCGGCGTAGTAAACAGGCATGGCCCTTAAAATGAGGCAAGGTGATGATTAACCTCCACCTAGGATGTGGGGAAGCGTATGAGGGAACGAAAGATAACCTGGATATGTGAGCAGAGACCCAGCCATCAAGGAATAACTCGGAACGTGCCAAGGAAAAATTGGAATAAAATGTCTGGCTTACGGAATAACTCGGCTGAAGAGACAAAGATCCGAATAGGAGAACCTATTGTGGCCTTAACAGCTGAAGTTGCTAAGACAATACCAGCTTCGGGGACTAATGTTGGGGGGATACCCCCGGGTACGGTCACGCCGGGGTATAAAGGCCGAGTTAGCTGAGGTACGGCACGGTTAAAGCAAGTGTAGGCCGGGTCACCTCAAGGCAGGCCGCCTTACGGAGTAACCCGGCCCATGGGACAACTCCCTAACATTAACCCGACCAGCATTAAATATATGTCGGTCATGTTTATCTCTTTGTCATGCAGGTACCCTCGTAGCCGGGTTAGCAATGTGATGGTCGGACTACCACTTGGCTTCCAAGAGAAGGATGGAATCTTCCGCAGGTCAAAAGGTGGCCTTTGCTAGCTGAAGCGTGAGCAAAGCAAAGCAGAGGGAAGGACCAACGGGGCATGGGCAACCAAGATGACGCGGGCAGTGTCGGCTGACGTAGCCCGTGTCTGGTGACGCTTAAAGGCATGGATTACGTAGAGGGTTACGTCCATAGTCCGGACGATCCGTTAAAGAGAATAAAGAAGCATCTAGCTTTAACCAAGGAGCATATTCGAGGAATATGCTGCCACGTGTGCCCTAACTTTGTAACCCGCGCTTCCCTATATAAGGAGCACTAGGGCCTCCGTAGAAGGGGATCCATCATTTTCTCTGTCTAAGGTAGAACTCTAGAGCTAGGTTTTGGGGGGTAAGAGACATAGTCTCCTTCTCACAAACAGCTCGTAGAGCACTTGTAACCACCATTGATAGAGTAAATATAACAACATCTGTGCATGGAATCACCACGTTTTCCCTCCCTGGATTCCCCTAGCACTCATTGGCTCCATCTTTAGCTTATCCATGGCATCTTCCGTGCCACCAGCATGACATCATGTGGGATTCTTTGAAGATATTTGTGGGACTTTCCACCTCAATTTACAAAATGAGGATGAGGTTAATTTTTTTCTCTTTGCTCAAATTCTCATTGGTGAGGCCCGTTCTTGGTACATACAAAGTTCTGCAAACATTACTAACTCCTGGGAGAGCCTATCCTCTCTTTTCCTAGTTGATTTCTTTCCCAGGACAAAAACTCTTGGCGCAAGGCGCATGATTACGAATTTTAAAGGAAAACCTGAAGAAAGCCTGCATGAAGGGTATACAAGATTTCGGGGATTGCTTGGTCGTTGTCCCCATCATAATTTCCCACCTTGGCTGGTGATACACACCTTCTACATAGGTTTGAATGATAATAATAGAAATGTACTCGATTCCCTTACCAATGGGTCTTTCACCGAATTCAGTGTTGAAAGGGCATGTTATTTGCTAGACATGGTGAATAGGATAGAGAAAGCCTATTGTGAGGCAGAATTTAATAAAGAGAATGACATAGAGTACAATTGTTTAAAAAGATTTCTAGCTTTGGGAAAGGTAGAAAAACTTCTTGGGAATTTTAATCTTTACCATCACATGATTATTCAAATTATTAGATCTTATGCTGACTACCTGCAGATTCCAAAAGATTGGGAATGCTATACACCACCTATGGAAGAAAACACCTCTAAAACTTTCCATAGTGATAAATATTCAAAAATGCAAAAGAAAATGTTAGCCGGCGAAGAAACTATTCTAACTAAAGTAATGGACAATAGGGGTGAAGGAAATAAAAGAATAGAAAGGCTAACTAGGGACCTAGGAGTCATTAAAGAAAATATTGGTATAGTAAAAGAACTTTTGGAACCCGAATTGTTCAAGGAAGAAGTGATAGTGGTAAGTAAAGAATCCTCTAAAATGATAGGAGGCAAGTTTGATGGGAAGAATAAAAGTCAAAAGAAAATTCCTTTTTGTTTAGGAGGGATTACTTATGCAGGATTTTGTGATTTAAGTTCTTCCATAAATATCATGCCTTATACAATTTGTGAAGAATTGCGTGATCACCTTGATGAATATTACCTTGAGCCATCGGAAGCTACTTTTATGTTTTCTAATCAAACTTTGCATCCTACTCGTGGGATACTTCACAATGTTTTCATTTCTTTTGTGTACCCAGTTGATTTTCATATCATCAAAATACCTTAGAATCCAACAAAAAGTTATTTTTGGTAATCATTTTTACAATGCTATGAATATTGATATTGACAACAAAAAGCAGGCTTTATCTTTGCAGCTCGGTGAAGAGACTGTAGAAATAAACTACAGCCAATTCATGAGATTACCTTCTGAGAAGAAAGTTGAGATTAAAGAAGAAAAGACCATTGAAGAATTGGTAGCAATCTATTTTCGCACTTCGCAATCTAAGTTAGAGAGAAGTTTGACAAGCAATGATTCACTTGCCAATGACTCTGCAAAAGAAGATTTGGATAAGATCCTGAACACCGCACCAGAGGTCGAGTTAGGCGTCAGGGTTGAATATGAAGGTTGAGTAAGGTTGAATATGGTTGAATATGCTAAACCATTTGTTGATAATTAGAAAAGGTTGAATCCTAAAATGAAAGAGGTAGTAAGAAAAGGAAGTTGTACATATGTTGGACAGTGGTATTATGTACCCAATTTCAGATAGTAAATGGGTGAGCCAAACTCATTGCATACCTAGGGAAGGATGCATAACAATAATTAATAATGATAAGGATGAATAAATCCCAGCTAGAACGATAGCAAGACATATAATGTATATTGACTTTAGGAAGTTGAATAAATAAACTATAAAAACACATAAGCAACTTCCCCTCATTAATGATATTACGGAAAGGATGTCCGCTAATTCTTACTTTTGTTATCTTGACGGATATTCTTGAAGATCAAGAAATAACTACTTTCACATGTCCTTATGGAACCTATGCTTATCGATTGATGCCTTTTGGTTTGTGTAACGCAGCTGCTACTTTTCAAGAATGTGTTCTAAAAAAATGACAGTTTTGTGGAAAGTTCCATGGAAGTCCTTATGGATAATTTTGTTGTTTATGGAGCTACTTTTGGACAATGTCTCTATAATCTTAGAGTTTTGCAGCAGTGTAAACAAACCAAGATGGTTCTAAATTGGGAGCGATGTCGCTTCATGGTAAGGGAAGGTATAGTTTTCGGGCACAAGGTTTTTGAAAAGAATATTAATATTGATAGTTTGAGTCTAGGCACCTTAGAAACGCTTCCAATTCCACAAGATATAAAAGGGGTAAATAATTTGCTTGGACATGTTGGTTTCTATAGACACTTTATTAAAGATTTTGCTAAAATAGCCACCCATATAACTCATCATTTAGATAAAGATGCTCTTTTTTACTTTTGATAGAGATTGCCATGATTCCTTCGAACAGTTAAAAAAGGCACTAATTTATGCACCAGTTATTCAACCACCCAATTGGGATGAACCATTTGAAATGATGTGTGATGCTAGTGACTATGCTATTGGGGCTATTTTAGGACAAAGAGATGGGCCTAATCTCAATGTTATTCAATATGCTAGTTGAGTTTTTAATGATGATCAAAGGAACTATGCGACAACCGAGAAAGAATTCCTTGCTGTTGTTTTTGCTTGAGATAAGTTTAACCACTATATCATAAACTCAAAAGTAATAGTTCATACTGATCATCAAGCTTTGTTACCTTCTGGCTAAGAAATATGCTAAACCCCGTGTAATTAAATGGGTCTTGTTACTACAAGAATATGACCTGTAGTTAGTAGATAGGAGGGGAAAGGATAACCCTGTGGCCGACCTTTGTCACGAATGGAAGGAATCATAGAGGATCATATTCCTATTAATGAATCTCTGCCAGGCGAATACCTTGCAGTTATAGAACCTCGAGATCCTTGGTTTGCATATTATGATAATTTTCTAGTAGGTAAGTTTTTACCAAAAGGAATGGATTACAATCAAAGAAATAAATTCTTTAATGATTTAAAACATTATTTTTGGGATGACCCAGGCATGGAATAGATGGGATAATTCGTAAATGCATACCCGAGCACGAGGCAAAAGACATCCTTAAAACTTGTCACGATAGTCCCTACGGTGGGCATCACGCTGGTAATCGCAGTACAGCCAAGGGCTTGCAGTCAGGTTTCTACTAGCGTACACTAGTTAATTACTCCCACGAATATGTTAAAATTGTGATGCATGTCAACGTATGAGTAATATAGGAAAATGACAAGAAATGAATATAAAATATAACTTAGTAATAGAGCCATTTGATGTATGGGGAATGGACTTCATGGGACCATTTGTTCCCTCTAACGGCTATACTCATATTCTTGTTGATGTTGATTATGTTACTAAATGGGTTGAAGCTATTGATACGTCCATTTTGCATCACTATTATCATAATTTACTGTTATTCATTGATACATTTCATATTAAGAAATGATACTTATGTTATTTCATCTGTTTTTGCATGGATGATGACTTTTGGACCATGGACCGCTGTAGTCAGGATTCTGATGGAAAAGGTGCTGTTTGGAGGCAAAATTCACGAAGATCAGAAAATCTGGGAAAATACATGGAAAATCCTATTTTCTAGAAGACGAAGAAAGCCAGAAGGGGAAGTGGAGATGGGCCACAAGGGGCCCACACCACCCCCTGGCGCGGGCCACCCTAGGCCGTGCCACTAGGTGGTGTGGCTGCCCTGGTCCACCCCTGGCTCTCCCCTCTGGCGTATATTATCCTCCCGAAACCCTAAGACTCGGGGAGCAACCACATAAAGGTTCCACCGCCTCTGCGGGGTGGAAAACACCAAGAGAGAAAGATCTCTCCGGCAGATAGAATTCTGCCGGGGGAATTCCTTCCCGGAGAGGCGAGATCGTCGCCATCAACACCACCATCAAGATGGACTTCATCGGGATTATCATCATCATCACGACCACCAGCACCATCATCACGACCTCATACCTCTGTAACAATTGGGTTGAATCTTGCATAGTTCTTAGGGGAAACTTTCCTGGTGTTGATTACTCCTTGTAGTTAATGCTATTGAGTGATCCATTGAATTATCGTTTATGTTCAGATTGTTACACATCATTATTCCATCTCTAATCATGATCCATATGATTTCTTGTGAGTAGTTCGTTTTGTTCTTGAGGACATGGGAGAAGTCTTGTTGTTAGTAGTGGAGTTGCGTTGAGAAAGATTCAATAGATTGTTATTTAAGTTGTGGTGTACTTATTCTAGTGGTGTCATGTTAACATCGACTACATGACACTTCACCTATATGGGCCTAGGGGAATGCATTGTGTATTTGGCTACTAACCGTAGGGGTTGCCGGAGTGACAGAAACCTGAACCCCCGTTAGGAAACACTAGCACAAGGGACGTCAGGGTCTTAGAGTTTAAAGTTGTGGTTAGGTTTCTACCTTAATTACTTTCTTGTACTTGCGGATGCTTGCAAGGGGTATAATCACAAGTATGTATTAGTCCTAGGAAGGTCGGTACATTGGCATAGGTTCACTCACACAACACTTAGCAAACTAAAGAAGATTAATCAACTATATGAAGCGAAAGCACTTGACGATATTCCCCCGTGTCCTCGAGAACGTTTGGTCATGTTAAGTAATACAACCGACTTGTCCTTTGCTAAAGAAAGGATCAGGCCACTTGCTGCATTTATTCATATTGTCTTTTATTTACTCGTACTTTATTTACCTGTATTATCAAAAAACCCTAAAAATCCGTTTGCTAAGTATTTACATAGAATTCCTGCTCCTAGTCACTCGCCAGCACCTTCTGCTCCGCGTTGGGTTCGACACTCTTACTTATCGAAATACTGCGATACACCCATGGGTCATCAAGACTATTTTATGGCACCGTTGCCGGGGAGTGAAGCACTATTGGAGAGTGGAACTGGTAAAGGAAACTTCTACTATGTGTATTGTTTATTTCTGTTAGTTGCTTTATTTTCAATATGGATAATTTGCTGAGTTTCTTATTTCATAATGCTACTATAACTGCTAAGGTAGTAGATGAACCACCACCTGCTAAGAATGATACTTTTAAAATACCTACAATAATTATTTATCGTTTTATGGATAACTATTATGTTGGGGATGGAACTGTCCATCCCGGTGATCATTTTCTCTTTATACACGAATTATGCGGGTTGTTCAAGTGTGCAGGTATTACAACAGATCAAGTCAAGAAGAAACTATTCACTGGAAGGAAGAGCTGAGGAATGGTATAAGCTGCCGAAGAATGGTCAAGCTCTTGAATGGGCGGAAATAGTGCCTCTCTTTTATTCAAAATTTTATCCTCCTAGTGAGATTCATAAAGATTGGAATCAAATATACAACTTTTGGCCTCTTGATGGAGAGACTACAGCTCAAGCTTGGGGGAGATTGAAGTTACTAATGCTCAAATGTCCCATTCATGAGCTCCCCAACAATATTATTATCAATAACTTTTAAGCAAGGCTTTCTCTTCATGATAAGGATTTATTGGATGCTTCTTGTGCTGGATCATTCACTCGCATGGAAGAAGAATCTAAATGGGATCTTCTAGACCATATTCAAGATAATACTGAAGCATGGGAGAACGATAAAGGAAGAAAGTCAGGTATAAATTATGATTATGAATGCATTGAATCTTTTATGGGAACTGATGACTTTCAAAATATTAAAAATGCTTATGGTCGAGACTCTCAAGCTATTGTTTCTTACTTTAAGGCTTTTGCTTCCTATATTGAAGTCCCTAAAAAGAAGTGGAATAAGTATCATGAACCATATAAAGATGTTGCTAAGTGTGTTCCTGCAAGAAATACTGAAGTTTATACTGCTAATCATGTTTTACCTTAACCTTACATTGAGAAAATGTCTTTCCTAGTTAAGATAAAGGAACATTCTGTGATAGATAGTATGGTTAATGAAAGTACATAAAGCTGTTGAACCTAATAAACAAATGGATGATAAACCTATAATAGCAAATGTGAAATATTTTGTCGCTAAATATGTAGAAGATGGACACACTATCCTCTGTAAGGATATCCCTAATATTGTTTCACAAAGTAGTGTTACGAGAGCTAGTGTTCCTGTGTTTTCTGTTAGGATAAGTGATGATTGATACAATGGTTCTTGTGATAGTTATATCATTAAGTTTACGCATGATACTGAAAGTTATTATGAGAAAGGGAAGACGGTTCTTATGCATCTCAATAATATCAAGTTTCCTTGCTTTATGCTGAAAGTCTTTATGTTGCACTTCTTTTGCCTTACTATGCTAGTAGCCTCTGGTTTAAACAACTTGTTTGTTTACAAAATTCCCTTGCACAGGAAGTGGGTTAGACTTAAACATGTATGTTTTTGCTTCTTAATGCTCTCTTTCACTTCAATTCATATCTTATGTGAGCTTCATTGAAATTTTCATGCCCATCTTAATGGCTATAAAGAAAGAGCTTTTTGGGAGACAACCCAATACATTCTTGCTTTCAGTTTGTTTTTGTTTCTTTGAGTCTTGGAAGTTATTACTTCGGTAATTACCTCTGCTTATCCTTTTTGTTTGGTTTTTGTGTCAAGATCAACCTCTAATGAGAGAGAAGTAAGATTTGGGGAAATTGTTGTCCCCAAACAGATTTTTGGGCTTCACCGTAAAAATTCGTGAGAGATCTCTGTATGTCAGATTGAGCTGTAATTTTTTTGGGTTTTTGGAAGAAGTTGCTACAGTAGCTTATGTTTTGATGGATTTAAGTTGAAATTGGACTTAAAAGGTTTATCGCCTCGCTTACGCTAATGTTGCTAATGAGAATTGTGTGAAGTTTTGTGTGAAAGATATTTCCAGGTTAGTGGAGAAAATGGTGTAATAAGAAAGTGAAAGGTTTCATGACTCAGGCAATATGTGTATGAAGATGAAGATATCGATGTTATTCAAGTGGTGACTCTGGAAGAATCAACTAAATGCTAAACTCAGAGAACTGTAGAGTCCGTTTTTCGAATATGTAATAGTTCTGGTAAGAAAAGTTCCGCGAAAATTCGGTGCAGTTATATTTTTGTTGTTTTTATCCAACAAGGAGAGCTACAAAGTGAAAGAGGGATGGAAACAGAGCCAGGGTGGCTCACACCACCCCCTGGGACAGGCCCCCTGGCCACGCCAGCAGGTGGTGTGGCCGTCTCGGCCTCCATCTCTGACCCGTTTTCTCCCAGTACCTTCCTTTTGTTGTAAAACTTCGTAAAATATAATCCCCCGAATCCCCCCGACGTTCGTATATCGTGTTCTCGTCGTGTTTTCGTTTCGATGTTTTTCTGACAGGTAGAGTCCCAGATCTGGAGCCACAATGTCTTCCTCTGGATCAGCCAAAGAAGATTCCTCAGTGGATATCATCAACCCATACATGAGAGAGTTGAAGATTCATCCCAAGGAGTTGTTTCTTGAAGATGGGGAGATATGGATAAAAGAGGTTCAAGGCCCTAAAGGTGAAGGAAGTCTGGAGGATATGATGGAAGCACAAGAGCAAGAAGTCTTTAGGTACAAGAAGATGGCGGAACGCGAAGTGGATATCATCCATAAGATTTGTTCCGAACTCATCGTCGAGCACCAAAAGGAGAATGCTGAGCTCAAGGATGAAGTTCTCTCACTCCACCAAATGACCAACCAACTGCAAGCACAACTCTACGACGTTCAAAATCAAAACTGTGAGTACGAGGTTAGGTTTAAACACATAAGTGTTGCTGCAAGTTTCAGGATGCTGGAGACCACGATGTCCTTTGTTGATGGGGAGCCCTTACCTTGGAAGTCGGACGATGACGAGAGAATACCACCACCACCGAAGGAATAATTCGTCATCAGGTTTTGGCATCCCCTTGGTTTGTTCCAAGCTTGGGGGAGTGCCGCAGTATCACGTCACTATCTTCTATTTTTTTACCTTTTTAGTAGAGTCATATCATGAATAGAGAAGTTATCATGTAGGATGGTTTGCATTATGGAAGTGCCCCCCCCCCCTCATTAGATATCTATGTATCCCTTGGTGTGAGTTGCCGTTATGGAATATTAATGAGAAGTTCTATCATTTACTCTCTTGCATATCTTATATTAGTTTCAAATTCATGGTTATATGATTGATCTTGTCGTTAGTATTGGTATCACTTTGGGATCATTGAGTTAATTTAGTTGGTTTTGGCAAACATGGCTCAGTCAGTAGCAATACTATTTCTGAGAGTTGAATGAAAAATATAAGAGTATTCTTAAAAGAAATATAATTTCATCATCTTTCTTTCTTGATGTGCTCATAAGTTTAGTATTCTCTAGCTAAGATCTTTTGTGCTTCTGAGGAAGATTGCATGTTTGTTTTTATCATTTGTATGTTTGTTTGTTTCCTTCAACTCTTATGCTTGCTACCTAGCCTTGCTAGCCAAAAACCTATACTGACAGGGAATTCTTCTCGTGCATCCAATCCTTAAACCAAAACCTATGCCATTTGTGTCTACCATACCTACCTATTAGCACTATTGCTATTCCAAGTAAATTCATGCTTTTATCTACCTTCCGAATTAAACTTGTTATGTGAAAATTAGTGATTAAAACTCTCACGAACTTGATGGCACACTTTACTTTCTTGCATTTAATAAACTTGAACCATTGTCCCCATCTATGTTGCGTATATGCTTGCGCATTGTAAGTTGTGAATTAGCAGAACCATGCTGTCATGGGGAACGTTTTCAAATGAAAGGGGAGCTTGTAAGTCCATGGAGTTATGTATGTGTGTTAGAGAAACGCCTAGGCCGCCAGTCTAATCCATGCTATCATGGTGGAAACCTGCAATGTAACCATAATGAGCATCTATGAAGCATTCTTCTCATAAAAAAGAGAAGAGATAGAGATTGAGAAAAAGATGAGAAAAGAGGAAATAGAGAAAAAAGCACCATATTCCCATGGTAAATCAGAAGATTGCTGAGATGCTTGTTGTCTGCTTGCCTTGTCATTTTGATATGGGGATTCTTCCGTATCATCGGGCAAGGGGTACCCGGTTGGCGGTTCTCTATGATACACATGTACTTACTATGACAAGAACTTACCAGTGACTAAACTTGAGTAGCATGAGGAGCGAGCCTCGTATTCTAGGGACATGAGGTATTCAACTTACAACTTGGCAAGCATATCCTCATATTTGATCAATTTAACCTTAATCACCTAAAGATGCCTATGATAGGGGCAATGAGAGCTGAAAGCTAATAACTACCATAATTTTTGGAAGCTCTTTATGAAACTTGAAATCCCTGCTTCCCTCTGTGAAGGGCCTTTCTTTTACTTTTTAGTTGAGTCAGTAAACCTATTCCCTTCTACCTCAGCAAGTATTTAGAGTTGTTGTGTTTCATTCATTCATATGATGATTTATCCAATCATTTTTCTTATTTTCCTTGTTTTTCACTTTGCTCTTATCTTAGTGTCTACTGCTTTGAAAGCTATCAATGAAAATCGGTTATTTGTGAACTCCAGCAAATTGTCAACTATTCTTCGACCAAGAGCTAAGTTTGCCATTAGCAATTATGATTTACTTTATGTATCTTTATTGTGTTTCCTTTACTTATTGCAAGTTAAGTTATATAATAGTGAGTTGTCTTCTATTATGAATTATGCATTGATGAATGTGATGCTTCTTGTCCGTATTCTTTTATCGACTCTTCACTCCATAAACCTGAGGTCATGTTTATTGAGTTCAGTTTCGGTTGGGGACAAGCAAAGTCTAAGCTTGGGGGGAATTGATACGTCCATTTTGCATCACTATTCTATATCATAATTTACTGTTATTCATTGATATATTTCAAATTAAGAGATGCTACTTATGTTATTTCATCTGTTTTTTCATGGATGATGACTTTTGGAGCATGGACCGCTGCAGTCAGGATTCTGATGGAAAAGGTGCTGTTTGGAGGCAAAAATCGCTAAGATCAGAAAATCCGGGAAAATACGTGGAAAATCCTATTTTTCCAGGAGACGAAGAAAGCCAGAAGGGGAAGTGGAGATGGGCCATACGGGGCCCACACCACCCCTGGCGCGGGCCACCCTAGGCTGCACCACCAGGTGGTGTGGCCACCCTGGTGCACCCCTGGCTCTCCCCTCTGGCATATATTATCCTCCCGAAACGCTAAGACTCGCGGAGCGACCACATAAAGGTTCCGCCGCCTCTGCGGGGCGGAAAACACCGAGAGAGAAAGATCTCTCCGGCAGACAGAATTCTCCAGGGGAATTCCTTCCCGGAGAGGGGAGATCGTTGCCATCAACACCACCATCAAGCTGGACGTCATCGGTATCACCATCATCATAATCACCACCATCATCATCACCAGCACCATCATCACCACCTCATACCGCTGTAACAATTGGGTTGAATCTTGCATAGTTCTTAGGGGAAACTTTCCCGGTGTTGATTACTCCTTGTAGTTGATGCTATTGAGTGAACCATTGAATTATCGTTTATGTTCAGATTGTTACATATCATTATTCCATCTTTGATCATGATCCATATGATATCTTGTGAGTAGTTCGTTTTGTTCTTGAGGACATGGGTTAGTAGTGGAATTGTGTTGAGAAAGATACAATGGTTTGATATTTAAGTTGTGGTGTACTTCTTCTAGTGCTGTCATGTGAATGTCGACTACATGACACTTCACCTGTATGGGGTTAGGGGAATGCATTGTGTATTTGGCTACTAATCGTAGGGGTTGTCGGAGTGACAGAAACCTGAACCCCCGTTAGGAAACCATTGCACAAGGGACGTTGGGGTCTTAGAGTTTAAAGTTGTGGTTAGGTTTCTATGTTAATTACTTTCTTGTACTTGCGAATGCTTGTAAGGGGTATAATCACAAGTATGTATTAGTCCTAGGAAGGTCGGTACATTAGCACAGGTTCACCCACACAACACTTAGGAAACTAAAGAAGATTAATCAACTATATGAAGCGAAAGCACTTGACAATATTCCCATGTGTCCTCGAGAACGTTTGGCCATCTTAAGTAATACAACCGGCTTGTCCTTTGCTAAAGAAAGGATTGGGCCACTTGCTGCATTTATTCATATTGTCTTTTATTTACTCGTACTTTATTTACCTGCATTACCAAAACCCCCTAAAAATCCGTTTGCTAAGTATTTACAGAGAATTCCTGCTCCTAGTCACTCGCCAGCACCTTCTGCTCCTCATTGGGTTCGACACTCTTACTTATCGAAAATACTGTGATACACCCCCTATACTCGTGGGTCATCAGCTATACCCACAGCTCAACAGATGTAGCCACTTCCATTAAGATGGTCAAGGACATCATCTTTCCTAGGTTTGGAGTACCCCGATTTTTAATTATTGATGGTGGAACTCATTTTATGAAGGGAACTTTTGACAAGATACTTCAAAAATATGGAGTAGACCACCGGGTAGCGTCACATTACCACCCTCAAACCAGTGGACAAGTGGAATTATCTAACAGATAAATCAAGGTCATACTTTAGAAGACGGTGAATAGGTCAAGAAAAGATTGGGCCTTGAAGATTGATGATGCATTGTGGGCGTATCGCACAACATTCAAGAACCCTATGGGAATGACACCATACAAAATGGTTTACGGTAAAAAAATGCCACCTTCCATTAGAACTCGAGCATAAGGCTTAGTGGGCTATCAAAACCATGAATTTTGACTTTAAAACTGCAGGAGAAAACTGACTCTTAGATATTCATGCTTTAGATGAACTCAGGAATGAGGCTTATGAAAACACTAGGATATTTAAAGAAAAGGTTAAGAAATGGCATGACGAAAAAATAGAAGGAAAGGGATTTAAAACTGGAGATAAAGTTTTGCTTTACAACTCTAGGCTTCAGATTTTTGCAGGGAAATTGAAATCCAGGTGGGAAGGAGCATATTAAGTTGAAGAAGCATATCCTTTAGGAGCTGTAAGACTGAAAAATAGTACGCCCTCTTCTTCATCTTGGACTGTTAATGGGCAGTGATTGAAGCATTATAGATTTGGTGAAATAAACATTGTAGAATTGATCTCTTTGGTCTCGACCGACAAATACAACAAGCGAAATTTGATAATTAAGTTTTAAATACTTAGTTCTGCTACTTTGGAAACTTTTTAGTTAATTCCATCTTTTTATTTGAACTCAACTAGTTTTTCCAGTCATTCTAAACTAATTTTGGATCTGGTACGGGCGGAATGTATGGTCGGCTGCGCCCGTACAACTGGTCATTAAACATTCGGATTATCTATGCCGATTTTCGTCGATTCAGTATGGACAGTACTGGCCGACACACCCATACCAATGGTCGTTATCAGCTCTGTTTCCCCCCGCGTTTATCTGACTCGTAAAAAAAGAGAGGCAGTAAGAAGTTCATACGGGGGCGTGGTACGGGCAGAACCCGCCCGTACCACAACTCGCGACCGACTTTGACCCCCTTTTACCTACTAATTTTGTCTATTAATTTGCACTTTTCTTCTTTCTCGTTTCCTTCCACCTTATTTCAGATCTAAAACACTTTTTATCCTTTACAATGAAACCTCAGATCTCACTTGATTACTCAAGGTCCATGTAGCTGTTGTGACCTCGGATCGTTTAGGATCCTAAGTCCCTGTGATAAACATGCTAGTCCCTGGATCATTAGCTAGCACTTCATAGTCGATGAATATCATGTAAAACACAAGTCATTATTACACGAATAATCCAGAGTATAATTATTACAACTTGCATAGCTTATAGCTAGCTCAAATAAAACAGCAGAAACTAAGAAGAACTTGAGTCCATCAACGCCTCAGGCTAGTTGCGTGAAGACCCGCGATCCCTACGCACCTTTCAATCTTCGGATTCTGCACATAAGACGTGCAACCAACAATTAGGGTCAATACTTTGAATGTATTGGCAAATTACACCAAGGAAAGAGTAAGAGTATCTCTACATGCAAGGCTAAGAGTAGGCTCTGGAGTCATTTGCGTAAAGCCAAAATTTATCAATGTAATAAGAAAAGAGGAAGAAAGTTTTCCTACTTTGTAAACTTTGATAAATAGTATAGGGTCGAATGGAACACGTGGATATTACTCACCAAGTGCCCAATCAACCTAGCACTTGGATATTACACACCAAGTTCCCAAAATCCCGCCCAACAACGATATAACTCTCGCCTTGGGGTTTATAAAATGTTAGGTTTGGAGAGAGGAAGATCTTTCAGAGGCTCCATCCTTCAGATGCTCAAAGTTGTTCTGTTTCCGTGAACATGACTGATCGATCAGAGTGCAATACTCTCGAGAGGTTGTGCACTTTCCCCACAATCCACGATCAAGTCCTTTTACAGACAAGACCATGGCGAAGCCTTCCCTTAGTAGCCCCTCTACCAGCTGGATCCAACCGTGCCAAGAACCTCCAAATGTTGGTACCCCGGTGAGGTTTCCCACTAAGTACTAAGCCAAGAAAGCGCCCATATGTATTGTGGTTGCACGGGAAGCTTCTGAATTCTGAAACATGGCAGACTTCTTTGATTCCTGGGCGGCCCTCCTCCACCAAATATCCACTCGTTGACCCGACAACCATTCCGCCCAGAAGAAAACTTAGTTTTATTTTGAATGGGGTTTAGAGAGGAAAAGTTCGCTCGAGAGAGCTCTCGTACTTAGAAAATGTTTGAGTCTTTCGAACCCTTCCAACGGCACTTGATATATACAAGTATATAGCATAGCAAGCATAACTTAGAAAAACAGGATAACCTATTGGGATGGAAAATCCTAAGCATAGAGCTACTCATGGCATACTACAAAACTGCACTTGTGAAAAATAGTACTAAGAAAATCTACCAAAATCCTACACATGCATACTACAGAATTTGAAGAGTAAAACATGCATAGTCAAAACTGGCACATAAACATGAACAAGTGGTGTAACTTTCCTTGATCCGAGCAGCACTCTACACAATAGTACTCCTCAGCGCACTCCGAGCAATCTAACGAAACAAACATGGATCCAATCACAATTTGCACAAAACAAAGTCACGAAGTCGAATATGCATGCATGCAACATGGTAATATCCAATGATGGATTCGATTTTGACCAAGGGTTTTATTCAGGGGTGTTGTTGAGTTGGGGATTTCATTAGAATCGATTCCCCACAGATTTTAAGTATTTTGGGTTAAACCCTAAATAACCAAGCTCAAAACTAGATCTACAACTCCAATCTACCTCGAGACAGATCTGAACACCCTAAGCATGATATGAAAATTTTCTACAGAAGGTCTCGTCGATACAAAGCCAACGCAACAGGAATCAACTAAAATGGAGCTACGGATAATTTTCTAGAATTAAAATACTCTAATCTAAACTTTAAATCCTACTGCAATATTGCTGTGGTAAAACAGCAATATTATTGTAGATCTGTGTTCTACTCTAAAATATGAACCCAACGGTATATTATACGCAATTTTTGGACTAATACTCGAATTAGTATGGTTTTTATAATATTAAAGTATTTTCTGCCTATTTAAAAGAAAATAAAAAGGTGGCCAGCTACGCGGCGACAAGTGGCGGCTCGGGATTGGCCAGCGGGGTGCGCGTGATGCCGACGCGGTGATGACGCGGCGAGTGCCACGCGGCGCGACGCGATTGGCCGGGGGCGGTTTGACCGTTTTCTGCCGTTGGATCTCGATCTACCGGTCGGAGAGAGGGGTGGTGGCTTACCGGCGGTGGCGACGGTGGGTGGCGGAGCATTGGCGGCGGTCGGCGACGGTCGATGGCGGCGAGGAGGTGCACCCCCGGCCTGGTGATGTAGATGACGGTGACCGGCTCCTCGCCGCGGTTCCGTTCCCGGGGGCGGCGTCGGCTCCTCCCTCCTGAGGTGGCGGCGGGCGGCGGCTGGAGGCAGCGGAGCTGCGGCGAGCGATTGGCGGCGGCTCGGTGGCTGTGGGGTAGAAACAATCTAGGGTTTCGCGGGAGGCGTGCTAGGGCTTTAAAAAGGCGGGTTTTCTTGGCGCGGGGACTACGGAATTCGCTCCGATTCGGCCAGAGTCGGTTGTGCCGACGCGGCGACGACGACGTGCTCGAGCCGGACTCGAACGGAGGAGGCGGATGACGGGTGGGTCTGGCATGTCGGTGGCTGCAGCTGGAGGCGGGCTGGCGGATGGCGCGGCTTGCTGGGCCGGCCCACGCGCTGCGCGATGCCCACCCGGCCAGGCGGGCGGTAGGTAAGTCCCGGGCTGGCTCGGCCGGCCCGGTTAGGCTAGGTTTCTCCTTTTTTATATACTTTTTATTTTTTTCTGTTTTACTAAAAGTCGCATACCTTTTGCAAACGGACTCCGATTTAAACGAAATCGGTCTCTAAAATTTTATAAAAAGAAGAGGGTTAGGGTAGGATTATAAAATAACACTTTTGCAAGGGTGTTGGTGGTTCAAAAAGGTTTTACCCCTCTTAGTCTATATATGGCTATGGGATTTAGGAAGAAATATCTATGCAGTTTTTATTATGCGATGCCATGATGCAAGGATATGATGCATCCTTCTAATAATATCTGTAATTGCAAAAATTTGGGATGATACAAACCTACCCCCTTAAGAAGAATCTCGTCCCCGAGATTCATGTTGGTTAGCAAATAGGTGTGGGTGTTCTTTCTTCAGGTCTTCTTCACGTTCCCACGTGGCCTCTTCCTCGGAATGGTGATTCCATTGAACTTTGCAAAACCTGATAGTCTTGGTACGAGTAATGCTCTTGGCTGTTTCCAAAATCCGGGTGGGTTTTTCTTCATAGGTGAGATCGTTTTCTAGTTGGACCTCGTTCAATGGAACCGTATCCTTTAGTGGGGTTTCAGCCATTTCCGGGTGACACTTCTTTAGTTGCGACACATGGAAAACATCATGAACAGTTAACACTTCGGGTAATTCCAACTGATAGGCCACTTCCCCTCTACGACCCAAGATCTTGTAGGGCCCTATGAATCGGGGTGCTAACTTACCCTTGATTCCAAATCTCTTAACTCCTCGTAGCGGTGAAACTCGGAGATACGCACGGTCTCCCACTTCATAAGACACATCCCTGCGCTTGGAATCAGCATAACTCTTTTGTCTGGATTGGGCTATTTTTAACCTGTCTTGGATGTGTCTCACTTTTTCTTCGGCATCCTTGATCATTTAAGGTCCAAACAAACTACGTTCTCCAACTCCATTCCATAGCAGGGGGGTTCTACACTTTCTGCCATATAGAACTTCAAATGGAGCCATCTTGATACTAGTTTGGTAGCTGTTATTGTATGAGAATTCCGCATATGGCAAGTTATCATGCCAACTAGACCCATAGTCTAGCGCACAGGCTCTTAACATGTCCTCGAAGATCTAATTAACTCTTTCCGTTTGCCCATCTGTTTGTGGGTGGAAGGCAGTACTAAACTCCAGTCGTGTCCCTAGAGACTCGTGTAGCTGTCGCCAAAACTTAGAGGTGAATTGGGTACCTCTATCAGAGACAATCCCCTTGGGTACACCATGAAGACTTATGATCCTTGACATATAAATCTTGGCAAGTTTAGCACTCGTATAGGTGGTCTTTACGGGAATAAAGTGGGCCACCTTTGTGAAGTGGTCGACCACTACCCAGATGGAGTCATACCCAGAACGAGTCTGCGGTAGTCCTGTGATAAAATCCATGCCTACCTTGTCCCACTTCCAATCGAGCATAGGTAATGGCTGCAGCAGTCCTGCGGGTTTTTGATGTTCGGCCTTGACTCTGTTGCACATGTCACACAAGGAGATATATTCAGCAATTTATCTTTTCATGTTGTTCCACCAGAGACTATCTTTCACATCCATGTACATCTTTGTATTATCGGGATGAATTGAGTAAGGCGAATCGTGAGCTTCCTGAAGGATTAACTTCCTGATATCAGGGTCATCGAGAACGCACAGACGCTTCTCATACCAAAGTGTTCCCTGTTCATCCGTATGAAACCCTTTTGCTTTGCCCTTGCTTATATTAGCTCTTATCTCTTCCAACTCTTTCTCCCCCTTCTGGGCCTCTTTGATTTGGTCCAGAAGCGTTGGCACTATCTCCATAGTTGCTAAGTATCCCTCCGGAACTATTTCCAACCTAAGGTCCTTGAATTGTTCACACAAATCATTTGGAAGTTCTCCCACGGTAAGTCCATTTACATATACTTTCCGGCTTAAGGCGTTAGCCACAACGTTGGCCTTCCCAGGATGGTACTGCAGGTCCAAGTCATAGTCCTTGATGAGCTCAAGCCATCTCCTTTGCCTCATATTTAATTCCTTTTGAGTGAAGATATATTTAAGGCTTTTGTGATCCCTGGACACATCACAATGTTTTCCCATTAGGTAATGTCTCCATACCTTGAGCGCATGCACAACTGATGCTAGTTCCAAATCGTGCGTGGGGTAGTTATTCTCATGGTGCTTAAGTTGCCGAGAGGCGTAAGACACTACTTTTCCATCTTGCATCAGTACACTACCAAGTCCTTGCCGGGAAGCGTCGCAATAGACCTGGAAGTCCTTTTGGATGTCAGGGAGGCACAAAACTGGTGCTGTTACTAGGCGCTTCTTCAACTCTTGAAAACTTGCTTCACATGCCTCGGTCCATTGGAACTTCTTCTCTTTTTTCAGCAACTCTGTCATAGGCTTTGCTATCTTGGAAAAGTTTTCAATGAATCTTCGGTAATATCCCACAAGGCCTAGGAAACTCCTAATATCACCCACATTCTTAGGAGACTCCCATTCTGTCACGGAAGCTACGTTACTTGGGTCCACGGCAACACCTTTAGCTGATACAATATGACCAAGGAATCCCACTTCTTTCAACCAAAACTCACATTTGCTAAATTTGGCATACAACTTGTGTTCCCTTAACTTTTCCATGATTAGGCGCAGGTGCCTCTCATGTTCCTTCTCATCCTTGGAGTATATGAGTATGTCATCAATGAATACCACAATAAACTTATCCAAGTACTCCATGAACACCTTGTTCATCATAGTCATGAAGTACGCTGGGGCATTGGTTAAGCCAAATGACATCACGGTGTACTCATATAATCTGTATCTTGTGGTGAAGGCTGTCTTGGGTACATCCTGTTCTCAGATCTTTAACTGAAAATAACCTGATCGGAGATCAATCTTAGAGAACACACTAGCTCCCTTTAATTGGTCAAACAGGTCATTAATATTGGGTAGAGGGTACTTGTTCTTGATTGTCACTTCATTCAACGACCGGTAGTCCACGACTAGTCACTTGGTTTTATCCTTCTTCTCCACGAATAAGATAGGTGCTCCCCAAGATGACGCACTTGGTTGAATGAAGCCTTTGTCCAATTGCTCTCTAAGCTGATTCTTAAGTTCCTTCAGCTCATCCACATCCATCTTGTACGGTCTTTTTGCTATTGGTCTAGTACCTGGCATCAAGTCAATGAGAAACTCGATGTCTCGGTCGGGAGGCATCCCTGGCAATTCTTCCGGAAACACATCTGGATACTCCTTCATAATTGGCACATCCTCCAAGCTAACCCCCTTAAGAGAGTTCACCACACTTCCTTCGAGTGCGAAAGCTGACTTTAAGCGGATCCTTTTCTTATCCGAAGTCGTGAGTGCGATAGCCCTTTTCGCACAATCTATGACTCCCTCATATTCGGTCATCCAATTCATGCCCAAAATTATGTCTAAGCCTTGTGATTCCAGAACGACTAGGCTGGTGGGAAAGGTGTGCGCCCCAATCCTTAGTTCTAACCCACGGCATCCAGAGTTTGCCACTATTTCTCCTCCAGGAGAACTTACCCTTAGGGGAGTACTAATAGTCTCCGTAGTTATCTTGCATCTATCCACAAATACCCTTGATATGAATGAATGCGATGCACCAGTATCAAAAAGAACAACTGCAGGGGTGGAGTTAATCTTGAACTTACCAATCACGGAGTCAGGTGCCTCATGAGCATCCTCCATGGAGACATGATTCACTGTGGCTTTGACGAACGGATTCGGCTTCTTCCCATTTCCATTACCATTGCCATGGTTGTGTCTGTTGCCATTTCCATTACCATTCCCATTCTTCATCTTTTCGGGGCAGGTAGTTGCATAGTGCCCTGTCTTGTTACACTTGAAGCATGTCACTTCACTCAGATCCTTCCCATTGCCATTTCCATTGCGGTGTTTATGGCCATTGTGGTTATGTCCTCCATGACGATGACCATTGTGGTTGTGGCCATTGTGGTTTTGGGGTGGTGGTGACAAAGTGCGTTGCTTCTGATATGGGGCAGAGTTGTGCTTGTGTGAGGTGGACTTTCTCTTTCGGTTCTCTATACTCCTTTGCTTTGCTTCAACCACCACTACCCTGTCAGGAGTTCCTGGTAGTTATCAAACTTCAGAGCCACAAGCTGAATAGATATTTCATCATTATGTCCCCTTAAGAACTCCTCCTATCTCTTGGCATTAGTGGATACATCATCAGGTGCATAACATGCCAGCTTGTTGAAAAGGTCCCCATACTCGGAGACAGAGCGGTGCAGTTGTTTCAACTCGCGGAACTCACGTCTCTTAAGTGACATGACTCCCGCGGCTACGTGATGAGTACGAAAGGCCGCCTCGAACTGGTTCCAGGTGATAGCTTCAATATCGGGGTGGGTGACCTGGTAATTATCCCACCATTCAGCAGTTGGTCCCTCAAGTTGGTGCGCGGCAAAGCGCACCCTATCAGCTCCAACAACTTGGACGGTGTCTAACTTCTTGTTGGTGGTGCGGAGCCAGTCATCTGCCACAATTGGCTCAGAACTACTTGAGAAAATTAGAGGGTTCGACCTCAAGAATCGAGTCAAGCGATCCTGTTGGGGCGGTGGAGGTGGTGGAGGAGGCGGGTTGTTGTTGTTGTTTTGCATGTTTTGAGTGAGGAGTTGGATCAGCTGATTTTGGGAGTTCAGAAGTTGTGCTATCTCTGGGGGCATGTTGTTATTGTTTCCACGTCTCGCTATCTGTGGGGTTCGGGAGACAAGTTAAGAAATAGATAGAAAGCCTAAGGAATAAACTCCGACTCTTATGTAAACAAGAGAAAAAAACACACGAGAAAAGCAAGGCACACAAGGTACATAGTTCAACACACTCAACCAAGTTTAACTAAACCATTATAATTTTTGGTACTCATTACAATCGCGAACAACGTTTGACTATAGAACTAAAGGTGGTCCAACTACTCTACTCATCATCCACTTCCTCTTCCTCAATGATGAAGCCTTCCTTCTCCAGTAGTGACTTGTATAACTCCATGTCCTTCGTCGTGGCTTCAAGCTTCTCTTCAAGTTCCTTCACCTCCTGTGGCTCCGGTGTAGCAGCTTCGAGCCTCTCTTGAAGTTCCTTCACCTCCTGCAGCTCCTGGGTAGCAGATTCTAGCCTTTTTTTGGAGTTCCTTCTTCTCCTTCTGTAGCTTCTTGATCAAACTTGACCCCATAGTCACGGGTGTGATCTTCTCCTCCAAGCTCCTCTTAGCTGCTCGCAGGTCCTTCAACATGGTGGCAAAGTTCTTGAACTCCATCTCGTTCTTTGCGAGCAGGAGACTTTGCTCCCTAATCCTCTTGTTCTTATCTTGCACCCTCTTCTCTTGATTAGCGAACCTCTTGTCTTGGGCGGTGAGCTCCCCTCCTAGGGACTTGATCTTCTCTTCCAGATCCTCGATCTTCTCGTCCTTCTCCTTGACTAGGGCACAAAGCTCGTCATTCCTCACGATCTCAAGGCAGCTCCCCTTCTGAAGGTCATTGATGTGTGAATCCAAGTCTTGATATTGGATCCTTCGACGCTTGCATGTATTCCTTTCCTCTGGGGTTAACTCGATTGGAACTCCCTTCTCATCACGTCTTCCAAAGAGTTTGATGTAGTGGCCTTCAATCTCTTCATGGTGGCGTCCGCAAAGGTGTCCAATGAGCTCCTGCAAGCTGATGCTAAGTCCTTTCTCCTTGGAGTCGCTGGTGATGTTGAGTACAATGGCCTCTGTCTTGGGTTCTGACTTGCTGCGACCCGGTTGGATGACTTCAATCGCCCAACATCCTTCCTTGTGAATCTTCCTCAACTCGCTTCCCTTGATTGACGGCATGGGTAACTGCAACGTCTTCATGATGTCCAGAAGGCATTCTCCAAAGCGTAGGCACTTGATGTCTTCGGCGGTGTCGTAGTAGAAGGCCGTCATCTTTAGGTTAGGAGAAAGAAAATTAGGCACAAGGTGATAAGGAAGAGAAATACTAGAAGAGTACAAATAACTTAGAAGAATATAGAAAGCAAAAACACACATGGTAAAGGTGGTTTCCAATCTTAGGGGTCACGTCCTACAGGCAACTTTGTGCTCTGATACCATCTGTTGTGACCTCAGATCGTTTAGGATCCTAAGTCCCTGTGATAAACATGCTAGTCCCTGGATCATTAGCTAGCACTTCACAGTCGATGAATATCATGTAAAACACAAGTCATTATTACACGAATAATCCAGAGTATAATTATTACAACTTGCATAGCTTATAGCTAGCTCAAATAAAACAGCGGAAACTAAGAAGAACTTGAGTCCATCAACGCCTCAGGCTAGTTGCGTGAAGACCCGTGATCCCTACGCACCTTTCAATCTTCAGATTCTGCACATAAGACGTGCAGCCAACAAGTTGGGTCAATACTTTGAATGTATTGGCAAATTACACCAAGGAAAGAGTAAGACTATGTCTACATGCAAGGCTAAGAGTAGGCTCTGGGGTCATTTGCGTAAAGCCAAATTTTATCAATGTAATAAGAAAAGAGGAAAAAAGTTTTCCCTACTTTGTAAACTTTGATAAATAGTATAGGGTCGAATGGAACACATGGATATTACTCACCAAGTGCCCAATCAACCTAGCACTTGGATATTACACACCAAGTTCCCAAAATCCCGCCCAACGGCGATATTACTCACGCCTTGGGGTTTATAAAACGTTAGGTTTGGAGAGAGGAAGATCTTTCAGAGGCTCCATCCTTCAGATGCTCAAAGTTGTTCTGTTTCCGTGAACACGGCTGATCGATCAGTTTCCAATACTCTCGAAAGGTTGTGCACTTTCCCCACAATCCACGATCAAGTCCTTTTACAGACAAGACCATGGCGAAGCCTTCCCTTAGTAGCCCCTCTACCAGCTGGATCCAACCGTGCCAAGAACCTCCAAATGTTGGTACCCCGGTGAGGTTTCCCACTAAGTACTAAGCCAAGACAGAGCCCATATGTATTGTGGTTGCACGGGAAGCTTCTGAATTCTGAAACATGGCAGACTTCTTTGATTCCTGGGCGGCTGTCCTCCACCAAATATCCACTCGTTGACCCGATAACCATTCCGCCCAGAAGAAAACTTAGTTTTATTTTGAATGGGGTTTAGAGAGGAAAAGTTCGCTCGAGAGAGCTCTCGTACTTAGAAAATGTTTGAGTCTTTTGAACCCTCCCAATGGCACTTGATATATACAAGTATATAGCATAGCAAGCATAACTTAGAAAAACAGGATAACCTATCGGGATAGAAAATCCTAAGCATAGAGCTACTCATGGTATACTACAAAACCGCACTTGCGAAAAATAGTACTAAGAAAATCTACCAAAATCCTACACATGCATACTACAGAATTTGAAGAGTAAAACATGCATAGTCAAAACTGGGACATAAACATGAACAAGTGGTGTAACTTGCCTTGATCCGAGCAGCACTCTACACAACAGTACTCCTCAGCGCACTCCGAGCAATCTAACGAAACAAAAATGGATCCAATCACAATTTGCACAAAACAAAGTCACGAAGTCGAATATGCATGCATGCAACATGGTAATATGCAAGGATGGATTCGATTTCGACCAAGGGTTTTATTCAGGGGTGTTGTTGAGTTGGGGATTTCATTAGAATCGATTCCCCACATATTTTAAGTATTTTGGGTTAAACCCTAAATAACCAAGCTCAAAACTAGATCTACAACTCCAATCTACCTCGAGACAGATATGAACACCCTAAGCATGATATGACAATTTTCTACACAAGGTCTCGTCGATACAAAGCCAACGCAACAGGAATCAACTAAAATGGAGCTACGGATAATTTTCTAGAATTAAAATACTCTAATCTAAACTTTAAATCCTACTGCAAGATTGCTGTGGTAAAATCAACTAAAACGGAGCTACGGATATTATTGTAGATCTGTGTTCTACTCTAAAATATGAACCCAACGGTATATTATACGCAATTTTTGGACTAATACTCGAATTACTATGGATTTTACAAGATTAAAGTATTTTCTGCCTATTTAAAAGAAAATAAAAAGGTGGCCAGCTACACGGCGACAAGTGGTGTCTCGGGATTGGCCAGCGGGGCGCGCGTGACGCCGACATGGTGATGACGCGGCGAGTGCCACGCGGCGCGACGCGATTGGCCGGGGGCGGTTTGACCGTTTTGTGCCGTTGGATCTCGATCTAACGGTCGGAGAGGGGGCTTGGTGGCTTACCGGCGGTGGCGACGGTGGGTGGCGGCGGAGCGTCGGCGGCGGTCGGCGACGGTCGACGGCGGCAAGGCGGTGCTCCCTCGGCTCAGTGATGTAGACGATGGCGACCGGCTCCTCGCCGCGGTTCCGTTCCCGGGGGCGGCGTCTGCTCCTCCCTCCCGAGGTGGCGGCGGGCGGCGGCTGGAGGCGGCGGAGCTCCGGCGAGCGATTAGCGGCAGCTCGGTGGCGGTGGGGTAGAAAAAATCTAGGGTTTCGCGGGAGGCGTGCTGGGGCTTTAAAAAGGCGGGTTTTCTTGGCGCGGGGACTACGGAATCCGCTCCGATTCGGCCGGAGTCGGTTGTGCCGACGCGGCGACGATGACGTGCTCGAGCCGGACTCGAATGGAGGAGGCGGATGACGGGTGGGTCCGGCATGTCGGTGGCTGCGGCTGGAGGCGGGCTGGCGGATGGCGCGGCTTGCTGGGCCGGCCCACGCGCTGTGCGACGCCCACCCGGCCAGGCGGGCGGTAGGTAAGTCCCGGGCTGGCTCGGCCGGCCCGGTTAGGCTAGGTTTCTCCTTTTTTTAATACTTTTTATTTTTTTCTGTTTTACTAAAAGTCGCATAACTTTTGCAACCGGACTCCGATTTAAATGAAATCGGTCTCTAAAAGTTTATAAAAAGAAGAGGGTTAGGGTAGGATTATAAAATAACACTTTTGCAAGGGTGTTGGTGGTTCAAAAAGGTTTTACCCCTCTTAGTCTATATATGACTATGGGATTTAGGAAGAAATATCTATGCAGTTTTTATTATGCGATGCCATGATGCAAGGATATGATGCATGCTTCTAATAACATCTGCAATTGCAAAAATTTGGGATGTTACAGTAGCCTTTTCATATTAAGCAGATCTAGGCATAGAAAGAGCACGTCGCTGAAGGACAAGCCAAGAAGGATGGATCCAAAGGAGATACTTCATGCTCCTCCAACCATGAGTCCGCACAAGTGGTTCCACTCCCCAATTGGGAAGATATGTTCCCGTAGAAATTGGGGATGCTCAGGCATGTGGAACAAGATATAAACAAAGGGGAGTCTCCACTCAACCCCTACAGGTATAACCTTCAGGGATCTTCTCTTAAATCAACTCCAGAAACCTCTTCCAAAAAAGGGGAAACCGAGATGAGATTCGAGAAAAGATCAAGAATCTTGAAAAGATTTCGAAGGCTTGTGTTGAGACCATTGGGAAGGGCGTTGACTCTTGGTAGATGATGGGAAAAGATCTCGAAAAGAAGGTCGATGACATCAATGGTAGAGTGCAACTCCTAACCAAGATCATCATGGAGATGGACGACAGTAGGAGGAATCTAAAGAAGGTAGTCAAAGAATTACATGTTGGCATCATAGAGATGTCTACTCGATTTGTGTGTATTGCTCAAGCTTTTATCCCCAAGGTGGATGAAGAAGAGGAAGATGATGACTTATTTAGTCCCAAAAAGGATTAAGTAACCGCAAGGGATTATTTGATCCACCCGGCTTGATTCTAAGCTTGGGGGGATCTGTGAGAACCTTGTAATCTATCTTACAGTTTTTGCATGTTTACTTTTCTACATGCATGGTTAGGTTTAAAATTCCGAATTTGCATTAGTTGCATCAACTTTGAGTTCCCTTTATTCAAGATAAGATTTATATCCGTTGAGTAATGAGACTTTATGATAATTGAAGTTGTGTTTGATTCATGATTATTGTATTAGATGATTGAACTAGGTTGAGTGTTATGATACTTGTACATCAGTCATAATTTTAGGGACTTCCACACCAACAAAGGTATTGATTAAGTTAGGTAAGAAGAATTTTGGTAGCATATTATAATTAAGAGTTTTTGAAAGTCATGGAAGTAATGAGCATGATCAAATAGCTGTGCTGAAAACAAGAAGAGAAAAGGGAGCATGTAAAAATAAAGACATACAAGTATCAAAAGAAAATAAGAAAGAAACTATCAAAAGAATCAAACATATAAAAAAAGAGAAAGAAAATGATCATGAATCTTCATTACTAAACTTAGTGCTATACATATTTAAACTCTGTGATTATATGATATGTTAAGTCACTAGCAGCTTCCTATAATTTCATTAATACTGAAAAAGGTGTGGAAGCCTCTAAGTTATGTAATGTGTAAGGGTATGGTAATACCCTCGACGTATCTCTACATCTGATGTTGTATTCCTGCTTCAATTTCTACCTCATTTATTGTAACGACTCGTGTCTCATGAACATGATGATCTTGTCCATAAGCCACCATCTTGCTCGAGGACGAGCAAGAGCCTAGATTGGGGGAGTTGATGAGTCCAAAATTGAAGCATATTTACCTTTTGAATTTGCACAAATAGAGTAAGGATTTTTGTATTTCACTGCGTCTACGCGTGCTAATAGAGTAAGGATCCCAAATCATGGAGTCATATATGAACATATCAATTAGAGCTGCCATATTGTGTAATTATATGATATTTTTAAGTGATAAAAGTCATTTTATGAATTTACCTTCGCACCTGGAAGAATACTAAACAAGGAGGACACTACTAGGAAACAGCTCTTCTGTGGCGCATGTCATTACATCTTCTGTGGCGCATATGCTAGTCGCCACTGTTATCTCGCCACTGATATCTGCTTCCTGTGGCGCATATAGATATGCGCCACAGAAGTCCCAGACTTCTGTGGCGCATTTTTCATATGCGCCACAAGAATAACTTCTGTGGTGCATTTACAGATATGCGCCACAGAAAAGCCATGCGCCACTGACTATATAATTATATGCGCCACTGATTGCGTAACACGTATTCAAAGTAAAATACTTTCCTGGTGTATAATCAGGTATTTATACAGGATTTATACAGTATTTATCCAGATGAGTATAAAATACATTGCACAAGTAGTAGATGCATGAAAACCGACATATAGATATAATACAAACACTTAGAGCCCGATCGAGATACATATATAGTGTCAAGTGCCAAATTTTTACACAAGCGCCGAATACAAAGTTCATATCAGTTCACATTACAAATATGAAGTGGCCACCACCGCCTACACTAGGATCAAATAGAATACAGCTGTGATGATGGTGAGCAAGAGCATTAGCCCAACCAATATCTTCATCCGGTTCTTCTTCCACAAGTGGTTCCTCCACTTGGCTATCGCCTCCTCTCTAGTCGCGTATCCTTTGTAGATGGTGCCGCTGAACTTGTTCACTTCTTTGTGGCAATCCTCCCACTCCTCATGGACTCCTGGAACCCTACCCATGTACACCACATACCACCCCGTCGCCATCTCTATAGACGACAAGGCATATTAGTAAAAATACAACGAAAAGAATGAATAAAGGGTTCACATCCATATATATATATATTTATATATATATGTTCACAGAATATAAAACAAATGATCCATAAACCTAAAAGTCAGATCATCATAGAAGCAATAAGTTCAACGACAACACGACCACAAGGTACTTTAAGTCTAACAACAATGACCATTTCGACCATGAGATAGTAAAGTTTATGACACACACTAATACAGCACGCGTCCATCAAGAATGTACACACACTAGATCATGCTAGAGGCACACATCGATCATGATGAAGACTTCCTCTTCTCGCTCGACTTCGGGAACGGTAGATAGCCCTCTTTCGTCATCCACGTCCTTGTGTCACCCTGCTTCTGGAGGCATTCTTCGATCTCCCTCTTACTCAACCCTCTGGCTTGTTGTAGGGGACCGTCCCTTGTGTTGACATCTTCAATGATGATTTGCGACAACTTCATCTGAATGCGATGGAAGTCTTCTCTAAGATCAGCATCGTCGATTTTCGCCAAAGTTTCGGCCCATCCTCGGAGACAAGATGACAGCGTTAGGTTCTGGCAATCCCAAACATAGCCTTTAAGGTGATGGAGGATGTAGAAGGCCTCCCTGGCACCAGTACTCGACTGCTTGACGCAGGGGAAGTCGAGCACGTGCTTGAACATGTGTTTGCCATCCTTGATACATTCACCCTTATCTACGAAGGTGCATACCTTCTTGGTGTAGCCCTCGAGAGCCTCATTGAGATCACCCCTTATTCTGGTGTAGTCTTACTTCTTCGTCAAACTCCCCGAGTCGAAATACGTGGCTAGCGAATACCTCGGGGCAAGGGCGATGAGTGTGCAGTATTTGTCTCTGCGCAACATAATTGGAACGGAATGTTGGAAAAAGAGCAAATGAAGAAATCTATAAGAAATGCATAAGTTACGGTGGCGATGAGCGAGTGTGTGTACTTACTCGGGAAAGAAAGGAAAAAGAAGTGTGCCCTTCCTCTTGTTGTCCACCATGAACTTCTCGAGGTACGCCGTCGCCTTGGTCCGTGTATCTGATCCTTCGACCAACTAGCTGTCCCGCATGTAGTAGGGATCTACTATCGCGATTTCCGGGGTAGTTTCTCTCTTGATCGTGAGCGCCAGATTGAGCACGTATAGGCAGACCAAATTATAGTCCAGCCGTTTCGTGAGAAATAGCTTGAATATGTCCTCGAACGCTATGAAGAATATATCCACAGGGGGTTCATCGACGAAGCCCACGTCCAATGGCACCTTGGACGTGAAAACCGGTTAATTTGGATCTTCTTCTTTAAGAAGGAGGGCCTCTAGTGTCTTGACACACTCGTGCAAAGTTAACATGGCTCCAACTGCAATGTGGATCATATCCGGAGTCAATATCAGATCACCAGCTACATGCAGTCGGGGCAAGCCAAATTGTGTGGATGGTACGACGACGGCATCCTGACCCCGGATCCTCTTCGGAAGAGGCTGACTCACACCCTTCTTATTATTATTATTACCTCTCTTCCTGTAGTGCTTCTTCTTCACAACAGTGTCATCCACTGCCATCTTCTCATCAGTCGCCTTTCGGAGTGTGTTGGGGCTGAAAACCAATCCCGGTATATCTTGTGGTGGATTGGCGGCCAGAGGCGTCTCTTGAGAAAGACCATGGAAGACCAGGCGCTGCGTGCATGTATTGGGCCGACCAGCTTGATGGTCGTCGCGAGCTACGAAGGGTTCTTCATCCACAGAAGGCATATACAATCCTTTGGCGGCGCCGGTGTTGATGAAGTCGTCAATGTTAACCAATTCATCATCATCTTCATGGGTGCCATCATGTGGTGGTGGTATCGGGGGCGACGTGTAACACCCTCGAATCGGCCCTATGCAAGTTTTAGCGCTTCCCGCCAAACCCGCATAGAAATGATTCAAGGAGGCCCACCAGGCACTTGCGTGCGGGTGGATAACGAAGTAATACCATTACACATTAGTCCACGATGGAACCCTCCGAACATATATATACAACAACGACTCCATGAGTCAAGAATACAAATATACAGTACAAAGATCCAAATCACCTTGAAAACAATACAACGTCCGAGTACGGACAAGATGCAAATGGGGCTAAGAGCCCTGAAGAATGACCAATGGCGTCCATAACCCTGCCCAGGCCAAGCCGGAAGGGTAAACCTGCTAACGACGTCGAACTTATACCTGCTAAAAGAAAGGGGGTGCCGACAAAAGGCAAAGGAGAAAGAGGAGCGTCAGTACTGAGGCCAGTACACGGCGAGGCTAGAATTCGGCGGCTCTCGCCTACATAGGTATAGTGGACTGAAGCGGCAGCGAAGCATGCACTATACAACCTATAGAGACTCGATATAACTGTCGGCTATTAGAGAGGGGTAAGAAAGACCTATTCGGGACCAACCTGATACTAACACCAATCATACCCATCCTGGTATTCCCCCTCGAGACCAAACAAGGAAGTCAAACCGAGGAAGTCACACAGTTGGCAGTTTTATTCTTTCCATTATAGTTGAAGCACTTACTAGTCAGATATAGATAACATGAGTCATCCTGATAGCATAAGTAGTGGGCAGTTTTAGTTAACCATTCAGTTGTAGTTGAAGTACTTACTAATCAGCTACTATTAGCATGTGACATCCCAAACCCAGTAGTTGTTAGCACTTTTATTTCATTCCATTGGAGTTGTGATACTTACTAGGCAGGTATAACATGACACGATACACACCAGTTTCACCAGTTGTTGGCACTTTTATTATCCATTCCATTGTAGTGAAGCTGATTACTAGTCACATATTAAGTCAAATTTATAGCACTACTTTAGTTATGCTTGTCTATGATCGAGGTACTGTGCTCTAAGTTGTCCATAACCATGGACACGGCTTTCAGAAAGATTTACCCTGCAGGATGCACAAATAGCAACACACGCACGATCAACCTCGGAAAAACCAAATCAAAACCCAACGAGGCTTTCACGACAAAGCAATCACAAGATTCATAAAAGATTTCAGGGGGGGACCCCACTAAGCTACACGCAACGAAGTTGGCCGGCTCCAAAACAGACCCAGGGTTTGCGACGACGGCTGTAAATGCTTGGGAACCCGAAAGTGTGACTGGGCTTGTCGATACCGCGAAACGTGGCACGATCCAAAATAGTACAGGTGCTCCACGCACAATCTTAAATAAAGCAGTAAAGCATGGCATAGGTACAGGATAGTAATAAAATCCCAAACTAGTTTGTGGCCCCAAGAAATAAGAAATGAATCAAGTTCTGGCTAAGGGGATTCATGGTCCCACATGCGGATAGTGCGATAGTCAAGGAACAGGTATCAAGTACTCGGGGTCCTACGTGACACAAGTGAGCGTGGAAGAACCAAATAACATCTATTGCCCACCGATGCCTCTGCATTAGTTATATCTATTCCCAACAATTTAATAGTTGTATTTAAAGTCATGATCATCTCCACCGTAAAGCATATGACAACATCCCAACAACTGTGTGGTACTTCACGACACGGGATCGCACCTGAGCAAGCGACTACGCTCGCAAGACCATATATCTACCAAACAACAGGTAATAGGAGGTGTCCAAGGCAATATAAAGGCTGGACGGAATATATCTAGTACGGAACACTAAAGCATCGCGACACGGATAACAATAGATCAACAAGAGGAAATAAAGACTATAAATGCAAAATAGGTAGAAAGGGGGAGATGCTCGCCTGGGAAACACTGCCCAAGGATCATATCCGGAGAACTTGTCGATACTCGCATCAACTCATCGGCCTAATCCACGAAGAAGCAAACACTAGAAGAAACACTAGATGCAATATTTAATACTACGGCAGAAGATCCGGCATGATTATGATATGATGCAGATGCGGTGCAATTAGGCAGTATTAAGCGGAACCGGGGTCCCGACAATTAATTAATAGGTTCCAGTTATTTAGATACCCCACAAATTAAATGTTGTATTAGCAAGGCAAAACAGGGCATCGGTTCGCTACTCAAATTTAAATGGATTCCGGAATAAGACTAGAATAGCCCGCATATAGACTCCATATTTAATTTAGGTGAACCGACTATTTAACCCAACCCACCAGATGAAATGTATGCAAGCATGATGATTTAATGATGCGACAGGTATATGTCATATTATAGAAATAGAGGCTTAGGGTCACACATCTGGGTTCGGAAGATCTTGGGGTTCCGAGGGTTCGATGGGGTTCAGGCTCGGCGAGATCGGTCTTCGGGATTCAGGGTCTTCGGATCTGTGAAGGAGATCATGGTGTTCCGAGGAAAAGATCTTGGCGTCATTGGAGGTTCTCGGGTGTCGGTGCTGGGGTCTTAAGGTACCGGCCTGTTGTCGATCTTCAGGTACCGCGGGTTCTCGGCGATCTTGGAGTTCGCGAGGTAGATCTTGTCAATGGTCTCTTCGACGAGAAGATCTTGCCGAGAGGTTGATCCGATGGGGTAGAGATTGGGTGTTGGCTTCGGTTGATGTCAACAACCTTGCACTGATGCCTGGGTCTTCGTAAGACCTTGAGGGGAACACGGTTACACAGATCGCCAGACGTGAATGGTACGGCTCCGCGGTGCTCGAATGGCCACATCATCAACATCACCTCACTACACCACACACACACACACCAACTGCTACACCAAAACACACGCAGGGAACCACCGAGGAGGCCTGGAGTTGGACACCGCAAATGGTCACTACAAGGACGGAAAACGGCCGACGGGGTGAGGTCGCGTCGATCTGGGAACAGGGGACGCAGGTCGACGGTAGGGCCCACTGATGGCGGATAGAGGAGATCCCCGGCGAGGATGGCTTGGCGTAGGCGAAGGCGCTCACGTAGGCGGGACGCCCGGCAGACGGGAAACAGGGCGGAGACGTGGCAGGGTCCTGCGCGCGAGGACGCGGACCGGCGAGGCATGGTAGGAACCCGTGCTCGGGGGGCGGCTCTGCTGCAGAAGGTGGGTAGCCCTGAGGGGGCTCGCTGTGGCGAAGACGGGGTGGAGGCGGCCGGCCGGACACAGAGGAGACAGATGGCGGTGGAGCACCGCGACGACGATGGCCTGGCGGTGGAGAAGGGGTGCTGTCCGGGACGAGCACGCGAGGAGGCGGCGGAGAGAAGGTGAGGGCGGCGTCATGTGGCCGGCGGCAGCGGCAGAAGAAGTCGCGGGTGACGGAGAAGGTGGGGATGCGGGCGTCGACGGGGCTCTGCAGGCGGAGCGCTCGGGCGAGGTTGCTGGGATGGGGAAGCAGTGGCGAGGACGGGGCGCGCGGACGTAGGCTGGCGGGACGGAGGAGGTCGCCCGGGACCACACCGGCGAGGGCTCGGGCGGCGCTGCTCGAAGCGGAGGAAGGCATCGATGGTGGCGGCGCCCGTAGAAGAACTCGCGCGGCGGCAACGCAGAAGAGGATGGAGGTGGGGGAGGGGCGAGCTCGGACGGAGGGAGGCGGCGGCAGGGATTGACGAGGGGAGGAAGGGCGGCCGGGTAGGGGAACCTGGGGTAGGTGGGGGTTGAGGAGAGAGATGCTACATCGGCGCAGGGGGTTGCGTGTGGATGGGTGCGCGACGTGAGGCGTGGCCGGGTCACTGCGCGCGGGGCCAGGGAAGGCCTGGTCGGGTGGCGACGCGGGGTTGCGCGCCTAGGTGGCAGCTGGTCGGGGCGCAGGTGGTGGCCAGGCGGGCGAGACCGACCGGCGTGTGCGGGAGGGTGCACGTGAGCGAACGGGGGAGGCGTGTTGGGGCGACGTGGCAGGTGGCCTGCGATCGATGCTGGATGAGGAGGTGGGTCCTAGGGACGGGCGGGAGAACAGGATGGAGGGACAGGAGGTGGGGCCGGGCAACAGCGGGAGTTGGCAGGTGATGTGCGTGCGTGTGTTGTGCGTGCAGAAGGCTGCGGTGTGTGGTGTGGGTTGTGTGGTGGAGGCGGCAGGGGTAGGATAGGGAGAGGGTGTGGCGCCTGGTGGAGGGAGAAGGTGGTAGGGTGGTACGTTAGGGTTTATTTTCTTGGGGGTGGCCGGCTGGGCCGTTTTCGGCCTGGTTCGGCTGCCCCCTAAAAATAATATCAAATTTTATTTGTTTAAAATGGGGCTTTTGAAATCCGTTTGTAGACGAAACAAAATATTCCGGCCAAGCCCGGGTTTTGATTTGAAATAAAGACGGGGCGTTTAGAAAACAAAACTAGGTTTTTGAAAATAGTTTTAGACAAAACCATGCATGATGATGACGATGCTCAAATGCAATGTGGCATGATGACATGAGCATGTGGTCATGATGATGCAATGCACAAAAACACAACGATTTTCTAGTAGTGGTTTTAGCGGGGTGCCACACGACGGCGGTTGCGGCACAACGTCTTTGCCATGTGGCGGTGCACAAGCTGCCAAGAGTTGATGGTGACGGCTGGTGGTGGCGACGACGGCGGCTACTGGCTTCCGAGGTGGTGGCCGGGCGATGATCGGTCGAGAGGTGGCGCCGGTGCTCCCCCCCCCCCCCCCGCAAGAGGAATCTGGGTCTTCGGCCATGTCAAGGGCTAGTGGTAGAATTCCCCAAGGGTCTTGTGTTCGTCGGCTCCCTGAGGTTGAAAGGGGGGTCCATGTCGTCGCACCCTGGCAACACCCGAGCCAACCTGACCCTCATCACGTCATCATCCATTGGATTGTTGTGCATCGTGCGACTCGCCGGTTGTATAAGAGTGCCCTTGGCAACATCCTTCAACTCACTGCTGACATCTTTACGCAGGAGTACGCAATTAGTGTCCTAAGGCAAAAACATGTTGTTGGGTGTCATGAGATGGCAGCAGTCATGCATCAAAGGCATAAAGGAGATGACGTGCACTAACTAATTAGTTACCTTGGTGATGGCGTGGATCTCGGCTAATGTAGAGACACGGCCGATGCCGGCGGACGACCTATCATCATCGGCAATCTCCCGCTCGGGTGCCTCACGAAGCACCACCGCCGTCGGTTGCGCCTTATTGGTATCTTTGGCGGGAGGGGCGTCGGTGTGACCAAAACGAGGGGCTATGTCCCGACGTTGATGGCCGGTGGGGTCACCAAGTCCGGCGACACGGTAACATTGATGCCCGAGTTGCTGCCGCTTAAGCTGGGCAGATGTATCGGCCCCTGTCGACCTGTCGCATTCTAAGCAGTAAGCCCCTCGAAAAACTCGGGGGGATCATCGAGCGGAGCTTCTCTTCCACTAACTTGTCCACCGTTTTCTCGTTCACCGCCTTCTCCTCCAGTGTCTGCACCTTCATCTTCAGCTCTGCAACAGCGACTTTATCCTTGTTCTTCCTCTCCCTTCTTTTCTTGGCGTCCTCTTTGTAGTACTCCTTGAACTTCATGCTCATACCGAAGCCGGACACACGGCCAGCTAAGGACGGCGGCAACCCCTTGTCCCTCTTCTTGTAAGCATTGGTGGCCCTGTTGAAAACCGTGTCCCACGGCTCCGTCGAATCCTGGGACGACTCTGTGGCAGTAACGTTCAGTTCATCCTCCTGCAGAGACAAGGAAAGGTGAACCCATTTAGATTCTTGACTTCATTATCTTAATTAGAACGCAATAGACTTGAGATCGGCGATAAATTCCTTACCACCTTCTTCTCGAATGCCTTCACCTCCGGATCGTTGGTGATGAACTCCCCTGTTTCCTTGTCCAGGTAGTAGCGGGCCCGAACAAATTGCCTAAGCTGCAAGTCCGTGATTTTAAGCCAAGGGTTGTCTTTACCAAGGCGTTCAAGCTCGGCGTCCTCCTTGTCCCAAATGGCCTGTTTCCCCCTGTAACTGCCGCTTCCAAGGCGGTGGTTACCTATGTTCTGTTCCCGCATACTCCTTCCCCATTGAGTCCATTTTATAGCGTCAGCGGTAGCTATATCCGCCCTGAATATCCTAAACTCCTCTTCGTCAAGCATCAGATTTTTCTTACTAATAACCTCCCAGCTTTCACCTTTGTCAATGCTATTCTTCACCTGGGTTTTCCAGCTGCTCAAGGCATTGCTCATCTTCGTGAGGGCTAGTTTGTTCACCGGGTTCTTTCTCTCGAGGTTTCTAAACCGCTCTGGGAATCTGTATCGCTTGTGAAGCTTCTTAAGGAGGTTATCGACCAAAGCTGCATGGTCAGCATGTCTGATGTACTTCATGTTGATCGACATGCTTTCCCGGACGATGCACCCGAGTTGCAGGCCATACCCTTTAGCAATCGCCTCTGGCGCAATGGGTTGGCCACTTTCTGTGACCTCAGTGAACTCATCGCAGATGGTGGCGAGCAGTGGCACCTTCCGCTCCTTCAGTTCCTTCTTCTTCTTCTTCTGAGAAGCGGCCGGGTTGCCGCTACCGCCATCCGTGCGCTCGCCGCCATCGGTGTGGGCGTCACCATCGGTGGTGTCATCCTCTTCGCCGCCTCCTTCACTAGTTCCATCGTAGACATCTTTGTCCCCCTCGTAATTAGGATCTCCGCCCTCATTAGCCCCAGCAGTTCTGGCGACGGTCGCCTCCTCCTCCGGTGGTGGTGTCATCCTCATCGCCTCCTCCTCCTCCTGTTGGGACCCCCGCCAGAATGACTGGTTGGCCTATCTAGCTAGTTCTTCGACGCTGATCATGTGCTTAGAAGGGCCAGACTCCTTGTTGTCCAACATGTTTGCACTACTCTATTTAAAAGAGGCAAAAAGTTAGCACAAATCTCGGCCGAAAAATTCGGCATGACCTTTGCTAATTTTTGACCTAGGAGTGCCCATTTCTCAACCAAAACGGAAGTGAATCGACACTTCGGGAGAAATGGGCAACTCAAATGAAGAAATATATCCCTGCAAGACAAAAGACCCCATCCCCCATGCATTGACCCCAGTATCCATCATCCATCATCCACAGTACATTTCAACAGCAGGTACCATCATCCCAATACAACATGTATTACAGATATATATAACGAGCTCTATTCCTGGCATAACAAATATATAATGGGAACACACACATGCACACACAGACATGCTAACCCAGCACTGTGCAATGCCTCCACATTCCCCACTCTGATACATGAGCATTGAAGTAGGCAGAGGTTAAATAAAAAAGAGCTCTAGCTATTTAAACAGTAGATGTATCAAAGTATCTATTTAAACAGTAGCTATTTAAACATGTCCTAAAATGTGTGTCAATAAAACTAAAAACATCACGCCACCAAACGACCCCCTAGCATTTTCAGCGTGAGGAGGACCTAGACCATAAACTGACCAAACCAGCTGAACTGATGTAAGCCTGCAGTAGCTCTACACGCAACCAGAAAGAAGTAAATAAAATATACAATTCGTAAGACATGTACTTCTGTTCTAACAAAGAATACATTCACTTCTTGACAGAAAACAAGCCCAACTTTCTCTAGGCACGAAATCTTTTTCTAGATATGTCTGCTCCAAAATGTAGAATCTTTTGGTTCAGCATACCAAAACGTTCTACATTTTGGAATGGAGGAAGTACAAGGGAAATATTTGAATCATATGCAACAAATCAAGTGTAGCGCACTCCGTTCTTATCCTATTATATAACCAGAAGCTGGCCTGGTGAAAAGATAGGAACCAGTTGCATCTAAACATTGGTGGCATTAACTATTAACCCTGTACTCTAATTACCAAGCTAGAGATCAAATTCTAAGTAACAGAAATATACAAGACTAGATAGCCAGATCAGCATGCATCATGAATCAGATGAGGGCCATCGGCTAGAAGGCCAGGATAGAAATACCCATGGATGTGGTATCATAGAGCACAAGGGAGTTGGAGATCGATGTGAGACCAAGAGGCTTACTTAGTCTTCTTGTTGGTCTTATTCTTTCTCTCTAATTGCCAAAATGCAAAGACACACAGCGGAAAAATGATTGCATAATAGTAACTACTAGCAAGAGTGGACAACCCAGATTACATCTTTAAAAAAGACACCATTGTGTGTATTTGTTGGATCACAAAAACCAATTTGATCAAGTCCAGATCTGCACCAACTAGATATGGACAAGTAAAAATGGCAATTTCCAAGATAATTAAACTATGCGAATTCTAGCTAGCAGCTAGCACCAGCTAGCCTTAAACTATACTCCCTCCGTTCCTATATATAAGACACTTATATTTAGGAACAGAGGTACTATAATCAAACCTGATACTATCTTATTATCCGCAGCATGTCGTGGCCCAATAACCTCAAACCATACTACAATTACAACAGGTGAATACCACAAAATATAAGTAAAGCCTGAGGAAGATAAATATCACGAACTGATCTCCTGAAGAACATCAACCCATACTACAATTACAACAGATGAATACCACAAAATATTTATGCCACAAAACAACCACACACATAGAAATCGATATACGAAGACCTTATGAACGATCATACGACTTTTCTTCGAAAATACTTCTGGAAGTTGATAATCTCATGTAAGATAAAAATATTCATGTGGTGGGGGTGGGGGGGGACGAACCATGGGGGGTGGGGGTGGGGGTGGGGAGACGAACTTGGTGTGGTGGTTGACGACGATGAGGGTTGCGGGGTCCGGCGCGGCGGCCCCTCCTCCGGCGGCTCCTCCTGCACGGGCTGTAGGGTTACAGGGCAGCTCCTCCTCTGGCGGCTCCTCCTCCATGGGTTTGTCGGGCGGCTCCTCCTCCACTGGTTCGCCGGGCGGCGCGGCGGTGGCGGCTCCGGCAGCAAGGGCTAGCGTGGCGGTAGCGGCTCTGGCAAGGTCTAGGTCTAGGGCTAGCACGCGGCGGTGACTGAATATAGGGAGAAGGGGGAATGAAGGCCGAACCATTTATTTCGCTAAGTCCACAGGTTCTGTGGCGCATTTCGGAAATACGACTTTTGTGGCGCATATTTCTGAAATGCGCCACAGAACCTGTGGACTTAGTACAAAACGCGGCGCGCGTGGTAGTCTGACAAGACCACACACTTGCCTTAGTGGTCTCTGCTGCTTGCTTGTGCCATTCTAAAGCTGGGGCAGCCAGGTTCGAATCCTGGCTGTCTCACACTTTTTTATTTTTTAAAAATATATTTTTAATTATAGATCTGTTTAAAATAAAGCAAGAACATATTTTTAATTATAGATCAGTTTAATTATAGATCTATTTTTAATTATATATTTTTAAAAATAAAGCAAGAACATATACAAACATTCATATTTATTCAAAAAACTCTCTCCCCGAACATATACAATCATGTAATGTGTTTTTAATTATATATATGTCTAAAATAAAGCAAGAACATATACAAACATTCATATTTATTCAAAAAACTCTCTCTCAGAACATATACAATCATGTGATGTGTCGAGCTAGTGTCTCTTCACAATCTTCTTGCCCTTTTTCGCCATGGTTGTATACTTTAGCCCGTGCACTTTGAGATTTCTTCTTGTGAATGGACAACCTTAGTAGGCAGTGTGGTCTTCCTTCTTACTTTAGTAGTACTAGGCATGTCGAAGTACTTGTCGAATTCCTCTTCGATCTTTGGGTCGCCATTTTTGTCGAAGTTTTGCTCGTTGGCGGCTCCTTCCATTCCGATGATGCTCCTCTTGCCCCTCCTAACTACAACACGGTTGGGCTTTGACGGGTCGGTAATAAAAAAGCATTGATCAACTTGGCTAGCGAGTACCCAAGGCTCATTTTTTGCGGAGGCGTTCTTCGTTGATTTGGCATCTGGTATAACCATTGTGGTGAAATAGCGGCCTTCTTTTTCCAAGTTCTTGGCCCATCTAACATGGAACATCGATACGATCTCTCCACAGTAGTCGAGCTCCCATATCTCCTCGATCCTTCCGTAGAATCTTTCCATCACAGTAGTCTCGTCATCAGCAAAGGATAACATAGTTACTCCTGAGTTTTGATATTCACTATTCTTGTCCTTTTCCTTGGTGTAGAATCTGTAACCTAAAATTAGGACATATGGGTAGTGCAAAAATTTGTCGAAATGGAAATGAATCAACATTTCGGCAAACATCCATGCAACCACACCGGCCAGGCCCGACACAACAACAAGCAACCAACAAAAGACTTCCTCCCATTGCAAACATTCATGAACCACACAAGCATCGTCTCTCCATGGATCGCACACACACCGCCCGCGCGACAAGCTTCACCTACATGTTCATGGCCAAGTACTCACCTAGTAGACACAATAATAGAGAGACGAGACCGCGCGATGAGAGAGTGTGGACAAATAGATCTACAATGCAAGTTGGTGGAGAGGAAATTAGTAAACAAATAGAGATATGAGAGAGAAAAGTAAGGAACTTTAAGATCTAGAAGTTGGAGCGAAGCTTCCACTTACCAATCTATGGATTAAAGTAGGTTTAGTTACAAGAAAATGGAGAAACTATGGGCAAGATGGGGTGTGAGGGAGGAGGAAGACGAGTTGGGAGGAGGTAGAGATGTGAAATGGGTGGTGGTGGATAGATAGATAAGAAAGCTAGATTTTGTCACCTTTTTAACATGGATCTGGACGCCCTCATCTGTGACGCCTATGGAGGAAATGCGCCACAGATGCTGAAACTTCTGTGGCCCATAAGTCCATATGCGCCACAGAAGTGGGTGAATTAGATTCCCTGTGTGGGGCCCACCTCCATGTTCTGTGGCGCATGATAGGATATGCGCCACAGAAGTGAAACACATCTGTGGCACATATCAGAACATGCGCCACAGAACTTGGGTGAATTAGATTATTTGGTGGGGCCCCCCTCCATGTTCTATGGCGCATGAGGAAATATGCGCCACAAAAGAGGCAACTTCTGTGGCGCATATCTCAGAATGCGCCATAGAACTTGGATTAACCCAACCCGGCTGGCGGGTCCCACCAATCTTCTGTGGAGCATACTCTGGAGAATGCGCCACAGAACTTCCAATCTTCTATGGCGCATGCTTTCTGGTTCGCCACTAATGTTTTCCTGTGGCGCATGGTTTCGCATATGCGCCACTGAACATCTTGTCTATCTATAGGCTGTTTCCTAGTAGTGGGAGGCACTAGTACCGATAACAACCACTAATACGGGTGGAGCCCTCCCGTACCGTCAGCCCGTACCAGGCGCCATCATGACCGCCTCGTCAAATACTTTCTCCTGGCAAAGAAGAGGACTAGATCTGACATTCACAGCCACCAGAAACGATGAAAAACCACATCTGAAAGGGATTTGAAGAAGGAACTTGGCTGGGGCAAAATCCCAGCTGCTTCACGGATCATTGGAGGACAACGTATCAGCCCCTTCATCATCAACCACTGCATCTCCATTACCACCATTCCCTCCATCTCTCATCTATTAGATCTCTTTGTAATTCCAGATTAAATTGTGGTTTGCGTTAGATCTACTTTTGTGCTTTTATCCATCCATTTGATTATGATGATGTTGTTAATTGTTTCCATGAGTGAGTAGTTCCTTTGTTCTTGGAGAGATGGAGAAACCCTAGCACCATTATGAACTTGTAATAAAGATGACATATTCTTGTGTCCGTATGACTTGCTTGTCTATGATATAATTATGATTTGTGTTTGATCTCTCTCTTTAGATGATATGTGAAGTCGACCACATATCATTTTCCCTTGGGACTAAAGGGAGGGAGAAATCCTTTGGACGTGTCTTGGAAGTGTACATGGAATACCTCGTGACTGATTGGCGCTGACTCGTAATCTACACGGTCAAAGGAGGGTAAGAGAGGGACTCCCTAAGCTAATTACGATATCCATGGGGAAACCCTCAATTGCGGTGGTTTGTATGGGTGACTGCTCTCAGACATCGTAGTGGTTATTTAGAGGTGACATCACTCTTGGCTCAACAAAGTGGCTTCCTACGAGCCTTTAGTGAACATCTTATTATGGGGCTCTCTCCACACATATCATGACACAAGGAGTATGTAATCTAGATTACATATAACAATAATACTATGCTAGTGGTGTATCCTACATCCCTGAGAATGATTTAGCCATATTGAGTTCAACCACACTTTAATACAATCTTGGTACTTGTTTTCTTTTACTTGTTTTAATTACATTTCTACAAACAACCATAAACCTTTCAAACACCCTTTACTTGAGATCAAAGACAACTTATAAGTATCCTTTGGTAGAGAGTAACGAGGGGCATAAATTCCTTTACCAATTGCTCTCTATGGGTTTTATATCTTTACTTAGAAACTAGTTACAATTCATCTGTGCACTTTCAATCATCAGAGACTATCATACTTCTGAAGATCGTGGGGAAATTTGAAGTCCTTTGATACTGGAGTTTTGCGAACCCGTCGGGTAAAGCAACTGGCTCCACATAGTTCATGTTCGTCTTCGGTTTCACCGTCATAATATCTTCGGCTGCTATGCTCTTCCCTAGATCTATCGATCCTGTGTTGGATAGTATCGTATCTTGCATCGTTTCACAGCTCTAACCCTGAGAAGTGGACTCGATGTGGCGATCATGATCATCGGGTGTGACCCACTTGCCGAGGGCTTCTGCGATGGCATGGGGATCTGTCGGGTTGTCGTGTGATTCCTTGTCCTGCTTATGCGAGGGATTCTCCTACCATATCGAGGTTCATCAGGGCGGAACAGTGGAGAGATGCACGGGGATCGTCGGGTGTAGGTTGAGTTGTGAGCAAGTATGTTTGTGCGGCTACAATTGCAGCTTGGGATGTTTTTGCTTTGATGTGTCCTGTTGGATCTACTGACATGAATGATAAATCAAGATATCACATCATCTCGTTTCTTTTAGCTTCGGGGATATTTTGCAGTCGTGAGGCTCCTCTCCTTGGCTGTGCTCCTCTAGTAATGCTTCCCGATCCTCGGGTAGAGCTTAGCTGGGACCGCCAAAGGATGGATTCATTAGCTAGTCTTTTGTTTTCATCGAGATGCCTCTGCATCCTTAGCAGGTCTTTTTTATGATGAAGCAAGTATTGGTATGCTAGTAGATCTTTATGCGTGGCGTCAGCTGTCATTGGAACTGCACCCGAAATTGTTGCTCTTGCTTCTTGCCATGCTTCATCTCGTACCCGGAGAGTTTCCCTCTTGCCTCAGTGTGGTTCTCCTCCTCTTAGGATTACATGGTTGTTCATTGGGTCTTCCCCATTTCCGCGATTTCCTTCTTTTCGTGATCTCCTGCATTATTGCTTGACAAAATATCATTGGGGTCAAAAATAGGGTTACTATTAGAGTCCTGTTGAGTTGAGATATCTCCGATGATCACACACACTTGGTGCTGGGTCATGTATGAACTGGTAACATCATCGTCGGAAGTGAGGGAGATACTGTCTGGTGGGTCAGTGAAATCTAGCAGTATCTGCTCTGGGTAAATTTCAGCCATCCTGATTTCAAAGTCGATGCTCTTGTCAATTTCTTCAGGTTCCACATTCATTGGACTTGATCCGTGTGGCGTGGTTGGCTGGGGGTCCGATCCAAAAGAGAGATCATCATAGAGACCATCAAGATCCCCTAGATCTGCTGCGATTTCCTTGTTTTCTTTGGTTGCCTCGATATGCATCGTGACTTCTACGGAAGATCTGACGGATGACGCAGCTATTGCCGTAGGCGCAATTTTTTCAACCGAGGGTCCTGATGAGATCAGAGCCGAGGAGTGGGATTCTTCGAGATCCTCTACTTGGAAGTGGAAACTCTCGATGATGAAATCAGATCCGCCATTGAAATCGGCGGGTACCAAAACAGGGTGGGTGGGAGTGGTGCTTCTTCCGTTGAATTGTTGCTTTATGAAAAGGGGTCCGCCGAATCCATGACTCCAGCGTTCTGGTTTCCCACAAACCGTGCCAATTGAAGAGGGGTAACCTCGGCAATGCTAATGGTGATGGGCTTAGAATTTTGCGTAAAAGAGAACACTGGGGATTTCGTCGGATGTCAGGCAAACAAGGGAGTCAAAGTCTCCTGGTCACTTGATGAACACCATTATTATAGATCGCTGGGGTTTTTTCTGTACCTCCTCATACACTTATCCTGTCCTATATATAATAGGCTAGGTCTCAAAGCCGTATGCAGATAGGTTACATATGTATGATTACAATACTAACACAACATCGGTTCATGTTTCCTTTCCTAAAACAACCAAGGCTTTTATCGATTGCTTCTTTGGGCCATCATATGTGGGTCGTGAGCCTTTATGTAGCCAGGGTAGCGAATCATAAGCTCCCGAGTAATCTTACCTATGTCACCATCGAACCACATACCCTTGAAACCCATGGTGCAGACATTGTGTATGTGTGTTTAAGTGTGTAGAATGGCGTATATAGAGCATATGGAGAATTGAAGTGGCATTTTTACAAAAGACGAAAGTTGAAATGACATTTATCAAATAACCCAAAATTGCATTGGCGTCTATTCAATTAACCTTTTGTGAACCTTGGGGGGTCCCAAAGGACCGAGATGCTTGACTTAAGATGGCCGGTGGAAGTAGAGGTTATAGCAAGGACGTCAAATAGATAAAACTACACCCAGGTCCATACATTTAACACATATGACCCTTAAAATAAGCTAGGAAAAGTAGTCGGGTCTGGCTCCTTCACCAAGAAGCTGAATCATTCTATCTTTTGTACTCTTCATAATAGTACTTTCTTCACACAAAAACGTTATGCTCGCTTTTAGACCAGCTTGTTGCAGGTGCGCTTCCTTTCTCCTTTAATTTGTTTTTATGAATGTGGACATGCTTTGGTGCTTGCCCTTAGTATGCTGTGAAATGGAGGACCTGGAGTAGGGACTAGTATAAATATATAGGAAGGCTGGCCAGAACTTCATGAAGTAGGTCGAAATTTATGGGATGAGTTAATAAGTACTATCCATTGTCCACCTACTGTGAATGGTGATCTTTTGAATAACTGGAAATAATTGAACGTCTGAAAACTTCTACTACAATGCAACCAAAAATGGATCCTTCGTATTAACGCCAACATAATTTCCAAGGCATAGGAGGAAGTAGGATCACTCCGTAGTATTGTATCATCCATCGACTTCCATGTATTCAAATTTCAATTTTAGCATTTTTCATGGAAACTAATACACACACACACTAGAGGGCATCGTGCACAAGTTTTCCATATTTTATTTTCTTTGATTTTCCCCTAAGAAAGGGTCAAAATTGTCTGTCACGAAAATTCATACCTAGAAGTTGAATCTTTCAAAAATTTAAAAGCATGGATTTTCTACTTGGATTTGTTTAAGAAAATTTCAGAAGCAAGTTGTCATGCACTAGCTCTTCAAATTTGACCTACTTTTTGAAACAGACTCAAGTCGTCTAATTGCGTGACCTTAGCTAAAAAGCTAAAAATCGTGAATTATCAATAAAACATGGCCTGCTTTTGGTGAAAATTAGAGTGCTGGCATTGTGAGCCACAATATTCTCGTACTTAATTACTTCACAAAAAGCATTTTTGATGAAGTGCAATTGGATGGCATTAGCAAATGAAAGCCAAAATAAGCAAAGATAAGCCACCTACTAGTATGTCATTTTAGTGGATTTTCGAGAATTCTCAACTGTTCTCCTTTTGAAGGAAAACCGAAAGAATAAAATGAAGAAGAAAAATGAGGCAGCCATGCCAAGAAATGAAGAGCGAGAAAAGACAAGCAGAGAGAAGAAAATCATGGATAAATTGAGAGAGGAGCAAAATGAATTGTCTTGATGTGTGGTCAGGTAGCAAGGCTATTCAGTCCCAAAGCATCGGGCCCACCTAGGATGTGCATCCGAGCACATGTGTCTCTAGCGCCAGTCTCCCTAGGAAGCGTGTAATGAGTCTCACTCCTGAAGTGAGTATAGTAGAGAAGCAGTACTTGAGTACTTCTACTATACAGTGTACTTCTAGTTGTAAAAAGCCATATATTTCCACCACCACTATTGATGCCTACTATTTGTAGTAGTAGTACCACTTCAAGAAAATTATCCATTCGCAATGACTTGGCCCGTCGGTCGTCGTAGAAGGCGCGTCTTCCGCGAAAAATTTCTTGGCTTGACCGTGGCCAATGGAATTTTTTTTCTAATTTCGTGTCCCTCTATTACGACGAAACTACTAATAATATGGAGGAAGCTCGGCCAACGCATGGCAAAAGAAAGATTTTCGGTTCCTCATGCGATGTGGACTAACCGAAGTATTTTGAGGTGTGTTGGTCCCGGATATTAGTGTCTCTAGCGGACCATACTCTTCGGTCAGGCCTCCTTGATTTGAACTCGATAATGTTGCTCGATGCATCTGCCGTTTTGTTAGGCTGCTGGGTCCCGATGACTACAAATGCACAGATCAATTTTAGCTAGTTTTGAGATAAGAGTATCGAACCCACATAGAGCTATTTGGTTGAGGTCTTTTGCCCCTCGTCACTATCTACCAAAGGATACTTATAATATGCCTTTGATTTCAAGTGAACGAGTGTTTGAAAGGTTTTTGGTTTTAGTGCTAGAAAGTAAATAAAGCAAGTAAAAAGAGTGTTTTTGGAATTGTGGTTGAAATCGATGGGGCTAAGACGTTCTCGGGGGTGTAGGATACACTTCTAGCATGTTGTAGTTAATCATAAAAAGGATAACATATTTCTTGTGTCATGATACATATGGAGAGAGTTCCACAAAAATATGTTCACCAAGGCTCGTAGGTTGTGACTTTGTTGAGCCAAGAATGAGGTCATCTCTAAATAACCAGTGCGATGCCTGTAAGCAATCACTATGCAAACCACCGCGATTAAGGGTTTCCCCGTGGATATCATAATTATCTTAGTGAATCTCCCTTTCTTACCCCTTCGACCGTGTTGGGTGATAGCGGTGTTTATAGTCATAGTAGCAACTGGCACAAAAATCCAAGCACATCCAAAGGTTTTCATCCTCTTACTTTATACCGGAAGGCAAATGATATTTGGCCGACTACACATACCATCTAAAGAGAGAGATTAAACACACATCATAGATCAATGGATCTTCTATACACGTAATAGATCATCTTTATTTCATTTCATAATAATGCTAGGGTTTCTCCATCTCACCAAGAACGAAGGGAACTACTCACACATGGAAGCAATCAACAACGACATCATAATCAAATGGATGGATAAAAGTAATTCAATGAATCTAGTGCAAACCACAATTGAATCTAGAATTACAACAAGATCTAACGGATGGAAGATGGGGGTAGAGATGATGATGGAGATGTAGCGATTGATGATGTAGAGGATGATGCGTTGTCTTCCAATGATCCGTGCATCAGCAAGGATTTTCCCTTCTTCACGTTCCACCTTCAGATCCCTTTCTAGTGTGGTTTTTCGTGGCTGGAGGTTTCTGTGAATGTCGGATCTCTCTTCTGTTTTCGCGAGGAGGAAGTATTTGACAAGGCGGTCCCGTCGTACGGGCACGTGGTATGGGTGGGCTCCGCCCATACCACTGGTCGTTACGCTGGCTAGGGCCTTCTAGGCATGGGCAATTCTTCCAGGTGCGAAGGTAAATCAATAAAATGACTTTTATCACTTAAAAATACCATATTACTATGTAATATGATAGTCTCAATTGATATGTTCATTAAAGACTTAGTAAATTGGGATCCTATTGAAACAAGGACAAAAAGATGCACGCTAACACGGTAAAATACTAAAAAACCTATACTACTAATGCAAAAACCATAAGTAAAAATGCTCAATTTTTGGACTCATCAGGTCCCACATGTCAACATCTCATTAGAAGAATCGTGTTTATGATGGAATTTTTTTCCTTCGCGCGCGCTATCCTGTTCCAAAATTGATAGCATTGCTCGATGCATCTACCGTTTAATCAGGCTTCTAGGACCCACATGTCATCATCTCATTAGAATAAACATGTGTATGATGAATTTTTTTCCTTCGCTCGTGCTACCCTATTCCGAACATGATAGCTCTGCTCGATGCATCTACCGTTCAATCACGCTACTGGGTCCCCCATGCCAGCCTCTCATTAGAAGAATTGTGTGGATGATGGAATTTTTGGACTCATCAACTCCCCCAAGCTAGACGCTTGCTCGTCCCTGACCAAGACAATGGCTTATGAACAAGATCATCATGTTTATGAGGCACGAGCCATTACAATAAATGAGGCCAAAATTGAAAAAAAGTACAATATCGGATGTAAAGTTACATTGGGAGCTTTATTACACCTAGATTTAGAGGCTTCCACACCTTTTTATATTAATGCTATTATAAGAAGCTATTATTGATTGAACATATTATAAAACCAGAAAGTTAAAAATGGTTGAGTACTTGACTAATAGTGAAGATTCATGGTCATCTCTTTTTCTCTTTCTTTTTTTAGCTGATACTCTTTCTTTTACTATTGAGATCTTTCCTAGTAGCTAATCTTTAGTCTCTTCCTTTTTCTTCTCTCTCCTTCTCTTTTTTAGCATAGCTATGTGATCATGCTCACTACTATGGATTTTTATAATTCAAACTTCTTACTATAATATGCTACCAATATTTTACTTCTCATAATTTAATCAATACCTATTGGTGTGGAAGACCCTAAAATCATTATAGTTGTACAAGTATCATAACACTCAACCTAGTCCAATCATCTAATATAATAATCATGAATCAAAAAGATAACTTAAAATATCATAAAGTCTTGAAACTCAACGAATATAATTCTTCTCTTGAACAAAGGGAATCGAAGTTGATGCAACTAATGCAAAATCTCTTGAATAAAAACCTAACATGCGTATCATAAAGTAAACATGATAAAACTTTAAGATAGATTTAAAAGGTTTTATAGATCACCCCAAGCTTGGGAACAAGCTGGAGGGATCAAATAATCCCTCGCGATTATTCGATACCGTGGCACTGTCACGGTGAACAGGCATTGGTGGAGTAAGGACCGATGCGCAATGTCTTGATTGTAGCTTCAAGGATCATTATGTGAATCTTATGTTGCTTGTTGATGTCCTCCAATTAGGCCATCATTACCTTATACATCTCTATAGTTTGCTGTTGCGTTTCCATAGATCAGAGGCTGATGTCGAGGTTAGCTTCCAATCCTTTCATTATCTTGGTATCCAGCTGGTCCAGATAATGATGCAATAACTCAATAATTTTAGAAGATCCTAGAGACTTCACCTTGATTTTCGCGATTTGACAGTCAAGCTTATCTAGAGAAACATGCATTTCCTCTTCCTAATGTTTAAGCTTTTATAGATATGACTCTGCTTCCCCTTGATGCTTAGTTGTATCTTCTCGAAGTCATCTTCTTGTCCAACTAGAAGATTGAGTATCCTCCGCCCATCCTTCATGGTCTCTACTAGCTTGAATCCATCCACGTCTTCATGCTGATCGCTGCAAAATTCCTTCTCCTTCCTCCTTTTGGAATCCTCCATGGCCTTCGCAGAAGAACCTTCATGGTCCTTATTTGCTTGGATGAAGCTACATGGACGAGACATGTCTTCAGAGTCATCGAGGAAGAAGTACCAATGCAAGGAAGATCTGGTATGATAAGAGAGGAATAAGAAGCTCCTTGGGGGCTTAAGAAGGGTTAGGGATAGGTAAGAACTCATACTGGAATAAAAAGGACCAGTCAAGAAAAGCATCTCAAAAAATAAGGAACAAAATAAGATAAAAAGGAAGAAAAAGAAGTCATAACGACCTATGGTACAGGTGTATGCCCGTACGGTGCACCCGTACCAGTGTCCTTCCCGAAATTCTTCTCCGCAAAGTAGGTACGAAGTCAACCAACCTAGTTAGTACGGGCAGGACCGGTCCGTATGGCTTGGTCGTACTGGCTCGGGTTACCGCCTCGACTTTTTTAATATCAACAAACCAAAAGAACGAAGAAACACACCAATCGTAATGATCTGTCATATGGACCGATGCGCCCTTACGTCCCCATCGTACCAACTCGTTCGCGAAAAATACGAAGTTACTGCCCATTTAACGATCACTGGTATGAGCAAGTCCGGCCGCAACGTATGCCCGTATGAGCTTCGCAAAACTGGTAGTAGCCTTAGAAAAATTCAAAGAAACCAAAAACGGAAATAGAAAAAGCAAAACGATAGCCAAGATGAAGATAAAATGATATTTCAACCATATTTTTCATCCAAATAATACGACTTTATTTGAATACCGTCTTCTTCCTTTGATTCTTGAACTAACTTTTTCTTTTTCCCTTTAAACAAGGTTGGTAGCAAGAAGTTGCTAATACCATTGCAAATGGAAACTGGAAAGTTTCCTTTGGAAATCAAAGTACCGGATGATATGCATATGGATGACACTTCCTTGGCTAGTTGGATTTCCTCAATACCCATGGGTACATCCTCCGGTTCTTCTTTTCTTTGAAGGATCTGCAAGTCAAATTCTTGCAAAAGGAGAGTCCAACGGACCATTCTTGGCTTAACATCAGTTCTTTTAAGAATTTCCTTTAAACCAGCACGATCCATATGCACGCTCACTTTTGATTCAATAATGTAAGATCTAAACTTATCACAAGAGAAAACCACTGCAAACAATTCTTTATCAACCATGGGGTAATTCTTCTGGGCACCGTTTAAGGTACGTCTAGCATGAAGAATGATATTAAGTTCATCACCATCATACTGGCAAAGAATTGCTCCAATAGCTTCATGGATAGCCTCACAGAAAAGTTCAAAGGGTTTCTTCCAATTAGGGGGTTTTATAGTAGAAGCTTCAAGAAGGGTTTGCTTTAAAATTTTGAAGGCAGTATGACAACTTTTATCAAAATTAAAAGCAACATCCTTATGTAGAAGGTTAGTTTGAGGTCTAGCAAGAATCTTCTATAAAACCCAGCGTGGCCGAAGAAACTCCTAATACCTTTAATATCTCAAGGAGGGGGGAGCCTTTCTATTGCTTCGATTTTCGCTTTATCAACTTCTATGCCTCTACGTGAGATTGTTTGACCACGTATTATACCTTCTTGAACCACGAAGTGGCATTTTTCCCAATTCAAGACCAAGTTAGTAGCCTCACATATTTGTAAGACTTTATGAAGGTTATGAAGACAATGATTAAATGAGGTTCCATAAACAGAGAAATCGTCCATAAAAACTTCCATAATACTTTCAACGTAGTTAGCAAATATAGCAGTCATGCATCTTTGGAAGATAGCTGGGGCATTACATAGACCAAAAGGCATACGTCGATAAGCATATAATCCATAAGGACAAGTGAAGGTTGTTTTAAGTTGATCATCAGGATGGACAACAATTTGGAAAAAATCCGGAATAACCGTCCAGATAACAAAAATGGGAATACATAGCAAGCCTTTCTAAAGTTTGATCTATAAACTGTAAAGGCTAGTGATCCTTTCTTGTCTCCTTATTAAGTTTTCTATAATCAATGCGCATCCTATGACCAATTACAGTTCTAGTTGGTACCGGTTCATTGTGTTTGTTTTGAACAACGGTGAACCCACCTTTCTTAGAAACACAATGAACATGTCTTACCCAATCACTCTCCTCTACGAGAGAGATAATCCCCACATCAAGTAAGCGAATGAACTCCTTTTTCACCTCCTCTTCCATGTGAGGTTTCAACCATCTCTAGAAATCCGCAACAGGTTGAGCTCCTTCTTCCATACATATTCTATGAGTGGCTATCGAGGGACTAATCCCCTTCAAGTCACTCATCGAATACCCAAGAGCATTCTAATACATTCTGAGGACCATCTTCAAGTTTTCTTCTTCTCTTTCTAAAAGGTTAGAACTTATAATAACAGGAAAGTTATTGTTAGTTTCATCAAGGAACTTACATTTTAATTTCTTGAGTAAAGTTTTAAGTGTAGGAAGTGGAGGTGCCTCGTCTCCTTTTCTTATAGGTTTCTTCATAATTTTGATTTATCTCAGAATCCACCATGGGTGTAGAGTCAAGATAATCATCTATCTCAGTTTTATCCGTATCTTGAGGCATATCATCATTAGCAACTAAACTCCTAACCAAATCATCATAGGGGGTTTCAATGACTATGGAGGCAAGATTAATCATATTACCTTCTTCCTCCTTCCCAAACGCATATTCGTGTAAATCATCAATAACAGTTTTATGTTGGAATTTTGAGAAGTGAAATTCCATTTCCTCTTGAGTGAACTTGAGGGATACCGTTTCTTTGTTGCAATCAATATTTTCTCCAACAGTGTTCAAGAAAGTTCTTCCAAAAATAATTGGACAATAAACATCAGTAGGCATGTCGACAAGTACAAAATCAATAGGATACTTGTAGGGTCCAATACAAATTGGAACATCTCTAACTACTCCCATATGAACTCTAAGAGTTTTATCAGCAACCATTATTGTCATATCAGTATCTTCCAATTCAGCTAGGGCTAGTGCTTTTTGGATTTGTAAATAAAATTTAAAGGGGATTACATTAATTGTTGTTCCTATATTGCAAAGACCATAGTAAGAAGATCCACCAAAAGTGCAAGGGATAATAGTTTTACCAACTTCTTTAGCTTTTACCTTCCCCTAGGAAATTGTGAAGCTTCGGTATATAGCTCTATTACATAGAAATTTGCAAATATAGTTAAGATATCTTCTTTTGTTGTTCCCCCTATCTCCTCCTTACTTTTATCATTAGATTTTTTTCCTTGTGTTTCTTCTAGCATTTTGAGGAACAATATTTCTTCATTACATTGATCCTTGAGTTGCTGGGCCATTATATGTTTCCTCGCAGTCCTTGGAAAAGGATGGGGTTCAACATACTGATGGATTTCCCTCGATGGCTCTTCGTGAGCTACAATTATTATATTGACATATTCGAATGGTTCAGGAGTGTAATGAAGCCAGTCCTTCTTAGGAGGTTCAATGTGTTCTATGAATAACTGAAGGATTTGCACAATAATATCATCATCAAGTTGAAGCTCATTAGCCGTTTCTTTTGTCTTATCGGATTCTTTATAAGCATTGAGACAATCATATTCAATTTCTACTCCTCCTTCGCCACCTAAATCAAATCCCCATGTTTCCCTATTGCGGCGAATGCGTTCAAGGAGTTCCCAAGCTTTAATTATGGTTAGCTCAATAAAAGAGCCTTCAGAATTAGTATCAAGCTCATGTTTAATTTCTTGATGAAGTCCCCAATAGAAAATGTGTAAAACATACCATTCAGGTAATCATGATGGGGACATTTATTAAGGATAGGTTTGTACCTCTTGAAGGCCCTTACCAAGCCTTCACCTGGGCGGTTCTTAAAATTTGTAATTGCCATCCTAACATCAGCAGTCTTTACCTTGGGGAAAATTGTAATATGAATTATGTCTTAGGCTTTTGCCATGTATCAATCTTCTCTATGGCGCAAATTCTATGCCAACCTAAAGCAGTCTTGGTGAGATATTAGCTAAACAATTTAAGTTTTAGTTCATCATCAGAATAGCCTCTCAATTTAAGTGTCCAACATAACTCAGTAAAATGCATTAGGTTATTGTAAGGATCCTCATCCAGATCATCTCCTACAAAAGTTTTTTCTTTAATAATAGCAATAAAACGAGGGTTAACCCCGTACTCAGGTTCAGCCCCCACATGGGAATTCTTGGACAAGTCCTCAGATTAATTTCTCGAGGTGTACAGCCGCATTGATATCATTCATTAATCCAAGTGTAGCCATGGTGTTTACCTGAAACTAGTAAACGACTTTAGTAAAACAATTAATAGAATTAGCAACTAAGAACAAAGACCAAAAGCGCTTAGCTCTCCAGCAACGATGCCATAAAATAGCTTGATGACTCCAAGTGCACAGATCAATTGTAGCTAGTTTTGAAATAAGAGTATTGAACCATAGAGAGATATTTGGTTGAGGTCTTTATGCCCCTCGTCACTATCCACCAAAGGATACCTATAAGCTGCCTTTGATTTCAGGTGAACGGGTGTTTGAAAGGTTTTTGGTTTTAGTGCAGGAAAGTAAATAAAACATGTAAAAAAAGCAAGTAAAAAGAGTGTTTTTGGAATGGTGGTTGAACTCGATGGGGCTAAGAAGTTCTCGGGGGTTTAGGATACACCTCTAGAATGTTGTAGTTAATCATAATTATGATAACCTATTTCTTGTGTCATGATATGCGTGGAGAGAGGTCCGCAAAAAGATGTTCACCAGGGCTTGTAGGCAGTCACTTTGTTGAGCCAAGAATGAGGTCATCTCTAAATAACCACTGCGATGCTTGGAAGCAATCACCATGCAGACCACCGCAATTAAGGGTTTCCCCATGGATATCGTAATTAGCTTAGTGAATATCCATTTATTCTCCCTTCAACCACGTTGGGTGATAGCGGTGCTTATAGTCACAGTAGCAACCGACACAAACATCCAAGCACATCGAAAGTGTTTGACCCTCTTACTTTAGACCCGAAGGCAAATGATATGTGGCTGACTACACATACCATCTAAAGGGAGGCACTACAAGAAAAGCTTCCTTCCACAATGACTTGGTCCGACGGTCGTCGTAGAAGGCGCGTCTTCTGTGACGAATTTCTCGGCTCGTCATGGCCGATGTAAAACTTTTTTTCCAGTTTCGCGGCCCTCTACTATGACGGAGCCGCTAAAAACATGGAGGAAGCTCGGCTGTCATGTAGCAGAAGCAAGATTTTTGTTTCCTCGCACGATGTTGACTCACCGAAGTCTTTTGAGGCGTGTGGGTCCCAAACGTCAGTGTCTCTAGCAGATGATACTTTTTAGTCACACCTCCCTGATTTGAACTCGATAACGTTGCTCAAGGCGTCTGCCGTTTAGTCAGGCTGCTGGGTCCCACATGTCAACCTCTCATTAGAAGAATCGTGTATATGATGAAATTTTTTCCTTCGCTCGCGCTACCCTTTTCCGAAGTTCATAGCGTTACTCGATGCATCTACCATTTAATCAGACTGTTGGGACCCAAATGTCATCCTCTCATTAGAATAAATGTGTGTATGATGAAATTTTTTCTATAGCTCGTGCTACGTACCCTGTTCCGAAGTTGATAGTGTTGCTCGATGCATCTACAATTTAATCAACCTCCTAGGACCCACATGTCATCCACTCATTAGAATAAATGTGTGTATGATGGATATTTTCCCTCGGTCGCGCCTTTGTGTTCCAAACTTGATAGCGTTGCTCGCTGCTTCAGCAGTTTATATAGGCTGGTGGGCCCGACATGTCAACCTCCTCTATGTAGGAAACATGTACATGCTAGACTTGTTGTTCTTATCTCGCGCCTCCTGGTTTAGAACTTGGCAACGTTGCTCGATACAACACCTGTATAATGTCTCCCTGCTGGGTCCACATGTCAGCCACCTATGTAGAGGAAACGTGTGTATGTTGGATATTTTTTTGGTCGTGGCCGCCGGTTTAACCTTGGTAACATTGTTTGATGCGGCAGGCGTGTATGTTCTTGCTGCTGGGGCCCACGTGTTAGCTTCTCTAGACAAGAAACATGTTGATCTTGATCTTCTTTTTTCCGGTCGCGACTGTTGTACAAGTACTTTTTAAACATGCTCATTAAAATTGATCTCTTGTATGGTAGGTTGATGGGCGCTAGCTGCATGTCTTGCCACTACACAAGAAAATTGGTATGCTTTTATAAAATGTAAAAAGTATACTAACATCATGTATTACTTATTTATTTTTCTTCTGAAAAAATTGCTTGTCCATCTGCTACGCATGATTGCTAGTAGCTCCACAAAAAATGTTAAGTATAAATAATATAGTAGGTAGTACTTAAAAAACATGGATAGGCGGAGTTTTTTAGGGGTGGGTGGACAGTGCCCAAAAAAGGCCGAATTAAAAAAAAAGGGCCAAGCAGGGGTTGATGGGCTATTTGCATGGCCGAATCTAACTAAGATATTTGTGCGGCCGAATGACCCAAAACATGGCCGAGTTAGAAGGTCTTGGGCTATAATGAGGCCGGATGGGCTAATTTTTTGGGCTTGATAGTTAAAATCCCATGGTACGTGCAGGGGCTCGGCCGGATTCGAAATAAAGATGTCAACAAGGGGAAAAAAAGGTATAAAATATGAGCACCTAGATCCCAGGCGCCTGAGAACTTGTTATGTTAAGGCGCTGACGTCATCGTACTAATTGTGCTAATTCTCAGTTGTAACCTAGTAGTTGCAACTCATTAAATTCCTAGCATAAGCTAGCAACAAATGTGTAACCGTCACGTTGCACGAATCGCGAGGTAAATCCAATGGCGAGAGAGGCGACTCTTGAGAACTGGCAAATCCAACAGAATATTCACATATATTTCTGTGAAAATTATGGACAAACACCCCGCGCCCACCAAAAGTTTCCACCGAGACCCCAAGCTTTCCTAAGCCCTCCCTCAATCGAGCAACCAACCCCTGTCTCTTCAAATTTTGCGTTGTTCTTATGGGAGATGCACCGGATTAGAACCAGGCCGCAAACTTCTCTATACCTTAAAAAAACTTCTCGATGCCTTTCTATTAACAGTGTCGGCCTACCACCATTGGTCGCGCCTTTCTTCACGAGATGCACCGGCCGACGGTTAGCTGGGCGATCCCCACGCTTCGCCTACTAGATTCAAGCACTCGACATTCTTCTTGTCTTTGGTTTGTCCTCCACCTCTCCTAGAAATAGTTAAAGCTTGTGACCATCTAGTTTTACAAGGTGCTTGTAGATTTGGGTAGGTATGTTCTTTAGATAAATCTATATTAAAGCTCTGGATAGAAGAGTTCGAAAACATCTTAAAAAGTACTTGGCAGAGATCCCGTGCAAGCTTTTGACCTGATATATTCCCCATCCTTCTTTGATATGATGGAGAATTTGGTTATTGATGTACCTGAAAAGGAAGTACTTAGAGGTACAGTACAGTATAGATGGATGTACCCTATAGAACATCGACTTTGCATTTCCAAGGAGCGGGAAGATATCCGTAGACAATTTGATAAGTGAGTGTTATGCACAGATATCTTCACATATAAGACTGTAGAAAAGTTAGATATATTCAGATGTCTGACTTGGCTATGTTTTGTAGGTTCTTCGCATAAATAAAAGTATCAGCAAATTTCGTTCCACCAATAAAAAGACCGGATGGACTAAGATCTAAGGATCATGTAAGACGCTCAAATTGCACTGTGAATTTTCTATGAATTGTCCAGATGGGGTAACCTCTTGTCTATTTTGTAATGCTAGATTTTGGAGCTTGAATTTCTGGCCCTTATCTGTGGTCCTGATATGAGTATAACAACAGCTTCAGCTTGCATTTCCAACGGTGTCTGCCATAGCGCTGATGTACCTTCTATGGAGACTGAAGCAGCTGGAGGTTGTCCTGATGAACCTGCACTAGATTGCGTTTAGATTCGAAATCCTGCACTTTACATTGCCATCCCAAGTAAAAGAAGGTTGTGGATCTGGTAATAACGCCTTCTGTAGAACAAGATGCTGGAGGTGATGACTTCCTATGGCAATCCCTACCATTCTATGACTTGTACGAGTAGTTATCGTAATATAATTGAATTGCATGTCCCTCTCTATTAATAAAAATGGCATATCTTTTTCCTTGTTTCAAAAAGAAATCAATATGTGCATGTCTCCTTGTGTTAGTCGATGCAAAGAAGATACTATTTTCTATTCAAGTCATGTGAACAAATATGTTTGTATGTAGAGACATAAATGCGGATTGGGTGACAAAATCAGCATAAAATTGTCAGATCAATTACAAAAGCATAATGGCATTGCAAGAAAAGGAACATAACAATCTTTTCACCATGCTTGTTCAGAGGAGATGATCTAGGAACCACGCCTGCAAGTGGCAGAGGACAATTCTCATGCAGCTCGGCTAGCATTGGTTTATCATCGATAATACTTAAGAATCCGAATATGATTAGATACTAGGAGTAGTTCCAGTTTCACACTAAAGTTCAATAGGAAAAAGTGTAAGAAATGCGTAAGGTAGCTCCATAATACAGGTTCTAGAGAAAAACATACAAATCATAAGAAAGAAAGCTCCGCATCACAGTTCACCACCTTCAGGTGCAATAGTCTCTATAGATTGTAAACCCAAATCACCACATCCTTCAGGTGGCACGATAATTTGGGGAGCAGGATCAACAACACCAACAGCTGCACCAGCACCGGTAGCATGAGTCTCCATAATAGGTGAACTATCGAGCACCACAATGTCCTCTAAAGGCTCTTCACTGTTAGCTCCAGCCGCACAAGTCTCCACCGATCGTAAATCCAATCCACCACCTCCATCATCTAGCACACCGATGGCAGGTGTAGGCTCATCAGAACCAGCTGCAACTGCATCAGTCTCTACAGAAGGTAAACAAGGTGGCGTCTTAGGTGTAGCAATCTGACATCCATTTTATACTCCGTCATCAGGAAACTGAGAGTCTTCTTCAACTTTGTGCTTCTGATGTTACAATATAAACAAAGATTATAGCGAAAGCATCTACACGGGACGACAAGAACATACGTCATTCTATTGATTTACCTTGTTATCTAGGATAGCATAAGTCACAGGATTGGAACCTATTTCATTGAGAATCCTCTTTTTCGCTCCTTCCCCTATCTCCTTCTGTACCAAGTTGTAATATTGATTACATGATGTTGATTGTCAAATATATGCAAATGTTCAAAAGTTTGCGCTATTGAACTACCATTTTTTGATTGGATCCCCACTGTTCTTAGTTATGGGATCTAGCCCATAAAACAAGCTTCTATGCAATCCTAGTCTACAAAAAAAGGATGCATACCTGAGATAAGAACTACTCTACACATGACAATGTTGCGCAATCGACAATAAAAATTTAACCGCATCATCAACTCTATCATGTAAGTTCGGAGTGAATCTAGATACACTTGTTTCACATAAGCTAAAACATCTTATATTATGAAATGGAGGGAATATGTATGATTGATGCCGCGGGACAGATATGACGGATGCTCCACCGCCATACAGAAGGTTGCCGCGCCGATATCGCTGCTACCCGTAGAGGACGGAGCTGAGGAGCTGGTCGGAAACAATATGGAGCGAGATGCTAGGGGGCGGTTGTCAACACCCGGATTTTTAATCCCAGATGCCCGTTATGCCATACCTCGCAATCCCAGGATTACCATTTTTACGAGACATAACGGATTGGATATCACAGTACATCATCCATTACAAACCATACATAAGGTCTTACACAAATAAGGGTCTCATGATCCAGTCTTAATAAAACAAGCAGCGGAAATAAAAGATAAGCGTAGTGGTGGGGTCCATGTTCAGGGGCACAGGCAATGATGACGAAGGCAGATAGTCCTAGTTATCATAGCCGTCCTATTGTCCATCATCTTGATAGTCTCCTTCATGGTCTGGCCATGATAATAGCCAGGGACAAAAGCCATGAGTACTGTTTAAGTACTCGCAATCTACCACTAACAAGTACTATAGTTCAAAGTTAAAGTGCTAACTCTATGTTTAACTATAAAGTTAAGTTTGAAACCTAAGCTGAGTTCAGAAGCAAAGAAAGATAAAGTACAGTTCTAGAATCACTTAAGTTGGGAAGCTACCCTGTTGTGGTCAAGTCAAGATTCATCATTCTTTTCAAAGTATTTAGAAAACATCTGACAACGAAACAGTATGGCCATTCCAACTGTCCATAACCACAGATGCGGCTATTCGAATAGTTTGACACTCTGCAGAGGTGGTACACTTTCACCACAAGATTCGATACATCTGTCAGGGATAACCCTGAATCATCATACTTAGTATGCAGATAATCAAACATAACCTTCCCTTTACACACCCTAGTATAAGCACCTCTCCTATGAGCATGGCCTCCCAACCATGACCATCAGTCATCTTGGGCACTGCATAGGTGGACATCTTGAGAGGTAGCCTCAGCTCAGACCTCTCCCGTGAGGGAACTAATACTAATGCATATAAATTTCCAGCTAAGCCTTACCTAATTCAGGTAGTGTGGTTGTACAGTAAATTTGGAATGGTATCGCATCCGAATCCAACCATCAGTTTTATAAAAGGGTTAAGGCTCATGCCTCAACATTTTCATCATCATCAACCATGTGTGGTTCTCAACACATGTCAAAACATCTCAATAGAATGACTCATCATTCCAAGGTTTTCATAATTCATTTTCACCAAGTGTTCCCATCTAAAGTGACTCAAGTTTTTGATCTACTCTAAACTACTAAGTTAAGAGTGTTCACTAAGGTGGAAAAGATGGGTTCAATCTCTTGCCATAGAATGACATCTACAGGTTTCTAAATAGGTCAAGTTTTATACTTTTTATGCTACCTTCAAAACAAGTAAAGAACTTTGTGTAAACTAAGAGTGTAAAGCTTGTAAATAGAACTTGGGGTAGTACTAGTCAAAGGGGTGTGATCAAAGCATGCTTAAGGCATCTTTACTAAACCATCTAGTTTGGTCCTAACTTGCTAAGCACTAAATTTGCAAGTGTTAGCTTGCACTGTTAATGGTGGCTTTCCTTGGTTGGTGAAGTGGTTGGAGTTTTCTTCTTCTTCTTCTTCTTCTTCTTCTTGGTAGAACTCCTCCTCGAAAGCTTGGTCGGTACTATCGTCTATAAATACATACGGAGCACACAATCACCAAACAATACTTAACTAGGCTAAGTAGCATTCTAAGACACACATTTGATGATCTATTATCATCACAAGCATCACAAGTTTAATTCAATGGTTTCCTCCTTTTTAATTTAGAAAAGTAATTTCTACTCATTGAAAAATTAACTAAGATTTAATATTCACCACTTAAAATATGGGATCATGTTGACACATGTCATCACCACATATCCTAACATGTAGGAATGAGAATTGAAGGTTGGATCAACATTACTTTGGTTTAAGGTCCTTATTTAATGATTTAAAGTGACTAGAAATGCCTATATAGCATTATTTTGGTACTAGTCCAAAGTCACTGCATGTAAACCTTAATATTATTACATAGCTAGATATATATGATGAAATGTGATTTTTGAGAGTTGGAATCAACTCAAAAGCTAACTTGGTTGATTTTATAAATATGTTGCAAGTTGCAAATGCTTCTGTTTTGTTATTTTTATTAGGTGAGATCTATAACTCTAATTGAATTAAATCCAACGGTCTTGGATAGATCATCTTAATATCTTTCCGACAAAACTGGTTTCATGCAATTTGGATTTGTAAAACTCCTAGAATTGAATTTTAAAATAGTGGACAGAAACTAGATTTAACTAAAAAGAAAAAATCCAGATTTGAACGGGTGGGCTAGCGCGGGAAAGGACTTGGGCCGGCCCAGTGGCGCTTCGCGGCGCGGGGCTCAGCTGACAGGGGGGTCCCACTTATCAGTGGCACTTAACACGCAAAATGGTACGCGCGCTGTGGGCCGTAGGATTAGAAGGAGAATCTACGGCTAAGGGTCGTCGTCGACAACGAACAGGTCGCCGGCGAGCTCGAACCCTAGCGGCTTGGTGGGGGTATACTGGGGACGTACCAGGGCTCCAGCGACGATGGCGAGGCAGGCAAACGAACTGGATGACGACGGCGAGCTCAGGGACGGTCGAGGTAGCTCAGAGGGTGGTCGCAATCAGCGGCGCCCTTCTCCTCCAGATGCGGCGGCTCCGGCTCCAATTCCGGCGAGCTGCTGCTCCCCTTGCTCCGGTGAGAGGTGGGTGAGGTTCAGAGAGGTGAGGGGAGTGGAGTGGTGTGGTGTGGAGAGAAGAGGCTGGGGAGGCCTCCTTTTATAGGCCCGACGGTGAGACCGAGCGGGATGGGCAGGCGACGGTGGCGACATGGATACGGCTGGGTAGAGGCATGGCTAAGGGTGGCGATCGACGGGCAGTCCCCTGGCAGTGCTCTAGGAAGTGAATGCGGCCGTAGGGGAGGTGGCATGCGGTCTGGGCGAGGTGGCGCTCTGAGCGGCAGAGGCGGCGGTGTCCACGGCGAGCGGTGGCTATGGTGCGTTGGGCGGCGAACGGGGGTGTCTAGGGTGTTCCCTAGGTCGTGGCGGAGCGGCGGGCGTGGGCTGCGGTCGAGCGGCGGCTTGTGCACGCGGGGGTAGAGCGTGCTCTGCGGGCGGCATCGGCATGGTGCGGTGGCACTGGGCGTGTGGTATCCTCGGTGGTCCACTGTAGGGCTTGGCTCGGGCAGGGGACAGAGGGTGGCGGTGAGGTGTGAGCTACCTCCTAGACATGGAGAGAGAGGGGGAGATGGTCTGCTGCGGTGAGGGCAAGGTTGGCCGGAAAGGGGTGGCTCGGCATGGCATGGCAATGCCACTAGGGGTGTAGGGAATGGGTGCTAATGGCATGGTTAGACTCTGGAGGGACAAGGAGATTAAATGTAGATCATTTGGGGGCAAACCCCTGTTCGAAACAGTGAGCTAGGATTAGGGTGGAAATCATGCATGCCAAGTGTTTGATGAAATGGCCGCATGAGATTTAGTTTTGAATTTTGAAAAGATTTTTGGTGGGTTTGCTAGGAATAAGCTTGAGACTCTGTGGGTGCTTGGGTTTTGAAAATTGAGCTTGTTTGAGTGGTTTTTGAAATAATGGGATCTTCCCATATGAATTAGATTCAATTTTAAACTATCATTAAAAATTAGCATTTGAAAGTTTTTAGCAGATCACAAAGTGGGCCTTGGTACCTCATTATGTGTACTATCAAGGGGTGTAAAGATCCACACATGTTTATGTTAAGTTTTGAGTATTAGGAATAGCCAAAGTAGGCATGAGAGTTAATTTTGCCAAAATGACCATTCACTTCAAATATTCATTTTGAGTTGTTCTTCTTTGGAATGCTTAGATGATGTTTATTTCACTTAAGAAACATTTTAGAAGCAAAGGATCACACAACCATGGCAATTCAAAACAACTCCTATTTTAAATGCACACATATATGAATGCTTTCATTTTAAATTTGCAAAAGTTTTTGTTAAACCCAAATTTGATGATTTAGTTCTTGATAAGCTTGGATTGAAGTTTTGAGATGTTACAAACCTTCCCCCCTTAAATAAAATCTCGTCCCGAGATTTACAAAGGAAACTAGGAACTAAAGAGATCTGGGAACTCTGTCCTAATGTAATCCTCGCGCTCCCACGTAGCTTCCTCCTCGGTATGGTTGCTCCACTGAATCTTGAGAAACTTGATACTTCTGGTCCTGGTGGTTCTATAGGCTTCTTCTAAGATAGGGATGGGTACTTCCCGATAAGTCAGATCATTGTTGCTTTCTACAGCTCTGTGATCGATGTTCTTGAAAACTTCAGTCTTCTCCGGCACTTCCAGACATTTGCGAAGTAACGTGATATGGAACACATTGTGGATGGCTAACATCTCTTTAGGCAGTTCCAGCTGATATGATACTTCCCCTCGACGATTCAGAATCTTGAAAGGTCCGATATATTTGGAGGCTAACTTTCCCTTCAGACTACTACTAGGTAGACAAGCCGTACTTGTTCGAAAGAAGAAAAAACTAGATTAGCACACCGTCCTACATTATTGGCTTGTCAAATCACTGGCGATGCCATGATGAGCGACATGTTTTTACTGGTAAACCTGGAAACATCGTGTTCCTTCCACCGCATGTAGTTTCTGAGCGAAGTACTTACCAACACGTCCAACTTAGGCTTATAGGACCCGAACTGCAGTGAAAAAGAAACAAAACTACGGACCTGCAAGGAGTAATACTAACAATACTACTATTATACAAAATTCTGGAATAAATTATGTACAGAATAGTAGTAGTAGAGTATAATTGTACTCCTAATAAGGTTCTTTTACAAGCTTGGTGAAATATACATACTGGAGAAACTACCAAGTGTACAAAAGGGGTTTGGTCATACGGAGTACTCGTACATTAGCTAAAATCCAGCCAAGAGAAAGAGTTCAACAGAAGGCCGAGACCAAATGAGCTATCCTTGAACATACTCGTTCCACTCCAAGGTGTTTGAGAAGCTTGGGATGAACCAAAAATGGAGTCTTCGACCATATCCAGCGAGTGTTGGTGTGGAAACGAACGGCTGCGTCACCATTCAGACTGAAGCGACAAATTTCAGGACGCGGCCTGTACTCATAGCCAATTTCTTGGTGTGATGTGTAAACACAATTCCTTCTCGCCAGATGTCCTAGCGGATCATTTGCATCGCCTCTGCAATGTTAATCGGATAGTTCATGCCAAGGAAAAGAAAATATGAGCCAACGTCAGTAACCCTTTTCCATTGGTTAGCTGCAGTTAATTGGCTTGTGTCCATGGAGAACACCATGCACTCAAACCCAGAAGGATAGGTACGAATGGTGCGACCATAGTGAACAACACTAGTATCATCAGTAATTGCATTGTCTGAGACACCATATGTATAGACCAGAAGAAGTCTTGAACCACCGATAGATCTTGCTAACCACCACCCAGGGGCGGAGCCAAGGGGGGGCTAGCAGGGGCTAGACCCCCCTAACCATTGGCACCCCTATACATATGTGCTGCTAATTACCGCCCTTAATAACTTCATTATTCTGAGAGGCCCAAGTCTAATGTCCGCATCTAGCTAGTATTCAACCCACCCCAAAAAATAGCCCATCAAGCCACCATGGAGGGTTAAAAAACTTTAAAATCTCATGCTTCCGTATGTCAGATTGCTGGACTAAGTTCCGCTGATTGATTTATTAGCCTAGGATGCCTGCCTTATTTCTCGGTCAAATGCCTCCACTGGCACCCATTGATGTCTTCCAAGCGCCATGACCCATGAGACGACTAAGGTCACGACGACGCCGTGGTGCCATCATGCTGCCCCGGTGCCGACTCTTTTAATCCTACATTAGTTCCTACCGTGGTGTCACGACATTAGTCTATCGAGTAGCGCACTCAGATCTACAAACTAGTACTAATAGCTTGTGGTCTCTCATATGGATTACAAGTTTACAACCTATTAGTCTGATTAATTGTTTTACTTGCATATATGACAGTGCATTTGTTTACTAGTTGGATGTGTTTCACCAGTCCTCTATGCACCGATTATCTTTGGGAGAAAAACAAATAGAATGTAGATTTTTTACAAGTCACTTTCGTCCTAAACTTAATCTATAGAATTTGTTTTTGTGTGGTGGTAAAGCCAAACATTTATATTGATAGGCTTTGATGCGGGTATCTTGACTTAGTCGCGAATCATAATTTTGCATTGGAGTAATTATTCCTATTTTTAAAATTCAAGAAGATATATGTGTAGTATTATCCCTGTCCAAAAAAAATCTTTGCCCCCCTCATGTTCAAATCCTGGCTCCGCCCCTGCCACCACCTACATCGGGATCATTCTCCTCATCGTCCTCAGCAAACCCATGTGTCAGGTAAAGCACATCGTGTGGCGATAGGATAAGGATAGAACCTTCAAAGGGAAAGGAAATGTAACATGGAAATAATACTAATATTGATCTGACATTGTAGAAGTTGGTATATAGTACTATATTCAAAAAAAATTATACTTAAGATGTTTGATTGCATAAAAAAATGCCAACCTAGGGAGATGCTATGGAAATTCTCATTCTTTTCGAAATGGGATGTGGTATGGAAATTCTACTAGAGACACGGTTTGATTCATAAGATCAAATGAAATAGGAAATAATCCTATATGATCTTGAATGTAAAGTTCATAGGGAAAAAAGCAAGGTTGGATCCTACAAGTTTTTGGTGTCTTATATACCAAAGGAAAACCAACACGGATTATTTCCGAGGTTTAATATCTTATGTTATCTTATTTTACCACTATATAGTGTATAAATAACTTTGAATATTGACTGTTGAAACAGGACTTGTAAATCCCAACATTGCTAGCCGTTGGATCTTATTTTCCATTCTAGCATCTACTTGAAGATTCTATTGATAGTCTTTAGCACAATGAAGGCTATGCACAATCCTTAAAACACACTTATCCATCATTCTAGAATCTTCTCCTTCATTTCTCAAGACCATGTTAACAAAATCTACAGTACTAGTACCTAATAAACGTTGACTTCTACATGATAGAAAATACAATAACTAAATATGCACCCATACTTTATAGATGTCGATCAAATTTCTATTTTTTGAGCTTTACCTAGTATTATAATTCTATATAGTTATGATATGTCATATGTATAGTATCTGAGTCTCATGTCAATACTACTAGTAGATACCATATTTTCCATGGATGTACTAGTACTAGGAGACAAGGCAATACTATCAGCAGAACTCAATCCTATGAATCAAATTACTTATATGTAAGAAAACTTAGTAAGGATTGCATTCCTCTGAAATTCCTATGTAATTCGTACGAATCAAAGAGGCTAAAATTCCTATGAAATTCCTACTAACCAACGGAACTTCGGAAAAAATAGCTTACATCGATTCAGGAATAATATTTGAGTCTCACATAAGTACTTACTACTAGTACATACCATATTTTCCATGGGATGTACTAGTAGACGAAGCAATACTATCAGCAGAACTCAATCATATGAAAAAAACTACTTATATGTAAGAAAACTTCCTAAAGATTGCATTCCTCTGAAATTCCAAGGGAATTCCTTTGAATCAAAGAAACTATTTTTTTTATGGAATTCCTACTAACCAATGAAAGTGCATAAAAATTAGCTTGCATCGATTCAGGAATAAACCTAATAAAATACGTAGGAAGGAGAATTTACCAAGTTCTAGGGACTTTCATCCATAAACAAAATTGTTCTCGGTCACGGCGAACACACGATCGTGTTGGATAATAGCAAGCAGTATCTGAAATAGCCCTGGAACTCGTTCACACAAACTGACCATCTATGACTATCATTCCTGTTAATGACGATAATCTTAAATTCGAAAATGGTGACAAGATAGAAATCTTTATGGATAGTGAACAAAAAACTTGCCAAATGACTATCTTCTGCAGTTTAGTACGTCGACCTTTATTAGCATCATCCTGAAATGTAAGTACAGAACCTTCAGTCGGTTCAAACCCCGACACTTGTGGAATAACAATCTTGCGACGAGTGTACACGTTGACAAGGTTCCACATGAAATGAGGCACAATTGTGACGATCCTATCTCCATTGCCTCCTGCTCGCTGCTCATCAAAACCATTTGGCATCACAACATTGGAGGAGAACCTATCCAGCGTCGTCAGCTTGCACGGGCACCCGCCACTTTGAAGTTGTATTTGCATTCCCACGGTTTCACCATCGGGTGAGAATGAAGAACACATGAGAGGCCAAAAAGATGAGAATAAGTCGTAGTTATGCTCTCTTTCGCTGACTGAAGAATATGTTTGGACGAACCGATGAAGCTCGGGGCGGTGGTGGCATCGCAATGGTTGATGAGTACTTGAAGAGGGTCTTCGGTGAACACCTTCTGAAACTGCTCAGGATCTTTACAGACCTTGCTCGATCTCACCATGGAAGGAGGCTACAATATGGTGTTTTGGGGGCTTTCTTTTGGGTGGGGTGGGGTGGGGGAGGGAGGGAAGATCATTGGCGGGAGCTGGCGGCTGGGTGAGATGGAGAAGACAAAGGCTGATGGTGCGTAGTAGTACTACTAGTACTACAGAAGGTGTGCGAGTGGGGGTGGGGCTCCAATTGAGGCTAGTTGCACAAACCTCCAATAATTAGAGCCGTAATTGCAAAGAGCGCCAACTATTGAGCCCCGGGTATGTAAGAAATAATGTTAAGAGAGATCACCGAAAATTTTGTGCTATGTGCAGCATTTGTACTCAAAAGTAATTGTAGTAGTTTCTTGCACCTATACTATACTGATTATCTAGAGTTCCCTGCAATTTCGAATCCAATTGTTGGAGGTTTGTGCAATTTCCTCCCTCCTCGTGTTTCGAGGAATCTCTATGACCCTATGTTCAAAAAAAATTGATCAAAGACAAATAAAAAAGGAAGAATATCTCTCAGGGCTCGTTTGATTTGCAAGATTCTCAAAACATAGAAAGAGGAAACTACAGGAATTTGGATCAAGTATGTGCTTGAATCATAGGGAAAGGAAAGCAATTATATGATGAGGTTGGAGTGGACAGAAATTTTCCTAAAAAATAGAGGGCAAAGGAATACTTTGAAGGAATCTCAATTCCCATATTTTTCCTATTCCTATATTTTTCCTATCTTGCTTTCCAAACTGGACATAATTCCTATATATTGGAATCCTATGAATCAAAAAAATAGCATAGGATTATTTCCTAAAGGAAAAAATCCTTCACAAATCCTTTGAATTTTCTTTGAATCAAAGAAGGAATAAAAAATGTTTCCTCTTTCAGAAAAAAAGGAACTCCACCTCTTGGAGAAAAAAAATGATCTCCACCTTTTGGAGAAAAAAATAAACTCCACCTCTTGGACAATTTAGTGTGACGAGAGTAGCTATTAGAGTCTATATCTAGTACTAGCTGTAGGGCACAATCGTAGCACGTTATTACTAGTACTAGTACGTATCAGTCATTGTAGGTGCCTCGAAGAAAATAAAATAAAGCTCTGCAGGTAATAAATGGCTATGGAAATTTTCAAGATACACAATCTTTTGCTTATTCATTTTGATCTGGGCGATAGCCGGAGGATAGAGGAGTACTAGCTGCTTCGTGTCTTGAGTCATCAAGCTGGAGTAGAAATTTGGATATCTAAAAACCTGAATTGTCCTATCAAACCAATTCTCGTAGCATGCAGCTTGACCAAACAGACTTACTACACTACTTTACTGCGCGTCCGAAAAACTACGGAGTATACATAGTAGTACTACTACTACCACGTACTACAAGAACTACTAGTATAATATGTTACACAGAGAGTTCCACATTCAGCTTGTAGCGCCAAAAGAGAGTTGTGCCAATATAGTACTGTAGTAGTCATATCTAGGTTGCCTTACAGGAAAAAAATAGTATGATGAGTAACAAGTTCTATCTATTTTTGTACTCCTATTTGCATATACTAGTAGTACTACTCAGGAATGGCACGAGCGTGTGCTCCGCTAGTGTGCCTCCGCACGTAGGGTATTTAAGTACTATTAGTATGGAGTAGATCGTCACCACATGGTCGCGTGATTATTATGCATTGGTCCATGATCTAGTCATGGGAATGTGCCATAGCAGTAAACAAATTGTGAAAAATCGATTACTCAAAAATAATTACTCTCCATCCTAAAATAGTAGTTACTGACTTGGCTTTGTCTAGATACGCATATATTTCAACGAATTTAAGTACTTAGATGCTCCATCATTTTCAAATTAGAAAGCATATTAGGTTTTGTCAAAGTCAATATTTGTAAAGTTTGACCAACTATATGTACAAACATACTAACTTACATAATGTCAAACGCATATAATACGAAAACATGGTTCATGATGATTCTAATAATATTGAGTTGATGTCGTAGATATCCATATTATTTTCTAGATATTTAGAGAAAATTCTAGGACAACCTATCCTACACGCTAGACCCATGTTGATGTGTCGTCCACACCAGCGCAATTTCGATGGCAATCCTGGTTCAAGACTTAAATCAAGTCGAATTGACAAGTTTGGGCATAAAATTTCGTAATCACTGAGTTAGATGAATAAAATCAAAGCACCATAAGAAAGGTTAGTGTGTTTATCTTTGGTCTATGTCGTAGAAGTGAACAATTACATAAAAGTCATAATTAACCCCTAAATACTCCGTAATAATATTAGCAGAGAACTTAGTTTACATACAAAATGCATCCTTCCTAGTACCAAAAGAGAACCTACATGCGACTACTAGTAGTAATCTGGAGTGGTAAAATAGTACTACTAGTAGTAATATTTATCTGCTAATACACCATTATAGTCTTGATCATTAGTCGTAGTTTAATATCATTTTTCCTGTCGATGCAAATCCAGAAAGATACATGGGTGGACTATGCAACCTTCATCGGGAACCACGGCGGCACCCTGAGGTACGTCCTGAGCTTGTCGAACGGGAAGTTGGCCGAAAACGAGCTACTCGTCATCTCGATAACTTCATTAAGGCTCTCGACCATCGAGAAGTCTGCCCACCCGGGCGGGCCAGGCGCAGACAGTTCCACCATGTACCGCGGCAACAAGCACCTGTCCTGCCTGATGCGTACCAAGGACATGATTGTGGTCGGGCCGAGCACGCTGATGGTCAGGCCAAACACGGCACCGTCATCCCCACAGAGGAACCGCATGAATCCCCTCGTGCTTGTTGGTGGCGGAGTCGGGATGAGGCAAAATCAGGCGCTGCCATTGATGACCCTGTTTACTATGACCCCATGGGCCTCCTTCATGTGGGGAAGGAGCCCTGCCGGCGAGGCAATGAAATCACAGGCGGGATCCATGTAGGAGCATAGGCCGTGCAAGCATGTGATCTTGTGCTCGTTGAGCTTGTCGAAGGCGACCAAACTAAAGCAGCCGTCATAGGGACACTCAATCATCACCTCAGACTGGACAACGTCCATAGCAGCCGGCTCACGGTCGATTCCGCTGACGTGGTACACGAACTTGTCGGAGTGATTACAGAGGGAAGATCGGCTCACCGACATAGTTCTCGCCGGCCAAAAAACCCGAGTTGGGTGGTATACTAAAGAGTATACTGATTGAGTTTCGTACTGTACTGGTACGATTGTATAGGAATACGTTTGGCATCGGCGCACCGGCCGCGGCTGCAGTTGGCCACTTTTTCCTTGGAAAGTGTCCACATGTTGTACATGCTTCGTCAAAACAAAAAGGCTGCAGAAAGTTGATAGGTGAGTAAAGCAGGTGTCACGCTGTACTATACCAGACAGTACAGTACCGACATAGGGAGAGACCAAGGCAAGAAGATCCACGTGAGTGAGAGGCAATAATACCTAGTCTTGGAGAGAGACGAAAATCCTACGGCCTGGTGCAGGGTGTACAGTGTTACAGGGAGACACCAATGACTACATGCATGTCTTTGACACCAACTTGTAATTAACTTTTTTGGTCTTATTAAATTTAAATGTCCTTAATAATCCCAGACAGAGGGAGTACTAGTACTAGTAGTAGTACATCTTAGAAAAAATCAGAAAAACTAGTACTGCATTTATTAGTGGTACTTTTTTTTGAGAAATTATAATTAGTAGTAGTACTTAGATATGTAAACAACCAATCCAAGTTACTACTCCAATAGAGAGTACGATCACTCTATTTTATGGATTCTTGTTTACTTTACGTACTAGTAGTAAAAGATAGAATGTAGATTATTTTAGAATAAATTTTGGCTCTAGATATTCTAGAATACGCGCAAACCACAAAAGAAACTTCATTGCTTAGCTTCAGGGATCCTGTGCTAAATGTATGGACTTGGATGTAATTTTCATTTTTATGAGGTCCTTGATATAACTTGTACTTCCACCGACTGTGTGTTAACTAAAGCACCTCGCTCCTATGGGACCTACCCCAATTAAAAAATAATTACACTGCCCCAATTATCAGACATAGTGGAATATGGTTTCTTATAATTCCAAAGTTTTTAGAAATAGGATGTTTCAATCTTCCTAGCTAACTTCACACACTTAAGTGACTTTTTGCCGATTTAACGAAATTAGGTCAAGCATTTGCTACACACGTAAGGGAAATTGATTACTATTGAATTAATGTATTTTCAGAGGTAGATGGATGCATCTTCATGTAGTAAACAATGTCATCGGTGTTAGTTTCCAACTATCATGAAAGAACATTTAATTCTGAATTTTTCGAGTGATGGCGAGATTGTTCTTTTACATAAAGAAACTCAGAAGAATATGGATCTGAATACCACAAGACAAGTTTTCAGAGATAAATAGGGGACCAACATGTCGTACTGACGATACCCATGTTTTATGAGCATTCAAACTTCTAAGCTAACTCCGCCAACTAGAATGACTTTATGCCAATTATTTATCGAATTTAGGTGAAATTTGAACTACAAGTAAATTGTAGGTTGCTTTGAAAGTTTTATAAAAAATCTACTGGAGGTACCTATTTAGGGTTCAATTAATATATCATAAACTACCGAGAGTTTTGACGACACGTTCAACATCTTGCTAAGATTTTGCATCTTGAAAGTTTAACAAAATTAGGTCAAACTTGAGCTATTCATAAGCACGAAAGATCGCTCTTGAATTAAATGTCTGTCGATATTTGAAAGACCTCCTAGTTAACTCTGTATGTTTAAATGACTTTATGTTGATTTAACGAAATTACATCAAATTTTAAACTACAAGTAAATTGTAGGTTGCTTTGAAAGTTCTATGAAAAATCTTTTGGGGGTACACATCGTAGGGTTGCAATCAATATGTCAGAAACCACCGAGAGTTTTGACGATAGTTTCAACTTCTTGCTAAGATTTTGCATCCTGACAATTTAACGAAATTAGATCAAACTTGAGCTACAAGCAAGTAAGCGCGATAGGTTTCTCTTGAATTAAATGTCTTTTCAAGGGTAGATGGGTGCATCTTCTTGTAGTAAACAATGATGTCAGTGTGAGTTTCCAACTCGAGAAAGACCATTCTCAATTTTTTGAGTGATGTCGAGATTATTCTCTCCTATAAAGGAAGTCAGAAGAATATGGATCTGAATGCCACAAGCCAAGTTTTCATACATATATAGTGGAACAACATAGTGTACTTACAATTTACCGTGTTTTATGAGTTCTCAAACTTCCTAGCTTATCGCTCTGCCCACCTGAATGACTTTATGTCGATTAATCAAAATTAGGTCAAATTTGAATTATATACTACAAGTAAATTGTAGGTTGCTCTGAAAATTTTCCGAAAAAGTTTTTGGAGCTACTCATCGAGGGGTCACAATCAATATATGGGAAACAACCGAGAGTTTTGACAACAGGTTTGACTTTTTTCTAAGATTTTGCATCATGACACTATTTAATGAAATTGGGTCGAACTTGAGCTACAAAGTAAGCATGATAGATTTTTCTAGAAATATATGACTTTTCAGAGGTAGATAGGTGCATTTTCTTGTAGTAAACAATGTCGTCGGTGCGATTTTTCAACTATCATGAAAGAATATTCAATTCTCAATTTTCCGAGTGATGACGAGCAAGGTTGTTCTTTTCTGTAAAGAAATGTCCAAAGAATATTGGATCTGAATGCCAGAAGCCATGTTTGCCGACATATATAGTGGACCAACATGTTGTACCAACGATTCCCATGTTTTATGAGCTTTCAAACTTCCTAGCTAACTCTGCCATTTTAATGAGTTTAAGTCGATTTATCAAAATTAGGTTAAATTTGTAACTACAAGTAAATTGTAGGTTTTACTTTGAAAGTTTTACGAAAAAGGTTTTAATTTGGAGGTTGATACATTGCAAATGTATCTATAATTTTTGATGTTCCATGCTTGGTTTTATCTACTTTCTTGTGTTTTGTCCACACTTTGGAGTACTTTTCATATGATTTATTGGACTAACCTATTAACAAGATGCCACAGTGCCAGTTGCATGTTTTCTGCTATTTTTGGTTCCAGGAAAGTCAGAAAATCAATATTCTCGGAATTGGACCGGACAAAAGCCAAAGTCGATATTTTACCGGAAGACTCACGGAGCCACAAGACAAGACGGAGAGGGGCCATAGGGTGGCCACACCATGTGGTGGCACGGGCTAGCCCTGGCCGCGCCACCAGGTGGTGTGGGCCCCCTGGCCGCCCACCGACCTTGCCTCTTCGCTTATAAGAAGCCTCCCGATGCATAAACCCTAAAGAGTCAAGCCTCCAGCCACGAAAAGTTTCGCAGCGCCAACGCCACTGAAGGGGAGATTCGGGGGACAGAAAGTCTCTGTTCTGGCATCCTGCCGGGATGGGGAAGTGCCCCCGGAGCCATCTCCATCGATCTCCACCACCATCTCCATCACCATTGCTGATTCCCATGATGAGGAGGGAGGAGTTCTCTCTCGAGGCTAAGGGTTCTACCGGTAGCTATGTGTTCATCTCTCTCTCTATGCATGATCATATTTTGATCATGAGCTTTGTAATCAAGTAGATCTACCTTGCTACTCAAGTGCTTTAATAGATCTCTGCTCTCCCCATGTGTGTGAAAGTGACAGCGTGCTCACCATGGTAGCACTTAGGCTATAGATTACAAATACTTGTTATAAGTTATATTTGGAGTTGGATGTCTTTATGAAATTGTGGTGTTTGTTGGACTCATCTAGTACTCAAGGTGACACTGTGGGGTTTTCTAGATGGGAAAGGCTTACTTTGAGGTGTGCTGTTATAGCCCTACCAACGATTAGTGTCCAACCGGAGAGTAGTTCAGCGTAGTATCATGAAGATAATATATTTATATGGGAGTGTTCACTAGTGAAAGTATGATCCATAGGCCTTGTTTCTAAGCATTGATACACCGTTTGCTATTAGATTTTTTACATGTTTGCTTGCTTTCATCTTTATTTCAGTTTGCCTTTAGTCTTTTCCACGCCATCAAGTTATTTTCTATCACCGTTACCACTTATAATTATCCATACCACTTGCATTTCACTATCTCTTTGCCGAACTAGTGCACCTATACACCCGACAAGTGTATTGGGTGTGTTGGGGACACAAGAGACTTCTTGTATCTTTATTGCAGGGTTGCTTGAGAGGGAATACCTTTGACCACTTCATCCCTGAGTTTGATAAACCTTGGGTGATCCACTTAAGGGAAAACTTGCTGCTGTTCTACAAACCTCTGCACTTGGAGGCCCAACAACTGTCTACAAGAATAGAAGTGCGTAGACATCAGAGGTACCCATCGAGGGGTCACAATTAATATATCGGAACACAACGAGAGTTTAACGATAGGTTAAACTTGTTGCTAAGATTTTGCATCTTGACAATTTAACGAAATTATGTCAAACTTGAGCTACAAGTAAGCGCGATAGATTGCTCTTGAATTAAATGTCATTTCAGAGGTAGATGGGTGCTTTTTCTGGTAGTAAGCAGTGTCGTGGGTGTGAGTGTCCAACTACCAGGAAAGAACATTCAATTCTACATTTTCTGAGTGAAGACGAGGGAGGTGAGTTGTTCTTTTCTGTAAAGAGAAGTCCAAAGAATATTGGATGTGGATGCCACAAGACAAGTTGATAGGCATATATAGTGGATCGACAACATGTTGTACTTGCGATTCCCATGTGCTATGAGTTTTCAAGCTTCCTAGCTAACCCCACCTCTTTGAATGACTTTCTGTCGATATCTCACAATTAGGTCAAATTTGAAACTACAAGTAAATTGTAGGTTTTGCTTTTGAAAGTTTTGCGAAAATGCTTTTGGAGGTACCCATCGAGGGTTCAAAATTAATATATCAGAAACCAACAAGAGTTTCGATGATACGTTCAACTTCTTCCTAAGACTTTGCATCTTGACAATTTAACGAAATTAGGTCAAACTTGAGCTAGCTACAAGTAAATGACATAGATTGCTCTTGAATTAAATGTCTTTTAAGAGGTAGATCATCGGTGCATCTTCTTGTAGTAAATAGTGTCGTCAATGTGAGTTTCCAACTATCAAGAAAGAACATTCAATTCTACATTTTCAGAGTGAATATGAGCGAGGTTGTTCTTTTTCCTAAAGAAAAGTCCGAAGAATATTGGATCTGAATGCCACAGGCCAAGTTTACATACATATATATTGGAACAACATGTTGACCAATGATTCCTATGTTTTAGGAGTGTTCAAACTTCCCAACTAACTCTGCCCATTAGAATGAATTTATGTCGATTTATCAAAATTAGATCAAATTTGAAACTACAAGTACTAGTAAATTGCATGTTCCCTGCACATGAGACTGAGATAATAGAGGTCTGGCATATCATCACTATATAAAATTATAATAGGTAAAGTGGAAAAAATATAATAGGTAAAATTTGAAATACTACATGTAAACTGTGTAGGTTGCTTTGAAAGTTTTATGAAAAAGCTCTTAGAGGTACCCATCGGAGGGGGGATCAATTAAAATATCAGAAACCATAGAGAGTTCCGACGACAGGTTCATCTTCTTGCTAAGATATTGCATCTTGACAGTTTAATGAAATTAGGTCAAACTTGAGCTACAAGTAAGCACGATAGATTGCTCTTGAATTTAATGCAATTAGGTCAAACTTGAACTACAAGTAATAAATTGTAGGCTGCTTTGAAAGTTTTATGAAAAAAGCTTCTGGAGGTACCCATCGAGCGGTTAATTAATATATCAGAAACCACAGTGAGTTTTGACAAGTGGTTCGACTTCTATCTAAGATTTTGCATCATGAAAATTTTGAACACCTTTTGAAAACCATCACATGAAATAGGGAGAGAGGGGGAATGATTTTTCTATTCTCTATGGGCAACCCACAAGCTTGAGGTGAACCTTAGGCTTAAAGATACAAACTTTATTTTCTCCACAATGTATATGGTGAACCTTAGCGGATACCACATACTAGGCCTTCAAGTGTGCTTTTGTACACATTGATGATGCCCTTATTAGGGAAAAGGCAAATAGTATATTAGTATTACACTAGTAGTAGTACTCATTTCTTTGCTTAAGACATATGCTCACCTCTGTCCACGGGATGTACACTCTGAGTGAATAAAATGTAGGCAGGGTACTCCTGATGTGATGTACACTCTGAGGAAAGTTATGATAGGTTCCTGACACGAGGTACTACTGCGGCCACTCTACTAGTAGTAAATTTTAGGACCGATGCATGCAAAACAAACAGTGTGTTTTCTCTCTCCTTCACTGCCTCTCACCATCCATCCTCCCTCTCTCCTCCACTTTCCCCTCGCGCACCGGCCCAGCTAATCTCTCCCTCGTCCACAGCATGGTGATGCGCCTGTGTGCCTTGGTATGGCGGCTCTGTGTCTCTAGCATGTTCGGCAGCCGCGTTGGTGTGGAGTAGGGACAAGGAGTACATAGGAAGGAAACCACTTTGGTCCTTGGCGGCAAAAAAATTCAAACTTTTCCGGTTTTCAAAATTTTCACTTGCTTCCGAAACATTAGGAGGGAAGGTTACTCAAAAGATCAGCCATTTGTAGTACTTCTTATCTTATCTTATCTTTATCTTGTCTTATCTCTTACAATACTATACCATACCATTGTATAACAGATAACTTCGAACATTGACCGTTGGATTAAGACCGGCAAATCTAAACATTGCTTACCGTTGGATCTTCTTTTCCATTCTTAGCATCTACAAAGATTCTACCGATAGTCTTTAGCACGATGAACGCTAGTATGTGCAAACCTCAAAATACACACTTCATTGCTCAGTTTCAGAGTCCTTGTGCTAAATGCATGACCCTAGGTGCAATTTCATTTTTATGAGGTCCTTGATGTAACTTGTACTTCCACCGACCGTGTTAACTCTCAAGCACCTCGCTCCTACAAGACCTACCACAATTATAAGAAAATGCAACCACCCCAATTATCACACAAACTAGACCATGGTTTCTTATACGTAATACCCAAGTTTTTACTACTAGGATTTTTCAATCTTCCGAGCTAACTTTGCACACTTCAGTGACTTCTTGTCGATTAATGAAATTAGGTCAAACTTGAGCTACAAGTAAGTGCCATAGATTGCTCTTGAATTAAATGTATTTTCAGGGTTACATGGGTACATCTTCTTGAGGTAAACAATGTCGACAGTGTGAGTTTCCAACTATCAGGATATAAAATTCTCAGTTTTCTGAGTGGTGATGAGATGGTTCTTTTCCATAAACAAAGCCCGAAGAATATGGATCTCAATTCCATAAGACAAGCTTCTAGACATATTAAGTGGACCAATGTGTTTTACTTACGATTCCCATATGTTTTTTGAGTTTTCAAACTTCCTAGCTAATTAACTCTACCCACTTGAATGACTACATGCCGATTTATCGAAATTAGGTCAAACTAGAACTATAACTAAATTGTAGGTTACTCTGAAAGTTTTACGAACAAACTTTTGGAGGTACCGTACCGATCGGGGGGTCACAAACAATATATGAGAAACAACCGAGAGTTTTGACAACAGGTTTGACTTCTTGCTAAGACTTTGCATCGCATGACACTATTTAATAAAATTGGGTCAAACTTGAGCTACAAGTAAGTGTGATAGATTGCTGTTGAAATATATGAATTTTCAAACGGATAGATGGGTGCATTTTCTTGTAGTAAACGGTGTCGTCAGTGTGATTTTCCAACTATATCTGGAAAGAACATTCAATTATTCTCAATTTTCCGAGTGATGACGAGCAAGGTTGTTCATTTCCGTTAAAGAATGTCCAAAGAATATTGGATCTGAATGCCAGAAGCAAAGTTTACCGACATATATAGTGGACCAACATGTTGTACTAACGATTCCCATGTTTTATTTATGAGTTTTCAAACTTCCTAGATAACTCTGCCCATTTGACCGAATGACTTTATGTTGATTTATCGAAATTAGGTCAAATTTGAAACTACAAGTAATTTGTAGATTGCTTTGAAAGTTTTACAAAAAATCTTTTGGATGTACCCATCGAGGGGTCACAATTAATATATCATTAAACACCGAGAGTTTTGACGATAGGTTTAACTTCTCGCTAAGATTTTGCATCTTGACAATTTAACAAAATTAGGTCAAACTTGAGCTACAAGTAAGCGCGATAGATTGCTCTCGAATTAAATGTATTTTTAGAGGTAGATCGGTGCATCTTGTTGCAGTAAACAATGCTATCAATGTGAGTTTCCAACTATCAGTAAAGAACATTCAATTCTACATTTTCCGAGTGAAGACGAGCGAGGATGTTCTTTTTCGTAAGAAGTCCGGAGAATATTGGATGTGAATGCCACACCAAGTTTACACACATATATAGTGGACCAACATGTTGTACCAACGATTCCCATGTTTTATGAGCTTTCAAACTTCCTAGCTAACTTTTCCCATTTTAATGACTTTAAGTCGATTTATCGAAATTAGGTCAAATTTGAAACTACCAGTAAATAGTAGGTTTTGCTTTGAAAGTTTTACGAAAAAGCTTTTAATTTAGAGGTACCCATCGAGGGGTCATAATTAATATAATGGAAAACAACGAGAGTTTCAACGATAGGTTCAACTTGTCACTAAGATTTTGCATCTTGACAATTTAACGAAATTAGGTCAAACTTGAGTTACAAGTAAGCGCGGTAGATTTCTCTTGAATTAAATGTAATTTCAGAGGTGAGATGGGTGCATTTTCTGGTAGTAAGCAGTGTCATGGGTGTGCGTGTCCAACTACCAGGAAAGAACATTCAATTCTACATTTTCGGAGTGAAGACGAGGGAGGTGAGTTGTTCTTTTCCATAAAGAGAAATCCAAAGAATATTGGATGTGGATGCCACAAGACAAGTTGACAGACATATATAGTGGATCGACAACATGTTGTACTTGCGATTCCCATGTGCTTTTCAAGCTTGTTAGCTATCCCCGCCTCTTTGAATGACTTTATGTCGATATCTCGGCATTAGGTCAAATTTGAAACTAAAGTAAATTATAGGTTTTTCTTTGAAAGTTTTACGAAAATGCTTTTGGAGGTACCCATCGAGGGTTCAAAATTAATATGTCAGAAACCAGTGAGAGTTTTGATGATAGGTTCAACTTCTTCCTAAGACTTTGCATCTTGACATTTAATTAAATTAGGTCAAACTTGGGATAGCTACAAGTAAATGACATAGATTGCTCTTGAATTAAATGTCTTTTCAGAGGTAGATCATCAGTGCGTATTCTTGTAGTAAATAGTGTTGTCAGTGTGAGTTTCCAATTATCAAGAAAGAATATTCAATTCAACATTTTCCGAGTGAATACGAGAGAGGTTGTTCTTTTTCCTGAAGAAAAGTACGAAGAATATTGGATCTGAATGCCACAAGCCAAGTTTACATACATATATATTGGAACAACATGTTGACCAATGATTCCCATGTTTTATGAGTTTTCAAACTTCCCAACTAACTCTGCCCATTAGAATGACTTTATGTCGATTTATCGAAATTAGATCAAATTTGAAACTACAAGTACTAGTAAATTGCACATTCCCTGCACATGAGACTCAGATAATAGACGTCGGGCATATCATCACTATATAAAATTATAATAGGTAAATCAGAAAAAATATAATAGGTAAAATTTTAACTACTATAAGTAAACTATGTAGGTTGTGTTGAAAGTTTTACGAAAAAGCTCTTAGAGGTACCCATCGGAGAGGGGTCAATTAAAATATCAGAAACCATAGAGAGTTCTGACGACAGGTTCATCTTCTTGCTAAGATATTGCATCTTGACAGTTTAATGAAATTAGGTCAAACTTGAGCTACAAGTAAGCGCGATAGATTGCTCTTGAATTTAATGAAATTAGGTCAAACTTGAACTACAAGTAATAAATTGTAGGCTTCTTTGAAAGTTTTTTGAAAAAAAGCTTCTAGAGGTACCCATCGAGCGGTTAATTAATATATCAGAAACCACACAGAGTTTTGATGAGTGGTTCGACTTCTAGCTAAGATTTTGCATCATGAAAATTTTGAACACCTTTTGAAAATGATCACATGAATTATGGAGAGAGGGGAAATGATTTTTCTATTCTCTATGGGCAACCCACAATCTTGAGGTGCACCTTAGGCTTAAAGATACAAACTTTATTTTCTCCACAATATATATGGTGAACCTTACCGGATGACACATACTAGGCCTTATGGTGTGCTTTTGTACACATTGTTTATGCCCTTATTAGGGAAAAAGCAAATAGTATATTAGTAGTACACTAGTAGTAGTACTCATTTTTTTGCTTAGACATTGCCGACGCGCTGTACATGATGAGAGAATAAAATGTAGGCATGGTAAGAGGACATTAGCGAAGAGGAGTTGAAGGCGGTTCTATGTCAGAGGAAAGTTACGATGGGTTCCTAACACGAGGTACTCCTGCGGCCACTCTACTAGTAGTAAATTTTAGGACCTATGCACGCAAAACAAATTATGTGTTTTCTCTCTTCTTCGCTGCCTATCACAATCCATCCTCCCTCTCTCCTACCCTTTCCCCTCGCGCACCGGCCCGACTGATCTCTCCCTCGACCACAGTGTGGTGCTGCCCACGTCTGCCTTGGTATGATTGCTCTGTGTATCTAGTGTGTTCGGCAGCCACGTTGGTGTGGAGTAGGGACGAGGAGTACATAGGAAGGAAACCACTTTGGTCCTTGGCAGCAAAAAATTCAAACTTTTTCGGTTTTCAAAATTTTCACTTGCTTCCCAAACTTCGAGAGGGAAGGTTACTCAAAAGATCGGCCATTCAGAGTACTTCTTACCTTATCTTTATCTTGTCTTATCTCTTACAATACCATACCATACCATTGTATAGTGTACAGGTAACTTTGAACATTGACCGTTGGATCAAGACCGACAAATCAAAACATTGCTAACTTTGGATCTTCTTTTCCATTTTTAGCATCTACAAAGAGTCTACTAATAGTCTTTAGCATGATGAATGCTAGTATGCGCAAACCTTAAAACACACACGTCATTGCTTAGTTTGAGGGTCCTTCTGCTAAATGCATGGACTTGGGTGCAATTTTCATTTTTATGAGGTCCTTGATGTAACTTGTACTTCCACCGACCGTGTTAACTCTCAAGCACCTCACTCCTACGAGACCTACCATAGTTAAAAGAAAATGCAACCGCCCCAATTATCACACAAACTAGAGCATGGTTTCTTATTCGTAATACCCAAGTTTTTAGTACTAGGATTTTTCAAGCTTCCCAACTTACCTCACACACTTCAGTGAATTCTTGTCGATTAACGAAATTAGGTCAAACTTGAGCTACAAGTAAGCACGATAGATTGCTCTTGAATTAAATGTATTTTCGGAGGTAGATGGGTGCATCTTCTTGTAGTAAGCAATGTCGTCAGTGTGAGTTACCAACTATCAGAAAATAAAATGCTCAGTTTTCCGAGTGATGACGAGATATTTTGTTTCTGTAAAGAAAGCCCGAAGAATATGGATCTCAATGCCATGAGCCAAGCTTCTAGACATATTAAGTGGACGAACGTGTTTTACTTATGATTCCCATATGTTTTTTGAGTTTTCAAACTCCCTAGCTAATCAACTCTGCCCACTTGAATGACTACATGCCGATTTATCGAAATTAGGTCAAACTTGAACTATACCTAAATTGTAGGTTGCTCTGAAAGTTTTACAAAAAATCTTTTGGAGGTATCGTACCAACCGGGGGGTCACAATCAATATATGAGAAACAACCGAGAGTTTTGACAACAGGTTTGACTTGTTGCTAAGATTTTGCATCGCATGCCACTTTGGGTCAAATTTGAGCTACAAGTAAGCGCGATAGATTGCTATTGAAATATATGACTTTTCAGAGAGGTAGATGGGTGCATTTTCTTGTAGTAAATAGTGTCGTCGGTGTGATTTTCCAACTATATCAGGAAAGAATATCCAGTTATTTTCAATATTCCGAGTGATGACGAGCGAGGTTGTTCTTTTTTGTAAAGAAATGTCTAAAGAATATTGGATCTGAATGCCAAAATCTAAGTTTATCAACATATATAGTGGACCAACATGTTGTACCAATGATTCCCATGTTTTATTTATGAGTTTTCAAACTTCCTAGCTAACTCTGCCCATTTGACCGAATGATTTTATGTCAATTTATCAAAATTAGGTTAAATTTTATACTACAAGTAAATTGTAGGTTCTTTGATAGTTTTACAAAAAATCGTTTGGAGGTACCCATCAGGGGGCACAACTAATATATCATAAAACATTGAGAGTTTCTACGGTAGGTTTAACTTCTTGCTGAGATTTTGCATCTTGACAATTTAACAAAATTAGGTCAAACTTGAGCTACAAGTAAGCGCGATAGATTGCTCTTGAATTAAATGTATTTTTAGAGGTAGATCGGTGCATCTTGTTGTAGTAAACAATGCCATCAATGTGAGTTTCCAACTATCAGGAAAGACCATTCAATTCTACATTTTCTAAGTGAAGACGAGCGATGTTGTTCTTTTTCATAAGAAATCCGAAGAATATTGGATGTGAATGCCACACTAAGTTTACACACATATATAGTGGAACAACATGTTGTACCAATGATTCCGATGTTTTATGAGCTTTCAAACTTCCTAGCTAACCCTGCCTATTTTAATGACATTTTAAGTCAATTTATCAAAATTAGGTCAAATTTGAAACTACAAGTAAATTGTAGGTTTTGCTTTGAAAGTTTTACGAAAAAGCTTTTAATTTGGAGGTACCCATCGAGGGGTCACAATTAATATATCGGAAAATAGCGAGAGTTTTGACGATAGGTTCAACATCTTTCTAAGATTTTGCATCTTAACAATATAATGAAATTAGGTCAAACTTGAGCTACAAGTAAGCGTGATAGATTTCTCTTGAATTAAATGTCATTTCAGAGGTAGATGGGTGTATTTTCTGGTAGTAAGCAGTGCCGTGGGTGTGAGTGTCCAACTACCAGGAAACAACATTCAATTCTTCATTTTCTGAGTGAAGACGAGCGAGGTTAGTTGTTCATTTTTGTAACGAGATGTCCAAAGAATAGTGGATCTGGATGCCACAAGCTAAGTTGACAAACATAGATAGTGGATGGACAACATGTTGAACTTGCGATTCCCATGTTTTATGAGTTTTCAAGCTTCCTAGATAACCCCGCACACTTGTAGGTTTTGCTTTGATAGTTTTACAAAAAAGCTTTTGGAGGTACCCATCGAGGGGTCAAAATTAATATATCAGAAACCAACGAGAGTTTTCACTATAGGTTCAACTTCTTGCTAAGATTTAGAATCTTGAAAATTTTGAACCCCTTTTGAAAATGATCACATGAGAAATAAGGAGAGAGGGGAAATGATTTTTCTATTTTCTGTGGGCAAACCATAAGCTTTTGAGGTGCACCTTAGGCTTAAAGATAACTTTATTTTCTCCATACTGTATAAGGTGAACCTTAATTAGCAGAAGCCACATAGGCCTTAAGGTGTGACTTTTTACACATTGCGGTTGACCTTAGGGCATCACTGTAGGGGTTCCGGGTATGAAAACAATAAATTTTTACCCTACGCCCCTGAACCCCTGATGTTCCCAGGACCTATCTATTAGTAATACAATAACGGGAGGGGCTTTTCGCGAACTTACCTTTGAAGACCGAAAAGCGTTATCAACGCTCAGGAGAGCGTGGTTGATGTAGACGAGCCGAAGCCGACCTCAAGGTCGTGATGAAGCCTTGCGCTCCTTTGGCTCCAACAACTTGAGTGCCTCAATTCTAACACCTCGCGTGGAGTTACACACGTCCGGTGCCTGACTATGACTCCCGCTTCCCCGATCCAGTAGCAGTTGCGGAAGTAGAGCTCCTGGATCCAAATCCCGCAGCGCGACGACGCTCCGTAGTGAAGATGACTCGCGTTCGTGCAGTCCGAACTTGGGACCACAATCACGAGAGAGAGAGAGAGAGAGAGAGAGAGAGAGAGGAAATATCAATTGGAGGTCTCCCCAAAAGTGAGGAAACCCTTATTGAATATTGTGTGTATTTATCTGACCAAATACCCCCACTATATATAGGGGAAAAGGAGGTACTACCTCCCTCAAAGTCCTGGGGTGGGACTAAAGGAGAAGAGGGGGAGGGGCATCCGCCGGCCGGCCCTAGTGGGCCCCACGCAGGGGGGCTTGGCCCAGCTGGCCACCCCCTTGCCCCTTCTCCCTCTCTCCTTTCCCTAATGGGCCCTCTCCCCTCCGAGAATTGGCCCATTAAGCCTTTTGACCTTTTAAATTGATTTTATCTTTATTAAATAATTATAAATAAATTATTAAATCAATATTTAACATTCATTCATATATTATTCAATCTCTATGGTTATGGAACACTTCCACCTCCACTCCATACTTCCTCCGGACTTACGGAAACCCTTCATGTTTTCTCTCTATTATTCTTCGGTGATTCTTCTAATCCTATAAACACTCTCTAAGCATCATCACGCCCTTAAGCGTGATACCCCACGGTTCGGGAACACTCCAGACATGGTCGGGACACTCCTGCACCAATGATCGATAGAGGGACCTGGATGGCCATGTGACCCCTGTGTGTTCCACGAAGATCTTTCATCGTTTGAACCGGGATAGTCATGTCTTATTCCCTTTGTCTCTCGATACTTGTATTGCCCAAGATCTGATCAATGACATCACCATGTCGTGTTCAATCTCGTTACCGAACAATGCTACTTGACTCGTTCCAACAACTGATATCCCTATGATCAAATCACACGATGCGTAGCTATTGGATATAACTTCTTCGAGTGGGCCCTTGAGTATCTTTCTATCATGTGGACGGACAAATCCCGCTCTTGACATATATTGCCTCTACGGTTTCCTTCGATTACCTGAACACACCTTTATAACCACCGTATTACCTAGTGGCGCTTGATGCTATCAAAGCACTCTTGGGAGACAGTGATTGATATAGTCTCACGGTGACATGATCGAGTCACGATGTTTAGGTTGGGTATTGGTTCACCATCTCATTCTCAGAATGAGTTGACTCCATTTCCAACTGGCATAAATGCCACATGACTAGGAAACTTGATCATCTGTTGACCAATGAACCAGTGACTAGAGTTTCACTAGGAATCCCTGGTTGTTTGTATATCACACGTGTATTGATGTTTCCACTCCATAAAGTTATAGCATGATATAAAACTTAATCATAAACTATATGAAATATGATAATAGTCCTTATTACTATTTGTCTCTAGGGCATATTTCCAACAGTCTCCCACTTGCGCTAGAGCACAAATACGCTAGCTGCATTTGTTCTTAATCATTGGCATCATATATCCGGTACCCTGAACATGCTTGCTCCTGGAAGAGGCTGGGTCTTGGGTCTGTACTTTACAGTCCCAAATCCTTTGCAAATTACTAATGTCACCTTGATTGACATTAATACTTTATCATCACATGATAACATCTGTGTGTATGCATCGTCACAATAGAAACAGAACAAGGCCTGATTCCAGGAGCCTACAATGACTTTAGATCAACCACGAGGGCTTTCTCATGGGCACTGTGCCCTGGGACACATCATTCTACATTAAAAGCGAACTAGCCCCGCCATAACATTATACAACACTATAGATGGTACCCTTATCTATTATTATAAATGTATTCATCGAAACACGAGTGCACTCTGTGCAAATTTCGATGTTTTGTTCACCTCGCTTCCTACTTGACTTTAATCGGTATTTACAGGAGTTTCCAACATATTCCCTTATAACATAACCCTTTATGTTTTAAGATATGTCATCCTTTATGGATTTGGAAAATGTGTCTACAGTTCTCTATTAGACACTGCAGACAAACTTAGCTCAACGTTCCGTGATTCATACTTAATCACTTTTACACGTTCCTTATTGGATCATATATTATGTTAAGTTATCATCATGGTTTTCTAAGATAGAACCTATGTGTCAACATAGTGGATGATGATCATCATTTTCTTTCTTTCAACCATTGATGTGAAACTTAATGCTATTCCTAACTTGAGTTATTAAGGACTAGTTCCTTAATTAACTTCTATTCCGAAACCCTTTTCAGAATCCCTTAAGGAATAATACATAATACACTTATTATCAACTTCTACACCTTATAAATCATTATTTATCGGTACTTGCGCTTTTATTCTTGATGTGTCGAATACACACTTAAGAATCACTCCTATAAGCTCCCACTCAAAATATGTTCCTACCATATTTGGATATGAGTCAGTACTCTTACTCAAACTATGTTCCTACATATTTGAAGTTGAGACTTATATTGCTCCCACTCAAAAATATGTCATTCACATATTGTTTTAGGAAGACTTTCATAGCTCCCACTCAATTTTATGCAAATTGCATATCTTCTCACTATTTTGGACATCTTCAAATCCTTTGATCAAATATCAAAGTGAGAGATTTACTATGAGACACTAGTACTTTTACTAGTTTTAAATCCACTAGACATTAAGCACACTTGAATCAAATTCATTTGAATTCATCCAATACTTGAAAAATTGTGCTTTTGTCATTCACCCCCTTTTTCCACTATGGCTTTGCAGTCATTTGGGGAAATTCCAAGTAACCCCTTTTACTTGTGAGATTCAGCAACGAATTGCTGTCTAATCTCAAGGGAATTTTGTTTCTAGGATTTCTTATAATTCTAGTTTACCATTATTTCCTTAGTAGTTCGTAGGTATGTCATATTCCAAGAATCATGACAAATGATTCACAAATGTCTCCATACTTGATATGGATTACATTTTGAATCCTATATCATGTAGTGGAAACACTAGTGGGAAAACACAATGATCATTATCATTGATTCTTTCCTTTGCGAAGAGAATCATTTAGGAACGTTGTCCGTTGCGCTTCTCAACACTCTGATGCAGGGTTTTGAATCCTCATCGTGTTTTTCACTATCTTCCATTTGCTCCAAAATCGAGAAATATCACTAAAAGTGAACTTTCTCAATAATGCACCAAAGTCCAAGCAATACAAGTTTTGCTTCTCTTTTGGTTTAGCTATGGATTTCGTATTCAAAGTTTCCAATGAATACTCTACAAGAACTTATTCGCAATTGTTTTGGTTATATCGAATAACCCCAAAACTTTTACGATGATCCATACTAGATATGGAGCCGATTTCACGAATTCAAATGGTTCACTATATATTCTAATTGAGTGATAACTATTTCTAACTAATGGTCTCTACATCTATACTACAATGATTTATTTTGTGCCATCTATTCACCCATTTTGATATCTAATATCACATTGTGATGCTTTTCATTTCACAATTTCTTTTATGCCATTCTCATAAAGTTGAATTTCATTACTATTGATCAAATCATAGTAATTAGATTCTCTTTTATATTTATACCCTTTTATTGATGAAACACTTTGATCAAATCGAATAGTTTCATACTTATGTTTCCTTTGGTAAACTTATTTACACATTTAAACAATCATAATGATAATTACCATTTCGTTAAAATACAATACATCGAATAAGTATTTGCTTTAAACAATTCATTAAACACTTTGTATTCAAGTAATACACGGTGTTCAAGTTAATTTGCCGAACTTAGGCATGATTTATATGTGATAAGAAATCGAATGACTTTCACATATTATCAATTTAACTTTGAATTTAAACAATGATTTTCATTCCATAATGAAATATCATTTAAGTTGGGTATTTTAAGGCATTTCAATATTTTACAAATATTCATGCATTATAATTAGTTTCAAACAGCAAGGATAATTCACATATAATCAAACAAGATATGAACACAAATAGAAATCATTCATAAAAGTAGAACAACTGTTTGTTACAAACTGATATGAATAACCGTCTCACAAAGTGTGAGACACACTAAAGAAGTTCATAAGATTTTGATTACAATAACTATCCAAAAACATAAACTAAATTATAAATGTCGAGGGAGAGTGTCGTTGGCCATCATCATCATGCTCGCCATTAGCACACAACGTCACCTCCTCTCCAGCAAGCACCTCTCTGCCGAAGGACCTGTTTTCAGCAAAACAGAACAAGTATCAAATATACTTAACACTGCAAATGTGTTTGCTAGATTATAACATTTATAAAATTGTATATCAAATATATACCTTTGTCATTGATGACCTCAGTGACAACGGGTTCAACCACCACTTCTCTGAAATGTGATATGAACTCGTGGAAATCCTGTGTTTTCATGTCGGCTCTCATAATGCAAATCCTGACTTGTGCTTAGAAGCTTGGTGGCAGCGACCGCAACACAACTCCTATTGTAAAAGATCTTGCGAACCAAATGTCCAGGAAGTATGCCAGACTCATGTATGCATCATATATGCTCAACAAGTGATCGTCCAGTGAGGAGGCTTCCTCCATCTTTATGGAGAGGAAGTCCCCCATTAGCTGATACTCCCATATGCGCACTTGTTCCACGAAATGCAATCTCAGATGTGCCATAACCGTTCAGGGATTAAGACGTCCCACCATCGGCCATAGTCCATCTTCCATCCCAAGGCGCATCGTTACTGATATGAATGTGGCCATCACACGACGACGGCAGCGGAGATCCCGCTGCTCCTAGGTCTCATGAGAATAGGGTGGCTCCAAGTACATCTCGCAGATCATGTAGTCAGCCACTTTGTTCTCATCAAGGAGATCATAAAGGCGCATGACCCATGCAGAATAGTTGGATCCATCTAACTTGAGCTTTTCTCCTTTTAACCAATTGTCAATAGGGAAGGTAACCTCGGGGAGAACCATTTTCTACATATATAATTGCAAAAAGGAATTTAGACTAAGTTTATAATTAAATGAGTTGATAATAAATCCACTCAGAAACACCTATCCCCATAAGGGTTCCTAGTGATAACACGAACCCTATCAACCACATCTCCCCCGAATGTCACAGCCATCAATGTGGGTTCAAGGGTGGACGCTTAACGTTGGTCACACCGTTCATGCGACTCGTGCTCGATCTTTCGACCATCCGCGTTATGAGGCCATGTCTGCACATGCTAGGTTCGCCAACTCAACCTTAGTGTATTCGCTGTGCAACATGGCTTACACCCACTGTATGCGAATGTAGATATGTCTGACACCCACGCCTATACCGTGGATCGCCTTATACCGAAGAACTTTCTGGGTGGTGCACACTAAGGGGGAACACAATCGTTGGTAATTTTAACAGGGATCAACTTATTAGGCTACCGTCGAGAATCTAATACTAGCACACAATAAGATATACAAACAATAACATTGAATGTAAATGCGATGTGATATGGTCCTTCACGTCGTGATCTCCATCCGTCGTCACCGGATTCCGGCGCCAGGGTTCCGGCGCCGTAGACACCAGGGTATCGGTGTCTTTCCGGTGTGGTAGTCCGTCACCTCCGTGACTATCTACGACTAAGTAACATAAGGTAATCACTTTACCTTTGCAACAACCATATCACAAAGCAACGCCCCCTGCAAAACAAAGTTAGACGCCTCTACTTTATCTTTGCATGTTTTACGTGGCTAAATGGGCTTTCGCACACGAACCGTTCTTACCTACTAACTTTCAGCACAACGCTGATCAAGTAGTTGTCTCTACTACACCCCTTTCGGGGCCCTCCGTTGTAAATAGCATACCAACTAATGCGAGAGAGACAGACACCCCCTAAGCCACTTTATACAGTACAAGCCATATGTCAAGCGTGGACTAGTCTCGCGAATGAACGCGTAAAGTCGGTTGGGGGCCACTTCATCAAGCATTACTACGGTATACACAAGTACACGTGGGAGGGTAAAAACTAAAAGATCAACGCCCACACGCTACATCTCATGTGTTCTACCCGTATAAGCATTACTATGCATAGATCTAGCTTTGATACCACTGTAGGGGTTCTGCGTATGAAAACAATAATTTTTTACCCTACGCCCCTGAACCCTTGATGTTGCCAGGACCTATCTATTAGTAATAAATTAATAGGAGGGGATTTTCGTGAACTTACACTTGAAGACCGAAAAGCGTTGTCCATGCTCAGGAGAGCATGGTTGATGTAGACGAGCCGAAGCTAACCACAAGGTCATGATGCAGTCCTTGCGCTCCTTTTGCTCCGACGACTTGAGTGCCTCAATTGTGACACCTCGCGGGGAGTTACACACGTTCGGTGCCTAACGATGACTCCCGCTTCCCCGATCCAGCAGCAGTTGCGGAAATAGAGCTCCTGGATCCGAATCCCGCAACGTGATGGCGCTCCACGGTGAAGACGTCTCTCGTTCGCGCAGTCCGAACTTGGGACCACGGTCACGAGAGAGAGAGAGAGAGAGAGAGAGAGAGAGAGAGAGAGAGAGAGAGAGAGAGAGAGAATATCAATTGGAGGTCTCCCCAAAAGTGAGGAAACCTTTATTGAATATTGTGTGTATTTATCTGGCCAAATACCCTTACTATATATAGGGGAAAAGGAGGTACTACCTTCCTCAAAGTCTCGGGGTGGAACTAAAGGAGAGGAGTGGGGGGGGCAGCCGCTGACCCGCCCTAGTGGGCCCCACGTGGGGGGGCTTGGCCCAGCCGGCCACCCCTTGCCCCTTCTCCCCCTCTCCTTTCCCTAATGGGCCCTCTCCCCTCCGGGAAGTAGCCCATTAAGCCTTTTGACCTTTTAAATTGATTTTCTATTTATTAAATAATTATGAATAAATTATTAAATCAATATTTGAAATTCATTCATATATTATTCAATCTCTATGGTTAAAGAACACTTACACCTCCACTCCGGACTTCCTCCGGACTTACCGAAACCCTTCTGGTTTTCTCTCTACTATTCTTCGGTGATTCTTCCGATCCTATAAACACTCTGTAAGCATCATCAAGCCCTTAAGCGTGATACCCCATGGTTCGGGAACACTCCAGATATGGTCGGGACACTCCCGCACCAATGATCGACAGAGGGACCTGCATGGCCATGTAACCCCTGTGCGTTCCACAAAGATCTTTCGTCGTTTGAACCAGGACAGTCGTGTCTTATTCCCTTTGTCTCTCGATACTTGCATTGCCCGAGATCTAATCAATGACATCACCATGTCATGTTCAATCTCATTACCAAACAATGCTACTTGACTCGTTCCGACAAGTGATATCCCTGTGATCAAATCACATGCTGCGCAACTATTGGATATAACTTCTCTGAGTGGGCCCTTGAGTATCATTCCGTCACGTGGACAGACAAATCCCGCTCTTGACATATATTGCCTCTACGGTTTCCTCCAAGTACCTAAACACACCTTTATAAACACTTTATTACCAAGTGGCGCTTGATGCTATCAAAGCACTCTCGGGAGACAGTGATTGATATATTCTCACGGTCTAAGGAATAGTCTACAAGGATCCATTTCTAATCATCATAACTTGAACTTCATGACATGATCGGGTCACGATGTTTAGGTTGGGTATTGGTTCACCATCTCATTCTCAGAATGAGTTGACTCCATTTCCAACTGGAATAAATGCCACATGATCAGGAAACTTGATCATATGTTAACCAATGAACCAGTGACTAGAGTTTCACTAGGAACCCCTGGTTGTTTGTATATCAGAAGTGTATTGATGTTTCCACTCAATATAGTTATATCATGATATAAAACTTAATCATAAACTATATGAAATATGATAATAATCCTTATTACTATTTGTCTCTAGGGCATATTTCCAACAATCACCTATGTATGTAAAACAACTTGTTGATAAGATGGCTCCTAACATGACCATGAAATGAATATGAGTTGGAACTTGCAAATTTGCATGATTTTATAACATCATCCTCCCAACATGATGTAATTTATCTAATAATTTTTTGAAACTGCTAAGTATGATATCCATTCTTCGTCGAGATCCTGAGCATTAGGAGTACGACCATGGATGATCAGTTGAGGCCTTGGATTGAGGGGGTACAGCCTACCAAATTTCTATTATTACATGGACCATGACCAAATTCGAAAATAAAATAAAGCGGTAAAATATCCCGCAAATTCGGACATAGTTCGTGCCCCAAAATTTTAGATACTTCGAAATTCCTATTTGACCCCTATTAAATTCGGTGGGTGGGGGGCTTCACTCGTATTTTTCCTAGTATAGTGCTAGCAGTACCTAAACCCTACCCCCTCCCTATTTCTTCTAGGAATACGTCAACAGCCGGAACATCCCTGCTGCAGTTTAGCTGGCATACCCACCACACTTGATCTACTCAACAAACCCTCTTGTTCGGCGCGCTGAGCACATCATCGACCGCCTAGGGTCTGCTCCATGGATGTCGTGGTCCATCATTCTACTCGTATCCTTGCCTGTCCAAGATCTTCTTCCCAATCGTCGACACCCACTACCACCGTAGCTCCTTTGGCGACCTGGATGTGACCCTTGATGATGCGGAGGAGGCCTAGACGCTGCCCCGACCGAGGTAAAACCAGATCTCCCTGCGTAATTCGTTTGTTTGCAATGTACTGTATTCGTGCTAAATTTCCTTACTAACAGGTTCTTTACTTGATATACACCCGTTATGTACTAAATTAACCTGTTGTGGCTACACTTAAACTCCACTCATTGAACTGTGTTTATGTACTGTATTATTTTTTTGTGAAATATTAGTCAGTTAACATATTTGTTTACATTCTCTGTTGTACCTGTCCACATGAGATATGATTATATAATATCTCTCTCATTTTCCTATTTACGAACTATAGTATTTCCATCGTGTTATTTTCCTGTTATCCTATACTACATGTTTACACATGTCATACTATTTGACAATTATGTATTGTCGATTTGATCCCTCTTAACCTACGGCTAAAACTGTTTGATGTTATTATGCAAGGGGCAACCTCAGTTTGCACACAATATCATAGAGTGAATGGCTCCTATAATCTCGTAAGACCCCATCACTTTTGTTTCACTTCATGCCAACATATATCATGTTGGAACTTGTTTGTATTTGCAGTTGGCCATACCTTTATGCAGAGGAGGAACAATGGAATACATACTCCGCCCGTCCACATGAGCTGTTTTAGATCTCATGTAACACCTACCATAAGGCCCCCCATCCGAAGTTTGGTCCTTGCCAAATTTTTGTTTGCTTAAACTTACCATTTGTCTTTCTTGTCTTCATATTTTTTTCCAAAAATTAGCGTCAAACATTTTATCCCCACTATGGTCGGCTTTTGTTCCATGTTCTTAGTTCAATTTCCTAGATATGGAGAGGCCAGGTGTATTGCATCTGAGTTGTCTGACAATAAGAACAAGGCCACACTAGCGATAAGATCCACACATGTATCATAAGGAACTCTTGTATCTAATGTGTATCATAGTTAAATGAACTAACTATTTCAATATGAGGCACTTGATGGTTTAGTTTTTTGTTCTCACGCCACCGAACCGTTGAAATTATCTAGTTATTCATAAATAATTCAATGTATGATTGCTTGATTCATTGTTTGTCTGAAATTATCTGGCTAGCATATTCGAGGCTCACACTTGATGTGTTTTTGTTGGCTGAGTTACTCTTTTTTGTCTATGATTAAATCAGTGGAAGATTCTGTTGTGTAGTGCATGGCTAGTTTATATATGAGAAACATAATGGCTTAGTTTTCATATTCTATTTATTCATGTTCTACACATTCTAATTTGAGCAGTCTGCATCATGTACTTTGGTTGATTGCTCGCATTATTATTCAGAATGAACTTGTAGTTTGTTTCCCAAGTCCGTTGTTTAGGTAACTTGTTTTGTCTTGGTCTCAGCCATCTTCAAGTAGAGCAGTCATTTCACAGAGAAGCACATGCTCACATCGCTCCATGGCACCAGCTGGTCCACTTATTCAAGAAGAAATAGATGTATGAGCCACCATTGTTAATTGCTTCCTTCCTTATATATTACCGCATTGACACATTTAAATTTCATGGTGGTGTGATTACATGCTAACGCTGTTATAACTTGTTTTGTGTTTGTTTCAGGCTACAAATGACCCTCTAAATGCCGAACAAAGAGCTACTTCTCCAAGTTTAGATTTTGTTTCACACAGCAGCAGTGACAATACCTATTACTCATGGCACACCTCTTCGACTGATCCTCTTTTTTCAGCCGAAAGATTACTTGAGGATGCTCTCCAAGATGCCCGTGATATTGTTGAGCAAGAAGCCAACAAAATAGATTCAGTAACCACCATAGGATGCAAAGACTTATATGAATTGAAAAACATGCAAGCTTTTACGCAGAACATACTTAATAATCTCATCTGCAGCTCTCATGGGAAGCCAGTTGATACATGTCTCGTGATGCAAGCTCCATAGAGACATTTTCTGTAACACCAGTTATGGTGTTTTTTTAGTTGTTTGGACTCTGATACAACTTTCATGCTTCATTTTATTACTATCAAGTTTACTGAGGATTGTAATAATCTACTATAATTCGAAGTTGTAAGTTTTTTGAGGATTGTTACAAACTAAGCATCTATCAGAATTACTACACACACATCAAAAAAGTGAAATTGTAAGAGGTGCAACACACGATCTACTGGAACAGGGAGAACATACATTGTATTGCACGGGCACCATAGAACTTGAAAAATTCATAGACGTTCACTCAACAAAGTGAACACATAAAGAGCTGACCTGAAGAGAATACATCAGGAGCAGACCCACACAATTCATCAATCTGACGGATAGCCATCATAATAATCGTAGTGGGTGGTACCATGCTCGCCATAAGGCGGCACCATCTACAGCTCAGAATGCTCGACGATTCTGCAATAGTCCGCCAGCAATCGATCGAGTTCGAAAGGACGGTCATTGATCCATAATCCTCCTACTCCATACCCATATACAACCCTTGTCTCCTCTTCCCACGCAAGAGCCTCAAAGTTGTAAGATCTAATCTCGGATAGGTCTGCATATTATATGCTATCGGCATGCACCGTGGTTACCCTATCGCTGTCGACACAGACGCAACGATTGTCAGAAACAAAGAGAGCATGACTTCCGATGCCTCTGACCAGGTGAAGGGCATGCTTCTGGGTATCAACCCAGTAAACAACCAGCCTGCCGCCGTAGACCGGTCCACTCGCAACGAACATCAACTCCTCGTCATACTCGACGAGGTAAAAACGATTCTCTGGAAACTGGCAGCCCGGAACAGGGCATGCAATGGTGGGATGCATCTCTAGGGTTCATGCGGAGCTCTACAGCTGGACATTTCCATGAGCAGCATCACACATAGTCGAGAGGATAGACCCATATCTATCTGTGACGAAAACATCACTAGCGTAAGAAGTCACGCTCCGGAGTTCCGCGAAGCCATACGGCGAGTACCACCCTTCACCAAATCTTGGGAGACTCCCTTTCTCCATTCTCTCATCCGCCCACCGAATGGTGGTGTTCTGATGGTTTGATGTAAACACCATCAACAACAGGAACATCGTCACAACGACAAAAGCCACCTGCTCGGTCGGTATCTCCGCCCTCAGGCCCTTGATAGCGCCCGAGAAGGGGTTGTACAACCGGGTCTTGTACGGCTGCACCCTCTATCCAAGCACAAGGAGGCCGCCAGTTGTGCTACCGACATAAAAGTACCTTCCAGAGAGAGAGAGAGAGAGAGATAGAGAGAGAGAGGAGAAATAGAGATTCAGTCAGGGTAAACAGACTGAAATTCAATCAAGGTAAACCATGGAGAAAAACCCTGGGCAACAAGTGGACGAAGAAACAGAACTTGAAAAACAGATAGTATAGGATGTGAATGCAAAAAGAGGATTGCATATATACAGATGAATACAAAGAAAGGACATGCGAATAACCCGCCTAATCTTCTTCTCAAGGTGGCGGCCAGTTCTCATGTTCAACAACGTGATGGCGGCATCGTCTAAACGATACTCCTCTAACAACTGGTGCTCTAGAACAATCCAGTTGGCTGGCATAACATGCTCCTCTATGAAGCCACGGCAGGCGCTATAGACTGCCCGAAAGGAGGCGTAGTAGTCGAAGTCGTCCGTCGAAAGCAAGATGTTACCTATCTTCTGGATGAGTCCCTCAGGGAGACCAGCCAATGGCGAGTCCTCCTGCTTCTTGCTGGCCATGGATGATGGCGTTTGTGTGGTCTCGGTCCCGCCGACTAGCATAGGAAGCGGTTCCAGAGACACATATGTAAACAAAGGCCTAGGAAAGCCAAGCAAATCGTGTGGAAACAAGACGATGGCATGCACACAGCAACCGTAAGCGTGTTTCATCAAACTGGCACGAGCACGTGCATGCGCACACGCACTAATTAGGGTACAACGGTCGTGCACACCAGCGTACGACTCCTGGGAGCACGCGAATGTGTAGGTGTAGGATGATAGTAGTAGTAGTATCATAACCTCATTGTATATAATTATCCCAAAATCTAAGGAGAAAATGTGCGCTCCCTGGTCCCTCGGGGCACACACAAACACAGGGAATTTTCCATTTTTTGCATGGCATTTTCCATTTTTCAATTTTGCTTTTTGGCTGTGCCCTTGGATGCTTACCGTTTGGCCGGATGGGGTGTATGCTCCGTGAAGCTAAAAACCTCATGTTCTCTTAATAGCACGGTCGTTAATTATTGAGGTATATACGTTTTTAGTCCCACAACTTGCACCGTGGGAGCGTTTTAGTCCCACGTTTTGCAAAGTGAGCAAACTTAGTCCCACAACTTGTAACTGGGAACATTTTAGTCCAATTAAATCAAACTTCTGTGATTTTGTGTAAATTCGTCGTAACTAATTCTAGAAATGACATGTGGCATCATATTTTTTGCAAAATGGCCCCTATATATTTTCTCCCTGCTAGTTGTGACCTTGGTATGACCTAACAGGCGGATCTGAATAAGAAGACGAATAAGAAAAACTACCAATGCATTATATAGTATCAAACTGATTAGCTGTGCTACTGAAGAAATCAGCCTTGCGACTACAACTTGCACACATAAGTGATTAACTAAAGAGCGCTCCGGCTGATGTGTTCTTTATTTTGGATATTCAGAAATATGAGTTCCGAAGATGTGAAAAAATCTAAAAAAATATGTAAATTTTCAATTCAAAATAATTTATGTTCTAAGCTACAATTACAACTCAAGTTTATTTCTTTTTATTTTTATGAATAAGAAAAAACTCAAATATATTCTAGACATAGCTAGCAACTAGGTTAACGACTAAGCTATACAATTGATATTATAGACCGTGCCAACATGCACATGAAAATGTTTTGGTACAGATGCACACGATTATACTGGCAGTAGGCGTGAGCATTTTTGTGTTTGTATGTGCTTTTTATTGTATAAATAATTATGTCTTTCCAATTACTCCTCGTCTGGCATAATTACATCCTCTCAAGTACTCCCCGTCTAACAGGAGTAACAACTAGCATCTACCGGCATAGTGGCTTGTGGGTGTGTGTGTCGTTGTACAAAAGTATTAAGTTCGAATACATTCTCCTCTTAGAGATTTAACTATTTTATTTGTACGTCTACTAACAGGTGGCCCACTTATCAGTCCGCATAGGGATACAAATGACACACAAAATATAGAGGGGTCATTTAAAAAATCAACATCATTTGTAGACAAATTAAGTCAAATTCACTGAAATTAGATTAAATTGGACTAAAATTCTCTCGAGAGATAAGTTGTGGGACTAGTATTGCTCATTTTTCAATATGTAGGACTAAAACGTTCTAGCGGTGCAAGATGTGGGACTAAAGGTGTATATACCTTTTAATTATTTTACAACCTCAATTGCTAGGCCGAAGGACCAATTAATGCTCCTAGTTTTGCTCAATTACTCCTCTAGTTGACCGAACAATATGAACCACCATGTCCTGTAATTTCTCTGGCTGATCATGTTGTCAAAACGGGAGTGCATCCATTGGCTTGCATGTTTTTAATTAGATGTCGTGGCCATATGCATTGGCTGGATTTTAGGATTACTACTGCATGCAATAACTAGCTATAAAGCGAATAGGTGAAGTTAATTCTCCAAACTAGTACTACTCCGGCCTAGTAATACCGAACATAGGGAGTATCTCAAGTGTGGTTATATGGATGACCAGTTGATGTGAATCTCGGCCATTAATTCCTGACCATATAGCCGTACGTTCTACCACCTTTTTTACTACTACTACTACTAATACTACTACTACTACTACTACTACTACTACTACTACTACTACTAGTAGTAGTACATGGACGCTAGAAAAATTCAAAATCTCAATCGAGTGGCAAAATCACACACACTTACTTCGAAGCATTTCCCGCCTAACCGTTTCAAAAACTTTAAGCCAAAATCTCCCACCGAGGGAGTACATTCTTATATTATTATTATTATTATTATTATTAGATGGATGCTAGAATCTCAAGCGAGCGGCAAAACCACACACCCACTTTGAAGCATTTCCCGCCCCTCTGTTTCAAAAACTTTGAGGAAAAATCTCCCACCGGGGGAGTAGCATTTTTGTATTATTATCAGAAGATGGGCGCTAGTCAAATTCAAAATCTCAATCGAGCGGAAAAACCGCACACCGACTTTAAAGTATTTCCCGTCCCTCCGTTTCAAAAACTTTGAGGCAAAATCTCCCACCAGGGGAGTACCATTTTTGTAATATTATCAGATGGCGCTTGTCAAATTCAAAATCTCAATCGAGCGGCTAAACCATACACTGACTTTGAAGCATTTCCCACCCCTCAGTTTAAAAAACTTGGAGGCAAAATATCCCACCGGGGCAGTACCGTTTTTATATTATTATTAGATGGACGGTCTCTAAATTCAAAATCTCAATCAAGCCGCAAAATCACATACCAATCTTGAAGCATTTCGCGCCCCTCCACTTCAAAAACTTTAGACTTCAAAATTCCCATTCTACCCATTGTTCTGACACCCTATGGGCAAGCTAAAGTCTGTAGCTTGGGGGCACGATCGTAATTATATTTCGGTTCACCTCCTTAGTCCCCGATTTGCCCAGATTTTCCTGTTGGTCCTTCCAAAAATCCCAGCCCCCTCTCTCCCATGCCCTCACCTCCACGACCACCACGCGCACCGGCCGGTGGCAATTCGACGGCGATCGGAGCTGCTTGAGTTGCAGTCTCATGCACCGCCATGGAGCCGCTTCACCAATGCTCACCCACCGGATCTGGTTCACTGGGTCTCTCTGCCACTACACCAGAGCTGCGGTGTTGTTTACCACGCCGATGGCGCCATTGACCGCCCAAGCTCTGCTTCTCGGCCGCCAAAAGCTATCCAATCGTATCGGATCTGCTTCACCGGTGTACACCAGACGTGATCTAGTTCAAGGAGTTCCATGTCCACCGCTCTAGACCAGCTGCTCGGTCATCGCCGTTCACTGCACTGGATCTGTCTTAGCGACGCTCTTATCCACCGCGCTCAAGCCGGTATCGACCGCCCAAGATCTTCTTCCCTGACGCCAACAACCACCACAACCGTAGCACGCTCAGTGACCTGGACGTCACTCGCACGGTACCGACGAAGCTTAGTAGCCTCTCGGACCAAGGTTAAATAATTGCAACCTGTTTTTGTTTTGTCAGCAGTATAGCAGGTTAAAGCCTGTCATAGTGAACTGTATTTTTGTAATCGTGCTCATACATACAAGTCAGTGGGAATGCCTATTATTCGTGCTAGTACATACAAGGTCGTTAGACATGTTGGTTTGCATTCGCTTCTCTACAAATGTCAAGTCATGGCCATATCTGTTATTTTGTCATGCACATGTTATTAGCTACTCCATACAATAGTAATTGTCTGCTACCGTGTAATCCTTGCTAAATTTCAAGTTAGCAGATAATATTAGTGTGGATTCCCTGCTCTACAGTTTCTGAATCTATCTGGTTCGTCCTGAGATTAGTTCATGCTATTATTTCCTCCTTGATATTGTTCTGCTATCCTGTAGTAGTCATTTAAACTCTTCGTACTAATTCGATTATAATTTTGTTGTTGCCATCTGATTCTTAAAAAGCTACATTACTAACTATTTCCTTTTTCTTGCATATATTTCAAAATGGAACAATGAACATGTTGGTTTGCATAGCCTATTCTACAGGTTCACAAGGGATGCCATTACTTCCTTATCTGGTGTTGGTTCATCCTGAGCAATAGCATAACTATCCTCTACTATGTAGTTCACTCGTGGTTTGCATTCCTGCTCTAGAAGTTCTCTTATCATGCCATTATAATTTCTATCTAGTTGATTCTTAGCTATGACAGTAACTACATGTCATTGTGTAGCTCACCGCAAATTATGAGTCACCCAATAACTCTATGCATTCTAGGGATGCCACTGCTTCCATATATATTTGCTGAAATGACCTCGCTAGTTTATATTTGCTAAACTTATAAGAAACACTTTGTTTGATTTATCATTTCATTCTAGGCACACTTGTCTAATGCTTGTTTGTCCTGTTCTGTAGGTTCACGAGCGACGCCATTATATCTCACATCTGGTTCTGGGTCTGGTTCGTCCTAAGACACGACATAACTATCCTCTACAATATATAGTTCATTTGTGGTTTCCATTCCCGCTCTACAAGTTCTCGTATGATGCGGTTATAAGTTTTATCTGGTTTATTCTTTTCTATGATAGTAACTGCATGCCATTTTGTGGCTAAGCGCAAATTCCGAGTCACCCAACGTCTTTTGCATTTTAGGGTATAGAACTGCTTCCATGTATATTTGTTGAAATGACCTGGCTAGTTTATATTTGCTGAAATTCTAAGCCACACACACATATTTTGATTGCTCGTTTCATGGTAGGCACACTTTTTAATGCGTGCTTGCTTGTCCTGTTTGTTTGAGGTGTTAGTCAATAATTGAACCATTGACCAATTGTAAACTCCAGATCATATCTCCTGTCATATCAGTCAAATGAGTAGTTTGTCTTGTTTGATGTATTAATTTGTTATTACTTAGTTTTAGACAACAATTATTGCTATCGCCACCAAAGAAGGGGCTGCAAGATAATTTCTCCTCCAATGTAGCTGTTATACTCAAAGGAAGATGCACGTGATCAATTGAGAAAGCAAATCGAGGACTCTGCTATCAACTTGATTGTCAACTGAAATGTGATTTTCTTTCCCATGTAGGCATTTAGTTGATGCCATCCACACATGGTGGTAGTCGTTACGGTAACTACGCTAGGCAGGTCGATTAGGGAACAATACCATGCTTTGTTATTGGCCCATCGTGTATTCGGCCGACAATGAACAGTAAAAAAAGCTGGATTATTATACACATTTTATGATATTGGCATGGGCTTCAGAAAAGCCGAAACTGTAAAAGGCCGTAAAGGTAACGGGCTGACCCGCATGTGCTAACATGACGTAACAGTAACATGCCGTAACAGTAGCAGGCCAGAGTAGTAGCAGGCCAGAACAAAGACAACATATTACAGTAATAGGAAAGAAACTGTAAAATCGCTGAATAGTAACAGGCCAAAACAGTAGCGGCCCGAGAAATTTCTAGACGAGGGCTGTAACATGCCGACAGGTTTACCAGGATAGAACAGTAAAGGGCCGCTTGTGGGCCTGAACAACTAAAGGCTGGAACAGTAAAAGGCGAGAACAGTAACATGCCAGTATAGTAATGGACCATCTCAGAGAAGGGCCCTCACTAGGCGACCCACGATGGGCTGCGATAACAGTGATGGGATGACCGTAGGCCTTAAGTGTACATGAGCGACTTGGCGTAGACTGCTAATGGGCCGCACAGTGTTGGAGCAACATGGGCCTTCTGTAGGCCGAAACAGAATCGGGCCTGAAAGTTCATGGGCTGCTGCTGGTTGCATTTTTGGGCCCATTTCAAACAGTGAAGGATAAAATAGTAACATGCCATATTCTTATTGGGCTCTCCTGATGGGCCGGCCTAGTTAGTATTTAGCAGGTCTTGCCTAGGCCTCTCTTCTCCACGGTTTCTATGACCATTAACGGCGGTAACCGACCGCTAACAACGGCTGCCACGTGGAAGTTTGCCAGACGTCATCAGTCAACACGGCTGGCGAACAGATCTACGATGGAACAAGTTTTCGTGGCTAAAGGGTGCGATCCGCCACGGTAAAAAACCTGTGGTTAATTCATTTTTGATGGGGCTTTTACCATGAAGGCCATCTGACGCGGATGAATTTTTGGCCATGAAAAACGGGCCTTCAACCATGAAAATTGTCCGTTGTAAAAGCCAACTTTTCTTGCAGTGAGAGATAAAACACACATCATAGATAAATGGATCTTATACACAAGTAATATATCATCTTTATTTCATATCATAATAATGTTAGGGTTTCTCCATCTCCCCAAGAACGAAGGGAACTACTCACACATGGAAGCAATCAACAACATCATCATAATAAAAGGAATGGATAAAAGTAATTTGATGAATCTAGTGCAAACCACAATTGAATTTGGAATTACAACAAGATCTAATGGATGGAAGATGGGCGTAGAGATGATGACGGAGATGCAGCGGTAGATGATGTAGGGGATGATGCGTTGTCCTCCAATGATCCGTGCAGCAGCGAGGATTTTCCCTTCTTCAAGTTCCTCCTTTAGATCCCTTTCTGGTGTGATTTTTCATGGTTGGAGGTTTCTGTGAATGTCGGATCTCTCTTCTTTTTTTGCGAGGAGGAAGTATTTGACGAGGCGGTTCCATCGCCGGGTCGTACGGGCGTGCGGTATGGCCAGGCTCCGCCCGTAACACTGGTTGTTACACTGGCTGGAGCTTTCTGGGCGTGGGCAATTCTTCCACGTGCGAAGGTAAATCAATAAAATGACTTTTATCATTTCAAAATATTATATTACTATGTAATATGATAGTCTCAATTGATATGTCCATTAAAGACTTAGTAAATTGGGATCCTGTTGAAACAAGGACAAAAAGGTGCATGCTAGCGCGGTAAAATACTAAAAACCCTATACTACTAATGCAAAAATAATAAGTAAAAATGCTCAATTTTTTGGACTCATCAGGTCCCACATGTCAGCATATCATTAGAAGAATCGTGTTTATGATGAAAAAAATTTCCTTCGCTCGCGCTACCCTGTTCCAAACTTGATAGCGTTGCTCGATGCATCTACCGTTTAATCAAGCTGCTGGGACCCACATGTCATCCTCTTCGCTCGCGCTACCCTATTCTGAAATTGATAGCGTTCTCGATGCATCTACCGTTCAATCACGCTACTAGGTTCCCTATGTCAGCCTCTCAGTAGAAGAACTGTGTGGATGCTGGAATTTTTCCTTTGCTCGTGCTACCCTATTCCGAACTTGATAGCGTTGCTCGATGCATCTATCGGTTATTCATGTTCTTGGGCCCCACATGTCATCCTCTCAGTAGAAGAAACGTGTGTATCATGGATTTTTTCCCTTGGTTGTGCCTTCGTGTTCTGAACTTGATAGCGTTGCTCGTTACATCCGTCGTTTATTCAGGCTAGTGGGTCCCTTATGCCAGCCTTGCATTAGAAGAATCATGGGTATGATGGAATTTTCTTCTCTAGCTCTATCCAGTTCCAAACTAGATAGCATTGAATCTATCGTTTGGTCACACAACTAGGTCCCACATGACGGCCTTTCATTAGAAGGATCGATTGTATGATTGAATTTTTTCTTCGCTTGCGCCTCCATGTTTAGAACTTGATAACGTTGCTCACTTCACGAGTCATTTTGTCAGGCTGCTGGGTCCCCCATGTCAAACTCTCATTAGAACAAACGTGTGCATGCTGGACTTTTTTCTCGCTCGCGCCTCCATATTTTGAACTTGTCAATGTTGCTCGATGCAACACCTGTATAAGGTCTTGCTAGTGGGTCCCACATTTTAGTCTATCTATAAATCAAACGTGTGTATGATGGACCTTTTTTCGGCTGCGTCCGCTGTTTTGACCTTTGTAGCGTTGCTCGATGCGGCAGCCGTGTATGGTTTTGCTGCTGAGGCCCCCTTGTCAGCCTCTTTGGTATATCTGGCTTGTGGGTCCCTGATGCAACCTTGTATGTTATGGCTGGTGTGTCCCCGATTCCAGCCTCTTTATACAAGTATTTAACTTTTTTTCAAACCCGCGGATCAAACTTGAGGGATGATGCAGGTTGGTGGTTCCGTGATGTCAGCCTCTCCGTAATGCAATATTGCTAGAAGAAAAAATGTCAACCCAACATATATATATGAAAACCCAATGTATATACACACAAGGGATTCGAACTCAAGACCTTCGAATTAAATAGACTTAAACTGAGTGCGTTACAACTATACCAAAGATATGTATAGAAAAGATATCATTAAATGTTTATTAGTACTACAACTTATGTTAGTCTTTTATAAATATTTTGTGTCCATGTTTATCTCTTTTAAAATATAAAAGGCCAGCGCTCCTGGCATTTCAATTTATAAAATGCCACATAATCGAGTAGTTTTTTTAAAACATGGGAAGGTAGAGTATTTTTGAAGAGGTGGGGGCAATGCCCAAAAGGCCGAATTGAAAATATTTTAGGTCATACTCCATGGGCTATGCTCCATGGGCTCCTTTCTAAAATTTCACTATGCTGTGCTCAGTAATCCCCTGACCCTGAAAAGGCTGAAATATTATGTCCTGGGCTATGCTCCATGGCCTCCTTTCTCAAATTTCAATGGGTTGTGGTCCCCAGTCCCCTGACCCCGAAAAGGACGAATTAAAATGTTCTAGGCTAAAGTGGGGAGGAATGGGCTAGATTTCTTCTCCTCGTGAATGAAAATTGCATTATGATGTGGCTCGGCAGGATTCGAAACAAAGAGCTCATAGAGGGAGGTGGAAAAGGCGACAATTATTTTGACACATATTCATGCAAAAATTCAAAAGAACCGTGGACACACCCTCGGCCCGCACCAAAACTGGACTGATACCCTATGACTTCACTTGGTGAAATCACGTTGTATCTTTACCCCTCTCAAATTTGTCCAAAACATACATCCAATGGTACCAATGATAGAAAGGCAAAAACTCTATTGCAAATAGCCAATTAGCAATGACAAAACTTTTGATAGATTTTGTACTAGCATTTGAAAGATTCAGTAGTAGGGAATAAGACATGAAAATATTGATAGATTCCCAGTTCGTAATTAGCTCACTTGACAGATTCAGCAGCATTTCAAAGTGGTCGATTCAGCAATACAGACAGTGAACTTCAAGATAAGTACAGACATAATTAGTTCTTGTTTTAGATCTAAAAACCTTGGCACATGATGAGTTTGCCCATTTTTCTCCTAACACACTACATCATTGGAACATGCAAAACTGACGATCACGTCTTCTTTTGTATGCATACCTCGTTCTTACATCAATGCCTATGTGACCAACATATTTGCAACCTAAAATGCCCAATCCTCATCTGGATTGTGACAAGTCCATGTTTCAAAACAAAAGCAAGACCAGCCATCTACTGCCCTTGATCTAAACAAGTACTAGTACATCAGTATTAGCTCTACCAAGTACTTTAGTAAAAGCAATGAATGAAAATTTGACAGATTCAGTAGCATTTGAAAGATTAGGCAGTACAGAATAAGACTAGAAAAGTTACATACAGGTTTCCAGTTCACATTCAGCAGCACTTGATAGATTCAGCACCAATTTAAAGTGGCCGATTCAATAGTGGCATAAAATGACCAAACGAATTGACAGATTTAGCAATGCCGACATTGAAATTCAATGGCTGTACAACAATGCGGCAAGGCCAATTTTCAAAAGGAAAGCGAGACCATGCATATTCTCCACTCGATCTAAACAAGTCCCAATACATAGGTATTACTACAAAAAATAGATTAGCAGTAGCTCAATTCCATACAAAATACTTATTAGTAGAAGTGTAGAAGAATAATTCTACACTAAGCTAAGAACCACTACATGTCCCATCATACATAGAAGAAAAGAGAATGCTTTAGCATGTCAAAGTGTTGGCCGGGCAGCACGCTTGATTTCCTTCCTAGGACACGTCTCTCATTTCATTGTCGCCTGTCGGCCTCTAGGTCAGCAGCATACATGTAAAATTCACATGGCAAACCAGGAAATTCAGGATCCTTAATTGCCATAATTCCAATTACGAAGGGAATCTGCCATCAACATAAACTAGCGAATTAGTACAACATTACATACACTCACACTAGGATCATCAAAAGAGGATTAAGATGTGATATCTCACTAGTGAATCTTGTCCGACGATAGGTTTAGTAGTATGCCAGTAAAGCCGCGCCTTCGACAGAAAATACGTGATCACTTCCTACGCAACATAGGCTGGCGGTGGCCTAATCATTGTCTCGGATGACCTCGTTACTACAACCTGATTGATACTAGCGAACAAGACCAATGACTAAAACCTCACCTCGTACCATGGTGATTCCCACATGGCCGACCTGACCGGCCTGATGGATAGGAGCAAGTCTGTGCTATGCCCGTCAATTTGGGCGATGAAAAGATTACTCGTTCCTGATGCCGATGACCTCAGCTCTTAGTGCGCCTAGTGTAGAAATCGGCATAGATAGGTCCCATTTTGGGGGGCTGTATCTAGGTATTGTCATCGAGTGGGAAGATATGAGGTGCTCGACAAACACTTTCTTGACACTAGTGAACTCGCATCCTGGCTCCATGCAGACAAAATGGCGGTAGTTGCATGCGATCTTGTGGTCGTAGACGTCCTTGTAGAAGACCCAAGTCCAGCAGATGTTGTTGGGGCATCTACTACCTTTTCCACCAGCAACTTGCCGGTACAATTCCTTGGATCATGCGGCCAGCCGGACAGTGCTGGTAGGTTCAAGACGCATAGCTATTTTGTTGAAGACATCCTCACCGACCTTCGCCCAGATGTCGTTCAGCCGATTGTTCCTCTAATCCACCGTCATCATGTCCGGATGGATTGGGGGAAAGGGCGGATCTATGTATGACTATTTGGCATATTTGGAGGAGAGGGGTGGCGGCCTGGAAGGAGAGATGTTGCGGGTGAGATGGCTAGAAAAATGTGTAAAGTGCTCGCTCGAGAAAATCCAAATGTAGCCACGCGGAGTTGGGGATGGCTCTTTGAACGAGGTTTTTGTTCCATGATCCCTTGGTTGTCTTCTCTCGGGCGTAGCTGCATCGAGGACACCAACTAGAGTTATAGAGTAGGGAGTACTATAGCTACTCTAGACTAGCACGCTACCATGAGTGTTCTCTCATCACATTAGTTATTCGAACTGAGAGATGATTTATTTACTTCTTCCATTTTTATACTACTCCCTCTAGTTTGTATTCTAACTAGCAACAGTGTTGGCAAAAAGTGATTCAAACCATACTTGGAACCTATTTGATATTCTACAGAGCATCGACTTAATTAGTTCAAATAAAAAAGTGATTCACACAGTTGGTTCACTTTTAGTTTTTTGTCAGCAGTTGGGTCCCATGTTACTGTACCAGCTGATTTAATACACTACAGCTAAATGGGATCGGTCCAATCTTTTTTATGCGCCACACCAGCAGTGTGGCTGGTCTTGGCCTCAACTTTATCTAGATTCACATCAGTTGGACAGAGTAGTTGTAAGTTAAATTATGTTTTCTCGTACTTCATACCAAAATACCAAGATGTCGAACCTCATATCAACTTTCTATAAAGGTACCCCTATGCAAAGTTTGGCAAGCCTGCTAAAATTGCTGAAACTTCTAGAAAGGCAAGAACCCACGGCCTAAATTGCATCATGTTTTGATAAATAATGATAGGTTCCTAGTTCATATTCAGTAGTATTTCAAAGTGACCAATTTAGCAATACAGACTCTAAAATTCAATAGCAGGACGATGAGAATCAATTCTTGTTTTAGCCGTGAAAATCTTGGCACGGGATCAGTCGCTTTTCTCCAAACACACTTGATCATTGGAGCAAGCAAATCTGATGATCAAGTCAGCTTTTCTGTGCATACCTTTCAGTCACATCAATGCCTGTGTGACCCACATATGCAACCCAAAATGCCCCAATCCTCATCTAGATTGTGACAAGGCCATGTTTCAATAGAAGAGCAAGACAATCTATTGTCCTTGATCTAAACAAGTACCAGTAAATCAGTATTAGTTCTATAAAACTCTTTAGTACTGTAATTAAAACGATAGAACATTTGACAAATTCACTAGCATTTGAAAGATTTGGCAATACTAAATAAAATTAACAAATATCAATAAATTCACAATACATAATCAGCGGCAATTCACAGATTCAACAACATTGCAAAGTGACCGATTTAGCAGTACATATAATGACCAAAAGAATTTACAGATTTAACAATGGAGACGTTGAAATTCAATAGATGTAGAAAGGCCATAATTCAAAAGGAAAGAGATACCATAATCTAGCCATGTTTCAAAAGAAGAGCAAGACCATCTACTGCCCTTGATCTAAACAAGTACAAGTACATCAGTATTAATTCTACAAAATACTTTAGTGATAAAAATGACAGAATATTTGAAAGATTCACTAGCATTTGAAAGATTCAACGGTACTGAATAAAATAGAAAAGTATCAACAGATTCCCATTACATAATCAGAAACACTTGACAGGTTCAACAACATTTCAAAGTGACTGATTTAGTAGTATAGGTAATGACCAAAAGAATTGACAGATTTTAACAATGCAAACATTGAAATTCAGTAAATGTAGCAAGTCCATAATTAAAAAGGAAAGAGAGACCATATTCTGCAATCGATCCGTCAGTCTAAAAAAGTACCTGTATATAGGTACTATAACAAAATAGATTAGCAGTAGCAGAACCCCATACAAAATACTCAAAACTACCTTAAGCTAGGAACCACATGTCCCAAAATGATGAGAAAAATCCTGTCGAGGACTACACGGGTTCACGTTAGGATCTTCACTAGAAGATTAAGATGTGTTATTCTCTAGTCAATCCTGTTGATGTGAAGTTTGTATTCCAAGGCAAACTCTGATGGTCAATTCCTACAAGGAGCAACCAGATTAGACCGACAAACCCACAAAGAACAATTCACTTTAGTCACATGCATGCCACTTCTCGGCGATGTGATGCTCTTCAAAAAGAATACCTCCTTCCTAAAGTCATTTGGCTACGCAGAACTCAACTTCACCTTGTACTGTGGTGACAAGCTCACCGCCGACCTGACGCACACGACGGATATCAAGATGAAATTGTCACGCCAGTCAAACAGCACGCAAAACACGGTACTATCGTTCCCGAATCCCAAAATATCAACATTTTGCAAGCACGGTGCCGACACCATCTTAGAGATGTTCCTGGCTTCCCTACCATCGGGGAAATAGTGCCCCCTCACCGAGTGGGCTTCTCTAAGGTGGGCGAGGAGCACTATCGGCTGTACAGCGAACTCGCAGCCAGGATCCACGCAGTTGCGCGGGACTAGAGCAATGCACATTGGAAACGAATATTGAAAACTACCATCTTCCAAGACAACTCATACCAATTGGGTATGTCACCAACAGAAAGTAATTAATTAGTACGACATTACATATATTTACAATAGGATCATCACAAGAAGATTTATATGTGTTAACTCACTCTTAGAACTTGTTGATGTGATACTTTTAATTCAGGGGGAATTCCGATGATCGATTCATAAACTCTCAGGTAATGTCGTGGCTTCAAGAGGTACGACATGAGCTATTCCAGCACGACTTGTACCGATGAAGGCCTTCTCATCAGCTTAGTTGTCGCCATAATTTTGATCGAATGGAGCTCACGCCATTACCACAACGGCTGAAACTTCACTTGTACCTCGACGATTCGCACACCGCCGACCTAACGTACCTGGTGGATATGACAATGTCCATGGTATGGCAATCAATTTGGGCAAAAAAATGCGTGCCCTCTTTCCCTATGCTGATGATCTCTGCTCTCCACAAGGCTATTGCAGGCACCAACTTAGTCGGGTACTAGTATTGGTGGTTGTAGTGCATTTTGGACACACCCAATCTGTGGGCAACTCCCAAGTGGTTTGAAAGAACAGTCAATGCCCAGGCGAAGAACTCGCATCCTCGATGCATGCAAACAAACGGGGCATAGTAGCACCAGATCATGTGGTCATAGATGACATTATAGGAGACCAATATCGAGCATCCGTAGTTTAGGCAGCTATAACCTTCTCCGTCAGCGACTTGGCGGTGTAGCTCCTTGGAGCATGCATCTAGCCAGACAGAGCTTTTAGCATCCAAATGCTCAACGATTTCGTTGAATACATCATCACCGACCATGCTAAAGCCGTTGCACCACTAGATCTCCCTCAAACCTCTCCAAATATTGTACAAACAATCCGCTATCACGTCCGAGAGGATTGGGGGTGAGGGCAGATCTATATAGAATTGTTGCTTTTTTGGAGGAGAGGGATGGAGATCTAGAAGGAGTGATGTAGCGGGCGATATGGGAAGGAAAATGTGTGAAGCGCGTGCAAGAGATGCGTACAGGCGGCGTCGGCGAGTGGGGATAAACTAAACAGAGACGGGGAAGATGGGATGGCTCATTGAAAGAGTTTTTTCTTTTCTTCTACTGTAGGAAGCGACTGCATCGAGGACGCCGACTAGCGTGATAGACTAGCACGCAGCTGTGCACTAAATTAACCATGTCACTTCCTGATGCAGCATAGTCTCGTCACGTCAGTTTGACCAGACATATTATTTATTATTTACACCTTCTATTTTCATAGTATTACTCCGAAAAGAAGAGTATGTATCTTCTTGGCAACCCCGTGCGTGTTCTCAGTCTCTTCTCACTCCTAGATTTTTGTTCAACAGGAGGAAACTCCTATTGGCAATATTGGTCATCATGCCAAGAAGAACCCATGTACTCCTACCAAATATGGGAACACACCATGCCAAGTTCCTGCATAGCTCAGAACTTGAATTTTTCAGAACTCCAGGTGGTTTTGCTGTACTGAATTGCTAGTTAGCTTCAAAATATTTTTGGAAAATATTGCGCATGCCTTGGTACGACGGCTCGGCTCTATGTATGTATGTGTCTGTGGTGTGTTTGTTAGCCGGGTTGGTGTGGAGTAGGAGGAGTATATATGAAGGGAACCACTTTTTTCCTTGGCAGCAAAAAATTCAAACTTTTAATGTTTCAAAATTTTCACTTGCTTCCCAAACTTCAGGAGGGAAGGTTATTTAAAAGATCGGCCGTTCGCGGTACTTCTTATTTTATCTTTGTCTTGTCTTATCTCTTATATATATCACCTTACAATGCCACTATATAGTGTACGAATAACTTTGAACATTGATTGTTGGATCAAGACTGGCAAATCCAAACATTGTTAACCGTTGAATCTTCTTTTCCACTCTAGCATCTAAAATATTCTATTGATACAAGTCTTTAGCATAATAAACGCTAGTACGTGCAAAGCTCAACACACTTCATTGCTTAGAACCACTTTTGGATACACATTGTTGGTTCTCTTTTAATTCCCATGTTTTTACTACTAAGATTTTTCAAGCTTCCTATCTAGCTTCTCACACTTCAGTGAGTTTTTGCCGATTTAACAAAATAAAGAAAAAAACAAAACAAAATGAAGATTGACGCATGATGTCCTATCATGTCGTGTGCACTGCGTGCCATGAAAACAGTAATCATGGCAAGTGATACGCATAAGAAGGATCCACATGAAAGTATTTGGTTTATTTTAATTTATTTATTTTATTTCCATGTCTTCAAAACATTATCAATTTTGTAGGCATGAAGTATAATCTTAGCATGAAGTTAGTTGCATTTCTCAAAATTCGCGCTAGTTCTTTGTATATTGACAGCTTTGGTACCTTCAAACGACATGTGTAAAATTCAAGATAAAACCTATAACACTAAATCAACATAAAGTCATCTAAGTGGGAAAAATTAGCTAGGAAGATTGATAAATGCTAAAACTAGGGAATTGTAAGAAAAGTATGGTCCACTTTGGCTGAAATGTGGGGTGGTGGCATTTTTGAACTAGGGAAGGCCAAGAAGGAGAAGATGCTTCAGTTAACAACTTAACACGGTCAGTGGAAGATAATGTTACATCGAGGACCTCGAAAAAGGAGAAAATTACATCGAAGTCCACATATTTAATACAAAGGGCCCTGAAAATAAGCATGGAAAAGCATTCGGGTCTGGCTCTCATTCTCCACCCACTAGCCAAGGAATGCATGCTCTCCATACAGAATACTAGTACTTGTACTTGCTTAACAAATGAAATCACAGTGGTGCTCACCTTAGCCAGATCTTGTTGATGAAGTGCACCGAATGCGATGGGACGTATCTTATCTTGTCTTACTACTTTATAGTGTGTACAAATAACTTTGAACATTATTGACCGTTAGATCAAGACAAGAAAATCCCAATATTGCTAGCTGTTAGATCTTCTTTCCATTCTAGTATCTAGAAGATTCTATTGATTGTCTTTTGCATAATAAACTCTAGTACGCACAAACCTCAAAACACACTTCATTGCTTAGTTTCAGGGTCCTTATGCTAAATGCATAGACTTGGATGCAATTTTCATTTTTTTGTGCCCCTTGATGTAACCTATACTTCCACGTACCTACCGAATTAACTGAACCACCTCGCTCCTATCCGCGTAATTTTCATTATTCTAACTATCGGGAAAGAACATCTAGTTCTTAATTTTCCGAGTGATGACGAGATTGTTCTTTTTCGTAAAGAAAGTCTAGAGAATATGGATTTGAATGCCACAAGCCAAGCTTTCCAACATATACAGTGGAACATTATGTTGTACTCATGATTCCCATGTTAATTTTATGAGTTTTAAAACTTCCTAGCTAACTCTGCCGACTTGAATGAGACTTTATGTCAATTTACTGAAATTAGGTCAAATTTGAACTACAAGTAAATTGTAGGTTGCTTTGAAAGTTTTACAAAAAATGCTTTTGGAGGTAACCATCGGGGGTTAAATTAATATGTTAGAAACCACTGAGATTTTCATTGTCAGGTTCAACTTCTTTCTAAGTTTTTCCATCTTGACAATTTAATGAAATCATATCAATGTCTTTCCGTACGTAGATGTGTGCATATTCTTGTAGTAAACAATGTCAGCGGTGTGAGTTTCCAACTATTAGGAAAGAACATGCAATTTTCAATTTTCCGAGTGATGACGAGATTGTTTATTTCCGTATAGAAAATCTGAAGAATATGGACCTAAATGTCACTTGCCAAGCTTTCGGAAATATATAGTGTACCAACATGGTGTACTTATGTTTCCCATGTTTTACGAGTTTTAAAACTTACTAACTAGCTCCGCCGACTTGAATGAGACTTTACGTCGATTTATCAAAATTAGGTCGAATTTGAACTACAAGTAAATTGTACGTTGCTTTAAAAGTTTTACGAAAAAGATTTTGGAGAGGTACCCATTGGGGGTCAATAAATATATTTTAAACCACCGAGAGTTTTGACGACATGTTCAACTTCTTTCTAAGATTTTGCATCTTGATAATTTAAGGAAATCAGGTCAAACTTGAGCTACAAGTAAGTGCGGTAGATTTGTTCTGTAGTAAAAAAATTCATCGGTGTGAGTTTTCAACTATCAGGAAAGAACATTCAAGTCTCAATTTTCTGAGTGATGACGAGACTGTTCTTTCATGTAAAGAAAGTCCGAAGAATATTGGTTTGTACCAACATGTTGTTCTTACAATTCCCATGTTTCATGAGTTTTAAAACTTCCTAGCTAACTATCCCCACTTGAATGACTTTATGAAAATTTATATTATTTATTCATTATTTAAATGTTATCAAAACAATGTCAATTTTGTCAGGATACGGATGCATAACAAGTACTTGATTTTTTAGAACTTTTGATGGTCTTCAATGTTATGAATTCCTGGTTATCTTCAAAAGATGTTTGAATTTTTTTAATAGCCATCTATCGTGCTTACTCATTGATATATTGCAAATGTATCTATAATTTTTGATGTTCCATGCTTGGTTTTATCTACTTTCTTATGTTTTGTTCCAACTTTGGAGTACTTTTCATATGATTTCTTGGACTAACCTATTAACAAGAGCCACAGTGCCAACTGCCTGTTTTCTGCTATTTTTGGTTCCAAGAAAGTTAGAAAATAATATTCTCGGAATTGGACCAGACAAAAGCCAAAGACGAGACGGAGAGGGGCCAGGGGCTGGCCACACCACCTGGTGGCGCGGGCCAGGCCAGGCCGCGCCAGGGGGTGGTGTGGGCCCCTTTGACACCCCCTCGGTCTCCCTCTCGCCTATAAGAGCCTCCCGATGTATAAACCCTAAAGAGACAAGCCTCCAGCCACGAAAAGTTCCACAGCGCCGCCGCCACCGAAGGGGAGGATCGGGGGACAAAAAGTCTCTGTTCCGGCACCCTACCGGGACGGGGAAGTGCCCCCGGAGCCATCTCCATCGATCTCCACCACCATCTCCATCACCATTGTTGATTCCCATGATGAGGAGGGAGTAGTTCTCTCTCGAGGCTAAGGGTTCTACCGGTAGCTATGTGTTCATCTCTCTCTCTATGCATGATCATATTATGATCATGAGCTTTGTAATCAAGTAGATCTACCTTGCTACTCAAGTGCTTTAATAGATCGCTGCTCTCCCCATGTGTGTGAAGTTGACAGTGTGCACACCATGGTGGCACTTAGGCTAGAGATTACAAATACTTGTTATGAGTTATATTTGGAGTTGGATGTCTTTATGAAATTGTGGTGTTTGTTTGAACCACCTAGTACTCAAGGTGACAGTGTGGGGTTATCTAGATGGGAAAGGCTTACTTTGAGGTGTGCTGTTATAGCCCTACCATCGATTAGAGTGTCCAACCGGATAGTAGTTAAGAGTAGTATCATAAAGAAGAATATATTATATGGGAGTGTTCACTAGTGAAAGTATGATCCCTAGGCCTTGTTTCTAAGCATTGAAACAATGTTTGCAACTAGATCATATACATGTTTGCTTGCTTCCATCATTATTTCAGTTTTACTTTAGTCTTTTCCACGCCATTAAGCTATTTGCTATCAACGTTACCACTTGTATTTCACTATCTCTTCGCCGAACTAGTGCACCTATACACCTGAGAAGTGTATTGGGTGTGTTGGGGACACAAGATGCTTCTTGTATCTTGATTGCAGGGTTGCTTGACAGGGAATACCTTTGACCACTTCCTCCTTGAGTTTGATAAACATTGGGTAATCCACTTAAGAGAAAACTTGCTGCTGTTCTACAAACCTCTGCACTTGGAGGCCCAACAACTGTCTACAAGAATAGAAGTGTGTAGACATCACTCATAGTTAAAATTTGACACGGTCGGTGGGAGTATGGTTTACATCAAAGACCTCAAAAAAGAGAAAATTACATAGAGGTCCAAACCTTTATCACAAATGACCCTAAAGCTAAGCAAGGAAAATCAATTGGGTCCTTCTCTAGCGAGCAGTTGAGGCATACCCTTCGTACTACAATACTTACTTCACAAAAAAACGCTCATCTGTTTTGAGCCAGCATGGTGCGGGTGTGCTTGGAGCTTCCTCTTTGAAGGGTGTGAAATGGAACAACAAGGCAGGTCGAGGCATGTGCGCAGGGCCATGTTTTGGACAAGGGAGAGATCAGCCATTCGGGATGTGGATGGTGATGAGGCAGTGAAGGAGAGAGAAAACATAATTTGTTTTACGTGCATATATAGTAAAGGTCCTGAAATTTACTACTACTACTCATTGTACACTGTACCTCGTGTTAGGAACCCATTGTAGCTTTTCTCTCGCATCGCACCGCCTTCAAATCCTCCTCTTCGTTGCTCTCACGCTACCTCGTGCATGCTCTCGGTCTCTTCTCACTCCCAGATTTTTTTCAACAGGGGAAAACTCCTAGTGGCAATATTGTTAATCATTCCAAGAAGCACCCATGTACCCCTACCAAATATGGGAACACCACCACGCCAAGTTCTTTCATAGCTAAGAACTTGAGTTTTTCAAAACTCCTGGTGGTTTTGCTGTACTGAATTCCTAGTTAGCTTCGAAAGATTTTTGGAAATTTTTAGGTGTGCCTTGGTATGGCGGCTCGGCTCTGTGTCTGTCTGTATCTTTGGTGTGTTTGTCAGCCAGGTTGGTGTGGAGTAGGAGGAGTACATAGGAAGGAAACCAATTCGGTCCTTGGCGGCAAAAGAAATTCAAACTTTTTTGGTTTCAAAATTTTCACTTCCTTTCGAAACATCGGGAGGGATGATTATTCGAAAGATCGGTCGTTCGCAGTACTTCCTATCTTATCTTTATCTTGTCTTATCTCTTATATATCTTATCTTACAATACCACTACATAGTGTGCGAATAACTTTGAACATTGACTGTTGAATCAAGACTGGCAAATCCAAATATTGTTAACTAATGGATCTTCTTTTCCATTCTAGCATCTAAAAGATTCTATTGATACTAGTTTTTAGCACAATAAACTCTAGTATACGCAAACCTCAAAAACACACTTCATTGCTTGGAACCACTTTTAGTTACACATTGTGGGTGCCCTTATAATTCCCATGTTTTTAGTACTAGGAGTTTTCAAGCTTCCTATCTAATTAACTTCTCACACTTCAGTCAGTTTTTGCTGATTTAATAAAATAAATAAAAAAACAAAAGATTTATGCATGATGACCTATCATGATGTGTGTACTGCATGCCATGGCAAGTAATACGCGTAAGCGGGCGCCACATGAAAGTATTTGGTTTATTTTCATTATTTGTTTTATTTTCATGGCTTCAAAACATTATCAAATTTGTAGGCATAAAGTAGAGTCTTAGCACGAAGTTAGTTGCATTTCTCAAAACTCGTGCTGGTTCTTGCTATATTGATAGCATTGGTACCTTCAAAGGACATTTGTAAATTTCAAGAGCAAACCTATCACGCTAAATCGACATAAAGTCCTCTAAGTGGGAAAATTAGCTAGGAACCTTGAAAAATGCTAAAACTAGGGAATTGTAAGAAAAGCATGGTCCACTTTGTTTGAAATGTGGGGTGGTGGCATTTTTTGAACTACGGTAGGCCTAGAAGGAGCAAGATGCTTTAGTTAACAACTTAACACGGTTAGTGGAAGAGCATGTTACATCGAGGACCTCAAAAAAAGCCAAATTTACATCCAAGTCCACATATTTAATACAAAGGGCCCTACAAATAAGCATGGAAAAGCACTCGGGTCTAGCTCTCATTCTCCACCCACTAGTCGAGGCATGCATACTTTTCGTACGGAGTACTAGAACTTGTACTTGCTTAACAAAGAAAATTAGCACGGTGCTCAATTTAGCCAGATGTTGTTGATGAAGTGCACCGAATGTGATGGGACGTATCCTATCTTGTCTTACCACTATATAGTGTGTAAGAATAACTTTGGACATGATTGACCATTAGATCAAGACAGTCAAATCCCAATTTTGCTAGTCGTTGGATCTTATTTCCACTCTAGCATCTAGAAGATTATATTGATAGTCTTTATCATAATAAACGCTAGTACGTACAAACCTCAAAACACACTTCATTGCTTAATTTCAGGGTCCTTGTGCTAAATGCATGGACTTGGATGTAATTTTCATTTTTATGAGGTCCTTGATGTAACTGATACTTCGATGTACCGACTGTGTTAACTGAAGCACCTCTCTCCTATCATCGCAAGTTTCATTATTTTCCAACTATCAGGAAAGAACATCTAGTTCTTAATTTTATGAGTGATGATAAAATTGTTCTTTTTCGTAAAGAAAGTCTAGAGAATGTGGATCTGAATGCCACCAGCCAAGCTTTGAAACATATATAGTGGACCGACATGTTATACTCATGATTCCCATGTTAATTTTATAAGTTTTATAACTTCCTAGCTAACTATGCCGACTTGAATGAGACTTTATGTCGATTTATCAAAATTAGATCAAATTTTAACTACAAGTGAATTGTAGGTTGTTTTGAAAGTTTTACGAAAATTATTTTAGAGGTACCCATCGGGGGTTCAATTAATATAGTAGAAACCACCGAGAATTTTGACGACAGGTTCAATTTCTTGCTAAGATTTTCCATCTTGACAATTTAATGAAATCATGCCAAACTTGAGCTACAAGTAAGCGTGATAGATTGCTCCTGAATTAAATGTCTTTCCGTAGGTAGATGGGTGCATCTTCTTGTTGTAAACAATGTCGTCGGTGTGAGTTTCCAACTATCGGGAAAGAACATTTAATTCTCATTTTTCCGAGTGATGACGAGATCATTCTTTTCCGTATAGAAAGTCCAAAGAATTTGGATCTGAATGGCACAAGCCAAGCTTTCAGACATACATAGCGGAACAACATGTTGTACTTATGATTACCATGTTTTACGAGTTTTTACATTGATATTCTACAAAATTAAATACACTAAGACTATGATACTACTACATGATACTATGCATTGTGGAGATGGTATCATATACTCCCTCCATTTTAAAGTAAAAGATGTTTTATGTTTTGTGAAGCGAATGTATCTATACTCCTTTTATGTGTAGATTTACTCTACACATACACACCAACGGCCGTTTCACAAAATCTAAACCATCTTATATTTTGAAACGGAGAGAGTACTAGTATCATATACTCCCTCCGTCCAAAAATAAGTGACTTGCATATGTCTAAATTCATATGTATCTACTATATACTAAATAAGTCTAGATATATACGAATGTAGGACAAGTCGAGTCATTTATTTCTGGATGGATGAAGTACATTATAAAGTACTACTACCTCCATTTTGGTTTATAAGGCAAATATGTACTTTGAGAAAATAGTTTGACCATAAATTTGGTCAATAAAATACGAAGTATATTTAACAAAAATTATACCATTAGATTCATATTTAAAATACGTTTCCAATGGTACAAACTTTGTGACATACGATTCATATAATGTTGATCAAATTTATGGTCAAACTATTTTCTTTAAGTATGTATTAGCCTAATAAACCGGAATGGAGGTAGTACTACTCCATCCAGTCCGTGGTAATAGCCTCAACTTTATCTAGATTCGTACTATGTACTCCCTCCGTTCGGAAATATAAGACGTTTTAGATTTGTGAATCGAATGTATCTAGACATATTTTAGTGTATAGGTTCATAGAGGTTCGAAGTGAACTTATACACTAAAGAATGTCTAGATACATTCCTTTGACAAAAATAAAATTTCTTATATTTCTGAGCAGAGGGAGTATCTTGTTAAGTACTGTATTTAGACTAGATGCAACTGTATGTAGATAAAGCTGAGGTCATTAATATGGACCAGAGGAAGTAGTATATGATACGTTGTACTGCCCTTGTGACTAGTCTTAAGAAAGTGTCATGTCACCTATAGTCAGCTTTATAGTCAATGTATACAATAGATAGTTACAAAAGTTTACTACTTAATCAATATGTGGCCTACATTTCACTCTCACAAAGTGTCTAGAGGACGTGCTAGAGCTGGCTATTGACTTACAGCCAGCTTACATTATCTCTCCTCTTCTCTCTCCTTCACCTCACCAAAACTATAATATTAAATCTCTTATAGCCAGCTGACTGTACCTTACTTGCTCGAGAATAAAAGGAAGGCAGCGAGAGAGGGAAGCAACAAAGAGGAGTTAAAGGCGGTGCGATGTGAGAGCAAATTTATGATGGGTTCCTGACACGAGGTACTTCTGCAGCCTTATAGTGTGCTACTCTTCCTCTATGCAGGGAAAATAAATTGTATACTACTATCTCCTTCGCTGCCACTCACGTCCATCCTCCAGCTTATCTCTCCCTCATCCACAGCATGGCGGTGCGCACGTGTGCCATGGTACTATGGCGGCTCTATGTTTGTCTTCTTTTTAAAAAAATTCTCTAACATCGAACCGCCTTCAACTCCTCTTCGCTGCTGGCCTCTCGGGCTGCCTTCTCTAAGAGCAAGTTCAATAATATAGCCTATTGTTGGCTATAAGAAAGTGATACGTCATTTATATCCATCTTAGTAGCGAATATGTACAATAGTTAGCTAGAAAAGCATACTACTTAATCAATAATGGCCCACATGTCACTCTCATAAAGTGCCTAGGAGCACGTGTTAGAGCTCACTCTTAACTTAGAGCAAGTTCAATACTAAAGCCCACTGCTGGCTATAAGGCTGGTCATAGTGGGAAGTAATTTAGACTAGTAACATGCACATGTTACCAGTCTAAGTTACTACTTTCATAGTACATAGTAATATAAATCTAGTAATATAGAACCCCAATTTATTGCTTTATAGACTCATCTTTCATTGGTCAGTGTGATGTTACGGTAAGATAATATGTTACTCAATTCATCTTTTTCATCATTAATTACTTGTCACATCATGTTTTTTGCCTAGTTGGTGTGTATGTTACCACTCATGTTACTACCACTATAACTAGCCTAAGCCGTTGCCACGTCATCTAGAGCCAAATTAATAGCCAACATATGCAATAGGTAAGAAAGTAGTACTTTATTAAGACATTGTCCACTTTACATACTCACAAGGTGCCTAGGAGCATGTGCTACTGTTGGCTCTTAGTTTAGTGCTCGCTTCTCTTCTCTCTCATCTTCTCACTCATCCAACTAACAAAAACAATAGTATTTTAATCTTGGGATTTCTATTTTCGTACCCTCGATTCGTTAGTTGTACTCAGCTTTTGCTAGCCGCTTAACTTTTCCTCCCTTTTTCCCATCTCCTTGGACGAAACTCTCACACGGTGTGAAAACTCGTTGTACGTCAGTCTTGCTGTTACGTGTTGACAAGTGGGACCGCGTTCAGTCGGGTCCCATAGTGGACCCTCGCCAGTACGTGCTAACAAGTAGGGCCACATTCTGTCAGGCCCCTAGTGTACCCTTGTCGTTACATGCTGAAAAGCGGGGCCGCGTTTAGTCGGTTCCTGTAGTGGACACCGCTCTTCACTTATCCAGATCAGCATTGGATCGACAGCTTTTCCACGTGAGCGTTGGACCCACAGCTTACCCAGGTTGGTGTTGCAAGATGGACTCTGAGCTAGCCCCGCACCCGTACCCATGCCGTTGCCTCCCCTTTCTTCTTCTTCTCCGATGACGATGGCCCTTTGTCTAGCTTCATTTTCATATAGTGAAATATAATTCATATATGAAAAATATACAAAAATTATACACATTTGAACTCTTTGAAATCACACTTAGGACATGATAATGTTGTGCTAATATAATCCTGATCGTTTATCATTTCCATGGAGTGAAATATAATGCATAAACTTGCGTATACGAAAATTATAAATCTTTGAACACTTAGAAATTGCACTTAATACGTGATAATGATGTGCTAACAAACTCTTGAGAGATTATCATTTTGTATCCCATTTTCATAGAGTGGAATGTAATGTATAAACTTGCATATACAAAAATTATACACCTTTGAACTATTTGAAATCGCACTTAATACGTGATAGTGTTGTGCTAAGAAAATCTTGAGAGATTATCATTTTCATATAATGTAATGTAATGCACAAACTTGCATATGCGAAAATTATACACCTTTGGACCATTTTGAATCGCACTTAATATGTGATAATGATGTGCTAACAAAAAATTCAGAGGTTATCTCTTTTTTTCTTCATAAGCTTGCATCATGAATCCCACTTCCCTCCACTTCTTGCCCGAACTCGGGGTTCAGAGAAGTGGACAGTCTTAGGTCAAGCTTGTTCCGTCTCTCCCATTTTCATAGAGTGGAATGCAATGCATAAACTTGCATATCCGAAAATTATATGCATTTGAACTCTTTGAAATTGCACTTAATACGTGATAATGTTGTGCTAAGAAAATCTTGAGAGATCATCATTTTCATATAATGGTAATGCACAAACTTGCATATGCGAAAATTATACACCTTTGGACTATTTTAAATCACACTTAATACGTGATAATGTTGTGCTAATAAAATCCTGATCATTTATAAATTTCCATGGAGTGAAATATAATGCATAAACTTGCGTATACGAAAATTGTAAACCTTTCAGCACTATGAAATCGCACTTAATAACGAGATAATGATGTGCTAGTACAATTTCGAGAGATTATCATTTTCTCCCCCATTTTCATAGAGTGGAATGTAATGTATAAACTTGCATCTACGAAAATTATACACATTTGAACTATTTGAAATCGCACTTAATACGTGAAAATTATACACATTTGAACTCTTGAGAGATTATGAATTTTGTAGAGTGGAATGTAATGCAGAAATTATACACCTTTGAACATTTTACCTTCAAATTATATTCAAGTTCATTTGTTTATGGAGTTAAAGTACCGATGCCAAACTCATTATTTTTCATTGATAGAGGGGTGCCCCCCGACAGATATAGGGGTTATCATGTCCGATAGATCACAAAGGATCAATGTTTGGTGGGCACGATCCGCGTGACAACTTTCTCAACCAATCAGAGCATAGTAGCCAAGATGAGCACATGTGTGAGAGATTGTGACTAAGAGAGGGGAAAACTGAGTAGAACTTAAGAACCATGGGCAAAACTAAGTAGAACTTAAAAACCAAGGGCAAGACTTACAAAGGGATTCAAATACAAAATAAAAAAGATTTAAAAAATGGAAAATGAGTCTTTTATACAATAAAATACATCTTGGCATACATCTATTTGCAATTCAAATATACACTATTTTGAAAATTATTTCCTCATTCAGACAAACTATGTTTTGGGGAGGGATGTTTTTGGAAGAGGTTTGGGTAGAAAGACATGATTCTTCATAGATTGTAGGTGATTTGAGAAGTGGTGATTTAGGTTAAAACTTGATTTATATACATTTCTTATGGTGGCAGGTCACATAATAAGACTCCCTGGGTAGATGCCACTATGTTTTGATCCTTTTGAATTTCTTGTGCATAAAATGACTCAATTAGCTAGCTAAAATCTATTCATTGACTCTATTGACCAGCCACCGGAGGGTAAAACTGAGTATATTGCACACGGCAGTGTTAGTGCTGGAGGGAAAAACTGAGTATAATCAAACTGCCAGTGTTACACTGGAGGGTAAAACTAATCACAACTAAGTCGCCAGGGTTAGACACGAGGGGAAAACGTGACTCACGGTACGCGTGTGCGGTGCACGGGGCGGTAAAGGACACGTGTGGCCGTGCACGGTGCAGTAGCGTACACGGTTACATGGTGCACGGTGGTGCAATGAAACGTCGCTTCCCTTCTCCTTTATAGAAGCCTCATCACTCTCACTCATCACTCACTCGCTCACTCAACCATCTCTACTGTCCCATCACCTTCTGCAAACCCCCAAGAAAACCCCAACCACGCCGGCAATGGAGAAGAACGGCGCGGTGGCCATCGGTGCCTCCAAGGACACTGGTGAGGTGGCCCCCATCCCTATACAGGCCCCGTCCAAGCATCAAAGGCAGCCCCCGTCCCCGTTCCCGCATCCACTGTAGCCGTCGCCGGTCTCGAGAAGATCCCGCTCGGTTGGGACCCCAGGTTGATTACATAAGGCCGGATAACCCCTACGACACCAGCATCGCTGACCCATGGTCGGAGGTAACCAAGGTTTTCTCTGCTTCCCTTGTTCTTCCCCTATTCCCATTGTTGGATGTTGTAACACCATCAAATCGGCCCTATGCACGTTTTAGCCCTTTCCGCCAAACCCGCATAGAAACGATTCAAGTACGCCCACCAGGCACTTTCGTGCGGGTGGAAAATGAAGTAATACCATTACACATTAGTCCATGATGGAACCCACAGAACATATATATACAACAACGACTCCATGAGCCAAGAATACAGATATACAATACAAAGATCCAAATCACCTTGAAAACGATAGAGCGTCCGACTACGGACAAGATGCAAATGGGGCTAAGAGCCCTGAAGAATAACCAATGGCGTCCATAACCCTGCCCAGACCAAGCCAGAAGGGTAACCCTGCTAACGACGTCGATCTCAAAACCTGCTAAAACAAAAGGGATGCCGACAAAGGGCAAAGGAAAAAGAGGAGCGTCAGTACTGAGGCCAGTACACGGCGAGGCTAGAATTCGGCGGCTCTCGCCTACATAGGTATGGTGGACTGAAGCGGCAGCGCAGCGGCACTAAACATCCTATAGAGACTCGGTATCACTGGCGGCTATTAGAGAGGGGTAAGAAAGACCTATTCGGATCCAACCTGATACTAACACCAAACATACCCATCTTGGTATTTCCCCCTCGAGACCAAACAAGGAAGTCGGGCCAAGGAACTCACACAGTTGGTTATTTTACTCATTCCATTATAGTTGCAGCATTTACTAGTCAGATATATAGCATGAGTCATCCTGATAGCATAAGTAGTGGGCACTTTTAATCACCATTCCATTGTAGTTGGAACATTTACTAGTCAGATATAATTGTCCTGAGGAATCCCAAAACCCATCAGTTGTTGGCACATTTATCACATTCCATTAGAGTTGCAATACTTACTAGGCAGGTATAGCATGACACAGATCATCACAGATCCACCAGTTGTTGGCATTTTTAATTTACATTATGTTGTATTTGAATCTGATTACTAGTCACATATTAAGTCAAATTTATAGCACTACTTTAGTTATGCTTGTCTATGATCAAGATACTGTGCTCCAAGTCGTCCATAACCGCGGACATGGCTTTCAGAAAGTTTTACCCTGTAGGGGTGCACAGATAGCAACACACACTCGATCAACCTCGGAAAAACCAACTCAAAACATAACGAGGCTTTCACGACGAAGCAATCACATGATTCATAAAAATTCCAGGGGGCCACCCCATTAAGCTACCCGCAACGAAGTTGGCCGGCTCTGAGACGGACCCAAGGTTTGCGCCAATGGCTATAAACGACTGGGAACCCGAAAGTGTGACTGGGCTTGTCGATACCGCGAAAACACTCCACAATCCTAAACAGTACAAATGATCCACGCACAATCTTAAATAAAGCAGCAAAGCATGGCATAAGTACAGGATAGTAACAAAACCCCAAACTAGTTTGTGGCCCCAAGAAATAGAAATGAATCAAGCTCTGGCTCAGGGGGATCCCATAGGGTCTCCCGGATGTGGATAGTGCGAATAGTCAAGGAACAGGTATCAAGTACTCGGGGTCCTACGGGACACAAGTGAGCGTGGAAGAACCAAATAACATCTATTGCCGACCGATGCCCCTGCATTAATTATATCTAGCAATTTAATAGTTGTATTTAAAGTCATGATCATCTCCACCATAAAGCATCTGCCAGCATTCCAACAACTGTGGTACTCGACAACTCGAGATCGCACCTGAGCATGCAACTACGACTCGCAAGGCCAGCTATCTACCACACAACAGGTAATAGGAGGTGTCCAAGGCAATATAACGGCTGCAAGGAATATATCTGGTACGGAACACTAAAGCATCGCGACATGGATAGCAATAGATTAACAGGAGGAAATAAAGACTATAAATGCCAAATAGGTAGAAAGGGGGAGAATGCTCGCCTGGGGAACTCTGCCGAAGGTTCATATCCAGAGAACTTGTTGATACTCACATCCACTCATCGGCCTAATCCGCAAAGACGCAAACACTAGAAGAAACACCGGATGCAATATTTAATACTACGGCAGAAGATCCGGCATGATTATGATATGATGCAGATGCGATGCAATTAGGCAGTATTAAGCGGAACCGGGGTCCCATCAATTAATTAAAAGGTTTGAGTTATTTATCTACCCTGCAAATTAAATGTTGAATTAACAAGGCGAAACAGGGCATCGGTTCGCTACGCAAATTTAAATGGAGTCCGGAATAAGACAAAAGTATCCCGCATATAGACTCCATATTTAATTATGAGGTGAATCGGCATAATGCCCCCAAACCACATACATGTATGGATGTATGAACAATTTATATGCAACAGTTTTATATATAGCATTTATAAAATAGGACTCGGGAAAAAGGTTCACACATCTGGGTTCGGAAGATCTTGGTTCCGGGAGTTCTGGTCGGTAGGTTTCGACGGGGACCGGGATCGGAGGTCGAAGGACTTGGTTTGGCGTCGGAGGAACATCGGATTCGCCTTGGTCGGTGTCGATCTTGTCGTCACGAAGATCTTGCCGGGTCCGCGTATCGGGTGGGTCTCGGTATTCGGGATGAAGAACTTGGCGTTCCGTGTAGGAGACCTTGACATCCGAGTTCCGGCGTCATTGGCGATCTCGGACTGGTATCGGAGTCTTCGGAAGATCTTGACAAGGATGCATAAAAATTGTCGAAGGCATTCTTCCGGGTCTCGTAGTCGTGGAGATCTGGTTACCAACCTCACATCCTCGCGTTGTATCGGGTTCATGCAGCCAAACAGAGCCAAAACACATCATGACGATGAAAGGGGAAAAAACTGTAGGGACACATGAACTTGCTCGGGCCTACTTGGCCTGGCGTGCAGCCCCAGGAGACAGGGGCGTGGTACATGTGACCAGAGGCAACAAAGGACGGCAGGGACGCGCCGGTCGGGCGGATATGGCGCGGAAAGGAGCTCCTGCCGGTGGCTTGCAGAGAGGAGGCGGGGCTGCGGTGGAGGCCGGCGAGATGGAGCCAGCAGGCGGCCGGAGAGGGCCTGCGGGGTGGAATCGAGCGCACGGCGGTGGTAGACGCGGGCGATAGAGAGGAACGTCGCAGGGCGTTGTCGCGGCTCACACGGAGCCAAAGGGAGGAAGGAGGTCGGGGTGCCCTGGGCTCTGGCAGAAAAGCGCAGGGCGAAGCCGCGCGGTGGTTGGCGTGCTCGGGGTCGCAGGAGAGGCAAGCAAAGGCGGGGGTTGGACAAGAGGAGGACGGCGACGCCACCATCGGAGAGGGCAGCAGCCATGGCGGTGGACACGACGCTCGGGAGGAGAAAGGCATGGCATCATGGGCGGAGAGGAGAGAGGGCGACGGCCGGGGAGCGGGGACGGGCGAGCTCGGCGGCGGGCGGACTGGAGGCGGGGGACGGCGAGGAGACGCCCAAGGCGGGGAACGGCGCCGCTCAGGGAAGGGGAGCAGCCCGGCGTGGCTCCGGCGGGCGGCGCTAGAGGGGAAGAGGCGCGGCAGGGGAGGGGAGATCGACGGGAGGCGGCGGGGTTGGTGCAAGGAAATGGGTCACGGGGAGAGAGAGGAGCCAGGCAGGGATGGGACAGAGGTGGGACCGGGTCGGGAGAGAGAGAAGGGGATTGGTGGGGGGTTATCGGGGATGGTCCGGATCGCGTGGGGATTGGGCCAGGGGAAAAGGAGAAGCGACCGAGGTGGGTCCCTGGCGGGAGCTGGTGGTGGGTGGCGACGTGGGGAAACGCACCCAAGGTGTGGTTGGTCGGGCGCAGCAGGCGGGAGTGGGAGGAAGGATGAGCGGGAGAAAAGGGGTGGCAGGTGGGTGGATGGAGTGAGGTGGCGGGACGTGAGTGGATGGAGTGAGGTGGCGACGGCTGGGTGTGGTTTTGGGGTAGGTAGCTAGGGTTTGGGGTTAGGACTAGATTTTATTTGGAGGTGGCCGGCTGGGCTTTCGGGCCTGGCTGGCTGCCTCCTTCAAAAATAATATAAATATTTTATTTGTTTAAAACAAGGCGTTTGAAATCTGTTTGTAGACGAAACAAAATATTCCGGCCAAGCCCGGGTTTTGTGTTTGAATGAAGACAGGGCTTATTTAGAAAAACAAAATAGGTTTTCGAAAATAGTTTTAAACAAAACCATGAATCATGATGACGATGCTCAAATGCAATGTGGCATGATGACATGAGCATGCAGTCATGATGATGCAATGCACAAAAACACCGTGATTTTCTAGTAGTGGTTTTAGCGGGGCACCACAATTCGACACAACTAACGAGGGATCTCGCCCTCGAGATCCGCCTCATGGTACCGGGAAGAAGGTCGGCGATCTGAATCTTCTCGCTTCGTGTAGATCCTCGCGACACCACTAACAAGAGGTCGTTGTCCGTGATGGTCGGGAGAACACTCCGGGAACAAAGGGCGAAGGCAGAGGTATGAACAAATAAAGCCACCTCTAGCTTCTGAGAGACGAAGAGAAAAGATGCAGTCCAATCCACTTCAATGTACACGAGAAAATAGGATGAGTAGTCGGCATGGGGGCCAATCCATCACGCACCCAAACTATTACTCCGTACATTCGGTGGAAAAAAACGTGCAGCCATTCTTGGAATCAGACTGAAGATCTCGACAATCGAGGTTCGAAACAAAGGAGTGATGCAGACTCTGCATCGGAGCTGGCGTAGATGATGTGGTCACGTTGAAAACACCGGAAGGCACAAGAAGGAACAAAGAGAAGTCCAATAGATGAAGGATTGCTCAGATATCATGAAGTCCGGACATAGAAACACCGTTACCAAAGGACGAAGCGAAACCCTGAAGGTACGATGGAAAACCCAACCATGAGAAATCCTGGACTCGAAGAAAAGATAAGAGAGTAGAATCAAAACACGCGGAGGTAAGGGGAGAACAGCAGAGGGGTAAGGAGTAAAAGGAGACCTAATCAGATCTATCCAACCGATTTTTGCAAAATAGTTTTGACACTCTACTTCGGCCGTTAGCTAGGTTATCCTATAGGCTGGACTTGTAAGGTATCGTAACGGCTGAGCTCTGATACCACTCTGTAACACCCTCAAATCGGCCCTAAACTCGTTTTAGCCCTTTCCGCTAAACCCGCATAGAAACGATTCAAGGACGGGCACCAGGCACTTTCGTGTGGGTGGAAAATGAAGTAATACCATTACACATTAGTCCACGATGGAACCCACAGAACATATATATACAACAACGACTCCATGAGCCAAGAATACAGATATACCATACAAATATCCAACTCACCTTGAAAACGATAGAGAGTCCGAGTACGGACAAGATGCAAATGAGGCTAAGAGCCCTGAAGAATAACCAATGGCGTCCATAACCCTGCCCAGGCCAAGCCGGAAGGGTAACCCTACTAACGACATCGATCTCAAAACCTGCTAAAACAAAAGGGGTGCCGATAAAGGGCAAAGGAAAAAGAGGAACGTCAGTACTGAGGGCAGTACACGGCGAGGCTAGAATTCGGCGACTCTCGCCTACATAGGTATGGTGGACTAAAACGGCAGCGCAGCGGCACTAAACATCCTATAGAGACTCGGTATCACTGGCGGCTATTAGAGAGGGGTAAGAAAGACCTATTCGGATCCAACCTGATATTAACACTAAACATACCCATCCTGGTATTTCCCCCTCGAGACCAAACGAGGAAGTCGGGCTAAGGAACTCACACAGTTGGCAATTTTACTCATTCCATTATAGTTGCAGCATTTACTAGTCAGATATATAGCATGAGTCATCCTGATAGCATAAGTAGTGGGCAGTATTAATCACCATTCCGTTGTAGTTGGAACATTTACTAGTCAAATATAATTGTCCTGAGGAATCCCAAAACCCAATAGTTGTTGGCACATTTATCACATTCCATTGGAGTTGCAATACTTACTAGGCAGGTATAGCATGACACAGATCATCACAGATCCACTAGTTGTTGGCATTTTTAATTTACATTCCGTTGTATTTGAATATGATTACTAGTCACATATTAAGTCAAATTTTTAGCACTACTTTAGTTATGGTTGTCTATGATCAAGATACTGTGCTCCAAGTCGTCCATAATCGCGGACACGGCTTTCAGTAAGTTTTACCCTGCAGGGGTGCACAAATAGCAACACACACACGATCAACCTCGGAAAAACCAACTCAAAACCCAACGAGGCTTTCACGACAAAGCAATCACAGGATTCATAAATATTTCAGGGGGTCACGCCATTAAGCTACCCGCAACAAAGTTGGCTGGCTCCGAGATGGACCCAAGGTTTGCGCCAATGGCTGTAAACGACTGGGAACCCGAAAGTGTGAGTGGGCTTGTCGATGCCACGAAAACACTCCGCAATCCTAAACAGTACAGGTGCTCCACGCACAATCTTAAATAAAGCAATAAAGCATGGCATAAGTACAGGATAGTAACAAAACCCCAAACTAGTTTGTGGCCCCAAGAAATAGAAATGAATCAAGCTCTGGCTTAGGGGGATCCCATAGGGTCTCCCGGATGTGGATAGTGCGAATAGTCAAGGAACAGGTATCAAGTACTCGGGGTCCTACGGGACACAAGTGAGCGTGGAAGAACCAAATAACATCTATTGCCCACCGATGCCTCTGCATTAATTATATCTAGCAATTTAATAGTTGTATTTAAAGTCACGATCATCTCCACCATAAAGCATCTGCCAGCATTCCAACAACTGTGGTACTCGACAACTCGAGATCGCACCTGAGCATGCAACTACGACTCGCAAGGCCAGCTATCTACCACACAACAGGTAATAGGAGGTGTCCAAGGTAATATAACGGCTGCAAGGAATATATCTGGTACCGAACACTAAAGCATCGCGACACGGATAGTAATAGATCAACAGGAGGAAATAAAGACTATAAATGCCAAATAGGTAGAAAGGGGGAGAATGCTCGCCTGGGGAACTCTGCCGAAGGTTCATATCCGGAGAACTTGTCGATACTCGCATCCACTCATCGGCCTAATCCGTGAAGAAGCAAACACTAGAAGAAACACCGGATGCAATATTTAATACTACGGCAGATGATCCGGCATGATTATGATATGATGCAGATGCGATGCAATTAGGCAGTATTAAGCGGAACCGGGGTCCCGTCAATTAATTAAACGGTTCGAGTTATTTATCTACCCTGCAAATTAAATGTTGAATTAACAAGGCGAAACCGGGCATCGGTTCGCTACGCAAATTTAAATGGAGTCCGGAATAAGACAAAAGTATCCCGCATATAGACTCCATATTTAATTATGAGGTGAATCGGCATAATGCCCTCAAACCACATACATATATGCATGTATGAACAATTTATATGCAACAGTTTTATATATTGCATTTATAAAATAGGGACTCGGGAAAAAGGTTCACAAATCTGGGTTCGGAAGATCTTGGTTCTGGGAGTTCTGGTCGGTAGGTTTCGACGGGGACCGGGATCGGAGGTCGAAGGACTTGGTTTGGCGTCGGAGGATCATCGGATTCGCCTTGGTCGGTGTCAATCTTGTCGTCGCGAAGATCTTGCCGGGTCCGCGTATCGGGTGGGTCTCGGCGTTCGGGATGAAGAACTTGGCGTTCCGTGTCGGCGACCTTGGCGTCCGAGTTCCGGCGTCGTTGGCGATCTCGGACTGGTACCGGAGTCTTCGGAAGATCTTGACAAGGATGCATAAAAATTGTCGAAGGCATTCTTCCGGGTCTCGTAGTCGTGGAGATCTGGTTACCAACCTCACATCCTCGCGTTGTATCGGGTTCATGCAGCCAAACAGAGCCAAAACACATCATGACGATGAAAGGGGAAAAAACTGTAGGGACACATGAACTTGCTCGGGCCTACATGGCCTGGCGTGCAGCTCCAGGAGACGGGGGCGTGGTACATGTGACCAGAGGCAACGAAGGACGGCAGGGACGCGCCGGTCGCGCGGATATGGCACGGAAAGGAGCTCCTGCCGGCAGCTTGCAGAGAGGAGGCGGGGCTGCGGTGGAGGCCGGCGAGATGGAGCCAGCAGGGGGCCGGAGAGGGCCTGCGTGGCGGAATCGAGCGCACGGCGGTGGTAGACGCAGGCGATAGAGAGGAAGGTCGCAGGGCGTTGTCGCGGCTCACACGGAGCCAAAGGGAGGAAGGAGGTCGGGGTGCCCTGGGCTCTGTTAGAAAAGCGCAGGGCGGAGCCGCGCGGTGGTTGGCGTGCTCGGGGTCGCAGGAGAGGCGAGCAAAGGCGGGGGTTGGACAAGAGGAGGACGGCGACGCCACCATCAGAGAGGGCAGCAGCCATGGCGGTGGACGCGACGCTCGGAAGGAGAAAGGCATGGCGTCACGGGCGGAGAGGAGAGAGGGCGACGGCCGGGGAGCGGGGACGGGCGAGCTCGGCGGCAGGCGGACTAGAGGCGGGGGACGACGAGGAGACGCCCGGGGCAGGGAACGGCGCCGCTCAAGGAAGGGGGCAGCCCGGCGTGGCTCCAGCGGGCGGCGCCAGAGGGGAAGAGGCACGGCAGGGGAGGGGAGATCGACGGGAGGCGGCGGGTTGGTGCAAGGAAATGGGTCACGCGGAGAGAGAGGAGCCAGCGGGGATGGGACAGAGGTGGGACCGGGTCGGGAGAGAGAGAAGGGGATTGGTGGGGGGTTGTCGGGGATGGTCCGGATCGCGTGGGGATTGGTCCAAGGGAAAATGAGAAGCGACCTAGGTGGGTCCCTGGCGGGAGCTGGTGGTGGGTGGTGACGTGGGGAAAGGCACCCAGGGTGTGGTTGGTCGGGCGCACCAGGCGGGAGTGGGAAGAAGGATGAGCGGGAGAAAAGGGGTGGCAGGTGGGTGGATGGAGTGAGGTGGCGGGACGTGAGTGGATGGAGTGAGGTGGCGGCGGCTGGGTGTGGTTTTGGGGTAGGTACCTAGGGTTTGGGGTTAGGACTATATTTTATTTGGAGGTGGCCGGCTGGGCTTTCAGGCCTGGCTGGCTGCCTCCTGCAAAAATAATATAAATATTTTATTTGTTTAAAACGGGGCGTTTGAAATCTGTTTGTAGACGAAACAAAATATTCCGGCCAAGCCCGGGTTTTGTGTTTGAATAAAGACGGGGCTTATTTAGAAAAACAAAATAGGTTTTCGAAAATAGTTTTAGACAAAACCATGCATGATGATGATGATGCTCAAATGCAATGTGGCATGATGACATGAGCATGCAGTCATGATGATGCAATGCACAAAAACACTGCGCTTTTCTAGTAGTGGTTTTAGCGGGGTGCCACAGATGTTAGATCGTATATTATTAGGGTTCGGCTGTTCGTATTTTTATAGTAGCTAATCCTCTTGTGTTAGATCTCGTATTTCTATGAATCCCCCTGTTCGTATTTGAATCCCCTTGTTCGTAGTTGGGATCAGTATTCAATTTGGTTTGATATTTGGGGAATAATTAGGGGATCTCAATCGGTTAATTTATGCATACAATCAATCTCGATAATCAAAGTATCTCAATCATGTCCTTATTGCACTCTACAGTTTTTTCCAACAGAAGGATAGCAATGACGTCTACAGCGACGATGAGTCCAACGACACCAAGACTCGTCATGTGCCGAGGAGGCTGAAGTCCGGCCAGTACAACAACTTCTTCGCCGGTGATGTCTACAGGTGCCCCTTCTACACCACTAGGAGGCTCCACTCCACCGACTTCAACTCCTTCATGAGGCATGCTGAGGATGTGAGGACCTGCGGCGAGTCCGTGAACAACCACGGCTTTAGAGCCAAGCATCAGGCACTCGGTATTCACCTCTGCAACCTCCATAAGGTGGCTATCGAGGAGGGTCGCATGCCCCCGATCAAGCCCAAGGCGCCCAAGGTCAAGGGACTGGGTAGAAAGAAGTGGATGAGGTGCCAGAGGGAGGAGGCGGAGGCCATGTGGGGCCACTGATCTTGTGCTGCTACTACTGTAAAGGAGCTTCTTTTGTCTTGTATGTGCTGAACTTGTCCACTGCTGCTGCTGAGCAGCCTAATTGTCGAACCTCGTTAAGTACATTACTATATAACCTATATTAGCTGCTTTATCCATATCTGCTCTGTTTACTGAATTTATTGATGGTGCTGGTTAGATTTGCTGCTCTAGATTTGCTACCGGATTGGGGAAAACAAGGGACAAAATGAACAATAAATGAAGAGATAAGTTGCTCTAGATTCACTACCTTTTTGGAGGAAAAACACAATTGTTAGCGAGAGAGAGAGGGGAAAAGGCGCTCTTAAAAAGGCCAATCATAAAAATAACAAAAAAGAAAACTTCCAATTTAGGTGACAAGGCGCACGTAACCACCAAACACGCCCCCACATGGTCCCACACCACGTCCCCCATAACGCGTTCCCAACAAACCTGCCCCCACGTAGTCCCACATGGCGCGGCCCCACACGCCAGCATAACGCGTTCCTGACCAAACTACCCCATGTGGTCCCACACTGTGTGGCCCAACACGTCAGCCAACGGTCAACCTAACGGAAGCTGTCGTTCGAGCTCTTTGATGGGTTTCCGAGGAGAGGGGCAAAAGTGAGGAAAAGTTAAGCGGCTGGGGAAAACTGAGTACAACTAACGAATCAGGGGCATGAAAATAGAAATCCCTTTAATCTTTATAGCTAGCCGATGAGCCCGCTTACATTCTCTCTCCTCCACCTCACCCATATTATATTATTTTATCTCTTATAGCCAGCAGACTGTACCTATTGAACTTGCTCTAACCTCATAATCTCTTCTACAGTCGTTTTGCGTATTTTTCTATCCATTTTGATCCATCTTCTTCATAGTAGTACAACTTACTTTACGTAAAACAATGTTTCAGCTTTCGCAAAAAAATCCTTCCACTAGGAAAATTGAGATCGTCTCTTTTCTAATACTTGTTGGAAACACCCCTTGTCAACATATTGTTTACCATGCCAAGATACACAAATTTACCTAATATGGAAAAATTACCATAATGTATGATATGGATCACAAAATATGGCATTAACCTTGGTCGTCCGGCTCGAAACCTATTCATACATGGCAGGGCAATTTTTTTAACCTGGTTTTCCAAAAGTTGTCAAAACTCAAATTTATCATTTTTCATGGCATGTGATACATGCAAAAGGACGCTATGCACATGTCTTTCGTAAAATTTTAAGAACAATCCACCATCTACCTGTAGTTCAAATTAATTTTACCTAATTTCAATAAATCGACATAAAGTCATTTGAGTAGGTGAAGCTAGCTTGAAAATGCTTAAAACATGGGAATAGTAAGTAAAACATGCACGGTCCACTATGTCTGAAAACATGGGTTTGTGGCATTACGGGCCATATTATTACTCTCTCTTTACAGAAAAATATCACCTCACCACTATGAAACCTATTTTTCCTCTAGCTCATTCGATTTGCAGGAATCTCATAGAAATAGTAAACCCATAGGATTGGAGAGGCATGACCTCTTGAATCCTATAAGAATAGAAAACTATGGGATTTTGGATAAAGTACATGTTTGAATCACAGGAAAAGCAAAGTTATTCAAACATGAGGTTGGAGTGAATGGAAATTTTCCTAAATAATAGAGAGCAAAGGAATCCTTTGAAGGAATTCCTAAGGATTGTAATCCTTCCAATCAAACGATCAACATAGGTATATTTCCTAAGGGACAAAATCCTTCAGAAATCCTTTGAAATTCCTTTGAATCAAACTAGCCCTAGGGGCTAGTTTGATTCAAAGGAATCTCATAGGAATTTTGATGCATAGAAATTTTTCCTAGGTGCATCGTTTGATTCATAGGATTTAGCTCTTAGGACTTTTTCCCATAGGATTGCATTGCACTATGTTTTGTAGGAAACTTTCCATCCACCTCAACCTCATGTTACAATTCCTTTGCTTTCCTGTGAATCAAAAACACTTCTCTAAGAAAAATTCTCGTAGGCTCCAAATCATGTAGGATTCAACTAGACATAACATTCTAATAATTTTGTGTTTTACCTATTCTTTTGTTTTTCCTATCCAATGAATAAAACAGGCCCAATGGTTGGAGACTCCCACGGGCAACATTTCCTACCATGCCAAGATGCACCCATCTACCAAATTAATGTGGGAAAGGTATCATAAACTATGATGTCGATATGGCCATGACCTTTTTTGGTCATCGGGGTTAAAACCAAATAATATTCATACATGGTGGGTCAATATCGTGGGGATGAGTTTTCAAAAGTTGTCAAATCCCGTGGTTATTGGTTTCCTGGCAGGTAGTACACGTGACGTGATAGGATGCCATGCATAAATATTTTTTTCTATTTTTCTTTATTACACATGATTGTTTGAATATGGGTTCAAAATTATCAAGATGCAACTTCTTCGAAGGAAGTTGAATTGTTCAAAACTCCCCATTGTTTCTAATATATTAACTGTCTAATAGTTACCTCCAAATTTTTTTCGTAAAACTTCAATAGCATACCACTTACTAGAGCTTCTAGTTCAAATTTGACTTGATTTCATGAAACTTCAATAGCATACCACATACCGTTGTAACAATTGGGTTGGATCTTACATAGTTCTTAGGGGAAACTTTCCCGGTGTTGATTACTCCTTGTAGTTGATGCTATTGAGTGAACTGTTGAATTATTGTTTATGTTCATATTGTTATACATCATTATTTCATCTCTGATCATGATCCATATGATGTCTTGTGAGTATTTCATTTTGTTCTTGAGGACATGGGACAAGTCATGTTGTTAGTAGTGGAATTGTGTTGAGAAAGATTCAATAGTTTGATATTTAAGTTGTGGTGTACTTCTTCTAGTGGTGTCATGTGAACGTCGACTACATGACACTTCACCTATATGGGCCTAGGGGAATGCATTGTGTATTTGCCTACTAATCGTAAGGGTTGCCGGAGTGACAGAAACCTGAACCCCCGTTAGGAAACCTTTGCACAAGGGACGCCAGGGTCTTAGAGTTTAAAGTTGTGGTTAGGTTTCTACCTTAATTACTTTCTTGTACTTGTGGATGCTTGCAAGGGGTATAATCACAAGTATGTATTAGTACTAGCAAGGTCGGTACATTAACATAGGTTTACCCACACAACACTTAGCAAACTAAAGAAGATTAATCAACTATATGAAGCGAAAGCACTTGATGATATTCCCGTGTGTCCTCGAGAATGTTTGGTCATCCTAAGTAATACAACCGGCTTGTCCTTTGCTAAAGAAAGGATTGGGCTACTCGCTGCATTTATTCTTATTGACTTTTATTTACCCGTACTTTATTTACTTGCATTATCAAAAACCCCTAAAAATCCGTTTGCTAAGTATTTATAGAGAATTCCTGCTCCAAGCCACTAGCCAGCACCTTTTGCTCCTCGTTGGGTTCGACACTCTTACTTATTAAAAATACTGCGATACACCCCCTATACTTGTGGGTCATCACCAGGCATGCCCAACAAGACGACGCACCAACGGTCGGTCTAAGTAGTGACCAGTCCATCCGAAGAAAGCAAGGAATGTGGAAGTTGGAGGATGACACAAGGCAAGGACGACATCTGACACAGCCGTTTCGGTGCAAGAAGACCAGGGTGACAGAGTAAAGTGGAGGATCAGCCGACCACCCCCTAATGCAGCAACCACCCAACGGTCGCAAGAAGATAAGGCGGGTCCAAATCCATTGGCTGGAATGTGGTGACCCTTCCCGCCCATGAACCGGGGGAAGAGGCCCAACCCTGCCCTATATAAGTAGTCCCCCTCCTACCTTGTAAGGGGACGGATCCTAGAGATCTAAAACCCTATACTTTCATGCTCCATTGTAACCTCGCGAGGCAAGCAAGCAATACAACAAAGCAGGAGTAGGGGCCTTACCTCCTCACGAGGGTCCTAAACCTGGGTCAAAAAACCCGGTGTCAACTCTCTGTCGTGCATCCTCTCCTCTGCCGTAGCCATCGCCGAACTCCTTCAGAATCGCGTGTTCAGCCCCCTCACGAACCAAGGGATCGTTCGAACCTAGTTCCTTCGCGGGACAAATATCTAACAGTCACACCATAATAGGGTGATTATAAAGGTGTCATCAGATACTTATAAAGTGTTAGTTGAGGCTCATGGATCAAGAGTGGGATTGGTCTATCCTGATGACGGAGAGATATACTCAAGGCGCTCTAGGTGATATCACATTGACATAGCTTGAAAGCAAGTGATAATGATCACTAAGAATGTTATATCACGGGACCAGAAAAGAGTACTTGTCAATAACGGGATCGAACTAGTTATGAATGATACCGAATGATTGGATTCCAGACAAGTAAAATATCGTGAGACAAAAGGAATTGGTTACTACGAATAAAAGGCCATGCGATCAATAAGTCATCACATGAACTGGTGGGAGTCATTATGGATCTCCAGGTACCACTAATGATTATTGATCATAGAATGTCTCGATCATGTCCACACAGTCCGCGACCCGTCGGGAGACACACTTAAGGGTAGTCGACGCATTTGAGTGGATAGGGAACACCGGAGAAGATAATGGACATCATAGGAATTTGTTCTGTCAGATCTGCTGAAATGGTTTGGGGTATCGAAACAAAGCAAGGAAATAAAATGGTAATGTGTTCATTAAATTGAGTTACATTAAAACAAGAGAATTAAAGTGCTTTAATTGAAATACCTTTGGTTTTTTGAGTGTAGAATGAATGGAGAAAGTGGAGATTGAATTATGTGTGAGTGGAGTGTCCACCCACAGGAATGAGAGGAAGGGAGGGGCACCCCATGGAACCAGCCAAGGAGGGGCGCTTGCCCCCTATCCCCTATAAAAGGAGGTGGAGACCTCCTCCCTCTCACACACTTGCCCACTCCTCTCATATGCCCTTTGGTTGGCATCTTCTCACTCTTGCTAGCCTTGTCCATTGACACCAGAAAAGGTGCTTAGGTGAATACCTACTCAAGATCTTCCCCTCCACCATCTTTACCATGGTGTAGCGCTATTGGAGTTCCCGAGGATCCACTACTTCTGCTGCCCTGCTGGGGCGAGGGTTCGGGAGTCATCAGCACACTGTACGTGTGACCGATTACGGAGGTGATGTATGTGTGGCACTATCGACGCGTCCTTGAGGACGGTCGAGTACACTCTACAACAACCACTTTTGTTTGCGGGGACGTTATCCTGCATTACGGTCTTCGAGGGTCAGTCCATCTGAAACCGTTAGATGTATCTCCTAGATATGATCTTGGTGGTTGCAACCATAGGAATTTTTTTGTTTTCCATGCAACTGATACGTTGCAAACATATCTATAATTTTTGATGTTCCATGCTTGGTTTTTATCTACTTTCTTATGTTTTGTCCACACTTTGGAGTACTTTTTATACACTTTCTTAGACTAGCCTATTAACAAGATGCCACAGTGCCAGCTGCCTGTTTTCTGCTGTTTTTGGTTCCAGGAAAGTCAGAAAATGAATATTCTCGGAATTAGACGGGACAAAAGCCAAAGTCAGTATTTCACCGAGGGGGACATGGAGCCAGAATATGAGACGGAGAGGGGCTAGAGGGCCGCCACACCACCTATCCATGCGGCCAGGCCTGGCCAGCACCAGGGGGTGGTGTAGCCGCCTAGGTCACCCCCTCGGCCTCCCCTTTCGCCTATACGATGCCTCCAATACAGAAACCCTACGTACCCGATAAAAATTCCACGAAAGAGTCTGTAGCCGCCATCATCTCCATCCCTAGATCTGGAGGGATCTGAAGCTCTTCTCGGCACCCTGCCGGAGGGGAGAATTCACCCAGGAGGCCTTCTTCATCACCATGCAAGCCTCTGGTGTCATGCGTGAGTAGTTCATCCTTGGACTACGGGTCCACGTAGTAGCTAGATGGTTGGTCCTTCTCCTTTGTGCTACCATGTTTAGATCTTGTGAGCTCCATTCATGATAAGATCATCTATTTGTAATCCTACATATTGTGTTTGCGGGGATCCGATGGATATTGAGATTCTATTTCAGATTGATTATGATTCTAGTAGGGAATCTGGGGAATCTGGGGATTGTGTTCATGCCTCTAGTAATCTGGGGAAGTGATAGAAATCTCTAAGGTACTAGATGTGCTTGTGCTACTAGGGAGAAAACATCAATCATTTGTTCATAGAACAATCGTATTGTTTACTTTACACGCAATGTGTAATGCAATTATCTATTGCTTGCAACTTAATACTGGAGGGGGTTCGGATTGATAACCTGAAGCTAGATTATTAGTCATAGATGTAGTTGGATTACGGTCTATGTATAATGATGTAATGCCCAATCAAATCTCATAGGAGTCAATATGATTAGTATATGCATGTATGCTTTCTCAATGTTTGTCAATTGCCCCGTTGTAATTTGTTCACCCAGCATGTCATCTATCTTAAGGAGAACCACCACTAGTGAACTATGGACCCCGGTCATTTCTTTTACCATGAATCTACAACTATTTACTACTTTCTATTTACTTTCTGCAAGATTTTACTTTCTTCCACACAATACGTTTAATCCTTTGTTTTCAGCAAAACTGGTGAGATTGACAACCTCACTGTAAGTTGGGGAAAACTTCTGTGGTTGTGTTGTGCAGAATTCCAAGTTGGCAACAACACCTTGGAGGTGTTTCCTTACTCCTACTGGTTCGATAACCTTGGTTTCATAACTGAGAGAAACTTGCGGTTGTGCTCATCATACCTTCCTCGTGGGGTTTCCCAACGAGCTCAAGATATCTTGGGCCATCAATCTGAAGCTCTTCCCGGTATCCTGCTGGAGGGGAGAATTCACCCTATAGGCCTTCTTCATCACCATGCAAGCCTCCGGTGTGATGCGTGAGTAGTTCATCCTTGGACTATGGGTCCATGTAGTACCTAGATGGTTGGTTCTTCTCCTTTGTGCTACCATGTGTAGACCTTGTGAGCTCCATTGATGATCAAGATCATCTATTTGTAATCATACATGTTGTGTTTGCGGGGATCCGATGGATATTGAGATGCTATTTCATGTCTTTTTATTTGTGATCTTGCATGCTCTCCGTTGTTAGTAGATATCTTGGCCGAGAGATGCTAGTAACTCCAATAGGGAGCATTTATGCTCTATAGTGGGTTCATGCCTCTAGTAATTTGGGGAAGTGACAGAAATCTCTAAGGTACTAGATGTGCTATTGCTACTAGGGAGAAAACAGCAATCCTTTGTTCATAGAACAATCGTATTGTTTACTTTACACGCAATGCACAATTGAATTATCTGTTGCTTGCAACTTAATACTGGAAGGGGATCGGATTGATAACCCGAAGGTGGATTTTTAGTCATAGATGCAGTTGGACTACGGTCTATGTATAATGTTGTAATGCCCAATCAAATCTCATAGGAGTCAAGATGATTAGTATATGCATGTATGCTTTCTCGATGTTTGTCAATTGCCCCGCTGTAATTTTTTCACCCAACATGTCATCTATCTTTAGGAGAACCACCACTAGTGAACTATGGACCACCACTTTCTTTATCTAAATTGGTTTTTACCTGCTGGTCTGTTTTGACTGCCATTATTTGCATTTGCTTCTTGTTGGTTCCTTTTTGGGTTCTCTTTGGGGAATTGAGCTTTTGAAGGGAAGTGCTTCAGTAGCTTGTGTCTTAATGGAAATTTTATTGGTGTTGAAACTGAACCCAAAGACTTATTATTTTGAGTGCACTAATGTTGCTAATAAAGATTGTGTGAAGTTTTGTATAAACGAAAAATTTCAGGTGTCTGGAGAGAATGATGTAATGAGATGAAGAATGGATGAAAGATCAATCTTGGAGATGCCACCCGTGTCACCCTAAGAAATATCCAAGAAGTACAAGCATCAAAGCTTGGGGATGCCCAAGGCATCCCCTTCTTCATCAATAAAAATTCCAGGTTTCTTCCAAACACTTCATTTTTATTGTTTCATGAATAGTTGTGTTGTTCTTGGAGCATCTTTGTTTGTTGTTTTTGGTTTTCGTTTGCTTGGTTTTCTTAGTTTGCTTGAATAAATTGGTTGGACCCCCTCTTTCATACATTAGTTTTCAAATAGTTTGGTCTGGATTGGACAAGAGTAGGAAAGTTCATGCTTAAGTGGTAAAGGGAGCTTGTTATTGAGTGTGGCCCATGCTTTGTCATGTCATGCTTTATATTGTTTTGGCTTTATATTTAGTGATTTTTGCTGTAGCATGACATGTTATAAACAATTGATACTGCTTAATGTGCCTTGGAAGAATCATGTGTTGTTTTAGCATATTAAAGCACAGTATTGTGGTATTCTCCTTTGATGCTTTATTTGGGTTAACTTGGCGCATGCTCACACCATATTATGACTATCCCAAGTCACCATAGCCTTTATGATCATTTAGTTTCGACTTGTAATATTACTTTATGCTTTAATTAATGGTGTTTTGTCGCTTTGCATGATTATGGCCATTATTGCTCTCTTAGTTGGTCGCTCCTAGTCTTTTGCTAGCCTCCATAACCAAGTATGAGTTCCACTCATGCATCCAACTCCAAATAAAACTAAGTTATTCCAAAGAGTCCACCATACCTACCTATTAGCATTTGCTATTCCAAGTATATTCATGTTTTTATCTATCTTCCGAATTAAACTTGTTATGAGAAAACTCGTGATTAAAGCTCTCACGAACTTGATGGCACACTTTACTTTTCTTGCCCTTAATAAACTTGAACCATTTTGTCGTCTATGTTGTATATGCTTGCACTTATATGTTGGGGATTAGCAGAACCATGCTGTCATGGGGAACGCTTTCAACATTGCACTTGTACTTTGTACCTAGTTGATATCATGCTCTTTTGTCTATGGATGTCGTCGGTGTGAAATGAAAGGGGAGCTTGTAAGTCCATGGAGTTAGGTATGTGTGTTAGAGAAACGCCTGGGCCATCGGTCTAATCCATGCCTAATCATGGTGGAAACCTGCATCGTAACCATAATGAGCTATCTATGAAGCATTCTTCTTATAAAAAAAGAGTCAGATATCGACAAAAAGAGAAAAAGAGAAAAAAGAGATATGAGAAAAGAGGAAAGAGAGAAAAGGCACCATTTTCCCATGGTAAATAAGAACATTGCTGAGATGCTCATTGTCTTCTTGCCTTGTCATTTTTTATGGGGATTCTTCCGTATCATCGGGAAAGGGTTACCCCATTGGCGGTTCTCTATGATACACATGTACTTACTATGACAAGAACTTACCGATAACTAAACTTCAGAAGCATGAGGAGCGGCCCTCGTATTCAAGGGACATGAGATTTCCAACTTATACTTTGTCAAGCATATACTCCATAGTTGGTTCACTTTAACCTTAATCACTTCAAGATGCTTATGATAGGGGCAATGAGAGATGAAAGCTAATAAGTACCATAATTTCTAGAAGCTCTTTATGAGACTTGAATCCCTGCTTCCTTCTATGAAGGCCTTTCTTTTACTTTTATGTTGAGTCTCCAACTTCTATCTTTATGCACCTATTGAGAGAGCATAGTGGCCATTCTTAATTCTATGTGCATTGTCCCAAGACTTGTTGATTGATGCATAACTTTGATATTGCATGTTCTTAAACTATTTGTATCTAGTCACCCTTATAAACTTTGAAGGTGTCCTATGCATTTATCTTTGCTACTCTATGAGGGACAAGCTGAATGCCACTATGCTATGTTTTCTTTATGTGAAACAAAAAAACGTCTTGCAAAGCATTGTTAGTCATGAATCTTTTGTTTGTGCTTTTTCATGCTGCAACATAGTTGCTTTGTCTTATTGTTAGAACTTTGTCTTTCATGCTATGTTGAAGTACTATGATCCTAGCTATCAATGTTTTACAAATATTTTGCTCAAGTTTATGATGGTGCATTTCACCTCAAAAATTATTCTTTCTTTTTATCACTTACCTACTCGAGGACGAGCAGGAGTTAAGCTTGGGGATGTTGATACGTTGCAAATGTATCTATAATTTTTGATGTTCCATGCTTGGTTTTTATCTACTTTCTTATGTTTTGTCCACACTTTGGCGTACTTTTTATACACTTTCTTGGACTAACCTATTAACAAGATGCCATAGTGCCAGCTGCCTGTTTTCTGCTGTTTTTGGTTCTAGGAAAGTCAGAAAATGAATATTCTCGGAATTGGATGGGACAAAAGCCAAAGTCAGTATTTCACCGAGGGGGACACGGAGCCAGAATATGAGACAGAGAGGGGCCAGAGGGCCGCCACACAACCTGGCCGCGCTGCCAGGTACCCCCTCGGCCTCCCCTTTTTCCTATAAGATGCCTCCTACGGAAACCCTAAGTACCTGATAAAAATTCCATGAAAGAGTCTCTAGTCGCCGTCATCTCCATCCCTAGATTGGGAGGGATCTGAAGCTCTTCTCGGCACCCTATTGGAGGGGAAAATTCACCCTAGAGGCCTTCTTCATCACCATGCAAGCCTCCAGTGTGATGCGTGAGTAGTTCATCCTTGGACTATGGGTCCATGTAGTAGCTAGATGGTTGGTGCTTCTCCTTTGTGCTACCATGTCTACATCTTGTGAGCTCCGCTCATGATCAAGATCATCTATTTGTAATCATACATGTTGTGTTTGTGGGGATCCGATGGATATTGAGATGCTATTTCAGATTGATTATTGATTCTATCATGTATTTGTTATTTGTGATCTTGCATGCTCTCCGTTGTTAGTAGATATCTTGGCCGATGGATGCTAGTAACTCCAAGAGGGAGCATTTATGCTCGATAGTGGGTTCATGCCTCTAGTAATCTGGGGAAGTGACAGAAATCTCTAAGGTACTAGATGTGTTGTTCCTACTAGGGATGAAACAGCAATCCTTTGTTCATAAAACAATCGTATTGTTTACTTTACATGCAATGCGTAATGCAATTATCTGTTACTTGCAACTTAATACTGGAGGGGGTTCGGATTGATAACCTGAAGGTGGAATATTAGTCATATGTAGTTGGATTACGGTCTATGTATAATGTTGTAATGCCCAATCAAATCTCATAGGAGTCAAGATGATTAGTATATGCATGTATGCTTTCTCGATGTTTGTCAATTGCCCCGCTGTAATTTGTTCACCCAACATGTCATCAATCTTAAGGAGAACCATCACTAGTGACCTATGGTCCCCAGTCCTTTCTTTTACCATCAATCTACAATTGTTTACAGTTTTCTGTTTACTTTCTGCAAGCTTTTACTTTCTTCCACACAATACGTTTAATCCTTTGTTTTCAGCAAAACCGGTGAGATTGACAACCTCACTGTAAGTTGGGGGCAAAGTTCTGTGGTTGTGTTGTGTAGGATTCCAAGTTGGCAACAACACCTTGGAGGTGTTTCCTTTCTCCTATTGGTTCGATAACCTTGGTTTTATAACTGAGGGAAACTTGATGTTGTGCTCATCATACCTTCCTCTTGGGGTTCCCCAACGAGCTCGAGATATCTTGGGCCATCAGCAACGAACCCCATCACTTTTAACTTTTGTATTTTATGCATTTTTATATGGTGTCTTCTTGTACTGCCACAGCTGCCATCAAGGAATCCAAGGTTATTCGCGAGGACGCTTTGAAGCATGTGGACGATCTCGAGAAAAAAAAGGCCACAGTAAAAATCACTCAAAGACGCCCAAACTACGACCAAATCTAAGGACAGATAGCATGAAGAAGCCGTTAGGAATGTGAGTCGTGAGGAAGATCTGCACAAGAGGCTTGAATCCCTCAACTCCTCCTTGACGAGTAGGTTTTCTTAACCTACAACTCCTTTATTTTCTAAACTCGACATTCTCTAGAACTTGAACTCGCCATTTTTCTGGTATAGATATCACTGGTTATTCCTTTAATTTGGAAGAGTATCAATGATCTGATATATTGTTGGATATCATGACTATCTTGGATGGGAACAACATCCGAGCCAGGAACCTCCTGGCCCGATACTGTCGTGCCTTCAAGTGCGTCCATGTAGTGATCTTCCCAAGCAAGGAGGTACCACAGATTTCAGTGATATCGTCGTTGTTTTCAACACCGAGCCGAACTCACTGGTAGACTATGGCCTCATCCAAGTGAAGAGCAGTGTTGAAAGTTCAATAGCGTTGGCGTGGCTCACGGCGCCAAGGTCGACTAGGATAAGGTTATCTCCTCCCTTCTAGTAACTGAAGCGAGCGAAGATGTGCCACTCAAGCCCTATTTAAAAAAGGTGAATCAATTTTTAAGATGCTCATTGCCATGATAGAGGCGCAAGATGCCCTAATTCCGAAAGCTTCAGGTGATGCACCTTCAACCAATGTCGCTCCTATGACTAGCGCCTTAGATTATCTTGATAGATTCACCTTTTTTGGTTGTAAAGAATCGGCCATATGTATGGCCTCAATTAGAAAATGGAAAATGTCTTTCTTTTGTGGTGCATATAATTGTTTTTGGATGTTTTTCTAATTTTTCCTCTTCGTCAAATGAATCTTCCTTTTGAATTTCCCCTTTTCTTCTTCACAAAACAAATGATGACTCGACCCTTCCAGCAACTGCACTTGGTTCGTCAGGTCAAGAATTATCCTTAAGGGAAGCAAGTGCACCTGAAAATGCCAACATCATAACTCGAGTTGTTGATCCTTCATTATATTCTAAGAACATTCATCACATTAAGAACCTAGAAGATGAGATCAGGGTTGTAAAGGGCAACGTTGTTGTCTCCAATTCAAAATCTCAACAGGCAGCCGAACGCGAAACTTTCATTCTTGAGGAAACTTTAAGTTAGAGCGAAGATTTGCTATGTAAGTTCTTCGCAAAGCCCCACAGTTCCTGTTTTGTATAGGCAATTCACTTATCCCTTTTCATATTCTGCAGTTATCCGGTTGGATGTTGTGGCTAAAGCACAGCGGCTTAGGTCTCGGATGGACACTCTTTGTGAGGCTTTTTAGAGACATCCAATGACTATTGGATGGACCATGAACGAGGCTATGTACTGGCCCTCCTTTACGATCGGGTTTCCGAAGCAAACTAATTTGTCGAGTGCTACCGCTCTGCCTTGGCGTTGACTTACAACGCGATGTTTCCAAGAGATCCTCAACCCGAAGGTCTTGCTGTGTTGATGTGAAAATTTCAGCAAGGCGAGGAAATTCATAAGTTCATCAGGATGAATCTTGTTGCGGGTGCCAAGTTTGCTCTCTCCTGGGTACATGTGCACCACCTGATGATTGACCTCGAGGAGATTGCACGGGGCCCTCCTCCTCCAAGGGTGTTCTTGTTTATATGACACCGCACTATAAAATTTCTCGTCGGCCAACCATCAGGATTATCCTCCAACTCCTAGAAGCCGATGAATATTTTTTCATTAAATTTCATGTGCGATTGTTGAGTTGATCTCTGCGAAGAACATGTATACTTTGTAAAAGAGAACTTTATTGCAAAGTAGATGTTATGTTGTTTTGCTGAGACTCATTGCTCTTTACAGTTTATGTGAGACCTTTTCGTTAGCTTGATGCCTGTTAGGGCGAATTAGCAACTCGAGTCATGGCGTGTTGAGTGTTTTTGACGCGCAAAGTCGATAATGTGATATGCTTATATTTAACAATGCAGCCCCTGAGTATCGGGTGTACTGTACTAGGATAATTAGTGTAGCCCCCGAGTATCAGTTGTACTGTACTAGACTAGTTAGCACATGCCCTGAGTGTCGGGTATGATGAAAGTAAAGAAAGTTGAAATTGAGACTTGGTAAAAAGGACTTAGCTTTATTGAATATCGGGTATGGAGGTACATGTTTTGGCCTAGTAGCCTAGTCGTAGGCCTTATTGATAGCATGTACATAGAAAAATGTTCCGACTAAGAAGCCTGGTTGTAGGCCTTATTGAAAGTAAATACTGAAAGAAAGAATCCTAAGCATAGAAACGCTACAGCTGCACAATGTTCTATGGGTTAGAGTACTTGACTCATGTATTTTTGCCCTGAAGGCTCCTCTAGGGATCACTTCTGTGATGATGTAGGGTCCTTCCCATGGCGACTCCAGCTTGTGATGGCCATATTGTTTGAGGCAAAGAACCAGATCCCCCTCATTGAAGGACCTAGGGCATAGCTAATGGCTATGGTAGTTGCATAGATTCTGCTGGTATACCGCTGATCTATCTAGTATGATGCCCCTCGCCTCATCGAGTGTGTCGATGTCATTTTCGAGTGCCTCTGTAGAAGCAGGTTCATTGTAGGCGATGACTCGGTGAGCTTCATGGGTTATCTCCATGGGAAGCATGGCTTTAGCTCCATGGAAAAGGAAGAAGGGTGTTTCATGCATAGTAGTGTTTAGAATTATTTGTAGGATCCACAAGACGGAGGGTAACTCATCTACCCAGGTGTCTTTTGCCATTTCCAGTGGTGCTAAGAGCCTTTTCTTGATGTCGCTAAAAACAAGTTTATTGGCTTTCTCCACCTGACAGTTGGCATGCGGGTGGGCAACCGATGTGTAACTTAGTTGTATGCCCATCTATTTGTAGTAATATTGGAACTCCCCCGAGCTGAAGTTGGATTTGTTATTAGTGATGATGTTGTGGGGGACCCCGAGGTGGATAAACCATTGACTTGATTAAGTTTACCACTGATGTGGTGTCTTGCTTGGTGACTATCATTGCCTTGATCCACTTGGTGAATTTGTTGACTGCGACAAACAAATAGACGTGTCCCCCCGGAGATGATCTGTGAAGTTTACCCACCATGTCAAGTAGCTACTGGGCGAAAGGCCAAGACAAAGGGATGGTAGACAACTTTTCCACGGGTGCGTGGGGTTTTGTGACAAACCTTTGGCATGCTTCTCATGTATGTAAAATATCCTTGGCATCTTTGGTCGTGGTGCGCCAGTAAAATCCAGCCCGGAAGGCCTTGGCTCCTATTGTTCGGCTACTGGCGCGATGTCCACAAATGCCTTCGTGGATGTCCTTGAGGATGATTTTTCCTTCCTTGGGTGACAAAAATCGTTGGAGCACACCCGAGATACTTCACTTGTAGAGTTCTCCCTTTATTACTCTAAAAGACTTAGAGTGGCGACAAATCCGCCATGCCTTGACTCAGTCATCTAGGAGTTCTCGGTTGACCAAGTACGCTCAGTACAGTTGCATCCATGCGACCTTGATCATCATGACATCCTCAGGTTCTTCATCTTCCTCTGGTGAAGATTTCTCGGGGTCAAGAGCTAGTATAGCCCCCGAGTCATCTTGTGGCTTGGCGCCCATGCGTACCTTTGGCTCTAAGGCGTCATTAGTTTTCTTGACTTTGATGGAGCGCTCGTTGATCTTTTCCCAAAAGACGCGGGGTGGTACGGGAAGACAGAGCAACCCGATGGTTGCTAGGTTGTCAGCTTCTTTGTTGCTTCCTCGGCTGATGTGGGATACCCTGCATCCATCAAAATTTCCCTCCATGAGGTTGTACATGTCGTGGTACGCGACCATGTTATCACTGATGGCGTCACACTTGTTCATCGCCTGCTGTGCGATGAGATTCGAGTCCCCAAATATTTTGAGGATAATTGCAGCGCAAGCCTTAGACATACATGTGTCGTGCAACAATACCTCGTACTCAACTTCATTATTGGATGCATTCTAGAAGATCATCCGTGGTATGTAGTGCATCTTATCTCCTTGTGATGACACCCGTACGACGCCGATGCATGCTCCTTCAGTTCTCTTGGATTCGTTGAAATACATGGTCGACACACTCGATAAGTCTGGAGGACACGCACTTTGGAGCTCCGTCCACTCTATCATGAAGTCAGGTAGTACCGACGACTTTATGGTTTTGCGCTTATTGTACATGATGTCCCAAGGGGAACTTTATTCCCTAAAGGGAGACACGCATGTTGTTGCTTCAGGGTTATTGAAATTATTGGATAGAGGGGCCTCATTAACCACCACTATCGGGTGCTCGCTGAAGTAGTGATACAGTTTGAGTGTTGTCATCAAGAAGCCATATGCCAATTTTGGTAATGCGGGTACCGCTACTTAGATGGGGATAACACCTCGCTGAGGTAGTAGACAGGTCATTGGACGCCATGGGCTTTACCTTCCTCGGGGCATGCGATGACCAGGACTGTGTTAACCAGCTGATTGGTGGCAGCAATATATAGCAGTAGTTGTTCTCTTTCTTTGGGTGCCACCAGCATGGGTGATGACGACTGTGTTTGCTTGAGATCTTCAAAGGCTCATTAGGCTTCATCGATACACTCGAAGGTTTCTAATTTTCTCATCAGTGTGTAGAACGGTAGTGCTTTCTCGCCCAGCCGAGTGATGAATCGGCTTAGTGATGCGACGCGTCCAACTAGCTACTAGACACCCCTTAGATTTGTAGGCTTTTTCATCATCAGGATCGCCTGGATTTCTTAGAGATTGGCCTAGATTCCTCGTGCCGACACTAAGTACCCAAATAGCCAAATCTACCGGGACTCCAAAGGAGCACTTTGTCAGGTTAAGCTTGATGCAGTATTTGTCGAGGTTTTTGAAAGTTTCTTGGAGATTGTTGATGAATGTCGCCTCCTTCTTCGTCGTGATGACAACATCGTCGATGTAGACCTACATGTTTCTACCAATTTGTTCTCCAAGATAGTTATGCATAATCTGTTGGTACGTGGAACTCATGTTTTTTAGCCCAAAGGGCATCATATGTAGCAGAATACACCATAGGGTGTGATGAAAGCTCTTTTATCCTGGTCTTCAACCTTCATATTGATCTGGTTGTACCAGAATAAGCATCCAAGAAGTAAATATGCCTGCACCCCACGGTCGATTCAATGATTTGATCGATTCGTAGGAGCGATAAGTGATCCTTTATGCAGTGTTTTTTTAGTGCGATGAAGTCGACACACATTAGGAGTATGTCCATATTTTCTTTGGGGCCATCGCTGGGTTGGCTACCCAGGTTGATTTCTTGATTTCCTTGATGAAGTGAGCTTCGAGGATTCGATGATGTTCTCTACCTATGGCCTTGTGCTTTGTCTCCGCGAAGCAGCGGAGTGATTGTTTCACTAGCTTGGTGTTAGGAGATATGTTGAGTGCATGCTTGGCGAGTTCCCTGGGAAGACCTGGCATGTCGGCTGGACACCGGGCGAAGATTTCCCAACACTCACAGAGGAACTCAACAAGCATGCATTCCTATGCGAGATTGATGCTTGCTGCCAAAAAGGTTGTAATTGTCGGCTCTGTAGGATGAATCTTGACTTCTCGCACATCCTTGGTGGATTCGAAGGCTTGGTAGGGCAGTGCCCTTTTTGTTTCTAGCAGAACATCGTGGTTAGTAGAAATTTTGAGCGGAGCAAACTATGTTTCCACCCCGAAGGACTCAGAGATCTTGTTGAATTCCCCGTCGCAGTTGTCCTAGCAACAGAAGCTTCCTTTCACGGTTATAATTAAATTGGGTCCCAGCATCATTATGAGATAAGTGTAGTGCAGGACCGCCATGAACAGCGTGAACGTGGGTCGTCCGAGGATTGCATGATACTGCGATGGCCAATCCATCACCTCTAAGTCAATCTTCTCCCACTTGAAATTATCGTGTGAGCCGAAAACGACACCTAGTGTGATTTTTCCCAGAGGAATCTCAGCTTTCCTGGGAACTATGTCGTGGAAGGAGGTATCCGGGGGTGTGAGGTTGGTCAGGGAGACATTCATTGCTCATAGTGTTTTGGCATAGATGAGGTTGATGTTGCTCCCCGCATCCATGGATACCTTGCTCATGTCGAATCTGCCAATTTGAGCATCAATGATCAGGGCAGAATGACCTATTCGTGGGACCTAGAGAGGGTGATCATCTCTGCTGAAAGTTATCTCTTGCTTAGACCAGTTGAGGTACTCGGGTGTCGAGGAAGGTTCCCTAATTGCCAAGTTCACATGTTGGGTGATTAGCTTCTAGATCATGTTGGATTGACTTCCCTTCAGAATCATGTGCATGGCCCCTTTGGACTGTAGGTACTCATCGTTTCGGGCCTTGGCTATTGGTTGCTGCTGAACAGCTGCGGCTTGAGGTGATGGCAATGGTGGTGGTACGCCAATGGACAAAGCTCTAGGTATGGTGTTGAACCCTTGGTTTGTTGCTTCATGATGTCTGGCTTTGTAAGCCCCCTATGGATGCAAAAAGGTACGATGATCCTTCATTACGTGACTCGACCTTTGCCTCCCCTCTGAATTATTATAGTAGTGCAGCATGTTGTATGGTCTGTTGAGTCTGTAGTGGAGATTGCCCGACGTCACGAGGGGCCACGGTCGGTACTGCTAAGTTGGCCTTCTAGATCCAGGTTCATTCCTATTGTTGTTGCATTATCTACATTTGCAGTATCCCTCCTTACAACTATCCATCCTAGAGTTCCCAAGCTTTAGGTATAGTTAAGTCCATAAAAGAACCTCCAGAATTAGTGTCAAGTTCCCGCTTAATCTCTTGATTAAGTCCCCCATAGAAAATGTGTAGAACGTACCATTCAGGTAAATCATGATGGGGATATCTATTAAGGATGGATATGTACCTTTTGAAGGATATTACCAAATCTTCTCCTAGGCGGTTCTTGAAATTCGTGATTTCCCTCCTTACTTCAGCAGTCTTTACCTTGGGAAAAATCGAAATACAAATTCTTCTTTGAGCTTTTCCCATGTGTCAATTTTCTCTACAGGGCAAATTCTATACCAAGAAAAAGCAGTGTTGGTTAGAGATTGTCTAAACAGTTTAAATTTCAATTCATCATCAGAATAACCTCTCAACTTAACTATCCAACAAGACTCGATAAAATGCATTAGGTGAGTGTAAGGATCCTCATATGTATCATCTCCTACAAAACATTTCTCCTTGATAATAGCGATAAAACGAGAGTTAACCTTAGATTATGGTTTGCACCCACTCAGGAATTCCATAATGAGTCCTCTATTAAACTTCCTACGGTATTTAGTTGCATCAAGATGATTTATCAGCCCAAGAGCAGTCATGGTGCTCACCTGAAACTAGTAAACAACTTTAGTAAAACAATTAGTAAGATTAGCAACTAAGAACAAAGACCAAAAGCGCTTAGCTCCCCCTGCAATGGCAACATAAAAATAGCTTGATGACTTCAAGATCGCAGATCGATTGTACCTAGTTTCAAAATAAGAGTATCGAACACATAGAGAGCTATTTGGTTAAGGTATTTATTCCCCTCCACTACAAGAAAATTTTCCTTCCGCAACGAATTGTCCCGACGGTCGTCGTAGAAGGCGTGTCTTCCGTGACGAAATTCTTGGCTCGGCCGTGGCCGATGGAAAACTTTTTTATCCGGTTTCGTGGCCCTATACTACAACGAATCTGCTAAAATCATGGAGGAAGCTCGGCCAGCGCATGGTAGAAGCATGATTTTTTTTCCTCGCACGATGTTGACTCGCCGAAGTCTTTTGAGGCGTGTGGGTCCCGGATGTCAGTGTCTCTAGCGGACCTTACTTTTCAGTCGCGCCTCCCGGATTTGAACTCGATAACGTAGCTCGAGGCATCTGCCGTTTAGTCAGGCTGCTTTGTCCAACATGTCAGCCTCTCATTAGAAGGACCGTGTGTATGATGGAATTTTTTTCCTTCGCTCGCGCTACCCTATTCCTAAGTTGATAGCGCTGCTCGATGCATCTACCGTCTAATCAACCTCCTGGGACCCACATGTCATCCTCTCATTAGAAGAAACGTGTGTATGATGGAATTTTTTCCTTTGCCAGCACTACCCCGTTCCGAGTTGATAGTGTTGCTCGACGCATCTACCGTTTAACCAACCTCCTGAGCCCCACATGTCATCCTCTCATTAGAAGAAACATGTGTATGATGGATTTTTTCCTTTGCTCGTGCTATCCTGTTTCGAACTTGATAGCGATGTTCGATGCATCTACCATTTAATCATGATGCTAGGCCCCACATGTCATCCTCTTATTATAAGAAACGTGTGTATGATGGATTTTTACCCTTTGTAGCGCCTTCTTGTTCCGAACTTGATAGCTTTGCTCGCTGCATAAGCCGTTTATTCAGGCTGGTGGGTCCCTTATGTCAGCCTCACATTAGAAGAATCGTGGGTATGCTTGAATTTTTTTCTTCTCTAGCGCTACCCTATTCCGAACTAGATAGTGTTGCTCGATGAATCTGCCGTTTGCTCACGCTTCTAAGTCCCCCATTTTAGCCTCTCATTAAAAGAAACGTGTACATGCTGAACTTTTTTCTTGCTCGCGCCTCCCTGTTTCGAACTGGCTATGTTGCTCGATGCAGCATCTGTATGAGGTCGCGCTGCTGGGTCCCACATATCAGCCTCTCTACAAATGAAACATGTGTATGATGGACTTTTTTGTGGCCATGTCCGCTGTTTTGACCTTGGCAACTTGCTGGGTCCCAGATGTCAACCACCTCTATGCAGGAAACATGTCTATGCTGGGTCCCAGCTGACAGCCTCTATTTGAAAGAAACGTGTGTATGTTGGACTATTTTTTTGGGTCCCAGATGTCAGCCTCAGAGTACCAAAAATGCTCAGAAAGGCCGAATTAAAAAGATTCTGGGCTAACTCGGGGCGGATGCCCTATTCGTCATGGCTTATATTCCATGGGCTCACTCCTAAATTGAATGGGCTACGGTCGGTAGCCACAAGACCACGAAAAGGCCAAATTAGAAGGTATTGGGCTATGCTTGGGGCTGATAGGCTAATTTCATGAGCTATGCTTGGGCCTGCTGGGTCCGACATGTCAGCTTCTTTGTAAGTGCAACGTGTGTATGATGGACTTTTTTCGGTGACGTCTGTTGTTTTCACCGTGGCAACCGTGTATGATCTTACTGTTGGGGCCCTTATGTCAGCCTCTCTGGCATGTTCTGGCTTGTGGGTCCCCGATGCAGCCTTGTATGTTCTGTCTGGTGGGTCCCTGATGCGAGCCTCTCTGTACAAGTATTTAAACTTTTTTTCAAACCCACCCTTAAAACAAACTCCAGGGACGTAGCATGGTAGTGGGTCCATGATGTCAACCTCTCCGTAATGCAATATTGCTAGAATAAAAAAATGTAAACCCAAGATACACACACACAAAGGCGATTCAAATAAAAGACCTTCAAATCAAATAAACATAAACTGAGTGCCAAATACAACAAAGATATTTATAGAAAAAATATCATTAAACTTTTATTAGTACTACAACTTATGTATTAGTCTTCTTAAAATATTTTGTGTGTCTATGTTTATATGTTTTAAAATATAAAATGGCAGCGCTCCTGGCATCTCAATTTATTAAATGCCACATAATGGGATATTTTCTTAAAAACATGGGTAGGGAGAGTTTTTTTATTATGAGAGGTGGGGGGAAATGCCCAAAAGGCCGAATTAAAAAGAGTTCAGCTATTGCTCTACGTGGGTTATATTCCATAGGCTATGCTCCATGGGCTTCATTCTCAAATTTCATTGGGCTATGCACAGCAGTCCGTTGACCTGTAAAAGGCCGAACTAATATGTTCTCGGCTATGCTCCATGGGCTCCTTTCTAAAATTTCGCTGGGTAATGGTCAGCAGTACCTAACCCCGAAAACACTGAATTAAAATGTTCTGGGCTAAAGAGGGGCCGAATGAGCTACTCCCTCTGATCCAAATTAATGTTCTCGGATTTGGCTAGATTCGGACGTAGCTAGCACTAAACATGACTAGATATGTCAGAATCTAGACAAATGTAAGAACATTAATTTGGATCGGAGGGAGTGATGACCCACAAGTATAGGGGGTGTATCGCAGTATTTTTGTTAAATAAGAGTGTCGAACCCAACGAGGAGCAGAAGGTGCTGGCTAGTGGTATGGATCAGGAATTCTCTGCAAATACTTAGCAAACGGATTTTTAGGGGGTTTTGATAATGCAAGTAAACAAAGTACAAGTAAATAAAATATAGTAGGAATAAATACTGCAAGTGGCCCAATCCTTTATGCAGCAAAGGACAAGCCGGTTGTATTACTTAAGATGACCAAACGTTCTCGAGGACACATGGGAAGACTGTCAAGTGCTTTCGCTTCATATAGTTGATTAATCTTCTTTAGCTTGCTAAGTGTTGTGTGGGTGAACCTGTTGTTGGGGGGATACCCACGGGTAGGGTCACGCCGGGGTATAAAGGCCTAGTTAGCCGAGGTACGGCAAGGTCAAAGCATGTGCTGGCCGAGTCACCTCAAGGCAGGCCGGATCACGGAGTAACCCAGACCAGGGGACGCCCACCTGACTTGGTCTCAACCGACTTAAGCCGGATGTTGGGAAGATGTGTCTAACTTGTATGCAGGAACAGGTGTGGCCGGATCACTATGTAGGATCCGGGTTATATCAAGCTTGTGAGAGAAGGAAGGTATCTCGCTGGTCAAAGGTGACAACTGTACGCAGAGCGTGAGCGAAGCGGACAGGGGCCGGACCACCGAGGCGTGGCCGACAAAGGTGACGAAGCCAATGTCAAGTGACGCAGGCGCCACAGAGGCTCACGTAGCCTCTACATGGATGACACCAGGGAAAAGTGACCCGGTCGGTTTACTATTTTGGGAGGAGGCATATTCCATGGAATATGCCTCCACGTATGCCCTAAGTGGAGACCTAGCCACCCCTATATAAGGAGGGCTAGGACCTCTGTAGAAAGGGTTGAACTCTGAGAGGTTGATTGGTCTAGGCTTTGTTATGTCCTAGAGAATTGTGTTTTGCTAGTGGTGAGAGTAAGAGAGTTCTTCTTCCTCCTCTCCCCAATACAGCTCTAGGAGCACTTGTAATATGCGAAGGTGAATCAAATACATAGCATCCGTGTGTGGAATCACCACACTATCCCTCCCTGGATTCCCCTAGTGCATTTAGTCCCCACCTTTAGCCTATCCATGGCATCTGCCGTGACACCACCACGACAGTTGGCACCCACCGTGGGGCTAGCGGCGCTAGCAGGGGTGAAGATCCGGACGGGAAACCTCATCGGTACCAGCGAACGCATCGTCTCTGGGCTCGTTCAGCGCTTTGGAGCGCTGGACTTTGTCAGCGACAATGCTGGCTGCTTCGGCACGCGTCCTCTTCCGTACAACGGCCTCTTCGTCAAGCTTGGCGCGCACAAGGTCTATGTTGCTATCGATGTGTCGTGCGTTCATCCGCGGCACGTCGTCGAGGGAGGCGAGCCACCCCTTAGCGTGGTTCGCGGGGCGCGTATCACTCGCTCCCCGAACCGTGCAGAGGTGATGATGACTACGCCAGGTGCGGGCGCAAGCAAGGATCCTGCACCAGATCCGGAGGTAACGCCCAAGGCACCAAGGAAAAGTAGAGGACCTCAACTAGAGAGGCCTGAGAATGTGCTGCAGTAGGCAATGGATAGCTTGGCAAACCTAGTAGCAGTAGCAGTAGATCCGGCTCAGGCATAGGCCGAGCTAGAAGAAACTAGGCAGAAAATACTAGAGGGTGCGAAAAATATAGCCGCGGCTCAGCAGTCGTTGAACATGACACTGCGTGAGTACACTAAAGCAAATAAGGTTGATGCTGTAAAAGTGAAAGGGAGAAATCTCATGAGTGAGTTGAACAGAGAGGGTGATACTAGGATTGAGGAATCAGAGAACTGTTTGTCCGTGGGGCTGCCGAGGTATAGTACCCGGCGAAGAACCTCAGAGCAGCGGATGCAGCTACGTCCGAATTAGAGGGTTTGATGGGTGAAGCCCATCAAAGACAGCAGGAAAGAGTCAATGAGTTAGTTCGGATCGCGAACAGGCAAAACGAGGAGTTTCTCAGGGCTAACCCGGAGAGAGCTGGAGCCTCCAAGATCGTTCATTCGGTGGTGGGTAACCCGGAAAAATCCGCTGGAGCCACTGGAGCCGCATCGTCTCCTCATGGTGGTCACTTCGGCCAGGAGGAATAAACAGATAGTCCCATATGACCCGGCAAGGGCAGGGAAAGGAAAAGAAGTGCAAAGAAATGTAGATTGAAGGAGTGTGAGCCGAGGTGAAGCTGGCCGAGGTAACCGCGACCAAGGCAATGCCGGTCAAGGGAATGTTGTAAACGGCAATGCCGGACAGCATAATTTGGTAGTTGTAGGTCAACCGCAGCAGCGGAATATACCACGGCAAGAGCGCAGCGCCGGCCAAGGTATGCAACAAAGGGCAGCTCCACAGGAGCAAGATAGGTACAATGATGGTGATTCGGAGATGGTGAACACTGGCTATCCCAGACCGGACTATCACGTGATAGGGTCAAGATTGGGAGGCAGAAATTTGATGCCTGATGACGCCAGGTTAAAAGTGGATCGGCTGTATAGGTCGGAGCAAATTGAGTGTCAAGGTCCTCCGGGTCCAGCTTGTTTTGGACCCCAGATCATTAAGGAACCTCCGGTACCTAACTTCCAGTTTCCTAGAGGCACAAAGACGTATGACGATAGCATTAAGCCGGAGGATTCGTTAATTAACTATGCAACTGCAGTAAAAATCGCCACAGGCAACTTGAGGTGTGCTGTGAGATACGTACCCCAGATGTTGGAGGGGCCAGCAAGAGTATGGCTAAACAACTTGCCACCTAGAAGTATTAACTGTTGGATCGATTTTGAGATGTTTGTTAGCAATTTCTCAAGTACGTATCAGAGGCCCAATAGGCCACAAACCCTAGCAATGTGCAGGAAAAGACCAAATGAGACAGACCCGGAGTTCTTAACCCGTTGGTGCAACGTGCGAAACTCGTGTGAAGGTGTGATTGAGTCACAGGTCATAGCCTAGTTTGTGCAAGGATGCAGATATGCAAGCATGCTATAGAAAAGGTTGCAAATAAATATGCCAACCACCTTGGCAGAAACAATCCGGATTGCTGATTCATATGCTTTAGGTGATCCGACGCAACCTAGGCTCACCTCAAACGAGTCAAGTGAGGAATGTTATCAGCGAGATGGGGTCGGGTCATCCCGAAGAAATGAATACCGAGGTAAAATAAGGGATGATCGACCGGATTATCGTTAGAATTCGCAACAAGTTGCAGCTGTGAATCAGGACCAAACCGGAGCAGGAGGCAGTCAACGTCAGAAATCTAGAGGACAGCAATGGACGCCAAGGAATGATGGGAAGAAAACTTGGAGGCTAGAGCAAAAAAACAGTGGCAAGAGAAGAAGGACCGTCCGAGGTACACTTATGAGGCAATGCTGGATCAGCCGTGTAAATTTCACACGCCTAATCCTAGTAACCCAGTGGGTCACACAACCAGACAGTGTGAGTGGATGCGAAAGATAGAACAAAGTGGCTCGGGGAATGCTCAGGCACCCCGGAATGATCAACCTCGGCAGGAGTTACCCCGGCAACAATTGCTCTTCGGAGCGAACACGCAATAGTTAATGTTGCCTCCCCCTCTGCCGAGGTATGACAACCATGAGAGAAGGGATGCAGTGCATCGGGTGGAGAACCAAGACCAGCAGGATCAGAGGTACCCCGGAAACGAGGGGAGAAATGAGTACAGAGAGCACCACAAGAGTTACTGTGTGTTCACTACGGAAGAGACAGACAGAAAGAGCTTGCAGCACCGACATATGGAAGTGAATGTGGTAATGCCAGCTATGACGAGGTATATGCCTTGGTTAGACCAGGAAATTACCTGGAGCATCAAAGATCATCCCAAGCTTATGCCAAGTCCTAGTTCGTACGCACTAGTGCTGGATCCGACATTCATTGGGCCTAACATCAACGTGAGATTCTCCAAGGTGCTGATTGATAATGGTAGTATCATCAACATCATGTATGTGGACACGATGCGAAAATTGGGCATCTCGGAAAACATGCTTCAAGCTACAAGGAAAACTTTCCATGGCATTGTGCCAGGCATTTCTTATGAGCCCATAGGCAAGGTCCGGGTTGACGTTTTGTTCGGTACAAGAGATAACTGCCGAACTGAGAATTTGGAGTTTGAAGTGGTGAACTTAGAAAGTGCGTATCACGCGTTACTCGGTAGACCAGCTCTGAACAAGTTTATGGCAAGTTGTCACATCAGTTACTTGAAGATGAAGTTGCCTGGGCCAAGTGGTGTAATTACCATAGCTGGGGATTTTCGACGTTCAATTGAGTGTGCATCTGCCGGATCTAACCTGGCCGAGTCACTCGTGATTGCGCAAGAAAAGAGAAAGATCCAAGAAGTGGCGGCATTGGCTCATACCGCACAGCAGTATATGTCGGCGCTGAGTAACCCGCATGGTAGCGTATCATTCCAAGCGACAAAAGATACCAAGAAGGTGCTTGTTGATGATATGTTCCCTGAGCGTACCGTAACAATTGGTATCGGGTTAAATGACAAATAGGAAAGCGAGCTCGTCAACTTCCTCCATGAGAATCGGGATATTTTTGCTTGGTCCACACAGGACTTGCAAGGTGTTCCGAGGGAGTTGGCCGAGCACTCTTTGAATGTCAGACCCGGAGCAAAGCCGGTGAAGCAACCTCTCCGCCGCTTCGCCGAAGATAGGAGAAAGGTCATAGGAGATGAGATAGCTCGGTTGTTGGCTGCAGGATTTATCATGGAAGTGCTTTACCTGGATTGGCTATCTAATCCGGTGCTCGTGGAGAAGAAGAAAGATGATCCGAACGTGGCAGTGGTTTGGCGTATGTGTATCGATTACACGAACCTGAATAAGGCGTGTCCAAAAGATCCATTCCCACTACCAAGGATAGACCAAGTCATAGATTCCACTACTGGGTGTGAGTTGTTGTCGTTCATTGATGCATATTCTGGTTTCCACCAGATACCTCTGAACCCAAGCGATCAAATAAAGACTGTGTTTATCACCCCGTATGGGGCTTATTGCTATCGCACCATGCCTTTTGGTTTACGTAATGCAGGGGAAACATACCAGAGATGTATGCAAAAATGTTTGCATGACCAAATTGGTCAAAATGTGCAGGTGTATGTGGATGATGTTGTGATAAAGACCAAGGAAAGCAAAATGCTCCTTGATGATATCAGGCAGACGTTCGCGAACCTAAGAAGGTTCCGAATGAAGCTTAACCCGGAGAAATGTACCTTCGGTGTCCAAGCTGGAAAATTACTCGGATTCCTCGTCTCTAGCCGAGGTATTGAGGTCAATCCAACTAAAATCCGGGCCATAGAGCGGATGGAACTGCCGAAGTGTCTCAACGATGTCCAGAAGTTCACTGGTTTCCTGGCATCGTTGAGTCGGTTTGTATGTCGGTTGGGAGAAAAGGCACTGCCTCTCTATCAACTCATGAAAAAGTCAGATAAGTTCATTTGGACACCGCAGGCCAATGAAGCCTTTATCCAACTAAAGAAGATGTTAGCCACTGCACCATTGTTAGCCTCTCCACTATCAAAGGAGCCAATGTTGCTCTATATAGCCGCAACCAACCGAGTTGTAAGTGTAGTAATTGTGGTAGAGCGCGACGAAGAGGGTAAGTCAGTGCAAAGGCCAGTGTATTATCTGAGCGAGGTATTATCAGCCTCAAAGCAGAACTATCCTCACTATCAAAAAGTGGCATATGGTGTGTATATGGAAGCTAAGAAGCTAAAGCACTATTTCGAGGAACACCCAATCAAGGTAATATGTGAAGCTCCCATATCCGAGATAATTAGCAAAAAGGACACAAGTGGCAGGATTGCAAAGTGGGAAATTGAACTAGCACCTTATGCACCACAATATGACAGAAGAGAGGCCATTAAATCTCAGGCTGTGGCGGACTTTTTTGTGGATTGGGCCGAGGTGCAATATGAGCCACCATTACCAGATCCGAACTACTGGAAAATGCACTTTGACGGGTCAAAAACAAAAACCGGGTTAGGTGCTGGAGTTGTACTTACCTCGCCCAAGAAGGACCAGCTGAAATATGTGATGCAGATCCACTTCACTTCATCAAACAATGTAGCAGAATACGAGGCACTTATACATGGGCTCAAGGTGGCAAAGGAGGTTGGAATACGCCGGATCCAATGCTTCGGCGACTCGGATCTCGTAGTCCAGCAGGTCTCCAGGCAATGAGATTCTTTGGACGCAAACATGGCATTATACAGATTTCATGTGTAGAAGATATCTGGTTACTTTGAGGGATGCGAATTTCACCATATACCCCGGGTGGAAAATGAGGCTGTAGACGTATTGTCGAAGCTCGGTTCAACCCGACAAGCAATTCCACCAGGCGTAGCATTGGAGCACCTCAGAAAACCATCCATCAGGCCATCCCCGGGGACTGCCTTGGCAAACCCGGGGACGGCCACGACAAACCTGGGGACTACACAGCATGATCCGGTAGAAGTTATGCCGGTGGATCTAATGGAAATTGATGAGGATGTGTTCCCAGTAAGAGTTGTCTCAGCTTGGGCATTGCCAATATTCCAATTCCTAAAGGATGGAACCTTACCCACTGAGGAGGTACTTTCCAGGCAAACCCAGAGGAGAGCAAAAGCATACACGATCATCAATTCCGAACTATACAAAAGGAGTGTGACCAATGTCCTCCAGCGACGTGTTGACCCGGTAGAAGGACTTGACATCCTCCGAGATATACATCAAGGGGAATGTGGGCATCATGCCTCATCCAGAGAATTGGTAGCAAAAGCTTTCCGCCATGGGTTTTACTGGCCAAGTGCCTTAGAACAAGCAAAAGATCTGGTGAGAAAATGCAATGGCTGTCAGAGATATGCGACAAAAACACATATGCCAATGTCGGAGCTCAAGACCATACCAATTACATGGCCATTTGCCGTATGGTGCTTGGATATGGTTGGCCCGTTTAAACCAGCAAGAGGGAATATGACTCACATTTTGGTCATGGTGGATAAATTTACAAAGTGGATTGAAGTAAAGCCGATAAGAAAATGTGATGGAGCCATTGCCGTACCTTTCCTCAAAGACATCATCTTGAGATACGGTTATCCTCACAGTATCATAACAGATAATGGCACAAATTTTGCGCGTTTTTGCGGATAAGAAGATCCGGCTGGACGTTGCCTCGGTAGCGCACCCCGCATCGAACGGACAAGTGGAAAGATCCAACGGATTAGTATTATCTAGGATAAAACCCCGGCTCATTGAGCCGCTACAAAGGTCAGCGGGGTGCTAGATAGAAGAACTACCAGTGATACTGTGGAGTTTAAGAACAACTCCGAATCGATCAATAGGCTATACGCCATTCCTTCTGGTATATGGGGCAGAAGTTGTATTACCAGCCGACATAGAGCATGACTCGCCTAGAGTCACCCAATACACAGAAGCCGAAGTGCAAGAGGCCCGACAAAATGATGTTGATCTGCTAGAAGAAGAGAGAAAATTGGCATTGTCCAGATCCGCCATATATCAGCCAAATCTCCGACGCTATCATAGCCGGAAAGTAAGCCCCCGAGTTTTCCGGGAAGGTGACCTGGTACTCCGGTTGGTACAACGTACTGCTGGCATGCATAAACTATCCCCCCCCACGGGAAGGGCCCTTCATTGTGAGCAAAGCATTGCACAATGATTCTTATTATCTTATCGATGCAAAACCACAGGAGAAGAACAAGGCGGATAGGTCCGGCGAGGAATCCAAACATCCATGGAATGTAGCTCTACTTCGTCCTTTCTACACTTAGCAGAGAAGTGTTTGTATCTGAGTCTCTCATATGTCGGTATATATGCCGGCAATGAGCTTATCAATGAAATCTTGGCACCTTGAGCGGTAACTCGGGGACTGCCTTAGTAATTTCAGTTGTCTTCTGTATTTATTATTTATATGTTGGATGGCGTAAGTTTCTTCTACTTAGGTCGGATTAGCAATGTGTGAGCACCAAAAACCTAACTCTTCGACTTGCTGCTGTCCAACAAGATTTGGCTTCATGGCAAGCAATAGAACAAGTTTGGAATTGCGTAGCACATGAAAAACGACCAAGGGAACAAACTTAGTCGAGCCAACGTTTGTTTTTCGGACTAACATTGCGTATACTTTAAATTTATCATGTTGAATTATTTTGAGCTAAACCTAAAGTTTCCAAGTACTGTTAAATCAATTTTTGAAGCTCGGACTCGTAAGTCATAAAACCGAACCAAGGTGGACACGAGCCGAGCCAAAAAATTGGAGGAACAAGAAAATGAAACTTGGGGACTCCGCCCAAGTTAATCCGGCATAGAAACTTAGTAGCAAAATATCACTGATGTGCTTAATACAATTGCACCCGGCATACCGGGGATCTAATAAACTTTAAAGTTTTTTCGCTCAAGGAGCAGCAGGAGGAGGAAGTTCGGCGCCATCTTTGCTGCCTTCGACATCCGAGGCATCGTCCTCTTCGTCCTCATCTGAGCCATCTTCAACGTCTTCAACGTTTTTGACATCGGTGGCATCTAGGAAGCTTGGTCCCTCGTTCAATTCATGAATGGGGCATATTGAATGAGGCTATGGGCACAAGCCTTGTGCCTAGCAATCCACTCTGGGTCGCTGGACCATTTGGATCCGGTGTGCATGCCCGCTAGGAGGTTGAGGTCGATCTTCTCGTACCATGTGAGCACATAGTGGAGAACGGTCTCAGCTCCGGTGCGTCCAGCAGATTCTCTCTAGAGATCAAGCTGAGTCTCGCATTCCATAAGCCGGGAAAAAAGAACAGCCAGATTCTCTGGAGTATCCTCCTCAGGCCAAAAGGTGTTGACGATCCGGACTACCACATCCAAGATATCCTTGCCGTAGTTCCTCATGACTTCGACTCGGGCGGACAAACTAACTATCAAGTCCTTGAGATCGAGAGGAATGGAGCCAGGACCAGATGGAGTACCCCTCTGCTGGGTGAACTTGGTGACGACATTGGATCCAATGGCATCGCTCTTTGGGAATTTGCCTGAGAAGATAAAACAAGTGGGGTAAGTAAAGGAAGCAGACCCGGAATGATAAACGTCGGTTGAAGGAAAAGAACTTACTAGAGATATGGTGGTGAACCCGGGACAGCTCCTTGATGCAGTTGTCGCGCCTCTCTCAGAGTTGCACAAGTTCAGCATTCGCCGACTCAAGCTTGATGTCGGCCTCCTTGAGTAAGTCATGGTCCTTGGCAATCTGGAGATTGAGGCGCTCGTGCTCTTCAGTATAGTCCTGGCCGGCTTTCTGGAGTTCGGTTTGGTGCTCTACTTTCAATTTCTTCATATCTGCCTTAAGCTTGGCAATCTCATCATCTTTGGCTCGAAGAAGGGCAAGCTCATTATCTTTCTTTTTGAGCTCAACTTGATGCTGTCCTACTTGTTGGAGAAAATGCAGCATCATATCAGGCACGGGCACACTATCTTCAAGAGATGCTGAAATAGTTTGTTGACCCGGCAAAGCCGAGGTATGAATGTTTGTCGAGCCAAGGAGGAAAGGAGATGGAAAGCACAGCAAGGTTGAGCAAAAAAAAACTTACCCTTGATTTGATCCAAATTTTTCCTCATGGTCGTGTTCTCAGCTTCCACCCCAGCTGCGAAAACTGAATGATGGATTAGTTCGGCAGAAGAAGATGAAGGAAAATGGAAAAATGCCGAGGAAGAAACTTACCCCTTTTCTCATGTTCAGCGAGAAGTGCATTATGTTTTGCCCGCAGCATCTTGTGAGTATCAAGGAGATGCTGAAACTCAGCGCTCCGGCGGTTGGTGGTCACCTAAAATAGCAAAGATGGACTGCTTAGTCTTGCGCATATTTGAAGGGTACAAGATCCGGGCCAAGTGGAACTTAACCCGGCTCTAGGTGTGTGCATATTCAAAGTGTACAAGATCCGGGCCAAGTGGAACTTAACCCGGCTCTAGGTGTGTGCATATTCGAAGTGTACAAGATCCGGGCCAAGTGGAACTTAACCCGGCTCTAGGTGTGTGCATATTCGAAGTGTATAAGATCTGCGCAAAGTGGAACTTAACCCGGCTCTAGGTGTGTGCATATTCGAAGTGTACAAGATCCGGGCCAAGTGGAACTTAACCCGGCTCTAGGTGTGTGCATATTCGAAGTGTACAAGATCCGGGCCAAGTGGAAATTAACCCGGCTCTAGGTGTGTGCATATTCGAAGTGTATAAGATCCGGGCCAAGTGGAACTTAACCCGGCTCTAGGTGTGTGCATATTCGAAGTGTACAAAATCCGGGCCAAGTGGAACTTAACCCGGCTCTAGGTGTGTGCATATTCGAAGTGTACAAAATCTGGGCCAAGTGGAACTTAACCCGGCTTTAGGTGTGTGCATATTCGAAGTGTACAAGATCCGGGCCAAGTGGAACTTAACCCGGCTCTACGTGTGTGCATATTCGAAGTGTACAAAATCCGGGCCAAGTGGAACTTAACCCGGCTATAGGTGTGTGCATATTCGAAGTGTACAAAATCTAGGCCAAGTGGAACTTAACCCGGCTTTAGGTGTGTGCATAATTGAAGTTATGAAGGAGCTATGTTAGTTCTCTAAGGAGCATCCGGCCGAGTAACAAGTTACTCCCCCGGAGGCTCGGGGACTAATGGCTATATCAATTATATCTACAACTTGTTAAAAGAAAAGATGAAGTAGCGTACCTCCATCATCCGACCCGCAAGGTTAATAGCCTTGGCGGCAGTATTCATCTGTGCAGAAAATTCGGCGGGACCGAACTTCTCCGGGAGGTCGTCGTTGTGAACGAACTCCGCCTTGTTCTAGTTATTTACGAATTAGATCAAGGTCGGAGGGTATCGTTCGCAGCTGAGCATGTGGGGCGCTACCAAACCCTTGGCATGCGCCTCCCTCCTCTCAACCTGGGCAAGGGCCAGGCTGGTGTGCAAGACAAGTTGCGCATCAGCTGGCTCGGCAAGGGCGTCCTTCGGTGCTGGAGGCTTCTTGGAAAGCATGGACGCGAGTGTGCGTTGTCCAGCCTCGACGGACGCTGCCCTGGTGGCGTCAAGGGCCTTTTTGCCCTTGGGTTGCTGAGAGGTGGAAGTTGTTGCAGCAGATTTACCCTTGGGAGCTACCTTGGTGCTTTCTCACCGAGACTGAGAAGACTCGGACGAGGCGGAGGGGCTTGGCGCTGCTGCTGTCGCTTTTGTTGTTGCTACTGGTGCTGAAGCTGAGGATGGTGCTGGTACTGGTTTCTTTTTCTACGCAGGGGCTAAAGGAACCTCGGTGGTAGCTGGTTGCGGCGGAGCTGAAGTAGTGGTTGCCGCTGCCTCGGCAGAGCCAGTCTCCCCCGCTCCAAGGTTGTCCTCCTCATGACGAGGTGGGCTGGAACCCGGAGCAGCTGCCGAACCCTCCGGGATAGGGCTCAACGGGCGTGAATCGTCGCCACGAGGGGGAGAAGGGATGTGTCAGAGTGGAGAGGCAATTCTAGATCCACTCTGGGGGACCTCTACCGCGGCCCTGCCGAATCAAATAAAGTATGATGAGAAATTATAATAAAAGAAGAACAAGTGAATGGCAAAAGGTGAGAAGGCTTACTCATCCGAGGTCAGGGGTTCCTTGGGCTTCCGAGCCCTCTGGGCCGTGGCCTTGGTTGGGGGCTTGGTGGCAATTTTGTCCCCGGACTTCTTTCGCCTTTTGGATGGCTGAGAAGGTCCGGAGGAAGAAGTTGATGCGGCTCCCCTTTTCTTCTTCGGCGCCACCGGGACAGGATCACCCACGGCAAGGGGAGGGTCTTCATGGATCTGCCCACCGGGGTTAGCTGATGCCAGAAAAGCATAAGAAAGGGGGACAGCGCCAAATGCTTCCATCACCTCAACATCTGAATCATCTTCATCGTCGGGCCAATCTCTAATAGAAGAGAGTTTACCGGTGGGTCGCTTGGCCGCATCGGCCATAGGAAGGAACATCTCCAGGTCCGGTTCCTCCTCGTCCGAGGTATCCCGGTCAGGAGCCCATTTGAGGGAAGGGTCAGTGCCGTCCTCGATGGTCTGCTGAAGAAACATCTAAGGGAAAGAAAAAGCAACAGAATTAAAACCGACAACAATACCGGCATATGATTTAACATGGAAAAGGTTTGGAGCACGAGACTTACCGAAGGAGGAAGCCTATATCGGCAATAGTGTTCAATCCCCCACGTCCACTCAGAAGATAAGTTTTTGTGGGTGGTGAACAAGGCCTTGACTCGGCGGTAGATCTCGGTATTTCTCAACTCAAAAGACAAGCTCCAGTTGGGGTCGTGGCCCCAGCTCATGTGACACACTTTATGTGTGCGTTTATGGAGGGGGGAAATCCGGTTGCGGACGAATGTGATCATGGCGTCCTCATTGCGCAATCCGAGCTCCTTCAACTCCTTGAACCTCTTGCTGACCTGGTTTGCCAAGACTATGGGCTTCTTGGGGATAACATCCCACAAATCCAGGTTAGGAGGACCCGGAGTATAGGGGCGCAGCCGGATCAGGTCTTTGGTGGTAATGTTCCGGACGTAGAAGAAAGTCCGGGCCCATCCCTTGTAGGAGTAAAGTCCCGTGACTCGGGGAAAGATAGATAATTTCCAGGGGGAGAACGCAGCACCGAACTGCGTGACCTGCTTATCCTCTGGATCTAGATCTACATTCGGAATGACGTTCCGGCGAAGGCCGAAGAACCAGATCCATAGCTCCTTCGTGGGCCATAGTCCGGCATAGCCTTCGATCGTGGAGGCAAAGGCGGAGAGAGATGTGATGGCATTGGCTGGAAGGTGGTGCGGCTGGAGCTCATATGTGTTCAACCAATCATGGAAAAAATCGCTAACTAGCAAGCCAAACCCCCGCTGGAAGTGGGATAGAAACACCACGTACTCACCCGGATTTGGTGAGGGGGCGAGCTCGGCAGCAGCAAGGCGAGCAGTGACGCCCTCCGGGATGCGCCTAGTGCCATAGAGCCAATCCAGGTCATCTTGGCAGACCCAAGATCCAGCCCACGCACCGCGGTCCACGGTCGCTGCATCTTCTTCCATCTCCTACTCGACGATGGTGAGCTCTTCTTCTGTCATCTCGAGATCACTGCCCTCACTGGCGCTAGCGGTGGTGGGTGACAGCGGCCTGGAAAGACGGGGACCCGTGGCGGAGGAGATGCGCAGAGGCGGCGGCGACGCGGGCGCGCGTAGAAGCGGAGCGGCGGCGGCGCTGCTACTCAAACACGGTGGCGGCGGCGCTGTCACGGGGGAAGATGAGGAAGAAGAAGGGGCAGAGCAGCGTGGAAGTGAGGAAAGGACCCAAGGGGCGCGTCCCTCCCCTATTTAACCACGCCCGTAAGGGGGTAGTGGGATCGCGTTTTGCGGGCGAGCCACACGGTGTGGCCGTGTATGGTCCGGATCAGCCAATCAGCGACGAGCCACACGAAGGGCCACAACGTGCAACGGATCCCACGACGTGACGTTATGTTGCGGTTTACGAGGACGCAGGTGTGACGTGACATGTGCAACAGTAACTTCTGACAATAACTGCGGCGGTTACTGTTGATGGCTCTTAAAATGAGGTGATGTGATGATTAGCCTCCACGTGGGGAAGCGTATGAGAGAAGGAAGAATGACCCGGATGGGTATGTGGTAACCCGGCCAACAAGTAAAAACTTGGAATGTGCCAAGGGAAAGTAAACCCATAGAATCCAGAGTAGGAGATAACTCGGAGAAGGAGCAAGAAGCTTAGTGAAATTGAACCTGCTGTGGCCTTAGCGGCTAAGGCAGCTAAGACCGCACCAGCTTCGGGGACTAATGTTGGGGGGATACCCCCGGGTAGGGTCACGCCGGGGTATAAAGGCCTAGTTAGCCGAGGTACGGCAAGGTCAAAGCATGTGCTGGCCGAGTCACCTCAAGGCAGGCCGGATCACGGAGTAACCCGAACCAGGGGACATCCACCTGACTTGGTCTCAACCGACTTAAGCCGTATGTCGGTAAGATGTGTCTAACTTGTATGCAGGAACAGGTGTGGCCGAATCAACTATGTAGGATCCGGGTAATATCAAGCTTGTGAGAGAAGGAAGGTATCTCGCTGGTCAAAGGTGACAACTGTATGCAGAGCGTGAGCGAAGTGGACAAGGGCCGGACCACTGAGGCGTGGCCGACAAAGGTGATGAAGCCAATGTCGGGTGACGTAGGCGCCGCAGAGGCTCACGTAGCCTCTACATGGATGACGTCGGGGAAAAGTGACCCGGTCGGTTTACTATTTTGGGAGGAGGCATATTCCATGGAATATGCCTCCACGTATGCCCTAAGTGGAGACCTAGCCACCCCTATATAAGGAGGGCTAGGACCTCTGTAGAAAGGGTTGAACTCTGAGAGGTTGATTGGTCTAGGCTTTGTTATCTCCTAGAGAATTGTGTTTTGCTAGTGGTGAGAGTAAGAGAGTTCTTCTTCCTCCTCTCCCCAATAAAGCTCTAGGAGCACTTGTAATCTACAAAGGTGAATAAAATACAAAGCTTCCGTGTGTGGAATCACCACACTATCCCTCCCTGGATTCCCCTAGTGCATTTAGTCCCCACCTTTAGCCTATCCATGGCATCTGCCGTGACACCACCACGACACCTGTGCTAATGTACTGACCTTCCTAGGACTAATACATACTTGTGATTATACCCCTTGCAAACATCCGTAAGTACAAGAAAGTAATTAAGGTGGAAACCTAACCACAGCTTTAAACTCTAAGACCCTCACGTCCCTTGTGCAATGGTTTCCTAACGGGGGTTTAGGTTTCTGTCACTCCGGCAACCCCTACGATTAGTAGCCAAATACACAATGCATTCTCCTAGGACCATATAGGTGAAGTGTCATGTAGTCCACGTTCACATGACACCACTAGAAGAAGTACACCACAACTTAAATATCAAACTACTGAATCTTTCTCAACACAACTCCACTACTAACAACATGACTTCTCCCATGTCCTCAAGAACAAAACGAACTACTCACAAGACATCATATGGATCATGATCAGATATGGAATAATGATGTATAACAATCTGAACATAAACAATAATTCAATGGTTCACTCAATAGCATCAACTACAAAGAGTAATCAACACCGGGAAAGTTTCCCCTAAGAACTAATGCAAGATTCAACTCAATTGTTACAGCAATATGGAGATGGTGATGATGGTGTTGATGGTGATGATGGTGGTGATGATGATGATCCCGATGAAGTCCAGCTTGATGATGGTGTTGATGGCGACGATCTCCCCTCTCCGGGAAGGAATTCCCCCGGCAGAAATCTATGTGCCGGAGAGATCTTTCTCCCTCGGTGTTTTCCGCCCCGTAGAGGCGGTGGAATCTATATGTGGTTGCTCCCCGAGTCTTAGGGTTTTGGGAGGAATATATACGCCAGAGGGGAGAGCCAGAGGTGGGCCAGGGCGACCACACCACCTGGTGGCGTGGCCTAGGGTGGTCCGTGCCAGGGGGTGGTGTGGGTCCCCTTGTGTCCCATCTCCACTCCTCCTTCTGGCATCCTTCGTCTTCTGGAAAAATATGATTTTCTGTATATTTTCCTGGATTTTCTGATCTTCGTGAATTTTGCCTCCAAACAGCACATTTTCCATCAGAATCCTGACTGCAGCGGTCCATGCTCCAAAAGTCATCAACCATGCAAAAACAGATGAAATAACATAAGTATCACCTCTTAATATGAAATATATCAATGAATAATAGTAAATTATGATATAGAATAGTGATGCAAAATGGACGTATCAGGGAGTACTAGATTTCTTCTCCTAGTTAATAAAAATTGCATTGTGATGTGCTCTGCCGGATTCGAAACAAAGACCTCAGCGAGGGCGGGGGGGAAAGCGATAATTCTTTTTGGCAGATATTCATGTCAAAATTCAGCAGTACAGAATAAGGTAGAAAAATTATCAACAAATTCGAAGTTAATATTCAGGAGCACTTGACCAATTCAGTAGCATTTCAAAAATGACCAATGCAGCAATATAGACAATGAAATACAATACCAGTACATAAGTATTAGTTGCACAAATGCTTTAGTAATAGCAACGACAGAACATTTCAGAGATTCAGTATCTTTCCTTCTTGAAATTCAATAGTAGTACAGAGATAATCAGTTCTTGTTCCAGCTAAAAAACCTTGCCCCACGATCAGTTTGGCATGTTCTCCTAATGCACTCAATCATTGGAGTAAGCAAAACTGACGATCAAGTTTGCTTTTCTGTGCATGCCTCCTTCTCATATCAATGCAAAGCCTTTTCAATATTATGAGTTTATGGCAAGGCCAAGTTACAAAAGAAAAGAAATACCATCTACTGCACTTGATCTAAACAAGTAGCAGTACATCAGTATTAGTTCTATAAAATGCCAAGTTCCAAAAGAAAAGCAAGAACATGTACTGCACTTGGTCTAAACAAGTAGCAGTACATTAGTATTAGTTCTATAAAATGCCAAGTTCCAAAAGAAAAGAAAGAAAATCTGCTGCTGCACTTGATCTAAACAAGTACATGTACATGACAGTTAGTTCTACAAAATATTGTATTCTACGTAATAATAGTAACAACAGAACATTTGATAAATTCAGTAGCATTTAAAAGATTCAACAGTACAGAATATGACCGAAAAAATGTCGAGAAATTCCCAGTTTATATGCAGCATCACTTGACATATTCCTAGTTCATATTTAGCAACACTTGACAGATTCAGCAGCATTTCAAACTGACCGAATTAGCAGTACACAAACAATAATTGATAGATTCAGCAATGCACACATTGAAATTCAATAGATGTAGCTAGGCCTAATTCAAAAGTAAAGTGAGACCATATTCTGCACTTCATCGATCGATCTGAACAAGCACCAGTACATAGTTATTATTGCAAAATTGATTAGCAGAGGAAGAACTCCATAGAAAATACTCAGAACTACCTTAAGCTAGGAACCACGTCTCTAAATGATAAGTTCCAGTACATAAAGTAGGTATTACTAAAAAATACATTAGCAGTAGTTAAACTCCATAAAAATACTCCTAAGAACAACTACTAAGAACAAGTAGTAAGTCTTTCTAGCAGTTCAAATACTCCAACAAACATTAAGATGTGTTTATCTCACTCATGAATCCTGTTAATCCGAAGACAGTATTCCAGGGTGAACACCGACGGTTGACGAGCGACTAGGTGCTAAATCGGCATCGACAGGAGCCACTGCAACTCATCGAACGGGATGCCGTCATGCAACACGGTGCTCTCCGGCACGCATAGCCCGGAATTTTTTATCCTTCTCCCCTCAATCATAGTCGATGACCAAAACTTCACCATGTACCACGACGACAAGCACGCCGCCGACCTGACGCATACGACGGATACAACGTGTAGCGTTTGGTGCGTGTCAAATCGCACCGCGAACACAGTACCATTATCCCCAGATCTGATGATATCTACTTTTCGCAGGCCTGTTGCCAGCACAGGCTTAGAGGAGTACCTGCGTGTTTTTCCATAGCAAAAACTGCGCACCCTCATCGAGTGAGCTTCATAGAGGTGGGCGAGGAGCGTCGTCGGCGAGGCGGCGAAAATGCAGCCATCCTCCATGCAGTTGCAAGGGCCGTGCGCGCATGCAATCTTGTGGTTGTGGACCTAACGGTATGCAACCAATGTCCTGCAACCTTGGTTGGGGCATCTGCTATGTTTTCCGCTGGTGACTCAGAGGTTCAACTCCTTGGAGCATGCGTCCAGCCGGACGGCGCTAGTAGTGTCCATACACATAGCGATCTCGTCGAACACGTCGGCGCCGATGTTGCTCCATCCGCCGTACCACCGGTTGGGCCCCAAATCCGCCATCATGTCCCGATGGTTTGGTGGCGGCCTGGAAGGACCGATGCTGCGGGCGAGAGGGCGAGGAAAATGAGTGATGCGCGTGTTGGATACGATACAAAATACTGTCGAAGATGGGGAAGACGGTACGGCTCTTTCAACGAGGAGTTTTTTGCGTGTTCCTTCGTCGGTCTTCTGCTGTAGGGCTCAGCTGCATCGAGGAGACTTTAATTATTAGCTAGCTAGTGTAGCACGCCAATGTTGTCTAGTACTACTATAGTAGCATCGAGGAAACTGTACTAGTAATAATTAGCTAGCTAGTCTAGCACGCCAGCATTGTCTAGTAGAATGCCATATCATCACAATATAAAATTGTACTACTCCATAAAGTAGTAATAGGTAAAGCTGAGAAAATAATTATATTTTCAAGCCGCTTCCATAAAGTATCGGGTGTATATTTGGTTCTTGTACTTGTGCATAGCATTCATTGTGATAAAGTCTAGTACTGTATCAATAGAATCTCCTACTTCCTCTGTTTCAAAATATAAGATGGTTTAGCTTTTGTGAAAAATGTATCTAGACATCTTTTGCTACACACTAAAAGTAGTGTGTAGGTTTGGAGTGAACCACACACTAAGAGTCGTCCAGATACATTCGTTTCGCACAAGTTAAAACATTTTATATTATGGAATGGAGTGAGTAGATGCTAGAATGGAAAAGAAGATTTGAAGGTTAGCAATATTGGAATTTGCTAGTCTTGATACAACGGTTAATGTTGAAAGTTAACCGTACACTATATAGTGGTAAGATAAGACAAGATAAATCTCTAAAAAATATGGTCTCATCATATCAGCTTAACCAAAGACTAGTGCATGAGGCTATAATCGTTCAAGCCAAGGTTGTTTTCATAGAGTACGACCCTTACACAAGCATTGAGGTGATTGTTCAAGTGTATGGCATGTGGTCCATAACATCCTTTTGATGCTAAAATTTCCATAATTTCTAAAAGAATTCTAGAATCGGCGGACTAAAATGCATTATGCTAAAGGTCAAAAAAATAGTCAAGTTCATACGAGTAAATAAACATAGTACTGATACAAGGACATGTTTCAAAAGAGAGGAGACCAACAAGTTGAAAGCCGATGACTTCAGACAACCAAACAAAATAAACAGTTCAACATGGTCTGGAACTATTTCTCTAATTGTAGTACCAACTGTTACATATGGATTGCATAATTACATACTGTGGCAACATGTCTTGTTTCTTAGTTAAGCATGAGGCCGGTTCTAATCGACGGTGTTTGCGAAGGTTGGTACGAACCAAAGCGGATGCGTCACCGTTCCTGTCCAGAAGCGAGGGTTACTAATTCCCTCAAGGACATTGATTTCACAAGTAACACCGCGGTCTTTACCACTAAGACTGAAGCGGCATAATTCAGGTTGCACCTCTTTGGAAAGCCATGCTGCAGTTCACTCCGCCTACGCGCATGATAATCGGATAGTTCACTCCAAGGAAAAGAGAATATGATCCAAGGTCAGCAATCCTTTCCCATGGATTAGCTTGATCAACCTGACCAGTGTTCATTGAGAACACCAAGCAGCCAAACCTGGAAGTATAAGTGCAGATAGTGCGACCGCAGTGTACAACACAAGGATGAGCAGCACCGGTACGATGGCAGCAATGACAAGTAAGATAGCTGGGATCATAAGAAGCGCCAAGCATATATATATGAAGAAGTCTAGAACCATCTGCAGATCTTGCTAACCACCAAAAACCAAAAAAGTAGTCGTGCCTGTCTCCAGTAGCATTAAGAAATGAATCCACCAACTCGTCTGCGGCAGCTGGTCACGCGAAGACCAGCGCAGGACCTTGAAAAGGTAGCAGAATGCGTTAACTTATGATTCCGGCAGCATGATATAGTGAATCCTACTGAAAAATTTCCTTCCAATTGAACTGCATGCAAAGTAGCTCGAACATAGGAAAAACAACTACAACCCAGAATCGTACAAAGGAACAAAGCATTATATAATAGGGAAATTTCCTAGAGAACGGACTCATCTTTTTTTGAACAAGACGGACAATTTTTGGCTCGTTTTGTCTAAAAAAGGCAAAGATAATTGGCCGGTTCATTTGTAGGGGAACTTGCCAAAAACCCGCGAAAATGGAGAAGACATAGGATAGGAAAGACACATGATTTTACATTTGCATGTCCATTTATACTCCTACAGGATTGCAGTTGTGTTGGATTACATTGCACAGAAAAACCATTGAACGGATTCTTTCAGCAGCTTCAAGTATATTTTAAATTCCTATCGAATGAAATAAAAGACATCTAGAAAAATCTTCTATGCATAATTCAATCCGATGAATCAAACGACTGCTATAAGAAAAAATCCTACGGAAAAACTATGATTCGTATAGTTCATAGAGTCTAAAATAACTACTTGTATTTTCATTTAAACAAAACACTCCCTATGTCAATTTAGTGCAATAGCTTGGGCACATGAGTAATTAAGCCAGTACACTACATATGAAGGAATAATTACCAGGATGTAGAGGATCCCAAACATGGACGTTGCCATACAGAGCTGTGGTGAACACCAGTCCGTCGTGGGTAATTCCATCATTGTAACTGTAAGGGCTCAGGGTGTGGTTAAGAGGAAGTGGAAGAACTGTCCATCCATCATCACCACCCTAAAGGATGGCAATTCGGACATTGAATACTGCAACAAGCGAGAAATCTTTATATCTCCCAGCAGTTGTGGGAACTTGGCAAATAGCAATCTTCTGCATTATATCTGGAAGATCATTATCCAACAAGAACATGGTTGGCTGGTCGATTGCTTGGAACGACAATGCTGGGAGAGGAATCTTGCGACGAGTGTACACGTTGCAAAACTCCAACTTGCCTCTGAAGCTAGCCGTGGCAATCCAATCTCCATTGGCGCCTACCCACTGCCTAGAAGTATAGCCTGGTACCATAGCATCGGAGAACCTATCCAGCGGCACTAGCTTGCATGGGAGGCTATAAATTTTGAAGTAATGCAAGACATCTAGTGGTCCCTTCGTCAGGGGGAATGAAGACACATGGGAGGCCAAATGGCATTGAAGCATCTAGAGTTGCACTAGCTTTGCAGATTCAAGAAAAAAGTTTAGACGAACCAATTAGGCTGGCGGTGGTGATGACGTCGCATCAGGTTATGAGTTCTTCAAAAGGGCCTTTGGTAAACATGTCGTGAAAAAGCTCAGAATCATGCTCACTATTCTTTCTCGCTGACGTCATCGCAAGGCAGCGTCTGTATTTCATTGATTGGGATTTTGGAAGAGAGGGGGAATCGAGGGTGGCAACTGCCTGAGTGAGACGAGTAAGAGAATCCGAAAGCGGCATATGGCGGCAGTGGCGGCGTGTGGTGTGGAAGGGGAAGACGCCGGGAAGAGAAGGGGAAAACGCCCTAGAGGGGGCGGGGGAATAGGCAAGGGGGGAAAGATGGATTAATCAACATGACCGTGCGCTCCTCAGCTGCATTTCGAGGAGTCAGCGACCCGTCGACTCCCTACTCCCTAGTACCGGTAGACATCTAGATGGTCGGAGTAGTTAATTTGGAGGAAACTGTGACCGGCCTGACTCTACTAGACGCTTAGGGCACGGGTTATACTGGACGAGCTCTGTATTATTTTACTTGCATGGACGAGCTCTATTTTTCTTTTTTCACGGAACGAGATCTGTATTAGGGCATCCACTATGTTGTCCATAAGCAAAAATTATTCCTTATGGATGACCACATACATAGTAGAGCTTCACCTAAGCTTGTGGCTTGTCCATAAGCAATATAAAATTATTTACTCTCTCCTCTCTCTCTTGCATCTGTATACTTTTTGCAGACATATGGGTCCCAGCTTATAGATAAGTTGACTTTATCAGCCACATCGTTCATGTTGAGAAATCTAACACACAACACTATTTAGCATGGGAGGAAAATTTGGCATTAGCTCCACAGCGTTGGTCTTAGCAAATATCTGCATAGTGGGCCCTTACACAGAATAAAACAACATAGTAAAGGGTGTTCTCTCTCCCTGTCGCACGACAGAGAAGCAGTGCATTGCCACATGATCAGATAGAGTAGTACTTGGAATTTGGCATCGGCGCACGGAGTTGCTCCGATTCCCTAGTTTCTCAGATTTGGAACTAACCTTGCAATGTATGGAACTAGTTCCAGAAGCCAAATATCTATTTTGGAACTAGATTTGGCTATACATTGTGGGTGCCCAAGGCATCCACTATGCTGTCTACCCACAAGCCAAAAATTAGTCCATAAGCATATCCATATACATAGTAGAGGTTCACTTTAGTGGAATTTCCTTAAGGGTGACCTACAAGCTTATAGGTTGTCCATAAGCAATAAACAATTATTTTACTTTCTCCTCTCTCTCTCTTGCTTGTGTGTATTTTAACAAACATGTGGGTCCCATCTTAAGGTGAACTCGACCTTATACATTGTACTAGCTATTTCTATAAGCTATGTGGGTCCCATCTTATGGCAAAAGTTCACCTTATACATAGGTGATGTTATAGCTACTTCCACAAGCTATGTGGGACCCACCTTATGGCAAGAGTTCACCTAGGGCATCAACTATGTTGTCCATAAGGGTGTTCACAAGCAAAAAGTAGTCCTTATGGATGACCATATATATATATATATACATAGTAGAGCTTCACCTTAACAAAATTTTCTTAAGGGTGACCCATAAGCTTGTGGCTTGTCCGAGGTCACCCATAATGTTGCCATTCCCAAATCAGACGTAAAGGTAAATTTGGCTTTGGTATAAAATATAGAAAGAGCTCCACAATGTACTAGTTCCAAATATTTATAACGCGGGTCCCACCATCTAGCTAAAACAACACATGAAGAAAATATGGAACTACCCTCATAGTGTATTTTAGGTTTGTGCATAAATCTCATTGTGCTAAACACTATCAATAGAATCTTCTAGATCCCATAATGGAAAAGAAGATACAATCGCTAGCAATATTGGGATTTAAAAATCTTGATTCAACGACCAGTGTTCAAAGTTCTCCATACACCATATAGTTGTAAGATGTAAGATAAGATAAGAAAAGCGAGGCAAGGGTAATTTATGGGCCCATGCAAGGCATCGTTGTTTACAGAAAAGCCCATGTGCTGAAGCTAAAATCTTGGGAATTTGACATGATATGCGAACAACATATGTCCATGTGCTCATCCAACGTACTTCGCAATGCTCAAGTTGAATCATCACATATAAAAAAATTGATGCATTGATGCATATGGATTGTAAAGTGTATAAGAAAAGAATCAAATTTGGTTAGATTTTAGCTAACTTGAAACTAACGATGAAATATTGAGTGAAATGCACATATGTGTAGTTTTAGTTAACTTGAGCATTTGCAAAGGACAGTGTTCAGCCAAGCTAAAACGACATCAATCTAGGCAAAAATTCTACATGAACTTTCAAAAGCAATAGAAGTCATGGAAGGACACCACTTGCAGGCTGGTACTATTTTACTGTCTCAATTGCAAAAAGGCACGATCGGGACAGCTAAACGTGTACGAATTTGGTCAAATACGCTGAAATTTGTTTGGAATGGACTGATTTGCACCAGGGATGCATGCTTTGGGATTGATTTTGTCCACTCTGCAAGATATGGGACTAATTTGTACCCCGGGTGTGATAAGTGGGACTAAACTATATTTACCATGATCTTTGGCAAGAAACAAGTTATACAGATCCTCTAACTTATACTATCGAAGAAAATCTAGAGAAGTCATAGGACCCTAACTTTCCTTCTTCCAAACAATACAATATTAAGGCCTAAATGTCGTAAAATTAATTTGTACTACCTCAATCCTAGAGCTTATTAATTAATGCTTATATTTTTGTACATGTGTCTTTCCATGTGTACATGTGTGGCCATGTGTACATGTGTGGCCATGTGTACATGTATTTGTACATGACTACGCATGTGTGGTGTGCGGCATGTACATGCATATGTGTAGTTGTTTACACGTGTCTGTGACATGTGAGTGGCCAAGTATCTCACTACAAGAAAAGTTGGCTTTTACAACGAACGATTTTCGTGATTGAAGGCCCGTTTTTCGTGGCTAAAAATTCTTCTACAACGGATGCCCATCGTGGTAAAAGCCCTGTCACAAAAGAATCTACCGTGGTTTTTTCCTAGCTGTGGCAGATCGCACCCTTCAGCCACGAAAACATGTTCCGTCGTAGATCTGTTCGCCAACCACGTTGACTGCTGACGTCATGCAAAATACCATGTGGCAAACACTGTTAACGCCCAGTTACCGCCGTTAACGGCCACAAAAACCATGGTAGAAGCCAAGGCCTGCTAATAATTAAGTGGGTCGGCACATAAGGGGAGCCCAATAAGATTATGGCCCATTACTATTTTGTCCTGCACTGTTTGAAATGGGCCCAAAAGAAGAGACCAGCAGCGACCCGAGAATGTCAGGCCCATTACTGTTATGGCCTACAGAAGCCCACATTGTTTGAATACCGTGTGGCCCGTTAAAAGCCTGCGTTAAGTAGGCCCGATACTGTTAAGGCCCACGGTCAGCACGTCACTATTCGCACAGCTTGTCCTGGGCCGCCTACGAACGACACACTTTTGAGAAGGTCCGATACTGTTCTGGCCTTTTACTATTCTGGCTCGTTACTGTTTTGGTCGTCTACTATTCATGTCTGTTACCGTTGCGGTCCTTTGCTATCCTGGCCCGTTATTGTGCTTGTTGCCGTTGTTCTGGCCTACTACTGTTCAGGCTTGTTACTGTTCTGGCCTGTTGCTTTTCTCGTCTATTATTGTTCTGGCCTGTTACTTTGCTAGGTTGCTACTGTTCTGGTCTGCTGGTGTTTTGGCCTGCTACTGTTTTGGTATGTTATAGTTTTAGACTGTTACTGTCCTGGCCTGTTACTGTTTTGGACCGTTACTGTTCTGGCCTGCTGTTGTTCTGGATTGTTACTGTTTTGGCATGTTACAGTTTTGGCATGTTATAGTTTTGGCATGTTACTGTTTTGGTCTGTTACTGTTCTACCCAGTTGCCGTTATTGTTTCGGTAATTCTGAAGGCCATGCAAATATCATAAAAGGAGTATAATTAGCGATCATATTTTACTATTCATGGAAGGCGCAATAAAAGAAGGGCAAATAACAAAACCCTATATAGTTACCTGATCGACCTGGCTGGCGCAGTTATGGTACCGCCATTTGTGGACGGTGTCAACTAAATGCCTACATGGCCTATGCGAGTTATCTAGATATTACATCAGCTGTAAACTTCTTAAAAAATATTACATAATATGAACAAAAGGGAAAGAAAATTCAACATTTCAGTTGCCAATCAAGTTGATAGGAGAGTCCTCAGTTTGCTTTCTCAATCCATCAACTACATCTCCCTTTGAGTGTGACAGCTACATTGGAAAACCACCTTGAGACATGATCTTGGAGTCCCCTCTTTGGTGGCGATAGCAATAATTGTAGTCTGAAACTAACTAATAACAAGTTAATACAACAAAGAAGACAAACTACTCATAGCTAAGAATGAACCAGATAGGAATTATAACGTCATAATACGAACATGTAGAGCAAGAATGCAAACCATGAATTAACTATATAGTAGAGGATAGTTATGGCATTGCCTAGGACGGACTAGAAACAGATACGAGATATAATGGTGTGGCTTGTGAAACTGTAGAACATGACAAACAAACATTAGACAAGTATGCCAACAATGAAATGACCAATCAAACAAAGTGTTCTTAGAATTTTAGTATAAACTAGCCAGGTCATTTCAGCAAATATATATGGAAGTAGTGGTATCTCCTAGAATGCAAGAGTCGTTGGGTGACGAGGGTTTAACTCATCAATGCCCATTGTTATGGACTTGGGTTTTGGAGAAGGAGGGAGCACTGGAAGCATCAATCGGCTAGCAAACAAGCACACAGGGGACTCGAAGATTTACCCAGGTTCAGGCCTCGTAAAGGTCCCTACTCCTGCTTGTCTGCTCGTGGAAATAATAGAGAAATCGAAGATTACAATGGTGCGCAGATGCAATCTGGCGAGGGTTGTGGAAACTAGGGTTTCATGTGTCCTCCTCGCCACCCCCTCCTAGCCTTTATATAGATAGGCTAGGTCTCAGGTAGCAGGTCGAGTCGGTTACAAGTTAGGGTTTTCCCTTTGAACTTTCTATCTTTAGCTTCTTCTTGTTCCCAAGCAATCGAGAGTCCGTAGGTTACTCGAGTTCTCCATTTGGGCCTTGGCAACGCCATGGGCTTCTGCCATATTCAGCCCGTATACACCAAGATCGAGTACCTATAGGGTATACCCATGTCAGTAGCCCCCGAGTGTCTAGTGGAATCGCAGATTCGACTGGGGACTTTATGAAGCCTTTCGAGTGCATGACTGAGTATTTTTTGACTGCTATGTTTGTGTCATAGGGATTGTTGATGTGCGTGCCTGATTTAACCGATGTATCGGTATCAGTTAACTATGTTAGGGTAAAACAACGCAATCTACTCGAACTCGAGTCCCCGGACTCGAATTCGGAAAAGTGCTGGCGTAATTCGACTTAAGCCACGGAGGTCTTACAGGAGTCGAATTCCAGTATATGGGTGTGAGCACTCGACGCGTCCGTCAAGGCATGTTCATCGTACCTGTAGGCACGGATATATTTCTGGGAGCGCGCAGGAAATGCGTTGCCAGGACTTATTCAGGTCTTATCTTCATGCTGCAAACGCGACATCCGAATTTTGTCATCGCAGAGATGATTCAGGTGACCCAGGAGACGTAGTCTCTTTGTAGGGAAAAATATATGAGGCGGTGTCGCCATAAGTTTTGACTATGGATGTTATCGACATATAGGATGATGTACAAATAATCATAGGGTGCTCGACCAGCGCTCCCTATGGGAGTAGCCCCTGAGTGCCTGGTTGAGTCGAAGACTCAGGCAGGGACTAAAGAACTTTTGCGACTGCTGTCGTCTTTTGTTTGCTTGTTTCAGTTGAATTTGTTTCCAGCGCTCCCTATGGGAGTAACCCATGTCCATAATCGAATCGCAGATTCGAGTGATTGGGTATGCTTTAAATGTCCATGTTCCTGTAGAAGAGAGAAAAAGAAAAATCGTAGGGTGCGCGACAACGCTCGCTATGGGAGTAGCCCCCGAGTGCTTGGTGGAGTCAAAGACTCGAGCAAGGACTCAAGTAGTCAAAGTCTTCTGCTACTCAATTTTGATGCCATCAGTGCTGTCGATGTGATGATCTCATTTGCCTGCGTGAGCGGTTTTCACGGGATGTGACGAGCGGTGTGTCCCATTTTCTGAGCCTGACTTGACCGGGCGTGCGTAATCCTTGTTTTAACTGCACCTCCTCAATTTCCGCGCGTAATGGCTGTAGTGGGGGACGGTTCGTGCTTCGGGTCCTCCACGTGTCAATCACGATGAACGCCACGTGTCTGATAGTGTTTTTGCTAGCCGTTGGATTACATCTTCCAGGGGGTTAAGTAGTAGTGTTGCGACGATAATTTTCCCATCTGCTCTTTTCTCTGCCTTTGCATCTGTGCCATTGCCGCTTTTCCTCTGCTTCCTAGAGTTCATCTTTCTCGTGCTCGCGAAGCCTTGGAAGAGGACGAGTCGGAGTCGACCATCCCATCTGAGGGGGAGGAGGAAGCCCCCGAGTCGAGTAGTCTGGACACTTGCAAGCGCTCGCGCAGCAAGGATTCAGGTGCATCTTCTCCTTCGACTCTGGAAGGTGCAGATGTTGGTGCTGAGTCGCCGATACCTGCCGTTCCTGTGAGCGCCGTGGCGCCATCTTCCCGCAAGAAGATGCGGCTGCCGAAGGAGTCGTCGTCATAGTCGGGGGATCAAACCTTCGATTTCGACAAGTTTAATTGGTAAGTATACGAATCTTCCTTTTGGTTCTTCTTTGGACTTGCGTTTTCTTGATGTTGGTTTTGTTCTGCAGTCAGCTGGCGTCGTCATCTTCTCGTGACGTCCAATTTTTTAAGGAATCTAGAGTCGCGACCTCCAAAGCCAAGAAAGTGGCTGAGCGCACCCCTTCTCCTCCATTGGTGGCCCATTCTGGGCATAATTCATCAAGTTCTCCACACATTGTGGAGCACCAGATGGTTATCCAGACGTCTGTGCGTCAATTGACTTCGGAGTCATTGGAGGATCATGTATGTGTAGTATTTTCTTCTTCTGATATTTGTAGTCGAATTTTTTCATCTATACCATTTGCTGATCCTTTGCTGTTTCTTTTGTCGCAGCTTATTGTGAAGGAAGCCGCTCGCCTGGCGGAGCAGGTGCTTGCGATGGGTCGTCAGCATGCAATGCTGGACAATCGCCATCGCGCGGTTTTGTTTTGGCTTCTTCTTCTTCATGCTTGCATTATATTCGACTGACTGTTTATCTTTGTTTGTTTCACAGCTGAGCATAATGCACTTCTTCGCGACGCCACTTCCATCGAAAAGGCACTCTCTGCGGCGGTGAAGAGTCGCGATGAGGCAATCGCAACACATGAAGGATCACAGAAACGCGAAGAGGATCTGTGCGCCTCCATCGTAGCGAGGGAGAAGTTGTTCGAAGAACAGCTTTTCTCGATTGCCAAGGCTCTCTAAGGTATTTCCTTGTCTGGATTTTCGTCGTGTCCTTTCTTTCGAATTTTTTGTTGTTCTAACTTTTATGCCAATGCTTGATTCTTGTATAGATGCCAGCGGTCTGAGCTTCGACCCCCAGGCACTCTGTCGTGATGATGCCCTGGCAGGTGCCATCTCGGCAGTCGAAGATCGCAGTGCTACCATTTAGGGGACGCTCACCAAGGCCAAGGGTGTGCGCAGACGCCTCCGTGAAGAGCTGGCGCCCAAGGCTGAGTTAATCGAGAATATGGACAATCTGGTCGAGTCCCTTGCCGGAGGCATTCTTGCAAGCTTCAAGAACTCACTCCGTGCGGCTAGCGCTTCCATGTCACTTCGCAATGGTTCAAGCCCATGGAGTCGAGATTGATCCTGTAGCGGTTTCCAAGGTGATGCCTGTCAACGCGGATGGCCAACAGGTAGTCTTTGCTCCTTTCGCAGCTGCTTGTGGCAAGTACGGGCCACAGCTGATCAAAACAGTTGCGAAGTATTCTGAGGAACTGCAGCGAGCCAAGAATGCGGTGAAGGTTGCAGCGTCAGGGGCCAACGGGAAGTCTGTGGCGTCTGATACCGCCACAGACTTGATGAGGCCACCAAAACGGAAGTCCAAGTCGAAGTAACCAGTTGCTCCTCAGTAGCCGTGTCTGTAATAGTTAAATAGCCTATCTCTTTTGTCTAGAAGATGCCTTTGGCGAGTGTATCTGCTGATACTTTATTATGCGTGAATGCACTCGAGCCTTTTGTATAGGCATCGCCTTAGTCTTCTTATTTTCTCTTGCTTGGCTTGTGATAGGGCACATCGAGTGGTCCTTCAAGTGAACCTCAGATTATGCCATCCGCTGATGATACTTTGGCGCAGTCACGCTCAAGGGTAGATGAATTGTCTCTGCTCTCCCGACTCTGTGACCGCGTGAAGCAGTTGGAGCGCGAACTGCCTGTGCTCCGTGGTAACGCGGATGTGTGGAAGTCGAGGGCGGAGAAGGGCGTCGCCCGAGAGCAATATTTGCTAGGGGAGGTGACGCAGCTAGGCGACCAATTCAAGTGTTAGCTTTCTTCTTCCTTATCTTTTTCTTGTAGTCACCCACAATAGTTCATTGTCTTCATACTTTTGCCTTTGCTTGGTGTAGTTGTCAGTTCACGCCATCCGCAGGATGAGAAGGATAGGATTGCCATTCGTATGAATGATCTGACCCAAGAGCAGCTTTAGGCGAGTGGATACTTCTGGGTCGATCATGATCGCGCAATCGCACTTGCGACCCTGCAGGATCGTGTGTCGCGAGTGCTTCACTTCCTGAAGAAGTCGCAATCATGCTTGAAGAATATTTACAAGACGATGTTCCCGCTGGACGTCATTCCGTCGAGCATGCTGGCCCTTCTTGCCAAATTCCAAGACTTGAGTGCAGTCCGCGAGTGTGTGCGGCAATAGTTAGTGGTTGGTGCCAAGGCTGCTCTATCATTGGTGCGACTGCACAGGCCTGACGTAGATGCGGCAAAAATTGAGGCTAGACTACCAGCGCCGCCAATAGGTTCGACTTGGAACATGGTTCCTCACTACTAGGCGGTGGATCGCCCAGCGGAGGAAATTGTCGACTTCTTCGAGGAGCAGACCGACGTTCCTTTGTTACAATAGTAGTTTAGTGTGTATCCTGCATATAGTTGCACCAGTGTTGTAAAGTTCATGTATACATGTTGTGTATAATTGATTGACATTGATGTATATAAAGAGCTTGTTAGCGCGTATGTTTTGCGAGTGCGTTGCACTATGCGATTCCTTTTCGTTAGCCTGACTTGTGTTTATCTCAGCACCTTGCCAACCTATCAGGTGCGTTGCAACTTGGTTGGTGTTTGTCAAGGGTTTCGATTGGTGCATCAGCTACTCAGGATATCGCGTTAGTTCGTAGAACATATGTTTGTAGGATGGCGCAGCCCCCGAGTGGATAATTTGCAAAAATAAAAGGAACATAGAGTTTTGGGGCACTTAGCTTTATTTATTCGCAGGATAGTACGCGGTACATTGTGTGGCTAGGTAGCCTTGGCTGAGTAGCCTTATTTGCAATGTAAAAAATAAAAGACGACTAAGGGTAGAAGCGTCGCAGCTGCGCGACGTTCTAGGGGTTGGAGTATGCGACTCCTGTCTCGAAATCTTTAAGGTGATAGGCGCCACCTGGGATTACTTTTGTAATCATGTATGGTCCCTCCCAGGGGGACTTGAGCTTGAGATACCCTTGCTGTTTCAGTCGCAGGACCAGGTCTCCTTCGATGAAGGATCTGGGGCATAGCCTTCTGTTGTGGTAGTTGCGCAGGTTCTGCTAGTAGATCGTTGATCTTTCCGCGGCGATTTCCCGTGCCTCGTCAAGGAGGTCGACGGAATCTTTGAGTGCAAGAGTTGACTCCTGCTCGTTGTAAGCGACTACTCACGGTGCTTTGTATCATACCTCTGCGGGTAGCACCGCTTCAGCACCGTGCATCATGAAAAACGAGGTGTACCCTATGGCACTGTTTGGAGTTGTGCGCAGGCTCTAGAGTACCGATTGCAGCTCGTCTAGCCAGCAGCCTGCAGAGGAGTCGCTTCTTGATGCCGCCGCAGACGAGCCCGTTGGCTTTTTTGACCTGACCGTTGGTCTGTGGATGTGCCACGGAGGCATAGCTGACGTTGATTCCCAGATTCTGGCAGAATTCTTGGAACTCCTTGGATGTGAAGTTCGTCCCATTGCCCGTGATGATGATGTGTGGTACTCCGAAGCGATAGACGATGGACTCGAAGAACTTTACTGCGCTACATCTTGACTGGTTAGTCACTAGCATGGCCTCTATCCACTTGGTGAATTTGTCGACTGCGACCAGGAGATAGACGTAGCCTCCTCGTGAGGACTTTGGGAGCTTCCCGACTATGTCGAGTCCCCATTGCGTAAGGGGCCAGGCCAATGGAATTGGCCGGAGCTCCGTGCCAGGTGCGTGTGGTTTGTCTGCGTAAATCGCTGGCAAGCGTTGCATTTTTGGACAATGTCCTTGGCGTCACACATGGTTGTAGGCCAGTAAAATCCAGCTCGTAGAGCTTTGGCGACGAGGGCTCGACTGCCAGCGTGGTGCCCACAAGTCCCCTCATGGATGTCGAGGAGAATAGCCCTTCCATCGGTGTTGGAGACGCATCGTTGGAGTACTCATGTAATGTTGCGCTTGTACAGTTCGTCGTTGATAATAGCGAATGCCTTGGATCACCGCGCAATGTGCCGCGCATCAGTTGGGTCGTCCGGTAGCCTTTTGCTAAGAAGGTACGTGATGTATGGTTGAGTCCAGGATGGCGCGATCATCATGACGCTCATCGGTCCTTCGAGTCCTGTGTCAAGCTCCAAGTCGTCGAGTACCATTGGCTCATTGGGCGGCGCAGCCCCTAGTCTGTTGTTGCGCTTGTTTTCTTCTCTGTGGCCTTTGGCTTGATGGAGCGTTCGCAGATGCGCTCGAGAAATACCCCAGGTGGTATGGGGGCGCAGGTAGAGCCAATGTTGGCGAGTGCGTCCGCCTCTTCATTGCTTTCTTGGCCTATGTGCCGCAGCTCGCAACCGTCGAAGTCCCCTTCGAGTGTGTCGTAGAGGTCGCGGTAGGCGATCATATTGTCGTTCAGTGCGTCGCACTCGTGCATTGCCTGGTTGATGACTAGCTTGGAGTCGCCGTATATTATGAGCCTCTTGGCGCCATAGGCTTTTGCCATCCTCATCCCATGTAGTAGGGCCTCGTATGCAGCTTCATTGTTGGAGGCGATGAACTGCATTCGCAGAATATACTTTAGCTTGTCTCCCTGGGGCGATGTCAGTATGACACCTGCACCAGCTCCATCCTTTCGCTTGGATCCGTCGAAGTGCATTGTCCAAAGGTAGAACATATCTGGTTTTTCAGGGAGCTGGTTCTCCATCCAGTGCACGAGGAAGTCGGGGAGGACTTGCGACTTGATTGCGTCGTGTTTTTCATATGTAATATCTCGTGGAGACAGTTTGATTCCCCAAAGCACGACTCGCCCGGTGGCGTCGGGATTGTTGAGGATATGCCCAAGCGGGGCGTGTTGACTACCATGATTGGGTGCTCCTAGAAGTAGTGGCACAGTCGCTGGGCTGTCATGAAGATGTCGTATGCCAGCTTCTGGTAGTGCAGGTACCGCTGCTTTGTTGGTGTGAGTACCTCGTTGAGGTAGTAGACTGGGCGATGTACCCCATGGACCTTGTTTTCCTCGGCTTGCTCTACTACAAGAACTATGCTGACCACCTGGTTGGTGGCAAAGATGTATAGCAGCAGTGGTTCCATTTCGCGTGGGGTCACCAGTACTAGAGAGGTGGACAGTAGGTGCTTGAGGTCTTCGAATGCTTCCTGTGCCTCGTTGATCCACTCGAACTTGTCAGCTTTGCGGAGAAGTTGGTAGAAGGGCAGTGCGTTTTCACCCATTTGACTGATGAATCGAATGAGCGTCGCGATTCGCCCTACCAGCTGCTGGACACCTCTTATGTTCTTCGGCTTCTCCATGGCCAGTATGGCTTTTATTTTCATAGGGTTTGCCTCGATCCCCCTCGCGGAGATGAGGTACCCGAGTAGTTGCCCAGATGGTACGCCGAAGGCGCACTTGTCCGGATTGAGCTTGATCCTGTAGCGGCCGAGGTTGGCGAAGGTTTCGCGTAAATCGTCAATTAGTGAAGCTTCCTCTTTGGTCTTGATTATGATGTCATCGACATAGACTTGGATGTTGCGACCAAGTTGGTTCTTGAGGCAAGCCTGCATGCACCGCTGGTAGGTGGCTCCTGCGTTTTTAGCCCGAAAGGCATTGTGTTATAGCAGAACACACCGAAAGGCGTTGTGAACGCCATTTTCTCTTGATCCTCCTCCTTCATTCGGATTTGATTGTAGCCTGAGTAGGTGTCGAGGAAGCAGAGGCGCTCACATCCTGTGGTGGAGTCGATGATCTGGTCGATTCGTGGCAGCGGGAAGTGATCCTTCAGGCAGTGCTTATTTAGAGAGGTGAAGTCCACGCATATCCGTAGGATATCCATGTCCTTTTTTGGTACTAGCATCGTGTTGGCGAGCCAAGTGCTTTCCTTGATCTCGCGTATGAATTTGGCGTCGAGGAGTCTGTTGATCTCCATTCCGACTGCTTTTTCCCTTGGTTCAGACAGTCGCCGAATAGTTTGTTTGACTGGCCTTATATCTAGGTTGACATGGAGTGCGTGCTCAGCGAATTCCCATGGAACTCCTAGCATGTCCGCTGGACACCAGGCGAAGATTTCCCAGTGCTCACGGAGGAATTCGACGAGCGCGAGTTCCTATGCGGGACTCAAGTTGTTGGCGATGAGGGCCGTCTTGGCGGGATCCGATGGGTGGACCTGGACTTTCTTCGTGTGCACCGATAAGTCGAAGGATAGATCGGGTGAACTTGGCCAGCTCAGGGGAGGCAGACTATTGTTTGTCGACTCCTTTAGTCTCGCGAGCTCTTCCTGCATGCCGAAGGACTGGAAAATTCTGTTGAACTCCCTGTCGCAACTATCGGACCTCTCGAAGCTCCCGTTGATTGTGATGACGCCATTAGGACCTGCCATTTTCATCTGCAGGTAGGCGTAGTGCGGCACTACCATGAACCTAGTGAACGCGATACGTCTGAGGATACAGTGGTAATGTGAGGGCCAGTCGACGACTTCAAAGTCGATGTGTTCACGCCGAAAGTTTTTCGGCGTGCCAAAGATGACGTCGAGGTTGATTTTGCTAATGGGGTATACACCCTTGCCTGGGACGATGCCGTGGAATGTTGTATCCGAGGCCTCTAGGCCGGTCAGAGGGATCCTCACTGCTCGCAAGGTACTTGCGAACATAAGGATGATGCCGCTTCCGCCGTCCATGAAGACGTGGCTCATGTCGAAACCTCCAATTTGTGCCTCGAGTACGAGGGGACAGTGGTCTGGAAGAGGTACTTGGCGCGGATGGTCACGCTTGTTGAAGGTGATGCAGGAGTCACTTCCCATGAGGTACTCAGTGGTAGATGGTGGCGAGTTTGTCGCCAGATTCACTTGGCGAGTGATGGCCTTTTACACCCGGTTGGAGGGGCGACCCTTTTGGATCATCATGGTGCCCATGGCCTGTGGGTACGGCTCGTCTCCGTGATGCTAGTCAGGCGCAACTACGTTTGGCGGTGGTCCGGGCGGTGGTAGAGGAGCGCCATGTGCCACTGCGCCTGGGGCGGCTCCGTAGCCCCTGTTGACCGCGTCGCGGTTCATCCGAGCCAGGCCCTCATGGAGTTTGAGGAACTCGCAACAGTCTTTGAGGAGGTGGATGGATTTCTTTTTGTTGTCACGCTTGTTGATGTAGAAGTGCACGGTGCATGGCCCGGACAGCTTGTCTTCAATGGATGTTGCGGGTGCCTCATCGCGAGTGTGGCGCTGCCATACTTGCGTGGTTTTCCCGGAGTCGCGGTATCCACCGCTGCGGTAACCGCTATTGCAGTTGTCGTCGCGTCTGTCGGCGTAGCCGGCTGCGACCATGTTGACATCGTCGCGGTCATCGTAGATGTGCATTCGACGTTTGCTTCGGCGATCGCGTATGCGTAAGAGCTCTGCTTCCTCGTCTAAGTGAACGCGATTTTTCACCGAATCTTCTCCATCTGCCCACCGATTCGCGATTTCCATCAGGTGGTCAATGGTTTTGGGCTTTGAGCGGCCTAGCTCCTTCCTGAGCTCTATGCGGCGAACGTCGCCGTTGAATGCGTCGATTGCGCGATCCTCTGAGATATTTTCTGTGGAGTTCTTGATGATGGACCACCTCTGGATCTACGAGCGTAGCAATTCGCCCGACCTTTGTTGGCAGCACCTCAGCTCTTCGATTGATGCGGGCCTTTTGTAGGTGCCCTTGAAGTTGCGCACAAAGCTGTAGACTAGCTCTTCCCAACTGCGAATGGATCCGCGTGGGAGGTTCTTGAGCCATGCCCAGGCGGCGCCCTGTACCTATAGCTGCAGGCATTGCATAGCCGTGCTTCGACTCCCGTCGTGGAGCCCGATGGAGGAGATGTGGTCCTCCAACCAGATTTTCGGGTCCTGCAGACCGTCAAAGTTTTGGTTCTCTGATGGGAGCTTAAACCCCTTGGGCATTTGCTTTTGCCTAATGGACATGCTGAAGCATCTAGCGCCACAGAGCTCCACATCTTCATCTTCTGAGTCAGTCGATCGGGCATGTTGCGCCCTAGACTTGTCAATCTTGCGTTGCGTGATGTCGTCACACGCGTCGTAGTCGTGGTCATCTCGCCGTGAGCGGCGGCGTCGAGACAGATCGTGACTATCATCGCTAGATGAGGGCGAGGAATAGCATTTGGCCAGAGCCTTTCCTTTCTTCGGCTCCGGTGTTGGCTCCTTGTCGAGGGCGGCCTCGATTAACCCCAAGCCTGCGATCGTAGATCGGTGCATGGCGGCTCGAGGATCTCCAGTCGGCGGCTGGTTTTGAGGAGGTACATGGTGGCCGCTATTACCGCAGCTTGCGGCGTTTTTGGTAGCACGTTGCCACGCGTATCCACCGTCATGGAGCCGAAGTCAAGGACCTTTGCGGCTTCTACGCGCTCTTGTTCAGTGAGGTGGGCCAGTCGAGATCGCCTCTTGTTAGCGATGTACTCGTTGCACTTGGAGGAGGATCCTCCGTGGGAGGAGAGCCCAGCTCGTCGAAGGCTCGACTCGTCTGCCGCCTTTTTGCGTGCCTAGAGTTGCGCGATTGTTTGTAGTTGGTGCTTGTACTCCTCCTTCAGGAGCCAATGGTAGCCCATCAGCAGTTCTTGCGGGGAGCCGAAGGGTAGAGGGTGGCCCCGTAGGGCCTCACAGCAGCGAGCCCACTCGAGGTCATTGAGCCTGATCACGACGTGTTTGCTAGTCTGCTCGTTTATCATAGTTGGAGGTTCGACTGCTCCTCCATTGTTGACGGGGGCGCCGTTGGTGGGGCCGCCGTTTGGTGGTCCGTCGGTGAGTATGCCACCGTTTGGCGGGTCGGTTCCATTGCCACCATTGCCCATGTTGTCGTGATTGGCGGAGGAATCGCCCGCGTTGATGACGGCGCACATGAAGTGGTTGGGGAAGCTGCTGCTCCCGCAACTATCAGATCCGGAGCCTTAGGCTCCATCTTCAGTTGCTAGATCGCCCAGATCAGATTCGTGACTGCTGTCGCTAGCCGTGTTCTCAACTGTTGTCGAGGCATTGAGCTCATTGAGGGTGCCGATTGGCGGAGGGAACCATGATGCTGGAGCAATCGATGGTATCGTCGGCTGGTCAGGCAGGCGAAGCGTGCCCATCTTACCAACTTGGAAGCGGAAACTCCCGATCGCCAGGCTAATTCCGTCGCCCACGGATTCGAAAGCCGGGCGGGTGGCCGGCGTGTGGATGGTGAAGTCGAACGCACCGAAGAGCTGGCGAATCTCCACTGTTGCGGAGTTGTAGATCGCAGTTGATGGGGCCGAAGAAGCCGCAACATCAGCACTCCCAATTCCCACAGAAGGTGTCAATTGACGAGGGTTTAACTCATCAATGCCCATTGTTATGGGCTTGGGTTTTGGAGAAGGAGGGAGCGCTGGAAGCATCAATCGGCTAGCAAACAAGCACATAGGGGACTCAAAGATTTACCCAGGTTCAGGCCTCGTAAAGGTCCCTACTCCTACTTGTCTGCTCGTGGAATTAATAGAGGAATCAAAGACTACAATGGTGCGCAGATGCAATCTGGCGAGGGTTGTGTAAACTAGGGTTGCGTGTGTCCTCCTCGCTTCCCCATCCTAGCCTTTATATAGATAGGCTAGGTCTCAGGTAGCAAGTCAAGTCGGTTACAGGTTAGGGTTTTCCCTTTGAACTTTCTATATTTAGCTTATTCTTGTTCCGCAAGCAATCGAGAGTCTGTAGGTTACTCGAGTTCTCTATTTGGGCCTTGGCAACGCCGTGGGCTTCTGCCATATTCAGCCCGTATACACCAAGCTCAAGTACCTGTAGGGTATACCCATGTCATTGGGTAACCTACATAGTAAAGAATAATTATGCCGTTGATTAGGATGAACCAGCACCAGATACAGAAAATATATAATGGCATCGTTGGTGGACCTGTAGGTTGTGCAAACCAACATGTTCAGTGTTGCCTTTTTGAGCTCTACGCAAAAAAAATAGTCAGTGTTGCAGCTTTTGAAGAACCAGATGGCAACAACAAAATTATAATTGAACTAGTACGAAGAGTTTGAACGGGTACTACAGGATAGCAGAACAATGCCAGGGAGGAAATAATAGCAGGAATTTAGCTTAGGAATAACCAGATCGAGTCAGTAACTATGGAGCAGGGAATTCACACTAATATTTTCCACTGACATTACATTTTGCAAGAAATACACAATAGCAGGCAATTACTGGTGTACAGAGCAGCTAAGATAAGAACATGTGCATGACAATATAACAGACATGTGCATGACTTGAAATTTGTAGAGCAGCGAATGCAAACCAAGATGTCTAAGGACATTGTATGTACTAACACGAAGAATAGGCGTGCCTAGTGACTCGCATGTACTAGCACGATTACAAAAATGCAGTTCAGTCTGACACACTTGAACCTGCTATACCGCTGACAAAACTAAAACGGGTTGGAGATTTGGTTACCTTGGTCAAAGAGGCATCTAAGAATCGTCGGTACCGTGCGAGTGACGTCCAGGTCACCGAGGGTGCTGCGGTTGTGGTGGCTGTTGGCGTCAGGGAAGCAGATCTTGGGCGGTCGATGCCGGTGCAGTCAACATCGACGACCGTGTAGCTGGTCTGGAGCAGTGGACATGGAACTTGTTGAACTAGATCCCGTCCGGTGGACAACGGTGAAGCTACTCCGGTACGGTTGGGTAGCTTGCGACGGCGGGGAAGCAGAGCGTGGGTGGTCGACGATGCCATAGGTGCGGTCAGCGAGACTACAGCTCTGGTGGAGTGACAGAGAGAACCGGTGAACTAGATCCGATGGGGTGGGCGTCAATGAAGCGGCTTTGGCAGCCATAGAATTGCCGTCGGGCGGTGTGCGCGGTGGTCGTGGAGGTGAGGGCATGGAAGAGAAGCCTAGGATTTGGGTAGGGCCAGCTGGAAAAACTTCACAAATCGGGACTATGGAGGTAAATAGAAAAATAACTACGACCGTGCCCCCAAGCTACCGACTTTAGCGTGCCCGTAGGGTGTCTGAACAATGGGTAGAATGGGAATTTTAAAGTCAAAAGTTTTTAAAACCGAGGAGCGCGAAATGCTTCAAAGTCGGTGTGTTATTTTGCCGCTCGACAGAGATTTTCAATTTGGCTACCGGACACATAATAATAATAGAAATGTGGTACTCCCCGGTGGGAGATTTCGGCTCAAATTTTTTGAAACAGTGGGGCAGGAAATGCTTCAAAGTCATTGTTTGATTTTGCCGCTCGACAGAGATTTTGAATTTGGCTACCGGCCAAATAATAATTAATAGTAAAGTGGTACTCCCCGGTGGGAGATTTGGCCTCAAAGTTTTTGAAACAGTGATACGTTGCAAACGTATCTATAATTTTTGATGTTCCATGCTTGTTTTATATCTTCTTTCTTATGTTTTGTCCACACTTTGGAGTATTTTTACACATTTTCTAGAACTAACCTATTAACAGTATGCCACGGTGCCAGTTTCCTGTTTTCTTCTGTTTTTGGTTTCAGAAAAGCTAGTAAGGAAATATTCTCGGAATTGGACCGGACAAAATCCCAAGTCAATATTTCACCAGAAGGAATATGGAGTCTGGAGGGGAGATGAAGAGCGTAGCAAGGGCGGGTGTTGGGGATATACTTTCCGGGTATCCTCACAGTTCCTCGCTGACCAGGGTGGCCCACTTACGGAGATTCGGATCTTGTTGCTCAGCAAGTCTCGAATATTTGTAATGCAAATAAGCACATGGCAGCATATAAAGTTGTCGTGGATGATCTATCTAAATCGTTCGAGGGGTTTGAAGTTCAGCACATCCCTCGAGCAGAAAATGAGGAAGCAGATGCACTATCTCGAATAGGCTCTGCGCAGAAAGAGGTCCCGGAAGGCGCATTTTTAGAGCACCTCAAAGTTCCCTCGATAAAGGGAGTAGATGAGGAATATCCGACCAAATCCGACTCACCTTTGATAGCAGTTCTGGTTGTAATCCCCAACTGGACTCAACCCTACCTCGATTATTTGGTAGATGGCACATTACCCGAAGACGAGGTACTGAGCCGACAAATTATCCGATGAGAAGAAGCCTATACTGTTGTTAAAGGTGAGCTCCATAAACGGAGTGTTTCTAGGGTTTTTCAACGCTGTGTATCTCTGGAAGGAGTGGAAATCTTAAGGGAAATCCACGAAGGCGAGTGTGGTCACCACGCTGCAGCCAAATCTTTAGTGACAAAAGCTTTTCGACATGGATTTTTCTGGCTTACAGCTTAGGCAGATGCCGAACGATTAGTCAAGATATGCAAAGGCTACCAAAAGTACGCCAAGCAAGCTCATGTTCTGGCTGATCAGCTGCGAACAATACCTATAACATGGCCCTTTGCGGTCTGGGGGCTTGATATGGTAGGACCTTTTAAACGAGCCCCAAGTGGATTCACTCACCTCTTAGTGATGGTGGACAAATTCACAAAGTGGATCGAGGCTAAACCTGTCACTAGTTGTGATGGAGCAACAGCCAAAAGATTTGTCGAGGATGTTATAATCCGGTATGGTTATCCGCATAGTATTATCACGGACAACGGGAGTAACTTTTCCATGGGAGAACTGGCTGAATTCTGCGATGAGCAAAATATCCGGCTTGACATTGCGTCAATCGCACATCCACAGGCTAACGGACAAGTCGAAAGAGCAAATGGTTTAATTCTACAAGGCTTGAAACCAAGACTCCAAGCACCACTACGACGTGCTGCGGGGGCTTGGGCAGAGGAATTACCCTCTGTAATTTGGAGTTTACGAACAACTCCGAACAGGTCAACAGGATACACACCTTTCTTCTTGGTCTATGGCGCAGAAGAAGTTCGTCCTAGCGATTTAATTCATACTTCTCCTAGAGTGGCCGTGTATATCGAAGAGGATGCCGAGATTTCTCGACAAAATGATCTCTACTTAGTCGAAGAAGTTCGCGTCGTTGCTGAAATGAGATCTACAGCCTATCAGCAGAAGTTAAGTATCATAGCCAGAGAGTCTGAACTAGATCTTTCAATAAAGGTGATTTGGTTCTCCGGCTTGTGCAACAAAGAAAGCACAAACTTTCCCCAGTATGGGAAGGGCCCTTTTTAGTTAGTCGAGTATTGCACAATGGATCGTACTACTTAACTGACATGAGGCCAGTCAAAGAAAGACCTGCTACTAAGAAGAGAAAGAGAGCTAGAGGCAGTACAAATCCGGATGAGTTAGACAGACCGTGGAATATTGCTTAGCTACGTCCCTTTTATTCTTAGTTTATCCTTCTTTGTAATCATACATATGTACATGTTCTGTGAGAAATAAAAGTTTTGGTTACCTCAAAGTTTTTCTGAGAAGTTTTTACCATCTTATTTCCTAATGATCATGTCATACTCAAAAATCCCAGAATGCTTGAAAGTACTTTATGCTCATGTTCGTTCTGGTTTAGATTTCCGATTCTAAAACTGCTACCTTCGGGTATAACTCTAAAAATTCTAGTCTTTACTTGGTTTATTTGTCTGATTGCTGGATGCGGGTATTTTCCGAGTAGTAAATTGTTGGTACTGGAAGCCGGCTTTGTTTTTGAGTTTAAACTGGTTTAGCAATTGAGCTCCGTTGCTCGGCAAATTTTCCGGCTGAAGGTTTAGCCTGCTCACGAAAGGGACGAGGCGGAAAGCCAGATAAACGATAAGTAGAGACGTAAAATTTCAAGTGCTTATGTGAACATTTCAGGCACACAAAAATTTCAAAAGCCAAAAAGTGCTGAATAGATTAAAAGCTTAGCACTAGCAAAAGTCAATAGTACTTAATATTTACAAACGCATCATGTTCTTTCACAGAATAATACATAAGTTTGTGGTCTATGATGCAGGAGGAGATGAAGGAGTTGTCGGCTCGCTGGTTACTCCGCCTTGATATCGTGCCGAGATGTCCAGATCCGAGGTGGTCCGTTCATCGTCGGAAACTTCTTCGGCTTCTTCTGGAGGAGGTGGAGGAGTAGCTATGCGAGTGAAGAAGGGGATCTCGTAGCTGGTCAGATCATCTACGTGGCACCCATACCCGGTGCAGGAGTGCATGATGGCTTGAAGGTCTTGCTCCTGGCCGTCTTCGTCTACCTTGCAGTACCCTCTAGTCACTTGCCATATCTCCATGTTTCCATGGTGGCTCATGACCATGGTGAGAGCGTTCTGCGCAGCAGTCCATGCGTAGGACATGTTCCAGTCCCGAACAAGCTGCGGCATCTCCTTGGCCTTCTCCCGCACCTGAAAATCTGACATGCTTGGCATGTCCGGAATCCTGAGGGACTCGCCAATGTTCTCAAGGGACTGGCGGTAGTCATGAAGAAGATCACCGACTTGGGTAAGCCAGTGGGTGTGGGGCTCGGACGAGGAAGAGTCCGTCAAGTTCAGAGGACCTATACACAAAACAAGTTAAGAAAAAAACCGACAATGATAGAAGTCGAACAAAAGATAAGTCAGAGAGGGGAAACATACCAAGAATGACGTCGTCAATCTTAGCCTTCTCCTCCCGGAGACTCTGGAGTTCAGCCCGGAGCGCCTGGGAGATTTCCTTCTCTCTGCCAAGCTCATTCTTGAGGTCCGAGATAACTTTATCATGAGCGGCAATCTTGCGATCGTGCTCTTCAGTGGCCATGGAGGAGGATTCCAGGACTTTAGCTATGCTCGTTTCATGATCTGCCTTGAGCTTATCCAGCTCTTGGCGAAGTCCCTTGTTCTCCACCACTAGGGTCTTGAGGTTCTCGGCCTCTTCAATCATAGCGATGGATTGTTTCACCAACGTTGTAAGTCGAAAAGAACAATAGTTCAGAAAATTCGACATTGAAAAAGCAAAAGACAAGGTTTGAATCTCGAAATGTTTACCTTCGGCTTCATCCTTGGCTACCTTGAGCTCAGCATTTTTAAGCCGGAGAGCTTTGATCTCTCTCCGCTTATCACAGACATTGGATAATAATTCCTGGTTATAGGAACATACTTTCTGTAAGTCAGAATACCCAAAGTCAGAAAGCTACTTAAGACTCGGGCTAATATGTTTTGCTAAATATCAGCACGAGCCTTGGGGGCTACACTAGTTCATTCTTTGTCATCCTAATGAAGCATAAACTCGGATTCTATATCCTACTTCATGCTTGGGGGCTAGAGGATATGATATAACATAATGTAAAACCAAGAGTTGGAATTCTAACTTACATATTGCTCGTGGGTGATTTTGTCTAAACCCGCGTTCACTTCAGCTGCCACCTTCTCAGCGAGGGTAAGAGGGATTATTGGGGCTGTTGGAAGCTCGCAAGTCCTGATCCTCTCGTCGCGAAGGCGGACTTGAGCGAGAAGGTCAGAGAACTTGACGTCCTCTGCTTCTTGCGCTTCCTCCTCAGGGGATAGATGGCTTTTGTCCAGGACTTGCCTGGCCAGCCGCTGGATTTCCTCTGCAGATTTCCGGGATAGGCCAAACTTGGCAAGTCCCGGATTGCTGAGGAGGTTTTCAGCGAAGACTTCAGCCGAGGGATCATTACCCGAAGAGGGTTCACCCTTATCTTGAGCTGACGCACCCACGGTAACATCAGTCTGCGACCCAAGGATCGCAGGCTCCATTGGAGGAGCCGGATCTTCTACGACCACCGGAGAAGGAATGATCGTCGGAGTTGCAGAAGGTTGAGGGGCAGGAGTTGGAGGAGCCACGGCAGGAGAAGCTATGGTGAGCTTCGTCTGTCGCAGGGGCTTCGCAGGAATCCCTTTCCCCTTATCCTTGATGAGAGGCTTTGCTCTGAGAATGTAGTAAAGTCGGAAACATTACATCTCAGAAAGAAATTCGAGAAAGGTACAAAGGCGGAAATTGTGAATGAAAGTTACCTCTTCACAATAGGCACTTCCATTGTGCCAACAGCCACTGTCGGAGCTTTGCGCTTCTTGAGCGCAAGGTCCAGCAATGGGACCACTTCAGTCTCCTGAGAAAACTTAGGAGGATATCCTTTGAGTGGAGCAAGCTCCGACTCGGGGAGGTCAGCAAGCTGAAAACAAGAAAGCATATCAGCACTGTAGTATATAACTTAAAGATTGGAACACATAAAAGGTGTATTGATGGAAGCTTACCGGCACCACGGGGTTTTCTGCTGTGTACATATCTAGAGAAATCTCCGGAATCCTCCTCTCGATCCGCTCCTTGATCAGCCACTTGATCTGGCTGATGTAGCCTTGAGTGGTGTAGGATTTGGGGCTGATGCAGAGGGAGTCTTTTTTGGAAGACGTGATGGAGTGCATCAGTCTATCCCCGTGGTACTGAAGTGGCTGGATCCGACGTGAGACCCAACACTAGACCAAGTCGGATCCCTTCAGACCCATGTGTTTGATCAGATATTTGATCCGCCTCTTAGCAAGGATCAGATCGTCGGTGAGAGCCGGAGAAGCCTCGTCCCAGGAAGGCTAGGCTATGGTGGCACCGTCAACAAAAGCCGGCAAAGCAGTAGCTTTGCCGGGAGCCGGAATATCCCTATGGTAGAAAAAAGTGGCTGGCCATTGTTTGACCGAGTCACTGGCAGAAATTTTGGGATATGCCCAGTCTCGTCTAACAGAAAAGCTAATGGTGCCAGTGATGTAAGGAACACCGGCAGTGATGGAATTTCTCCGGACATGAAAATAATACCGGAAGAGAAGAAAACTCGGCCTAATGTCGAGAAAGCCCTCGCAAAGCGCAGCATATGCGCTCATTTCTAGAAGAGAATTGGGAGGAAGATTGTGGAGTTGAACTCCATAGTGATCTATCACCTCGAAGAAGAACTCCGAGGGAGGAAAAGACAGACCTCGGTCCAGATGGGTGCCGAAGTGGACACGCTCGCCCTTGCGCGGGTTGGGGACGGTTTCGCCGGAGCCGGTCCGCCAGTCGCGGCGGCGAGAAGCCCCTCCTTCTCCACGTTCTAGAGGCCATCCTCGTCAAGGGCGCAGGGGATCAAGATTCCTCGGAGGCTCTCCTACTCCACAGCTGCTTCCGCCGATGCCGCCGCCGCTGCCGCCGCCAAACCAGAGGAAGAAGATGATGAAGACATTTTTCTCCAGTGAGAAAGTGACCTAAAAGGGGCGGCGCTAGGAGCTCTGTGGGAGGAGGGCGAGGAGGCTCTGAGCGCGCAGGGGGATTGGGAGGAAAGGAACAGCAAAGGACTGGTGGAAAGGAGAAGAAGAAATCCGAACCCCTTATATCCACCTACATGCGCCAAGATTCGTGTAAAAGCTACAGTGTAACCGCCACGTGTCGTGGAAAGAACTGGGAAGGGCCCACGCGATGATTGCGTCGCCTCGATCTCCATGCACGCATTGAAACGGCACCTCCGTTCCGCGAACCGCGGACCCACCAACAGTCGTGCTGACGGAACGTCTGTCAGATGACGTGACTTGACCATGCTTGTGTCAGGTGGCGTTAGAGACCAAGTTCCGGCATTAGGCCGAGTTTTCTTCTCTTCCGGTATTATTTTCATGTACGGAGAAATTCCATCACTGCCGGTGTTCCTTACATCACTGGCACCATTAGCTTTTCTGTTAGACGAGACTGGGCATATCCAGCTGGAAAATCCGAGTAACCTATTGAAAGGTCCGACTTCCTTTTAAGACCCGGATCGTATTTTTTGTTGTGAAGTTTCAGGAATCCTTCAAGATTCTGCAAGCCGAAGATCAAGCTAGACGATGATAAAATCTGACTTTGGATCTTGGAGGCCTCCGGGGGCTGTTGTTGGGGATATACTTTCCGGGTATCCTCACAGTTCCTCGCTGACCAGGGTGGCCCACTTCGGGTTAGAGCTTTGCTTCACGGGCGGCCTAGTCAGAGAGAGAAGACGGAGTCCAATCTGGCTACGGGAAGGCCCAGAAGACTAACCGACTTAGGCCCACAATGTTACTTGTAGTTCAAGATGTACTCTGTAACCAACTCTTAGTCGTAGCCGGATTGATCTCTCCTGTAAACCATAGGCCGGATATCTATATAAGCCGTCCTAGGGAGAGCCTTTAGGGCGAACACCTTACAACACAATAATCTACAATCTCAACTCGCACAGGCGAAACCCTTGTAACCCATATTCCGGCTCTGCCGTATTACTGGATTGCTAGCAGGAGTAGGATTCGTCCAAACCTGGCGGATTCAAACCTGGGTAAACTTGTGTGCTCACCGTCCCGGAATACCGTACGTCTCACACCCCTCTCTTCCGCATGCCTCGAGGACCCCCTAATGGCGTACTTTTCCTCAATCCGACGACAGCGGGCACACCTGGTGGTGGCGCGGCCAGTCCTAGCCACACCACCAGGGGTGTGGGCCCCATGGTACTCCACCGACCTTGCCCCTTCGCCTATATATTGCCTCCGGGATGAAAAACCTAAGTACCCGATCAAAATTCCTCGAAAGAGTCTGTAGCCGCCGCCATGTCCATCCCTAGATCGGGAGGGATCTAAAGCTATTCCCGATACCCTGCCGGAGGGGAGAGATAACCCTGGAGGCCTTCTTCATCACCATGACTGCCTCCGGTGTGATGCGTGATTAGTTCATCCCTAGACTACGGGTCCATGTAGTAGCTAGATGGTTGGTTCTTCTCCTTTGTGCTACCATGTCTAGATATTGTGAGTTCCGTTCATGATCAAGATCATCTATTTGTAATCCGACATGTTGTGTTTGCAGGGATCCGATGGATATTGAGATGTTATTTCAGATTGATTATTGATTCTATCATGTCTATGTTATTTTTGATCTTGCATACTTTCCATTGTTAGTAGCTATATTGGCCGAGTAGATGCTAGCAACTCCAAGAGGGAGTATTTATGCTCGATAGTGGGTTCATGACTCTAGGAATCTAGGGAAGTGACAAAAATCTCTAAGGTACTAGATGTGATGTTGCTACTAGGGAAATAACAGCAATCCTTTGTTCATAGAACAATCGTATTGTTTACTTTACACACTTTGCTTAATGCAATTATATGTTGCTTGCAACTTAATTCTGGAGGGGGTTCGGATGATAACCTGAAGGTGGATTATTAGTCATAGATGCAGTTGGATTACGGTCTATGTATAATGTTGTAATGCCCAATCAAATCTCATCGGAGTCAAGATGATTAGTATATGCATGTATGCTTTCTCGGTGCCTGTCAATTGCCCTACTGTAATTTGTTCACCCAACATGTCTTCTATCTTAAGGAAAATCACCTCTAGTGAACTATGGACCCCGGTCCTTTCTTTTACCATCAATCTACAATCAGCTATTTACTATTTTTGGTTTACTTTCTACAAGCAATTACTATCTTCCACACAATACATTTAATCCTTTGTTTTCAACAAAACCGGTGAGATTGACAACCTCACTGTAAGTTGGGGCAAAGTTCTGTGGTTGTGTTGTGCAGGATTCCAAGTTGGAAACAACACCTTGGAGGTGTTTCCTTGCTCCTACTGGTCTGATAACCTTGTTTTTATAACTGAGGGAAAACTTGCTGCTGTGCTCATCATACCTTCCTCTTGGGATTCCCCAACGAGCTCGAATATATTTTGAGCCATCAAGCTATTTTTCAGGCGCCATTGTCGGGAAGTGAAGGACATCTTCACAAGGGGAGTCCCTCATAACCAATATCTTTACTTTGTTTTATTTGTTTTGCTTAGTTTATTTCTGCTTTGTTTGCTTGTTTCTTTTATCAAAAACACACAAAAATTAGTTCCTCCTATAGTTGTTATTTATGTTGATCTGTTATTGTCTTGCTTTATCATGCTTTCTATCAGTGGTGGGTTTCTTTGAAACTAGATCTTATTGGCAAGATGAGTTCATGGAACAACAAAAATATTATGAGGAACACCGCTTGTCACAAAAAGGGAAACTCTTATGGGAACAAATTGATAAATTGTGTACCATTGCTAGAAACATGTGCTCTACTTATAATGTTACTTATTGCTTTGATAAATCTTGTTGTTGTAGGAGGTATACACACCACCCTTTTCAATGTGAGTATAATGATGATGTTATCATATCTTCTTATGTAAAGGGAAATTATGACATTTATGATGTGTAACAAATTGAAGAATTTATTGCTTAGAAGGGTGCATTCAAACTTGCTTATTTTCTTGAAAATACTGATGATGCACCTTATAAATATGAGGTTTATGATTTACTTAAATTTTGCTTTGATAATTACAAGGTATAGAATGGATATATTCTTGAATATCTTAATAGATGCTCTCCACCAACAGAAGAGACTAATGTCTTGCAGGAGCCTATGGAAGAAGAAATTGCTGAAACTATAAGCTCATTGGACGAAAAATAAGAGGAGAGTGATGATCAAGAGGAGGAAGAATGGATCTACCCATTCCTACCATCTAATGAGAGTAACTCTTTACCCATTACATTATTTGATTGTCCTCCATGCTTACCAAAGGAGGATGAATGTTATGTTCCTATGGATTCTTTTGAATTTTTTTATAATAAAGCTCTAGATGATGGTCCTATATTGGTTGATAATATTAATTGTACTACTATTGAAAATGAGATTGATCAGTCATCTTGTTATAAAATTGTTAAAAGTGGGTATGATGGTTTTAATCCCACTATTTTTGAGCTTGATAAAAATTATGTGTTTGTAGATCATGAAAAGCATGCTTTATGTGATAGTTATATTGTTGAGTTTATTCATGAGGCTACTAAAAATTATTATGAGAGAGTAAAATATGGTTGTAAAAGTTTTCATGGTACTGAAACACCTCTCTATTTGCTGAAAGTTTTGAAGTTACTCTCGTTTTATCTTCCTATGCCTGTCACTTTGTTCTTTGTGAATTTATTTGTGTATAAGATTCCTATGTATAGGAAGTGGGTTAGACTTAAATGTGTTTTGAATTTGCTTCTTGATGCTCTCTCTTACTTCAATACATATTTCTTATGTGAGCATCATCGAAATTATTATGCCTAGTTCAAAGGCGTTAAAGAAAAGCACTTATTGGGAGATAACCCAAATTTCGTTAGGAACGGATTTGTTGAGTCTTAGAAGTTATTAGTTCTGTAATAACCTCTCCTTATCATTTTTGTGTGGTTTTTGTGCCAAGAGTAACCTCTAATGAGAGAGAAGTAATGCTTGGGAAAGTTAATGTCCCAAAACAGATTTTTGTGCTTCGCTGTAGAAATTCATGAAAAATCTCTGTATGTCGGTTTGAGCTGTAATTTTTTGTGCTTCTGCCCCAGGTTGTTATAAAACTTTCGTTAGTTCAACACTTTTTCGATTTGAGCAACAGAAGATCTTCGAAAAAATCGGTTTTTACCTGCTGGACTGTTCTTACAGATTTCTGCCATTATTTGCATTTGCCTCTTCAGCTCTTTCTCTTTGAGTTCTCTTTGATCATTTGAACTTTTTAAAGGAAGTTATACCGTAGCTTGTGTTTTAATGGAAGTTTTACTTGTGTTGAAACTGAACCAAAAGACTTATTATCTTGAGTACATTAATGTTGCTAATGAAGATTGTGTGAAGTTTTGTATGAAGGAAATTTTTAAGTGTAGGGAAGAGTAATGTGATAAGATGATGTATGGAAAAAAGCTCAAGTTTGGGGATGCCACCCGTATCACCCCAAGAATTATTCAAGAAGTACAAGCGTCAAAGCTTGGGGATGCCCAAGGCATCCCCTTCTTCATCAATAAAAATTTCAGGTTTCTTCCAAACACTTCATTTTTATTGTTTCATGCACAGTTGTGTTGTTATTGGAGCATCTTTGTTTTCGTTCTTAGTTTTCGTTTTCTTTGTTTGCTTTGTTTGCTTGAATAAATTGGTTGGACCCCCTCATTCATACATTAGTTTTCAAATAAGATTGGTTTGGATTGGAAAAGAGTAGGAAAATTTCATGCTTAAGTGGTATAAAAGGAGTTTGTTTTTGACTATGACTTAGACTTTATCATGCCATGCTTGATATCGTTTTGGCTTTATGCTTAGTGATTTTTACTGTAGCATGACTTGTTATAAACAATTGAGATTGCTTAATGTGCCTTGAAAGACTCATGCGTTGTTTTCGCATATAAAAGCATACTATTGTGGTATTCTTCTTTAAATGCTTTATTTGGGTTGACTTGGCGCATGCTCACACCATGTTAAGACTATACCAAGTCACCATAGCCTCTATGATATTTTAGTTTTCGTCTTGTAATATCACTTTATGTTTTGTCGCTTTGCATGATTATGGCCATTATTGCTCTCTTAGTTAGTCGCTCCCAGTCTTTTGCTAGCCTCCACATCAAGTATGAGTTACACTCATGCATCCAACTCCAAATAAAACCAAGTTATTCCAAAGAGTCCATCATACCTACCTATTAGCACTTTCTATTCCAAGTATATTCATGTTTTTATCTACCTTATCAATTAAACTTGTTATGTGAAAATTAGTGATTAAAGCTCTCACGAACTTGATGGCACACTTTACTTTTCTTGCCCCTAATAAACTTGAACCATTGTGTCATCTATGTTGTGTATGCTTGCACTTATACGTTGGGATTAGCAAAACCATGCTATCATGGGGAACGCTTTCAACATTGCACTTGTACATTTTACCTAGTTGATATCATGCTCTTTTGTTTATTGATGTCGTCGGTGTTAAATGAAAGGGGAGCTTGTAAGTCCATGGAGTTATGTATGTGTGTTAGAGAAATGCCTGGGCCGCTAGCCTAAGCCATGCCTAATCATGGTGGAAACTTGCAGCATCACCATAGTGAGCAAACTATGAAGCATTCTTCTTATAAAAAGAAGAGATAGAGATTGAGAAAAAGGAAAAAAAGATGAGAAAAGAGGAAATAGAGAAAAAAGCACCATTTTCCCATGGTAAATAAGAAGATTGCTAAGATGCTCATTGTCTGCTTGCCTTGTCATTTTGATTATGGGATAGCTCATGTATGATGTGCAAGGAGTACCCCATTAGCGCTTCTCTATGATACACATGTACTTACTATGAGCAGAACTTACCGGTAACTAAACTTGAGTAGCATGAGGAGCGGCCCTAGTATTCAAGCGACATGAGATTGCCAACTTATACTTTGTCAAGCATATACCCCATGTCGCCAGGGGTGTGGGCACCCTGGTACTCCACCGACCTTGCCTCTTCGCCTATATATTGCCTCCAGGATGAAAACCCTAAGTACCCGATCAAAATTCCACGAAAGAGTTTGTAGCCGCCGCCATCTCCATCCCTAGATCGGGAGGGATCTGAAGCTCTTCCCAGCACCCTGCCGGAGGGGAGAGATCACCTTGGAGGCCTTCTTCATCACCATCACTGCCTCCGATGTGATGTGTGAGTAGTTCATCCCTGGACTACGGGTCCATGTAGTAGCTAGATGGTCGGTTCTTCTTCTTTGTGCTACCATGTCTGGATCTTGTGAGCTCCGTTCATGATCAAGATCATATATTTGTAATCCTACATGTTGTGTTTGCAGGGATTCGATGGATATTGAGATGCTATTTCAGATTGATTATTGATTCTATCATGTCTATGTTATTTGTGATCTTGCATGCTTTCTGTTGTTAGTAGCTATCTTGGCCGAGTAGATGCTAGCAACTCCAAGAGGGAGTATTTATGCTCGATAGTGGGTTCATGCCTCTAGGAATCTAGGGAAGTGACAAAAATCTCTAAGGTACTAGATGTGATATTTCTACTGGGGAGAAAACAGCAATCCTTTGTTCATAGAACAATCGCATTGTTTACTTTACACACTTTGCTTAATGCAATTATCTGTTGCTTTCAACTTAATACTAGAGGGGGGGTCGGATGATAACCTGAAGGTGGATTATTAGTCATAGATGCATTTGGATTATGGTCTATGTATAATGTTGTAATGCCCAATAAAATCTCATAGGATTCAAGATGATTAGTATATGCATGTATGCTTTCTCGGTGTCTGTCAATTGCCCCGTTGTAATTTGTTCACCCAACATGTCTTCTATCTTAAGGAGAATCACCTCTAGTGAACTATGGACCATGGTCCTTTCTTTTACCATCAATCTACGATCTTCTATTTACTGTTTTTTGTTTACTTTCTACAAGCAATTACTATCTTCCACACAATACGTTTAAACCTTTGTTTTCAGCAAAACCAATGAGATTGACAACCTCACTATAAGTTGGGACAAACTTCTATGGTTGTGTTGTGCAGGATTCCAAGTTGGAAACAACACCTTGGAGGTGTCTCCTTGCTCCTACTGGTTCGATAACCTTGGTTTCATAACTGAGGGAAAACTTGTTGTTGTGCTCATCATACCTTCATCTTGGGGTTCCCCATCGAGCTTGAATATATTTTGAGCCATCAAACAGTGGGGCGGTAAATGCTTCAAAGTCGGTTTTTGATTTTGCTGCTCGACGGAGATTTTGAATTTGGTTACCCACCAAATAATAATTAATAGAAAAGTGGTACTCCCCGGTGGGAGATTTCGGCTCAAAGTTTTTGAAACTGTGGGGCGGGAAATGCTTCAAAGTCGGTGTTTGATTTTCCCGCTCGACAGAGATTTTGAATTTGGTTATTGGCCAAATAATAATTAATAGAAAAGTGGTACTCCCCGGTGGGAGATTTCGGCTCAAAGTTTTTGAAACGGTGGGGCGGCAAATGCCTCAAAGTTGGTGTTTGATTTTGCCACTCGACAGAGATTTTGAATTTGGCTACCGGCGAAATAATAATTAATAGTAAAGTGGTACTCCCCGGTGGGAGATTTGGCTTCAAAGTTTTTGAAACAGTGGGGCAGGAAATGCTTCAAAGTTGGTTTTTGATTTTGTCGCTCGACTGAGATTTTGAATTTTGCTACCGGCCAAATAATAATTAATACTCCCTCCATTTCAAAATATAAGATGTTTTAGCTTTGTCAACGAAGTGTATCTATACCTCTTTTAGTGTGTAGGTTCATCTAGCTTTGGAGTGAACCTGCACACTAAAAGAGTCTAGATACACTCCTTTCACAAACCTAAAACGTCTGATATTTTGGAACGGAGGAAGTAGAAAAGTGGTACTCCCCGGTGGGATATTTGGCCTCAAAGTTTTTGAAAAAGTGGGGCAGGAAATGCTTCAAGGTCGATGTGTGATTTTGCCGCTCGATAGATATTTCGAATTTGGCTACCAGCCAAATAATAATTAATAGAAAAATGGTACTCCCCGATGGGAAATTTTGCCACAAAGTTTTTGAAATGGTGGGGCGGGAAATGCTTCAAGGTCAGTGTGTGATTTTGCCGCTCGATTGAGATTTTGAATTTGGCTACCGGATAAGTAATAATAGAAAAAGCTAGTAGACCGTACGCTATCTGTCCAAGAATTCAAGTCCTAGAGTCACATAAACTAATCATCCATGAGCATAATAATTGTGAAGACTGATATTTTGAATTTGGCTAGTGTACAGGCAACATTTGGATAAAAGGTGTACTCCCTGTCGTCGGATTGATGACAAGTACGCCATGAGGGGTCCTCGAGGCATGTGGAAGAGAGGGGTGTAAGACGTACGGTGTTCTGGGACAGTGAGCACACAAGTTTACCCAGGTTTGAATCCACCGGCTTTGGATGGATCCTACTCCTGCTAGCAATCCAGTAATATGGCAGAGCCGAAATATGGGTTACAAGGGGTTCGCCTGTGAGAGTTGAGATTGTAGACTATTGGGTGCCCTAAAGGCTCTCCCTAGGATGTCTTATATAGATATCCAGCCTAGGGTTTACAGGAGAGATCTATCCGGCTACGACTAAGAGTTGGTTACAGAGTACATCTTGAACTACAAGTAACACTATGGGCCTATGTCGGTAAGTCTTCTAGGCCTTCCCGTAGCCCGACTGGACTCCGCCTCTTCTCCCTGACTGGGCCGCCCGTGAAGCAAAGCTCTAACCCAAAGTGGGCCACCCTGGTAAGTGAGGAACTGTGAGGATACCCGGAAAGTATATCCCCAACAACAGCCCCCGAAAGTCTCCAAGATCCAAAGTCGGATTCATCATCGTCTAGCTTGATCTTCGGCTAGCAGAATCTTGAAGGGTTCCTAAAACTTCAAAACAAAAGATACGATCCGAGTCTTAGAAATAAGTCGGACCTATCAGTACATTAGCTGTGTTTCTAGCTCATAATTCAAACTAAGCCAGAACTTGGTCTCTGACGTAGCCTGACATCAGTCATGGTCAAGTCACGTCACTGATAGACATTTCCTGTCAGCACGACCGTTGGTGGGTCCGTCTTTCGGGGAACCAAGGTGCCGTTTTAATGCGTGTGTGGAGATCGAGGCGACATAATCATCGTGCGGAGGTTTCCCTATCCTTTCCACGACGCGTGGCACGGTTACTGTGGCATTCGCACGAATATTGGCGCGGTCGGTGGTTATAAGGGGTGAGGATTCCTTCTCCTCATCTTCACCTATTCCCCACGCCGTTTCCTTCTCCTCCACTTCTCCCACGCGCACAGAGCTCCCTTGCCCCCAAAAATTCCCAGCGCCACCCATCCAAGGTCACCGGCGCACTAGGAAAATGGCTTCCACTTCATCTTCCGGCGCAGCAGCGACGGCAGCGACAGCAGAAAAGGAGAGCAATCGTGGGGTTTGGATCCCGTGTGTCCTCAACGACGACAAACTCCGCGTCGTAGAAGAAGAAGGGCTCCACCGCGCCGGCGACTGGTGGAGCGGCTTCGGCGAAGCCATCCCCAGCCCTCACAACGGTGAGCGAGTGCACTTCGGTACTCACCTCGACAGAGGTTTATCCTTTCCTCCCTCGGATTTCTTGTCTAAGATGATAGATCATTATAGTGTTCAACTTCACCATCTCCCCCCGAACTCCATCTTAGAGATGAGTGCTTATGCATCTTTGTGCGAGGGGTATCTCGGCATTAGGCCGAGTCTCACTCTTTTCCGGTACTATTTTCATGTCCGGAGAAACTCCATCACTGCCAGTAATCCTTATATTACTGATACAATTAGTTTTTCGGTTAGGAGTGAGCGTGTTTATCCTCGGATTTTAGCTAGTGAGTCGGTCGAACAATGGACGGCTACCTTTTTCTACCACAAGGATATCCCCGCTCCCGGCAAAGACACGGCTTTTCCGGCTTTTGTAGATGGAGCCGCCACGCCTCAAGCATCTTGGGACGAGGTCGCTCCGGCTCTCAGTGATGATCTGCTTCTCGCCAAGAGGCGGATTGAATATCTGATGAAGCACAAGGGCCTGAGAGGGTCCAACTTGGTCTAGTGTTGGGTTTCTCGCCAGATCCAACCTCTCCAACACCATGGCGACCGACTAATGCATTCCATCACGACGTAAAAAAAGGACTCCCTCCGCATCAGCCACATGGCCTTAAAGCCGCAAGATTATATAAGCCAAATGAAATGGCTGATAAGGGAGCAGATAGAGAGGAAGATTCTAGAGCTGTCCCTGGACATGCATACAGCGGAAGACCCCGTTGTGCTGGTAAGCTTTAGCAACAACCCTTTTATGTGTTTCACCTTTAAGTTATTTCGCAATACTGAGATACTATCTTCTTTTCACCTTGCCGACCTCCCCGAGTCGGAATTAGCTCCTATCGAGGGATATCCTCTTGAGTTTTCTCAGGAGGATGAATTGGTCCCACTTCCAGACATTGTGCCTAGGAAGCGCAAAGCTCCGACAGTGGCCATCAGCACAAAGGAAGTGCCAGTTGTGAAGAGGTAACTTTCCACACAACTTCCCCATTTATACTTTACTCATGATTTCTTCCGAGATATAATGTTCTTCATTCTATTATCAGGGGCAAGGGGAAGGGAACTACTTCAAAGCCCCAGCGTCGGACGAAGCTAACGTTGGCTTCTCCTGCCGTGGCTCCTTCGACTCCTGCCCCTCAGCCTTCTGCAGCGCCGGAGATTACTCCATCTCCGATCGTTGTAGAAGATCCAGCTCCCTCAGCAGAGCCAGCGATCCTTGAGTCACAGACTGACGTCACCATGGGTGAATCAGGTTTTAATAAGGGTGAACCCTCTTTGGGTAATGGTCCCTCAGCATAAACCTTCGCCGAAAATCTCCTGAACAATCCGGGACTTGCCAAATTTGGCTTATCTCGGAAATCTGCGGAGGAAATCCAACGGCTGTCCTGGTAATGCCTGGAAAGCCGAAATCTTTCTGCTGAAGAAGAAGCACAAGAAGTGGAGGACATCAAGTACTCCGAACTTCTCGAACAAGTCCACCTTCGCGACAAGGGACTGCGAGCTGGCATGTTACCACCTCCACCAGTGATCCCGCTCACCCTCACCGAGAAGGTTACTACTGAAGTGAACATGTACCTGAGCAGGCTCACACATGAACATCATGTAAGTCAGAATTCCAACTCACGTTTTTGTTTATGGTACTTTATATCATATCCTCTAGCCTCCAAGCATGAAATTGGATAGACAATCCGGGTTTATGCTTCCTTAGGATGCCAAAGAATGAACTAGTGTAGCCCCCAAGGCTCGTGCTGATATTAGCTACAATATTAGCCCGAGTCTTTAGTAGACTTCTGGCTCTGGGTATTCTGACTTACAGAAAGTTAATTCATATAACCAGGAATTGCTGAAGAATATTTGCAACAAGCGGAGAGAGATCAAAGCTCTCCAACTTGAAAATGTTGAACTAAAAGTTTCCAAGGATGAGGCCAAAGGTAAACATTCCGAGACTCGAACCTTGTCTTGTGTTTTCATAGTCGAATATTTTTGTTGAACTGTTGTTCTTTTAACCTATAGCACTGGTAAAGCAGTCCTGCACTATGATTGAAGAGGCCGATAATCTGAAGACCCTGGTGGTGGAAAACAAAGATCTCCATCGAGAGCTAGACTAGCTTAAGGCGGATCATGAGAAGAGCATTTCTCAAGTTCTCGAATCCTCCTCCATGGCCACTGTGGAGCGTGATCGCAAGATTGCGCTCCACGAGAAGAAAATCTCATATCTTACCAATTACTTGTCCAGAGAGAGGGACATTTCTGAAGCACTCCAAGCTGAACTCCAGAGTCTTCGTGAGGAGAAAACCAAAGTCGATGATGTCATCTTTGGTATGTTTCCAAGCAGAACGCTCTCACAATGGTCATGAGCCACCATGGAAGCATGGAAATCTGGCAAGTGACCAGAGGGTATTCTACTGTGGACGAAGACGACCAGGAACAAGATATCAAACCTATCATGGACTCCTGCGCCAGATATGGGTGTCACATAGCTGATTTGACCAGCTACGACACTCCCTTCTTCACCCGCGTGGACACGTCGCCTCCTCCTCCCGAAGAAGCAGCTGAAGTTTCTGACGATGACCAAACCATATCGGATTTGAACATCTCGGAATGCTATCAAGCCGAGGCCGATGTATCTAGTAAGCCGGCAGCTCCTACCTCTCCTCCAGCATCATAGATCATTAGAAAGAACAAATGTGTTATTCAGAAAACATTATGGATCTGTAAATAAGTATTATCATAATTTTGCTAGTGCTAAGTTTTTATGTATTCAACACATTTGACTTAAGTTTTTGTGTGCCTGAAATGTTTGCATAAGCACCTGTATTTTTTGTTGTATCGTTTATCTAGCTTTCCGCCTCGTCCCTTTCGTGAGCCGGGTAAACTTTTAGCACGGAAACTTTGCCGAGAAACAGAGCTCAATTGCTAAACCAGTTTAAACTCGGAAACAAAGCTGGCTTCCAGTACCAACAATTCACTACTCGGAAAATACCCGCATCCGGCAATCTGACAAATAACCAAAGTATAGACTAGAAAATTTAGATTTATACCTGTAGGTAGCAATTTTAGAATCGGAAATTTAAACCAGAATAAACATGAGCATAAAGTACTCTCAAGTATTCTAGGATTTTCGACTGTGACATGATCATTCGGAAATAAGATGGTAAAAACTTCTCAGAAAAAACTTGAGGCAACCAAAACTTTTATTTCTCACAGAACATGTACACATATATGATTACAAAGAAGGATAAACTAAGAATAAAAGGGACGTAGCTGAGCAATATTCCACGGTCTGTCTAACTCATCCGGATTCATACTGCCTCCAGCTCTCTTTCTCTTCTTAGTAGCAGGTCTTTCTTTGACTGGCCGCATATCAGTTAGGTAGTATGAACCATTGTGTAATACTCGACTAACTAAAAATGGCCCTTCCCATACTGGGGAAAGTTTGTGCTTTCTTTGTTGCACAAGCCGGAGAACCAAATCGCCTTTATTGAAAGACCGGTTTCTGATTATCTAGCTATGATACTTGCGTAACTTCTGCCGATAGGCTGTTGATCTCATTTCAGCAATGACGCGAACTTCTTCGAATAAGTCGAGATCATCTTGTCAGAAATCTCGGCATCCTCTTTGATATACGCGGCCACTCTAGGAGAAGTGTGAATAAAATCACTAGGAAGAACTGCTTCTGCGCCATAGACCAAGAAGAAAGGTGTGTATCCAGTTGACTTGTTCGGAGTTGTTCGTAAACTCCATATTACAGAAGGCAATTCCTCTGCTCAAGCCCCCGCAGCACGTCGCTGTGGTGCTTCGAGTCTCGGTTTTAGGCCTTGTAGGATTAAACCATTTGCCGTTTCAACTTGTCCATTAGCCTGCGGATGTGCGATTGACGCAATGTCAAGCCAGATATTTTGTTTGTTGCGGAATTCGACAAGTTCTCCCATAGAGAAATTGCTCCCGTTGTCCGTGATAATACTATGCGGATAACCATACCGGATTATAACATCCTCGACAAATCTTTTGGCTGTTGCTCCATCACAACTAGTGGCAGGTTTAGCCTCAATCCATTTGGTGAATTTATCCACCATCACTAAGAGGTGAGTAAATCCAATTGGAGCCCGTTTGAACAATCCTACCATGTCAAGCCCCCAGACCACGAAAGGCCATGTTATAGGTATTGTTCCCAGCTGATCAGCCGGAACGTGAGCTTGTTTGGCGTACTTTCGGTAGCTTTTGCATGTCTTGACCTGCCGTTCGACATCTGCCTTGGTTGTAAGCCAGAAAAAACCGTGTCGAAAAGCTTTTGCCATTAAAGATTTGGCTGCAGCATGGTTACCACACTCGCCTTCGTGGATTTCTCTTAAGATTTCCACTCCTTCCGGAGATACGCAACGCTGGACGACCCCAGACACAATCCGCTTATAGAGCTCACCACTAACTATAGTATAGGCTTTTGCTCGTCAGATGATCTTCCGGCTCAGAACTTCGTCTTCGGGTAATTTGCCATCTACCAAATAATCAAGGTAGGGTTGAGTCTAGCTCGGAATTACAGCTAGAACTGCTATCAAAGTGAGTCGGATTTGGTCGGATATTCCTCGTCCACTCCCTTTATTGAGGGAACTTTGAGGTGCTCTAAAAAAGCGCCCTCCGGGATCTCTTTCCGTGCAGAGCCTATCCGAGATAATGCATATGCTTCCTCATTTTCTGCTCGAGGGATGTGTTGAACCTCAAACCCTTCGAACGATTTAGATAGATCATCCACAACAGCTTTATATGCTGCCATGTGCTTATTTGCATTACAAATATCTGACACTTGCTGAGCGACAAGATTCGAATCTCCGTAACACATCAAACGTCGGATGCCGATATCCTTAGCAATCCGGATTCCATGTAGCAGTGCTTCCTACTCGGCAATATTATTTGTCGCTGTGAAGTGGATCTACAACACGTATAAAAGTTTATCTCCTTGGGGTGATTTGAGCACCACGCCAGCCCCTGAGCCCCCACGAGCCTTAGACCCATCAAAATATAGGGTCCAATATTCCGACTCAGGGAGGGTCATATTCTCCTTTGTCTCTGTCCAATCAGCAACAAAGTTAGCAAGGATTTGGGATTTGATTGTTGTCTGAGGTTTATACTCAATATCGAAAGCTGAAAGCTCTATGCCCCATTTTGCGACACATCCTGTAGCCTCGCTATTGTTGATTATATCTCTCATGGGAGCTGTGCTCGCCACGGTAATTGGATGTTCCTGAAACTAGTGCTGTAACTTACGAGATGCAAAGAACAAACCATAAGCCAGCTTTTGATAGTGCGGATACCGCTGTTTTGATTCAGTTAGGACTTCGCTGAGATAGTAAGTCGGACGCTGCACCAGGTGTTCCTGATTTTCCTCTGGTCTCTCCACTACCATGACGACACTGACGACTCTGTTTGTCGCAGCGAGATAGAGCAACATCGGTTCCCTTGGTTCCAGTGATGCAAGGATAGGAGCAGATGAGAGTACTTCTTTCAAGTCTTGAAGGGCAGCATCAGCTTCATCAGTCCAAATGAATTTCTTAGTCTTTATCAAGAGCTTGCAAAGTGGTGCGGCTCTTTCTCCGAGCCGTCTTACAAACCGACTGACTGCAGCAATGCAACCAGTGAGTCTTTGAACGTCCTTCAGGCGAGTTGGCCTGGAAATATTGAGTATAGCCTTAATATTGTCTCGGGTCACCTCTATGCCTCTCTGAGACACGATCAAACCTAACAATTTTCCGGCTAGAATTCCAAAGAAACACTTCTTCGGATTGAGCATTATGTTGTATTTTCATAGATTGGCGAACGTCTCCTCCAAGTCGGAAATTAATGTTTCCTTCTTTTTGGACATCACCGTAATATCATCCACATACGCATGCACATTGCGTCCGATTTGGTCATGGAGGCAATGCTGCATAGTGCGCTGGTACATAGCTCTTGGGTTCTTCAGCCCAAAGGGCATTGATACATTGCAAATGTATCTAGAATTTTTGATGTTCCATACTTGGTTTTATCTACTTTCTTATGTCTTATCCACACTTTGGAGTACATTTCATATGATTTCTTGGACTAACCTATTAACAGGAGCCACAGTGCCAGTTGCCTATTTTCTGCTGTTTTTGGTTCCAGGAAAGTCAGAAAATCAATATTCTCAGAATTGGACCGGACAAAAGCCAAAGTTGATATTTTCCCGGAAGACTCACGGAGCCAGAAGGAGAGTCGGAGAGGGGCCACAGGGTGGCCACACCACCCCATGGCGTGGGTCCCCCCAGGCCGTGCCAGGGCATGGTGTGGGCCCCCTGGCCGCCCACCGACCTTGCCCTCTGGCCTATAAGAAGCCTCCCGATGCATAAACCCTAGATAATGAAGCCTCCAGCCACGAAAAGTTCCGCAGCACCGCCGCCACCGAAGGGGAGATTTGGGGGACAGAAAGTCTCTGTTCCGACACCCTGCCGGGACGGGGAAGTGCCCTCGGAGCCATCTCCATCGATCTCCACCGCCGTCTCCATCACCATTGTTGATTCCCATGATGAGGAGGGAGTATTTCTCTCTCGAGGCTAAGGGTTCTACCGGCAGCTATGTGTTCATCTCTCTCTCTCTCTCTATGCATGATCTTATTGAGATCATGAGCTTGTAATCTATAGATCTACCTTGCTACTCAAGTGCTTTAATGAATCTCTGCTCTCCCCATGTGTGTGAAAGTGACAGCGTGCTCACCATGGTGGCACTTAGACTAGAGATTACAAATAATTGTTATGAGTTATATTTGGAGTTGGATATCTTTATGAAATTGTGGTGTTTGTTGGACTCATCTAGTACTCAAGGTGACAGTGTGGGGTTATCTAGATGGGAAAGGCTTACTTTGAGGTGTGCTGTTATAGCCCTACCATCGATTAGAGTGTCCAACCGGAGAGTAGTTCAGCGTAGTATCATGAAGATGATATATTTGTATGAGAGTGTTCACTAGTGAAAGTATGATCCCTAGGCCTTATTTCTAACAATTGATACACCGTTTGCAATTAGATCTATTACATGTTTGCTTGCTTCCATCGTTATTTCAGTTTTACTTTAGTCTTTTCCACGCCATCAAGCTATTTTCTATCAACGTTACCACTTATAATTATCCATACCACTTGTATTTCACTATCTCTTCGCCGAACTAGTGCACCTATACACCTGACAAGTGTATTGGGTGTGTTGGGGACACAAGAGACTTCTTGTATCTTGATTGCAGGATTGCTTGAGAGGGAATACCTTTGACCACTTCCTCCCTGAGTTCGATAAACCTTGGGTAATCCACTTAAGGGAAAACTTGTTGCTGTTCTACAAACCTCTGCACTTGGAGGCCCAACAACTGTCTACAAGAATAGAAGTGCGTAGACATCAAGCTCTTTTCTGGCGTCGTTGCCGGGGAGGTAAGGTAAAAGGTACTCACACCGGAGGATTAAAGAATAAGAACCTCCCACGGCAAACGCCTATTTTCCGGCGTGAGTGCTCGAAGTTATTTCCTTTAGATTCTGCAATTTTGTCTTTTTTTGTTTCTTGTTTTCACTAGTTAGGCTTAATGGAAAACAACAACAAAATTAGAGAACTTTATAGTATTTATCTTGAGTTAGGACATGAAGTGTTTGAAGAGAAAATTAAAAAACCTATGGAACTTTATTTGCATGCTAATAGCAATGTTGTTAGTATGAATTATTTGGACACCATTATTGCTAATGCTATGGAAAAGTCTAAGCTTGGGGAAGCTAGTTTTTATGAAAATGATCTTTTCAGTTCCCCAACTTTGGAAGATAGCTATTCTATTGCTTATCATGATACCAAACCTCCAATATATGATGATTACAATGATGAGTATGATATTCTCAGTCCAGCTACTATTGAGGAAAAAATTAATTATGATTACAATATGCCTCCTATATTTGATGATTATGGTGATGAGAATAATAATGATAGCTATTTTGTTGAATTTGCTCCCACTGCGATTAATAAGAATGACTATGCTTATAGGGAGAGTAATAATTCTTTTATACATATGGCTCATGATAAGAATATTTTATGTGATAGTTATATTGTTAATTATATTTATGATGCTACGGAAAGTTATTATGAGAGAGGGAAATATGGTTTTATGCATCTCAATAATATTAAGTTTCCCCTCTTTATGTTGAAAGTCTTAAAGTTGCACTTGTTTTGCTTTCCTATGTTTGTTGCTTTGTGCTTTCATGACTTGTTTATTTACAAGATTCCTATGCATAGGAAGTGGGTTAGACTTAAATGTGCTTTGAATTTGCTTCTTGATGCTCTCTTTTACTTCAATTCATATTTCTTATGTGAGCTTCTTCTCAAACTATCATGCCTAACTTAAAGGCGTTAAAGAAAAGTACTTATTGGGAGATAACCCAAAAGTTTTAGATGAGTCTTGGAAGTTATTACCTTTGTAATAACTGCTCCTTATCCTTTTTATTTTCTTTTTGTGCCAAGAGTAACCTCTAATGAGAGAAAAGTAATGATTGGGAAAGTTGCTGTCCCGAAACAGATTTTTGTGCTTCACCGTAAAAATTCGTGAGAGAGCTCTGTATGTCGGATGGAGCCGTAATGTTTGGTGATTCTGCCCCAGATTGTTATCTAATTTTCATTAGTTCAATACTTTTTGATTTGAGCAACATAAGGTCTTAGAAAAAATTCGTGTTTACCTGCTGGTATGTTTTGACAGATTTCTGTCATTTTCTGTATTTGCTTCTTGTTGGTTCCTTTTTCAGTTATTTTGGGGAATTGAGATTTTTGAGGGAAGTGCTACAGTAGCAGTGTTCTAATGGAAGTTTATTTGGTGTTAGAACTGAACCTTAAGACTTATTATCTTAAGTGCACTAATATTGCTAATAAAGATTGTGTGAAGTTTTGTATGAAGGAAAATTTTCAGGTGTATGGAAGGAATGAGTAATGAGATGAAGGATGGACTAAATCTCAAGATTGGGGATACCACGCGTGTCACCCCAAGAAATATCCAAGAAGTACAAGCATCAAAGCTTGGGGATGCCCAAGTCATCCCCTTCTTCATCAATAAAAATCCCAGGTTTCTTCCAAACGCTTCATTTTTATTGTTTCATGCACAGTTGTGTTGTTCTTGGAGCGTCTTCCTTTTTATTTTCGTTTTGGTTTTTCGTTTGCTTGGTTTGCTTAGTTTGCTGAATAAATTGGTTGTACCTCCTCTTTCATACCTTAGTTTCAAATAGTTTGGTTTGGTTTGGAAAAAGAGTAGGAAAGTTCATACTTATGTCGTAAAAAGAGCTTGTTTTTGACTGTGGCATATGCTTTGTCATGCCATGCTTGATATTGTTTTGGCTTTATTCTTAGTATTCTTTGATGTAGCATGACTTGTTATAAACAATTGAAATTGCTTAATGTGCCTTGGATGAATCATGCGTTGTTTTAGCATATTAAAGCATAGTATAGTGGTATTCTTTTTTGATGCTTTATTTGGGTTGACTTGGCGCATGCTCACACCATGTTATGACTATCTCAAGTCACCATAGCCTTTATGATCCTTTAGTTTTCAACTTGTAGTATCACTTTATGCTTTGATCAATGATGTTTTGTCGCTCTCATGACTATGGCCATTATTGCTCTCTTAGTTTGTCGCTCCTAGTCTTTTGCTAGCCTCCATAACCAAGTATGAGTTCCACTCATGCATCCAACTCCCTAAACCAAGTTTTTCCAAAGAGTCCACCATACCTACCTACTAGCTTATGCTATTCCAAGTATATTCATGCTTTTGTTTACCTTCCAAATTAAACTTGTTGTGAGAAAACTAGTGATTAAAGCTCTCACGAACTTGATGGCACACTGTACTTTTTGCATGTAATAAACTTGAACCATTGGGTCCTTCTTTGTTGCATATATGCTTGCGCTTTATAAGTTGAAATTAGCAGGACCATGTTTCATGGGGAACGCTTTCAACATTGCACTTGTACTTTGTACCCCGTTGATATCATGTTCTTTTGCTTACGGATCCCGGCGGTGTGAAATAAAAGTGGAACTTGTAAGATCATGGAGTTTGTATGTGTGTTAGAGAAACGCTTGGGTCGCTAGCCTAAGCCATGCCTAATCATGGTGGAAACTTGCAGCATCACCAAAATGAGCACTCTATGAAGCATCCTCAATAAAAACCTATGAAAATAGCAAATAAAAAGATTGCTGAGATGCTCATTGTCTGCTTGCCTTGTCATTTTGATTATGGGAAAGCTCCCGTATCATGTGCAAGGGGTACCCCATTGGCAGTTCTTAATGATACACATGTACTTACAATGACAAGAGCTTACTCATAACTGAAGTTGAGTAGCATGAGGATCGGTCTTCGTAAGTAAGGGGCATGAGATTTCGGTTTATAACTTGTCAAGCATATCCTCTTAGTTGTGTCACTTTAACCTTAACCACTTCAAGATGCTTATGATAAGGGCAAAGCTGAAATCTACAAGTACCATAATTTTTGGAAGCTCTTTATGAGACTTGAATCCCTACTTCCTTTCTTCCACCATTACATTGAGTCTCCACCTTCTATCTTTATGCACTTACTTTGAGAGCATAGTGGCCATTCTTAGTTCTATGTGCATTGTCCCAAGATTAGTTGATTGATGCATACTTTGATATTGCTTCTTTTAAACTATTGTATCTAGTCACTCTTATGAACTTTGAAGGTGTCCTATGCATTTATATTTGCTACTCTATGAGGGACAAGCTGAATGCTATTATGCTATGTTTTCTTTATGTGAAACTAACAAACGTCTTGCAAAGCATTGTTATTTATGAATCTTTTGTTTGTGCCTTTTCATGTTGCATCATAGTTTCTTTGACTATTGCTAGAACTTTGTCTTTCATGTTATGATTGAAGTACTATGATCCCAGCTTTGAATGTTTTACAAATACTTTGATCAAGTCTTTGATGGTGCATGTCACCTCAAAAATTATTCTTTCTTTTTATCACTTACCTACTCGAGGAGGAGCAGGAGTTAAGCTTGGGGATGTTGATACATTGCAAATATATCTATAATTTTTGATGTTCCATCCTTGGTTTTATCTACTTTCTTATGTTTTGTCCACACTTTGGAGTACTTTTCATATGATTTCTTGGACTAACCTATTAACAAGAGCCATTGTGACAGTTGCCTATTTTCTGCTGTTTTTGGTTCTAGGAAAGTCAGAAAATCAATATTCTCGGAATTGGACCGGGCAAAAGCCAAAGTTGATATTTTCTCGGAAGACTCACGGAGCCAAGAGGAGAGTCGGAGAGGGGCCACAGGGTGGCCACACCACCCCATGGCGCGGGTCCCCCTGGCCGCGCCAGGGCATGGTGTGGGCCCCCTGGCCACCCACCGACCGTGCCCTCTGGCCTATAAGAAGCCTCCCGATGCATAAACCCTAGATCGTCAAGCCTCCAGCCACGAAAAGTTCCGCAGCGCCGCCGCCACCGAAGGGGAGATTTGGGGGACAGTAATTCTCTGTTCCGGCACCCTGCCGGGACAGGGAAGTGCCCCCGGAACCATCTCCATCGATCCCGCCGCCATCTCCATCACCATTGCTGATTCCCATGATGAGGAGGGAGTAGTTCTCTCTCGAGGCTAAGGGTTCTACCGGTAGCTATGTGTTCATCTCTCTCTCTATGCATGATCTTATTGAGATCATGAGCTTGTAATCTATAGATCTATCTTGCTACTCAAGTGCTTTAATGAATCTCTTCTCTCCCCATGTGTGTGAAAGTGACAGCGTGCTCACCATGGTGGCACTTAGGCTAGAGATTACAAATACTTGTTATGAGTTATATTTGGAGTTGGATATCTTTATGAAATTGTGGTGTTTGTTGGACCTATCTAGTACTCAAGGTGACAGTGTGGGGTTATCTAGATGGGAAAGGCTTACTTTGAGGTGCGCTATTATAGCCCTACCATCGATTAGAGTGTCCAACCGGAGAGTAGTTCAGCGTAGTATCATGAAGATGATATATTTATATGAGAGTGTTCACTAGTGAAAGTATGATCCCTAGGCCTTGTTTCTAAGCATTGATACACCGTTTGCAATTAGATCTATTACATATTTGCTTGCTTCCGTTTTACTTTAGTCTTTTCCACGCTATCAAGCTATTTGATATCACCGTTACCACTTATTATTATCCATACCACTTGTATTTCACTATCTCTTCGCCGAACTAGTGCACCTATACACCTGACAAGTGTATTGGGTGTGTTGGGGACACAAGAGACTTCTTGTATCTTGATTGCAGGATTGCTTGAGAGGGAATACCTTTGACCACTTCCTCCCTGAGTTCGATAAACCTTGGGTAATCCACTTAAGGGAAAACTTGCTGCTGTTCTACAAACCTCTGCACTTGGAGACCCAACAACTGTCTACAAGAATAGAAGTGCATAGACACCAGGCATCGTAACAAAACAGAAGGTTCCAAAGGGGGTTATGAATGGAGTTTTGATTTTATCCGATTCCTTCATCCGAATTTGGTGATAACTGGAATATGCGTCGAGAAAACAGAGGAGTTCCGAGCCAACCGTAGAATCGATAACTTGATCAAACCTAGGCAGAGCGAACGGATCTTTGGGACAAGCCTTGTTCAAGGAAGTATAATCAACACACATCCTTAAATCAGTGGTGTCCTTTTTAGGGACCATTACAGGGTTGGCCGACCAATCAGTATGGATGACCTCTTCTATGAATCTAGCTAACTCGGACCGGGCTAATTCCTTAGCTATTTCCTTACGCTTTACATCGCCAAAACATCGTAGTGACTGTTTGACGGGTTTAGCGTTCGGGTTTACATTTAGAGAGTGCTCGGCAAGTTCCCTAGGTAATCCGGTCATGTCAGATGGTTGCCATGTGAAGATATCTTGATTTGCTTGGAGGAACTTGACGAGCGTGCTTTCCTATGTGTTTTCTAGGCCTACGCCTATCTAGGTCACCTTGGACGGGTCATCATCCTTCAACGGCGTCTTCTTCGTCTCTTCCGATGCCTTGAACTCCGGATTTGGCTTTGTCACCTCCTTCTTTGATGCGGGCATCTCGGATGGATCTATGCTCTTCTTGATCTCCTGGTACTCCTGGGCATGCAGCACGGCTTCAGCAAAGGCGGCGTTTCCATCCTCGCACTCTCACGCTTTCTTCGGGTCAGCCCTGATGGTGATCACGCCGTTGGGACCTGGAATTTTCATCATGTAACACGGACGAGCCATAAAAGCCTAGTAAGCCGGACATCCCAATATAGCGTGGTACGCGCTCTTGAACAAGACCACTTCGAAGGAAAGTGCTTTCGTCTGATAGTTCTTTGTAGTTCCAAAGGTAACATCTAAAGTGATTTCTCCTAGGGAATTTGCTTGTCTTCCTGAGACAACCCCGGGAAAGATCACAGAGCTGTGGTTCAGCTGGGTCTCCGTGATCTTCATCCGGCATAGTGTTTCGACATACAGAATATTGATGTTGTTTCCACCGTCCATGAGAGTCTTGGAGAAACCATATCCGTCAATAAGTGGATTGACGACCAAGGCGTACTTTCCTTGCCTATGCAACTTAGGCGGATGATCAGCGCAGTCAAAGGTGATTGCCACTTCTGACCAGTCCAGGAATTGAGGGACAGCCGGAACTGTTGCATTGAGCTCATGTAGAACTGCTTTCTTGACCTTTGCTGGTTGAGATCCGAGGAAGGTGACGTAAGTGTCTTTCTTGGTCGGAAAATTTTTCTTCCCTTCCGGCTTGGGATTTGAAGCATCAGCTTCCTCCATGTCCGAATCTTCCTTGGTCTCTTTATCCTTTTCGGGATTCTTCTTTCCCTTCTTCCGCTTAGCCCTGTAGCCAGCGGTATCATCTCTCTTAATGTCGTCGTTAAAACGACACTCGGCATTTGTGTGGTACGAGCCTCCATTGGCGTCTAGGTGATGCACACATGGGTTATTGGCAATGTCGGCCCAAGAGTAGGTTTTCCCAGGTTGCTGGTCTCCTCTACCTTGAACTCTTGATGTCCCACGACCGCGTCCGCGGCCACCGCCACGTCCTCCTTGTCCTCCAGACCGGAAAGTAGTAGTAACCATTGTCGTTTCCACGTTGGGCTTTTCTTCCGAGGTATTCTTGCGCTTCTAAGATTGTTGCTTTGGCTGTTTTGCCAACTGTGGCACAGCCAGGGCATTCAGTAATCCCTCTGCACCATCGTCAGCATCTGCATAATTGCTCACTGTTTCTATCATCCCTCCCAAATCAGTGACCTTGTCACACTTCAAGCGATGACGTAGTAATCCAATTGGGAGGCCTACAATGAAAGCTTCAATCGCAGTTTGGTCATTTACTCCTTCACAGGAGTTCTTGGTGTCCATCCATCATCCGAGATAATCCCGGCAAGTTTCTCCGGCTTTCTGGGTGCAACAATGTAGGTCTCCTACCGTATAGGGCCTCCGGTATGTGCCTTCAAAATTCCAAAAGAACGCACTTTGCATGTCATACCAGTTGTGGATGGTGTTTTCCAGAAGTTCATTGAGCCATGATCGTGCTGTCTTCCGCAACATGAGCGGGAGATATCGGGTTGCGACCAGGCTGTTTCCGCCTTTGGCGATACAGCAAGCTTGGAAAAAATCCTGGAGCCAAGTATCTGGCCGAGCTATACCGTCGTAGGCTTGAATATGTCTTGAGATAGCAAATCCTTCTGGGAATTTTGTAGCTCTTATGCGTGGTCTGAAGCACTTTGGGCCCATGTATATATCATCATTTTCGTAGCGAAACGCCTCTATATTGGAGTTAATCATGTCCCTTGCGTCATTTGGGGATAAAGATCATCCTGAGTGACGGCTATGGTTGCGGTGCCTTGGAGCCGGACTTCGGCTTCTGCCACCACCTCCTCCACCACGACGCCCTCCTTGGCATCCTTGGGAGCCGTTGTGATGGCTACTTGGCGGAGAGGGTGGAGGATCTGGATTATTTCCGGCTGATCGCTGGCCTCCGTCCAAAGCGTTATTATTCCAGTTCCGGGGAGGATCTTCATTACGACGAGCCCCCTGCCGGCTTGACTCGGCACGCTGTCCGTCGTTCCTTCGCCTGTCATCCGGACGGCTTGCATGTCTAGGAGGTGGCATTCTTTGTCGGTCCTCCTCCCGACGTTTTTCTTTATCTTCTTCCATGTGGTCCTTCGACTCTCGCCGGGGAGGATTCTTCGGATTCACTGTAGCAATTGCTTCTTGCTCCACAACTGGGGTAATGTGATGCCAGTCACGTGCAGCTTTGTGGTGTTGTCCTGAAGATACGGTTCTTGAGTAGTTGTCTTCCTGACGGTCGGAACGATGATGCTGTTCCAGAACACGTTGGGGTCTTACGTCAGCCCAGGCTGGATCCGTGCGACATTGGTCAGAATGAGAGACCAGTTTTTGACTTCCGGACAGGGCGACCTTTTGCTGCTCCAGACCCTTGTTGAGTAGTTTAATTCCCAACCGGATCTGCTCTGGGCCTGGATTAGCCGATAGGATTTATCGAGCTGCAACGGTGTTCTGCACTGGTGTTGGATACACCCAATCCCCATCGCTGTCGCGCTGAGGCATCCCATGTTCTCCTCCAAAGAGGACTTTTTGAATCTGCAGGAATTGGTTGTCATGAGTATGACGTTTCCTGGTCTTCTCATGTTGCCTGGAGTTGTACTTCTCCGCAGTTGCCATGCGGTTCTTTTCTTCCTCCAGGTTTTTGGCTTCATCGAGGAGCACTTGGCGACGCGCTTCTAGGGCCTAGGCCCTTTCGTCCAGCACTTCAGCAGTAAGTTCTGCAGTTGTAGGAATAGGTGTGGTTAATGCAGCATCGATGAGTTTACGCGCACCTTTAGTGATCACGTGTCCGTCCACCAACTCTTCTTTGGGCTCATCTGGGATAAGTGCTCCATCCGAGTCTTCTTCATATTCCTCGGTAATCACCTCCTCTGCCGGAGGGTCTTTTGCTGGGGTCTTGTTTTTCTTCTTTGCCTTCTTGGCAGCGCCGGTAGCAAAGACAGCTTTGGGCCCGTTTCCCGGAGTCGAACTTTGATCGGTACTTTCGGCCATTTGGTTCTCAGGATCATCTCCGAGATCCATATTGTCCTGTGCTTTGGGAGAGCTTTCTCCGGATCCTTCGTCCATGTCTTCTCCTTCTGCAGCAGCTGCGGAGTTAACCTCCTCTTCATATTCTGCGGAGAACTTCCGGAAATCTGGCGATGTCATCGAGTCATCCGAAGATGCCGGCAATTCGACGCTTGTTCTGATAGCCTCCAACACAGAGTCGGTGTTGTCTCCAGCATCGGCAGAGCCAGAACCGGATCCCACATATCCGACAAAGTGCGATGTGCCCCTCCTGATATAACTGCGGTCTTCAAAGTAGGCTTCGTCGAAACGACTGATGGTCTCGAGGATTGCGTTTACGCCTGAGTTTTGCATCATCATGTGTCCTAGTGTGTATCTCCAGAAAGGCATGTCCGTCCCGGCTTCATCAGAGCCGGAACCAGCGTTGTTGCTATGCTCCTCCTGGATTTCGACTTCAGCAGGTGGGTCGATCTAGCATTCGGTCTCTCTAGGGAGATCCACTCCAGAATCAACTTGGACCACCAGGTCTGCTTCAGGTTCGGATTTCTCCACTATCTCCGCAACTGGTGCAGGCTGGGTGAGATTAGGGTTTTCTGAGATCCGGAACTCTGCCACCTCCGTAGACAAAGGGGACCCAGAAATTTCTTCTGCCTCTATCATCACCGCTGGGGTGGGTGGGACAGGTTCAGCAAAGCCGATGTAATCTCGCCAAAATACATGTGGTGTAGGTGGTCACAGCTTCCCTATCCGGAATCCAAGTCTCGTCGAGGACGATGAGAGGGACGTCGCTAGCGTAGAGGATGCGACCGACGGCGATAGTCTCACCGATTCCGATTCTTGCAGATTCCGCTCGGAACACAGATCCGAAGCTCACTTGCCCCACGGTGGGCGCCAACTGTTGTTGGATTGATGACAAGTACGCCATGAGGGGGTCCTCGAGGCGTGTGGAAGAGAGGGGTGTGAGACGTACGGTGTTCCGGGACAGTGAGCACACAAGTTTACCCAGGTTCGAATCCACCGGCTTTGGATGGATCCTACTCCTGCTAGCAATCCAGTAATACGGCAGAGCCGGAATATGGGTTACAAGGGGTTCGCCTGTGCGAGTTGAGATTGTAGACTATTGGGTGCCCTAAAGGCTCTCCCTAGGACGGCTTATATAGATATCCGGCCTAGGGTTTACAGGAGAGATCTATCCGGCTACGACTAAGAGTCGGTTACAAAGTACATCTTGAACTACAAGTAACACTATGGGCCTATGTCGGTAAGTCTTCTGGGCCTTCCCGTAGCTGGCCTAGACTCCGTCTCTTCTCCCTGACTGGGCCGCCCATGAAGCAAAGCTCTAACCCGAAGTGGGCCACCCTGGTCAGTGAGAAATGTGAGGATACTCGGAAAGTATATCACCAACACTCCCGACTCAGGAATTGAAGGCCAAGAGTGACATTAACTTATCATCCATAATGAAAATTGGATAACTACGATTCAAACAGGGTTGGCTGTAGGTTTTGCCGCTCGATTGAGATTTTTTAATTTTGTTAATGGTACTCCCTCGGTACGAATTTAAGGCTGATTCACATCAACTGATCATCAAAATACTTACCATATTGGCAAAGAAATTGTATACATAATCTCCAATTCAAACGGGGTAGGCGGTAGGATTTGTTGATGGACTGAGATTTTGAATTTGGGGGTTGTCCAAAGAAGAAAAACCTTTGTGAGGTTCATGAATCAAAGGCTGAGAGAGTGAGGTTGGGGCTCATGATTTTTGTGCATCGAGCATACGATAAACAAATAAAAGCATGATGCGAAACAAATACTCCCTCCATTTTTGTTACACGGCCCCAAACACAACCCGGGCTCTGTAGCAGGAACCATTTCACAGGACCATTATACTCACCTGTGATTGTCAGGGTTCACCTTCAATTTACACAAGTATCTTCATCTATGGGCTCTCGAGAATTCTGCTGATCTTGTAACATCTTCAACTCCACATCACATGCTAATGCTTTCTGTCTCATATCATCGATTGCTCATCTATGCACTTCCAGTTCAGCCCGTAGTGCTAAAATTTCTTCCTGACTAGACAAATACGGCGACTTGGACTTGGAATTGGACTTGCACTGCCACAACCTAGCATTACGCAGGAACGTGCTTTTACGATGACCTTCACCTTTTAGTACCATTTTAAATGTTTCCTGACATTCTTCTTGGGTTTGTTCCAGACCATCTTTCCTAGGTTTGGCCATCTCCTCATTCAATTTAATATGTAAGGTTATCAGTTGGTAGACATGGGTGAGAGAAGAAAAGCTAATACAAAGAAACATGCAGACAACACATTTAACCTGTCTATGAACAAATCTTACAAGTTGGCATGACTGATTACGCATCATATATATTGTAGTAAAAGTATAGCTATCTAATCATACTAATAAGAATTTTATCACTAGCACGCAATAATAGGACTATGCCAACATGGCATCTGTCTATTTCTTCATTGTCGGGTGCATGATATACACAAGACAACACTTTGTATAGTTGAAAACTGAAACTCACACTAGTTGGAAATCATCTAGTACTTAAATTAAAAAGAAAACTGGGCAGTAGTTCAAGTAGTGCTGCACATCTAACTATACATATAAATCACTGCGGGTGTGTCATCACAAAATATCAATCGAACAGAAGACTTACAATAACACTCTCAGCGGAGGGATTGAGCCCTTCTTTTTTGCTCGTGTGGCATGCCTGTAATTTTTGCTGCAGACTTACCGCACCTTTCTACAAAGTGGGCGGAACACATTATCAAAATATAAGAAGCACAAAGTCTGTAGAAGATTAAAAACTAATTATTCTTACTATTGCGCTCAGGTGGCCAACCAATGCACGAGATCTAGTTCGGTTTGTTAAGCGTTGTGCGACACGGTTTCTCTTGTTTTTCTAAGCATTCATCTGCAAAAGGAGACTAGTGATACAGATGTGCAAATAGGAATTTTGAAGGTGATATGGTATCAGTCTTCACAAACCATACCGTAATATTTGGATCAAACCAGTGGTCGAGAAGATCTATCTAGTGTTGGTCAGTAATAGTGTGTTCCATAGGAGTTGTTCTTTGAATATCCTTGCTTGCCTTACCATCAAAGTATTTACTCTTTAGCCTATGGCGCTGCTGGCGCAAAGAACAGGAGAACATGTCCATGAGAACATACTCTACATCCTCATTATACTGATCGAAGTTGAATTTTGTCTATCAGCAAAAATGGAACATTTGATGTGTTATGTGACTTAGAATAGAACCAATAGCAAGCTTGAATGCATGCGACAGAGCACCATGACTTACATGTAACTTCTGCAGTAATGAATTGTAATGGTCAGGGGTCTGTTGGTGGAGCTTGAACGATGCAAAGATGGGATTATCATTCCTGACAAAAACGCCTATTTCAGATGCTAGAAAAGCAGATTCTTCTGGATCTTCTGGCCTTCGCTTGCCAGGCACAATAGAATTGATGCAATATCTAGATTGTGTTCCGGAAATTTTAGGTTCAAGCTTTTTTCCTACCGTTGGCCCCATTTTCTTATATCTTCGTGTAGCTGCCAATTCAACCATTACATCAAGATTATATGGTATATATAAGGAAGCATGCATCAATAATCCTTGGAACACATACCTTGTTTGGCGATGGGCTGATCAATAGGGTGGTGATCATTGCTAGCTTGTTGGTGTTGTGCCACCAACGTTAGGCACGTAGAGGTCAAAACTGGTTCGGCTGTCAATTGTTGCTGGGTATCTTGATTGAGAATTGGTGATTGTGAAATGTGTGGGATGGTATTTGCTACGTCTACTACTGTTGGAACCTATGGTGTGCCGCCAAGACAACACTTTTTAGCCCTATGTGAGTTTCCTGATTTTTCGTTTATTGTATTTCACGTGTGTGTGTGTTTGTGTTCCACTAGTAGCATTAGCAGGACGGCTTGTCGACGCTTCGCGTTTGGTACCTGAATGTGTCTTACATGAACCAGCTGATTCCTGACACACATAAACAATACTTCAATCTGTTATAGTTCTATATGTAATGAGATGCACATGGAACAGAAGAATAGTAAGGCCAAATGTGCTCTATATATATGATGCATGAACTAGGCAGAGGGAATTGCAAAATATTAGGTGGGATTGAAATACAAAACATGGAAAATGCAACAGATATCACAATTAAAAAATAGAGCAAGCACCTTGGGGGGTGGACAAGCTGGCGGGCTAGCAGGGAGGTCCTCGACAGGTCCAACTTCCTGAGTCAGGTCTCCCTCGAAATATTGTTCATCAACAGAAACTAATGCTGAATCAAACACTTGCCAATCATAGTTTTTCTCCCTGCTGGTACCTGGAAGGGTCTTAGGTGAACCAGCTAATTCCTGACACACATAAGAGATACATTAATCTATCAAAGTCCGATGTAAAATGAGACGCGGATAGAACAGAAGAACAGTAAGGCAAGATATGCTGAACATATATGATGCATGAACTAAGCAGATGGCATTGCACAACATTTGGTGGGAATTGAGGTACAAAACATGGAAGATGAAACATATATCGCAATGACAAGACAGAACAAGCACCTTAGCTAGTGGACAAGCAAGAGGGTTCGGGAGGGGGTTCTCGACCGATCCATCTTCCTGAGTCAGGTCTCCCTCGGGGTTTTGTTGATCTTGAGGATGAAATTCTGCATCAGAATCCTGGACTTCATGATTGGTGGTGGTAGCTATGAAATATCTAACTCTCTGCGGGCTGAGCGACCTTGCATATTTGGATTTCTTTAATAATCTATCTTCCCTAATCTTCCGTTCTTCCTCATCAGTCGGTCGCAAATCACCTTACATGCATCAGCAAAATATATATCTTATGAGATTTAAGAGTGAGGTGTGTGTAGAAGAGCAAGCTATTACAGTGCTAGCAAGAAGTTGAAAGCTCTGAAGTAACAATGATAGACATATGCTTATACGATGCCTCGACAAGAAATGTCGGAGTACAAGATAAAAAACTCAGTGCGAGAATGTAGTGAAACAAGCGATGAACTACTTTCAGACATCAAATGCGTAAAGAGCATATGAAGTGTATGGCGGCAACCTTTGTGACCGCGATTACGTGATTTCCTTCCTGTGCCTTTGCCGGACTTATGGTGAGCTACGACCTCGCCATTCGCCCTTGAGCGGTTTTTCCTTCCCATCTCTCTGGTGCCATGGACAAGGTTGAGAAAGCAGATTCGGTGCCGTGGATCCGGGGAAGTGGATCCAACGAAGCTGCGACTGTGTTGCTGAGCCGACTCCGGCACTGTGGACCTCGTGTACGGTGGAGCTGATCTGGTGCGGGCCGGTGTCGAGAGTTGGTAAAACGTCTTCGCGGTCGCTACGGTGGCATGCCGGTGGAGAGGATGTGAAGGGGAGATGGGACGGAAGGAGCACGGTCATGGTCGTGCAAGGTGATCTCGAGGGATTTGACCCAAAGGGCGCGGGGGATACAAGTATGTTTGAAACTTTTAATTGTGTGGCGCGTGAGAATTTACAAGAGAAACCATTTTTAGGAATGGCCTTTGGCGTGTTGTTTCTGGACTAAAGGGCGAGATGAAAATTTAGTACCGTTTTAATTTTGGACACAGGAGCCCATTGGGGCGGGTGTTTCTGGCGCACTGCTTGGTGGAAGAGGTGATTTCGACTTGTGGTTTGTCGCTCAGTTGATTTTTTTTGTACTTGATCTACTACTGCAGTCTAAAGTTTGACTTTAGGGCCACACAAGTATATAGTGCACAAATTTATTCACGGTAATGAGCACGAACTACCTTTCATGGTAATGTGTTAATTTTCGGCAAAACGTGTTTCTACAGATCTAAACAAAAGTGCAAAATAAGGCTTTCCATTTTCCGAATGGCTAGAATGAGACTGGGATACATTGTCCAGATGCAGCAATTAGGTACATACCATTTCATACAGCATGCCAAAGAAAATATTAGGCTGACAACACAACGAAATTCATCCTCATTATTTGAAATAACAATCTATTCGCATGGTGTCTCTTTCATCACCCTTCTAAAATCATCTTCCTGCAAAGATGCGCGAAGAATCTCTGCTCGTGCTTTCACCTATTCCAAAACCATCACGTTGATCTTATTGACATCTGCATCAGCCAAATTGGGAACACGATTTTCAGCGACTAACTTCTGAAGATCAGCGCCAACATCAAGGCCATCTTCAATAGTAGAAACCCATCCTTGGTTCAATTCTCTGATCCGCCGAGTGGTTGTGTCCAAATTCTTTTGGAGAAGCCTAATCTTAGCTTCGGCCATGCACCATACTTCGGTTTAGTTCGTAGAAACTGCTGTTTCACTGGCACGCTGAATATCTGTGCTACGAACCTCCTTGGCAGGGACATGATCATGAACTTGCTTCTGCAAATTGCAATGCAGCAAATCAATCAGTAAATAACACGCAAGATGCAACAAATAGCCATGTTTAGGGTACTCGACCAGGCCATGTTTCTGTACCAGTTGTGTTGTGCCGAGCGGGGCTAGATCTGCATGTCCAAAACTCTTCAGGATTCCTTGGCAAAACAGGGCATGTTTTGGTAGTACATCATCTTACATGCCTTACAAAAAATATATACTAGTATGAAAAGACAGGGCAAGCAAAGGCTGAACTACTCTCAAAAATAAAATGCATAACGACAGCGTGCGTATATGCAAAATGGACGCAAACCATTGTCTGGGGAGGATTGTTGGGGGTTATCATTGGGCTGGCGAGGCTTCGTACTAGTACGAGATAACCAATTTGGCTTGACGACTAGCAGTTGCCTTCTTTTCTCTTTGAATCGATCCTGCAGTACTGCAACTAGCATCAATTAGAAATAATTAGCAACGAGAAGGCACAGCAAGGAAGCGATGAACTACATTCAGAAGTAGTAGTAAAGTGCAAGGAAAGCGGGCATAGTAAGTGTGCAGCAACCTTTGTCTCGGTTGTATGGAGTTCTAACCATCGCCCTGGTGAGGGGTCCGCATGGCGTACGCATCTCTTGGTTGGGGTGGTGGGGAAGCTAACACTCTGAGTGGGGGAAGCAAATGCGACGAAGCAATGAAAGTAGCGTGGATGATGGCATCGCTGAGTAGACTCCGGCAACCTGGAAGTCGGCTAAGGAGGGATGGGATAGAGGATGATGTAAGTATGGATTGTGGAGTTGGCGGGCGAGCGAGCGAGAGGCCCTGTCAGTATGGAGGTAGCTAGCGTTTGCCGAGAACTGAGAAGTGAAGGAAGGGTTAAATTTTCGGAAAGGTAGAAGGGAGGGTCCCACCAATAATCCTCTAAATTTTTGAACTAGAAGATCTCGCCAATATCACGCAAAAATTTAGTGTTGAATCGCGCTTGGCTCACCTCCCGAGTAGTATTAAAAGGAAGGCTCGAAAAGCAGCATGCATCGAATGCGATGGGACGGTGGCATGTGCAGCTTGTGAAGAAAAGTCGAAGTCTAGTACGGTGGCGGATAGATGAAAAAGAAAATTGGGGTGGTGTTGGCTGCCAGTCATGGCCCTCATAAAAAATAAATAAATATTTCAAATTCATGTAAATACATCAAATAATTGATCCAATGGTCAGCATTCAAAGTTATTTGTATGAATGGGTCCCATATACTGTAGTGAGCAAAACGACTGAGTGAACTTGGGTTTCTTAGCTAAACGGTGCGCATATGCATATGCCAACTCATTTGAACTAATTTAGGCAGATAGTACTATAATTTAAGTGGTTTAATTTAGCTACGAATCATAAAAACTCATAGAACCTAGGAATCACAAGGAAAACATGCATGCTCCGCAATGTATGGAAACATGGCGCGCTTGTCGCATTCCGAGCCAAATTCTTATGATTTTCTTTACTAGTACGAAACATCCTCATAATCACTTGGAAAAGTGATAAATGTTATTTCATAATTGTTCAAAACTCCCATGGTCAAAATTGTTTACTGTGCCAAGACGCACCCATCTACCCAATGTGAGAACTGTATCATAAAGTGTAGCTAGGGTATCGATATATATGGACATGACCTTATTGGTCCTTCGGACTGAAACCCAAGTTAATACATTGTATGATACTAGTAAATTGCACATGCCATGCACGTGAGACTTAGATAATAGACATATGACATATCATCATTATATAAAATTATAATAGGTAAAGCATAAAAAATTATAAAGTTGATCAACATATATAAAGTATGGGTGTATATTTAGTTCTTGTACTTTGTATCATCATCTAGAAGTCAAAGATTATTAGCTACCTAACACTTGAAATTTTTGGTGACATGGTCTAGAGAAACAAGGGAGAGGATTCTAGGAGTATGATGGAGAAGTGTGTTTTGAGGTTTGTGCATAGCATTCATTCTGCTGAAGACTATCTATAGAATCTTCTAAATGCTCGAATGGAAAAGAAGATCCAATGGTTGGAAATATTGGGATTCACGAGTATTGACCCAACGGTCATCATTCAAAGTTATTCGTATCTTACCACTATTAGTAAACTGCACATGCCCTGCACGTGAGACTCAGATAATAGACGCCTGACATATCATCACTATATAAAATTATCTCTACTATTAAAATTGAGCAGTTTTGAATTGGATCCATAGCACCAATCCTAACCGTTGGGTTGTTACATCCAATGGTTCAAAGCAGCTAGATTCGTGTTAAATAGTACCTAGAGCAAACTCCACCATGTTCTAGAACCATCATTTCACCACCCCCAAAATTTCATAGCACAGTAGGTTGTATTCTCAATATGTGTAGATAGTTATTATTAATAGACTTAATTTATGCATTTTGGGGGTGGTGACATGATGGTTCTATAACATGGTGGAGTTTTCTCTAGGTCTTTACTATATATTCAACACGAAACTAGTTGCTCTGAACCATTGGATCTAACAGCCCAACGGTCAAGATTGGTGTTATGGATCCAATTCAAAACTGCTCCACTACAGTAGTAGAGATAATACAGCCTACTGTGCTATGAAATTTTGGGGATGGTGGCATGATGGTTCTAGAACATGCATGGTGGAGTTTGTCTAGGTACTATTCAATACGAATCCAGCTTCTCTGAACCATTATTGGATCTAACAGCCCAACGGTTAGGATTGGTGTTATGGATCCAATTCAAAACTGCTCCATTATAGTAGTAGAGATAGAGATATCTTACCACTATATAGTGTACGAATAACTTTGAATATTGACCGTTGGATCAAGACTCATGAATACCAACATTTCCAGCAGTTGGATATTCTTTTCCATTCTAGCATCTAGAAGATTCTATTGATAGTCTTCAGCATAATGAATGTTATGCACAAACCTCAAAACACACTTCTCCATCATACTAGAATATTCTCCCACATAGCTAATAATCGTTGATTTCTACATGATCTTATCTTATCTTATCTTACCACTATATAGTGTACGAATAACTTTGAATGTTGACCGTTGGATCAAGATTCGTGAATCCTAGCATTTCTAGCTATTGGATATCATGTAGAGGTCAACAATTATTAGCTATCTAAATCTTTAAAATTTTGGTAACATGGTCTAGAGAAATGGGGGAGAATATTCTAGAATGATAAGTGTTATTTGAGTTTTGTGCATAGCATTCATTGTGATGTAGACTATCAATAGAATCTTCTAGATGCTTGAATGGAAAAAAGATCCAACGGCTCAGAATGATGAGATTCACGAGTCTTGATCCAACGATCAATATTCAAAGTAGTTCGTACACTATATAGTGGTAAGATCATGTAGAAGTTAACGATTATTAGCTATCTAAAACATGATTTTTTTTGGTAACATGGTCTAGAGAAATGAGGGAGAAGATTCTAGAATGATGAGGAAAGTGTGTTTTGAGTTTTGTGCATAGCATTCATTGTGATGAAGACTATCAATAGAATCTTCTAGACCGTTAAAAATAGAATCTTCTATATGCTAGAATGGAAAAGAAGATCCAACGGCTAGAAATGTTGGGATCCGCGAGTCTTGATTCAATGGTCAATATTCAAAGTTATTTGTAAACTATATAGTGCTGAGATTATAACAGTTAAAGCAGAAAAAATATAAATTTGATCAACATCTATAAAATATGGGTGTATATTAATATTTGGTTCTTGTACTTTGTATATCATGTAGAAGTGCGTCAACGATTATTAGCTATCTAAAACTTTAAAATTTTGGTAACATGGTCTAGAGAAACGAGGGAGAAGATTCTAGAATGATGGAGAATTGAGTTTTGTCCATAGCATTCATTGTAATGAAGATTATCAATAGAATCTTCAAGATGCTAGAATGGAAAAGAAGATCCAACGGCAGGAAATGTTGGGATTCGCGAGTCTTGATCCAACGGTCAATATTCAAAGTTGTCCGTACATTATATAGTGGTAAGTGAAGGAGATATGCCCTAGAGGCAAATAATAAATAGGTTTGTATTGTCATATCTCAGTTAGTTCGTAATAGTTTCATACCATGCTATAACTATATTAATTAGAAACATTAATACACGTGTGGTATGTAAACAAACCAAGTCTCTAGTTACCTCTAGCGAACTAGTTCATTGGTCATGAGGATGATCTAGGGTTTCGAGATCATGGGCATTTATGCCAATTTACAATGAGGTCTCATCATTAGTTGAATGATGTGATAGGCAAACAACCTAACCAGTTGTATCTTAATGAGATATAGTTACAAAGTTCACCATTAACGATAAACTAAGGAAACCTCGCAACCTGATCCTTAGACTGTGAGATAATGCAAATCACTGTTCTGGAGGGAGATTAGATGGTTATCAAGTGTCACACCATGACGGTGTGATCTAAAAGGTGCTACTCAGGTTTCCCAAAGGAGCGCGTAGAGCAATACATATCAAGACCAGGATTTGCCAATCCATGTAACGGATAGATACATATGTGGCCATCTCGGTGACATTGCATTAACGAAGCTTGCAAGCATGTGACTGGATCATGGAATGCAACGACACAGGAACGAGAAAACAAGTTCATCGGTAACGAGATCAAACGAAGGTATGGAGATACCGTAGATCAAATCTCGGGTGAACTAGGTATCAAGTGGCAAAGGGAATGGGAAACGAGTGTTTACGGTTCAAATGACATTATCATCATGGAATGCACAAGGGTCATTATGGGCATCCCGGTCCCGCTATTGATCATTGATGGAGATCATGCCTGTGTCATTCCCGAGCCATGGGGAAATACACTTAAGGGTATGATGAGCTAGAGATCCTCTGTAAGATGGAATCACCATATGAAAGAGAAAAAAGGAAAATGGAAATATTTCGTGAGAGAACTAGAATCGTTCCAGGAAAGATCCGAAGTCGTTTGGAGGAAATCGAAAGGGAACCGAAAGGTGTTTCGGGTCAAATCAGATTTTGTAATATGTATTTACATATTAATTAATGTAATTAATATTAAATATAATATTAAAATCTAATTTGAAGGGGTATTCCACTAATGGGCCAAACTTCCTAGGGAAAAAGGGCACATGAGGGAAAACCAGAAAGGGGAAGGGCCAAAGGGCCAAGGCCTAGCCGCCTCAAGTGGGCCCACCCGGCCATCCTAGGGATGTGCAAGGGTGGGGCCCACCCCTGGCTGGCTAGCCCATGGTGCCCTAAGGGCCCATGCGCCCCCCCTCTCTCCCATGTTTAGTCCCACATGGGAAACCCAAAGGGGAGGGCACACCCCCTCCCCCTATATAAAGGGGTGCCCATGAAGGAGATATGCCCTAGAGGCAAATAATAAATAGGTTTTTATTGTCATATCTCAATTAGTTTATAATAGTTTCATATTGTGTTATAACTGTGCCAAGTAGAAACATTGGTACAGGTATGGTATGAAACAACAAAGTCTCTAGTAGCCTCTATTCATACTAGTTTGTTGGTCATGAGGATGATCTGGGTTTCAAGATCATGGGCATTTATGCCAATTGACAACGGGATTATATCATTGGAGAATGATGTGATTGGACATTCCTCGAAGGATTGCAATATGATCAAGTCATATAGCTTATTGTTGCAACAGCTATACCTAGACTCCTTTTCCTTAGACCGTGAGCTCATATTACTCACTGTTTCCCGAGACTACTTAGACTGCATCAAGCGCCACTTGGTAATACAGTGGTTATAAAGGTGTACGTTGGGTATTCCGAAGGAACAGTAGATGACATGTGACTGCAAGACCAGGATTTGTTCACCCACATGACAGGTAAAGATACATATGGCCGGCTTGGTGAGATTACATCATAAATGTTGCAACATGTGAATCAGTCACGGGGATGTAATATCACGGTAACAAGAAAACAGAACTTGATGTGAACAAGATTCAATAAGGTATGTGATACCAATGATCGGATCTCGGACAAGTCGTATCGAGAAACAAAAGGAATTGGATGCTACATTTAGTGGTTCAAACGACATTGTCATCAGGAATGCATAGGGGTCACATGGATATCCATAGTCCCTCTGTTGATCATTGATACACATCATGTCTAGAGCATTCCCGAGCCGTGAGAGGATACACTTAAGGGTACGATGAGAGCGATCATTCGTAAGACGGAATCACAGTAGAGAAAGAGAAAGCCAGAATTGTTCCGCGGAGAGATCTGAAGTTGTTCGGAGAAAGGATAAAGGAAAAGACCGAAAAGTGTTTTCAGATAAATGGGAATTTTAATATACATTTAGTATATGTTAATTATGAATTAATATATTCTAAATAATATTTAAGTTAAGATTTATAAAAGCAATTTTTATATTAGGCCAAATCCCCGGAGGGAAATGGCCTGAGAGAAAAGGTGCAGAAAACAGCAAAGGAAACAGCCCACGTGGGCGGCATATAACAGCTGCTGCACGGGGGCAGCAGCCAGCCGCAGCCGACCTACTCAACCCGGCCGACCTACTCACTGCCGCCGCTAGCGCACCAGGCCGCCGGGGGAGCGCGTGGGTCGTGAGATGGGCAGCCAACCCACTCGGGCCACTCGCTCCAGGCTGCCGCGGGCAGGAGGATGGCAGGCGCGAGGTGGGCCGCACCAAGACCCACCCGGCCGCCCCTCCTCCCAGGCTGCTGTTACCTATGCTGTCTTTTGCCTATTGGGCTGAGCTATTCAGCCCATATGGCTGGCCGAAAATTCCTGTGCATTTTCCTTTTATTATTACTCCCACGTGGCTAACCTAATGGGGAGGGCACACCCCCTCCGCCTATATAAAGGGGTGACCATAGGTGGGATTAGACACACAATTTGAGAAGTCTTTTAGTTGACTTTCTCCCTCCCTCTCTCTATACCTTGTGACCATGGCCCCAAGTCTGGGTTGTGCGAACAAGCAACACCTGCAGTACGCCGTTGCACTGCAGGGATTCCTAGCCGGATATCACCTTCCGCACTCCCGGCGGGATCGGGGAGCCAGAGGTCTCATCATGCACCAGATGTGCACGAAGACACGAGGCACAATACTTGGGGCGCTTAAATGTCGTGAGCTAGAGCCGCTGCACGATAAAGATGAAGAAGGAGCAAGGGGTGACCTGCGAGGAGCTTCACGACCTTGAGATCGGCTACGAGTACAACTACATCAACCACGTTCCCCGCGGAACGTTAACCGCGTACGGTCTACAAGGGTATGTATTCTCTACGCATTGGACGTTACTGCATTACTACATAGATAGATCCCAGGCAGTTTTGGGGTTCCATCGTAGGAAATTTTTTGTTTTCTGTCGCGGATCCCCTTCAGTGGTATCAGAGCCGATCTATGCGTAGGAGTGTTGTACGGCCAGTACGCAAGTGTATTGTGCGGGCATTGATCCCTTAGTTGTTACCCTCTAACGTGTACTTGTTTATGTCGCGGTATTGTTTGATGACGCGGCCTGGACCGACCTTACGCGTATTCATACGCGAGACTGGCTCCACGCTCAACATACGGCTTGTACCGTATAAGTGGCTAGCGGGTGTCTGTCTCTCATTCGATAGTTGATATAGCATTTACAACGGAGGGACCCGAAAGGGATGTAATAGAGACAACTGTCGGATCCATGTTGTGGTTGGAAAGTTCGAAACGGTTCTATTGTAAAAGCCCTAACAACCACGTAAAACTTGCAATAGATAAAGTAGAGGTGTCTAACTTTATTTTGCAGGGGGTCATGTGATTATGATATGGCATTAGTCGTTACGAAGGTAAAGTAGTTTACTTTTCTGTCTAGATGTCTATTTGCAAATATCTTAGTAGATCTTAGCCTATCCCATTGAGGTCCTTTGATACCATGGGAATATATTGCTCAATATGGAACTTAGCAAAAGGTTCCAACTTCATATATTAATACCCACGCCTGAGGGATATCCTCGTAAAAGGTGATCTTCTCTTCTTGATACAATAACCATTAGGAGATAATTCGATCACTCCGGAATGTTTGTGTTTTCTCCAAAATCATCCAATAAGCCATTCTCCATTTGATTGAGAGTTGAGCTACATTTTGTATTCTACAGAATAAGGCACATAGAGTATGAACCGTTGGATGAGTTTTCCTCCATCATGGATGAAAATAGATTGTTTGGAAAAACACTTAGCGATCTTGCATTAGAGTTGAGAACTCATGGAAGGGCTTGATTGCAATGGAGGTCATGGATGAAAAGGTATATGTAAGATATACAAATTATAAATGTGGTTTTTGCAAAATTTGTTGCAGTTTGCAAAGTATTTGATACTTGTCCCGTTTTGTGAAAACAGGAGGATCTGCTTGAGAATTGCAGTTTTTGAGGCAGCGTGACTTGATGACGGCAAGCAAAACAGTTGATGGCCGACATCACCTCTTCCCTCAAAATTTGTCATTTGGATTAGTGGACTTGAATATAATTTTGTAATCCTTGTTTGTGTGTCTTGCTTTTGGCGAGACGATTATTCATATGAACAAGTTACAAGCCAGCTTGTACTATTCTTATGAACAATACCTTATGGTCACATTATGATTATAAATAAGTTATATTCATCACTATGTTAATGATAATAGTTTAAACATTTATAAAGGATTATAATGCTAAAAGATATCCAAAGTTTAATAATGAAATGACACTATAGTTTAAGTCATTTTGGTTATTGCATGTTCTTTATGAAGATCGGGGTCCTAGATGCTTAATCTAGAGACTTTGCAAAACCATGCCTCTTGGGTAGAATGACTAAAACTCCGTATTCTGGTAAACGGTGATATGCAAAGAAATGTTGAATCTTATACATAATGATGTATCGTACTTTCAACAAGTAGTGGAAATCATTAGGTAATTGTGGACTTAAGTGAATAAGCGTATTTACTTAATGAAACATGAGTTTGAAACGATTTGAATTGTTCAGATGAGTTCACAACAAAGAGGATATTGAATTAACAAGTCTCTTCGATTTGATCGACGTGACTAAGGTATTCAAGCTAAGTTTAGCATAAAAGGAACTTGTGAAAGATGTTTCACAAATTATGATAATTGGACGAATTCAAACTGTGTTGAAATGTCTAAACATCATAATCATTATGTATTAAGATACATATGGTATAATATCATCTCTTATAGGGGTTATAGTTATCGTTTAGAGTTAAAGATCAAAATAAGCAAACACTCATTCGAAATACAAAGGAACATCTAAAAGATTCATGGAAACAACACCATAAGTGTTCTGGAAAGTTTGAGTTTCTAGAGATTTCGATAAGTCGAAATCGTGGCGAATAAACAAGTCTTTGTAGAGCATTCTTAGGAAGCTATGAATGCATCTTCCATAAAGGGGCAAATCTATTGTTATCCAAAGTTGACGTGTCTTGATGAAGATACAAGTGGAAGAAAGTAAAAGATCAAACAAGGTATTTGACCTTGCCTCCGAATTGCTGAGTGGCGCAGCGGAATTTGTTTCGTGAAACCAAACTCTACATATAGAGGAGAAACCGATGATAATGATCATAAAGTTTCAAGGAATAATTTTACTAAAGAAAGTAGGATTCAACCATATATTCTAACAAGCTTGTGGAATTATATTGTTGATTCACTTGTCGCGTTTTGAACAAGACATACCTACAAGTTACAAAGAAGTGTGATGGACCTAAGTATGAGAAATGAATGGTCATTGAAATCTCGTTAGTGGAATTCTCGATTTGATGATGATCAAACAATTTTGGAATGTCCAAGATTATCGAGAGGACCTAGATTTGAGTGGGAGCAAATCAGCTTGGCTAATTCATAATATGTAGCTGACATATTTTGAGTGGGAGCTAAGTGAAATCCCTGGATCTCAAACATGAGTGTCATATTTGAGTGGGATGTGAAATCATTCTGGGATATGTGGACAACATATATGAATGATGTGATTGGTGTTAATAATGTTTAAGTTAGATAAATAAGGATGAAGTTGAAGTTATTAAACAATAAGATCTATCAAGATAGATTGGTGAGTTTAATAAACATTGAATGTCGAATGCTTCCTGGACTTGACTCTGAAAGATGTTCAGAATGTCCTAAGCAAGATTCTGAAGAAGTTCAGAATGGAACAAGGTGAGAAAGTAGTTATTACTATATGAAGCATTGAGTTAGTATTGCAACTATGGTTGAAGAAAGAGATGCGTTGCATCTCCTATGCCTTAGTCATAGGTTCTTTCATAAAACCATGTTGTATACTCGACGTAATGTGACCCAAGGTTCTGGTTGGAAGGACTAGCTCTTAACTGTAATAACATGTCTTTAAGTGATTCCTGAGTTGATCACAGAACCAGAATTAAGTTTGTACTTAAATGGAAATAAGCAAAGTAAGTGGCATAGATGCATTTCATGCACTAGGATCTACATAGATACAGAAGTATAAAGGCTCCATCTGATGTGATGTATAATGTTATGGCGGGGCTAGTTCGCTTTTAACGTAGAATGATGTGTCCCAGGACCTAGTGCCCATGAGAAAGCCCTCGAGGTTGATATAAAGTATTATAAGCTCCTAGAATCCAGCCTCGTTCTGCTGCCATGACTACATTATATACACAAAGGATAGCAAAGTGTGTTTCGAAGTTTAGATGACAACGGTAAAAACGACCGTCATCATAAACACTAGAAACAAAGTCTCACTTTGTTGTCAAACAAATGCTTCGACCCATTATAAGATAATGGACTGAATGTCAAAATTAGGAAGACGTTAACGATTTGCAGAAGACATAATGATCTGGTAAAACAAAATATGGACATGGCGTTTCCCATGTGCATGCATGATCTATAAACGCATATGGTATATGGTTTATATGAGTAAAATGCAAGCTAGATTATTTGTACTTCTAGTGCAAGTGGGAGACTAAAGGAGATATGCCCTAGAGGCAAATAATAAATAGGTTTTTACTATCATATCTCAATTAGTTTATAATAGTTTCATATTGTGCTATAACTGTGCCAAGTAGAAACATTGGTACAGGTGTGGTATCAAACAACAAAGTCCCTAGTAGCCTCTATTCATACTAGTTCGTTGCTCATGAGGATGATCTGGGTTTCAAGATCATGGGCATTTATGCCAATTGACAACGGGATTATATCATTGGAGAATGATGAGATTGGAAATTCCTCGAAGGATTGCAACACGATCAAGTCATATAGTTCATTGTTGCAACAGCTATACCTAGACTCCTTTTCTTTAGACCATGAGCTCATATTACTCACTGTTTCCCGAGGCTGCTTAGACTGCATCAAGCTCCACTTGGTAATACAGTGGTTATAAAGGTGTACGTTGGGTATTCTGAAGGAACAATAGATGACATGTGACTGCAAGACCGGGATTTGTTCACCCACATGACGGGTAAAGATACATACGGCCGGCTTGCTGAGTTTACATCCATAAATGTTGCAAGATGTGAATCAGTCACAGGGATGTAATATCACAGTAACAAGAAAACATAACTTGTTGTGAACGAGATTGAACAAGGTATGTGATACCAATGATCGGATCTCAGACAAGTCGTATCGAGAAACAAAAGGAATTGGATGCTACATTTAGCGGTTCAAACGACGTTGTCATCAGGAATGCATACGGCTCACATGGATATCCCTGGTCCCTCTGTTGATCATTGATATAGATCATGTCTAGAGCATTCCTCAGCCATGAGAGGATACACTTAAGGGTACGAGGAGAGCGATCATTCGTAAGATGGAATCACAGTAGAGAAAGAGAAAGCCGGAATCGTTCCGCGGAGAGGTCCGAAGTTGTTCGGAGAAAGAATAAAGGAAAAGACCAAAAAGTGTTTTCAGATAAATGGGAATTTAAATATACATTTAGTATATGTTAATTATGAATTAATATATTCTAAATAATATTTAAGTTAAGATCTATAAAGGCAAATTTTATATTAGGCCAAATCCCCGGAGGGAAATCGCCTGAGAGAAAAGGTGCAGAAAACAGCAAAGGAAACAGCACACGTGGGCGGCAGATAACAGCCACCGCACGTAAGGCAGCAGCCAGCCGCGGCCGACCTGATCAACCCGGCCCATGGGCGCGCAGGGAGCAGGTGGACCAAGCGGGTCGCGGGCGAGCAGCAGCCCACCCGGGCTGGGCACTCACTGCCGCCGCTGGCACACTAGGCCGCCGGGGGGCGCGTGTGGGTCGCGAGTTGGGCAGCCGGCCCACCCAGGCCACTCGCTCCAGGCCGCCGCGGGCCGGAGGCTGGCAGGCGCGAGGTAGGCCGCACCAAGGCCCACCCGGCTGCCCCTCCTCCCAGGCTGGTGTTCCCTGTGTTGTCTTTTGCCTATTGGGCTGAGCTGATTCAGCCCATATGGTTGGACGAAAATTCCTGTGCATTTTTCTTTTATTATTAGTCCCACATGGCTAACCTAATGGGGAGGGCACACCCCCTCCGCCTATATAAAGGGGTGCCCATGGGTGGGATTAGACACACAATTTGAGAAGTCTTTTAGTTGACTTTCTCCCTCCCTCTCTCTATACCTTGTGACCATGGCCCCAAGTCTTGGCTATGCGAACAAGGCACACCTGCAGTACGCCGTTGCGCTGTAGGGATTCCTAGCCGGATATCAACTTCCGCACTCCTGGCGGGATCGGGGAGCCGGAGGTCTCATCGTGCACCGGATGTGTACGAAGACACGAGGTGCAACACTTCGGGCGCTTAAATGTCGTGAGCCGGAGCTGCTGCACGATAAAGATGAAGAAGGAGCAAGGGGTGACCTGCGAGGAGC